>CM032663.1:4480748-4575398 GCA_019095985.1 Streblospio benedicti
CAGTCTTTTTCTAAACAATTACATTACTATTTAAAAATAAACTGGCATACATTCAACACAATGAACAAGGTAATTTATTAATAAATTACAAAATGCCATAATGTGTAGGAATACACTGCATAATCATAACAAAACACGGCTTTTTATAGACTTAGTAGTTTATGCCTGAAATGTTCTGTCTTGATCTCTTTGAATGTTTTTGGATTTAATAGTTTACCAAAAATCGTATGATTTAAATGTACACATATCTTGAAAGTGGGGCAAAAGTAGCCCGATGAAGAACTGACCATATACAGGTTATTGATTCTGTATTGATTCTGTATATGGACAGTCCTGATACAACATGTTTTTACAAGGCAGTTCTGGAGGTCGATATCGAATGAAAATAATGCTAAAGACTGATAAAGCTGAAGACACAGCTTCCATTTGACTATATCAAGTGACCCTGATGGGACTCGAACTCACGAAGAGACCAGAATGATACCATCATCCCAAGCAGCAGGCTGTTAAAAGGTTACTACGAACCCGATGTGTCTGTAACCCCCAGCCCACATACTTGGTAGCAGGTGGAAACAGCAATTTCTAGACTCAAAAAAAACGACATTAATCTATGTATGACATATTTCCTGTGTACCATGACAATTTGTAACATTTTGATACAAAAGTTATAAAAACGATTTGTTACATAAAATCTTTCTTTATAAAAAACACAGACATCAGTTGACAGATAAAGTACATACGGTAAAAGTCAGACAAGATTTTTTTTTACGCTGGAATGAAATATGTATTTTTTTAGTATTTCTAATTTACGTTATAATTTCACATCATCATAGCTTACGCATGATTGAAGAAAGTTCATTAATTAGCATCATTATTGAAATACTAAGGCAAAAACTATATTTCATACCTGTTCCGATGCATTTGCGATTGAGTCCCTTTTTAATAAAAAATGTGGGAGCGCACGAACTTCCTGCCGTATATGACAACATCCTGGGGGCCAAGGTCATCGCACCACGATCTCGTGATGACTAGTGCACTGTGGGAAAAAGGCCATGTGAAGATGGGCAAAAGCTTCATGTAGCTTCAAACATATGGTTCAAAAGTACAAGTATAGCTCAAGATGATTGAGTCCATTTTAATCAATTTTTTTGAGCAGGCTGAAAATCATACTGCATTGATTTCACTTTTTATACCCCCCCCCTGAGCCATAATAAATGGTAACCCCCTTATGTGACATTCAATGTGCATTAGGTAATACCATGCAGTGTCGGCACGCTAGCCCTACACCCTGTGTGCATTTATCGCTGACACACGAACAAGTGTCACTAGTGTGGAACGAGACTTAAAGTAGCAGATGTATAACAGCAAACTTCCTTTTGTTAGACAAAATGATGAATAGGTACATGAAATTATTGAACTCGATGTTATATAGAAATACTGAATGAATTTCTTCTAAAAACAAGAAAACAAAAAACAGAAACAAAAAACAGTTAAAATTCAAACTTTGTATTGATGGATTATTTCTAACAACATTGGGATATATTTACAACATTTTGTCATCTGTGGCACTCAGGATAAGCAAAATAAATACGGTATAGGGTTCTCTATTTTGTCCTGGAAGATGCTATGCTATTGTACACCGCTGATGGTTTATGAAGAAATGGTATAGAAAAGCATGCTGGTAAGTACATTTTTATAGTAGTTATTCTAAAAATGAAGTTGATAAAGTACTTGTACGCACCACCTATCACACAATTATCAATTAACGGAATTAAAATTAGGGTGAAATCTAAAAAGAATCAAGCACTTGTAAAATATCCATTTCAGATCAACTAGAGGCCTCAGATATCTGTGATTATCCATTACAAACATACTGGATACATTTTAATCAACCCTCTGTTCACCATATGGACATAATCAAGGTTTTGGAATTACTGAAAATTGCATCAATGCACTTTGACTTTCAACTATATTGAAATACATTCTGATATGGCTACAACATCATGTTAGGAACCATCCACCAATTTGGTTGTCTCTTTGATAGTCTCCATAGTGAAATTGACCAATTAGATTGTTAAAACTTGTATTGCTAGCAACTGTGCCAATCATATCAGATTGATAGTTCATTGCATTGTGTAAACGAACAAAAAACAGGCACTAAAGACATAGATCAAAGGAAGTAAATAACAAACAAGCATCATCGAATTACTGAAAACATCATGGATCCAGCAGCGGTTGCAGCGTATTACGGATGTGTTTACTATTGGAGCGTAGTTTACTTTGCCTTTTTTTGCATCGTTGCGATATTCGGATTGATTGGGAATACACTTTCCATTGTGGTGTTACAGCTTGATAAAACAAGGCAGAGAGTTGCAACACTATTGCTACAGATTCTTGCAGTTCATGATAACATTGTTCTCTTGGGTGGAGCACTTTTTCGATACGGAGATATGTTATACTTTCAAACTATGCAGACCATGTTCTCATCTTCGGAAACATATGACATAAACATATATGGATACTCACTTATTAGCTCTTATGTCAGACTGTATTCAAGTAAATTCTTTAATATATCTCACATGTGCTCTGTGTGGGTGACCGTGCTTATCGCGTTCAACAGGTACGTTGCCGTCTGTCACCCTTTCAAGGTGCACAAATGGTGCTCAATGAAGAGGACTTGTCTTCAACTTGTGGTGCTCTTTGTGTTTGTTACTGCATACAAAATACCGAGATTCATGGAGTCGGGTATTTCAGAAAAATATGACCACGATGATTCCACAAATATTACTTACCGTTATGCATACTATTCATAGAACAGCTTTTTGACAAGAGGCGACGCAAGATATGTACATTATGATCTACCAAATCATTTTGGGTTCGCTGTTTTTACATATTGGACCACTCATAATTTTGGGCATCTTAAATACTTGCATCTGCCGTGAGTTGTGGAGGGCGTTTCGAAACCGCCACGTCATCAACCCCCAACAATCAGGACAGTCAGAGGACGACAAGAATATCACTGTTACTCTAGTTAGTATCATGGTCATCTGCTGTGTTTGTAACTTTCCACCTCTTGTGGCAAGTATCCTTTTCTTGATCGGTTATGACAACGAGTGTGGAGGAGCCATGAGCCATTTTACAATGGCCTTAAACTTGCTGCTAAGTATAAATTCGGCAGTGAATTTCATCGTATACTGTCTAATAAGGAAGCGTTTCCTAGCAAGAATGTGGGCGTGTTTTAGATGTAAGAGAAGTCCTGCTGATTAAAAAGCATACCATTTATACTAATGGCAGACATTTGACGATAGAATGTGACAGTAGAAATTGTATTTTGAATGCTACTTTTATGGAATCTTTGGACCTGACCGCTGATGTCATCTGTCGATGTGGGTTTGTATTCTGTATGCACCACTTGTTTGAATATTTTTCTTTTTTATAGGCTGGTGTTGCGGCTTTCGTTAATTTCTACTCATTTAAAATTTCATTTCTCTTTACTTAAAATTCCACGGAGCATGGTAAAACAATCGGAATCACCGTAGAGCTGAACTGACAGCAGTACCGGTCGGTTATACACATGCTGGCCTACTCACCCCACAGGCTTCTGAAACACTGAGTATTTTTACAGAGCTGTGTGTGGGGACTTAGATTGGGCACTGAGCCACCTCACGGCTGCATGTGAACTGTCATGTCTCACCCGGTAATCCTCGGCCGCCTAATGGGCTGGACCAGGTTTGCTACAATACCTCCTTATGGGGGTTATAAGGGATCAAGAAATCTCACATCCCTAATTGTTTTAGCCATTATTCCATCATCGCTAATTTGTTTGGCCTTTGTTACCGCTTGCCCACACATTTCAAGGCGTTTTTCCCACCGACATCCAACTTCCTGTGAATGTATTATTTGGCACCCCATTTCAACCCCCATCACCTCACCTCCCCCACCCACACCCTCTGTCCCACTTCCTCATAAACCCGCACACTCACCCCTGATGATAATGGGAAGTTGCTCGCACTGACATAAACAGTGAGAGATTCTAAAGTAGGCTACACTGCCACTGGCTGAAACTCTAAATACATGTCCAGGTATTTGCTTTTGTGCTGTGCTAGATGAATCGTGCTATTACTGTTTTTAACCAACATGCTTAACTTAATGATGTATAACTTTTCTCCCTTTGATCTTCGAGATTTACATAATAGTGGACTTCTATGTTGCACATTGAATTACATGTCGATACTTTTCAAATAATCTTAACAATTACTGCGATGTACAAAAAGCTGTGTAACTATGTCTAGTGTTAGGATCCTGCCGAAGGCCTACTGGAAAAAACATAAGATAATTGATATACCATCTGATTTCCATGGAAACGCTTTATACAAAGAAATGATTATCAAAATGTAGCTAATAACATCATGATTATTGATGGCTAACACACACAGCAAGCACACTTCTCAACCCAAGAGGTGCATCTTACCACACTTATTGGGCTTAAGTCTTGCTATATACCGCATACGACCATCCAAGTGCCCACCCTCGTGTAACAGCCCTCCCCTATCCTTTTTGTTAAATGTCTTTAAGAATTATATAGCAACTGCACTCTCGTGGAACAGCCCACCCCCCCAGATGGAGAAAATTTCAATTCAACTGCCCTGTGCGCTTGGATGGTCGTATACGGTAATATAATAAAAACATGATGGTTATAAGGAAGAAAAATAGCAGCAAGTAAGAAACAAAGCAGCCCTAAAACTGTGAGATGTCACCATGTGTGAAATCTCCCAACGTTGTAATTGTAGTTGTAATTAAAAAGGTGTATATACGTTATATATATATTATATATACTGTTAATATATATATTATATATATACTGTTAATTGACGTTGGACAATTTTTTAAAATTCCTTCTGTCCATAGGTTTTTGTCCCCCAGATTGAAATATATGTCACATTTTCTAAGATATATATATATATACTGTATATTTTCTCAAAAAAGATATGCATAAATACACCATGTTTTCTCACAAAATTGCAAACTTACCCATTTTAAATTCAATTCTGTCCTTAGATGTTGTATCCCCACCCCTACCACCAGAGACAGAGCACCTCTACATGAAGCTTGTCCCGAGGGTTTCTACAGAAAAAAGCTCTCACCCACCCACCATAGGTTCTATAGACCTTAGATACCATGGTGATTGGCTTCTTAGGATTACCCACTATTTTGAGAGCTGACACCTAAATATTGGCGGTAATGTTACATACAAACAAACCAAGTGCAATGCTTTCCCTTAGATATCACATCAATCTAGCTGCTACCTAAATCCAAGGGTCAGTGTTGTTGATGCAACTTTCATATGGCCATAGCAAAGAATATATAGAACTAGACTGCAGGAGCCCAATACTGGTTGTTGAGTCTTTTGCTACTTTGTGGTGGTGGGGAATACCCATCAACAACATATTGCCATGAACATTTTACATGTAAGGCATAAGCTTCCTCCAGAAGGTACAGACTTAGGCTATCCGGCCTACAAGTCACTTCACATTGTCTCCACTTGCTCAGCATGGATCCAACTTTATGTATTTAGCTGGTGAAGCGTTAAAGCTTGTAACAAATATATAATACTTAGGACTTATACTCAACAGTAATTTTAAAGACAATAACAATGTTATGGGTCAGATAAAGGCATTGTATACTAGAGGTAATATGATAATTAATAAATTTTAGAAAATGCCAAGATGACGTCAAAACATGTATTTTTGTGCCTTTAAGCACTGCATATTGTAGTCAGCTGTGGACCAATTATGATATCTCTTTCTGTAAAAAAAAGCGTGTGTCTCTTATAATAATGTATGTAGAAAATTATTTAGTCTGCCATGGGGTACTAACATATCTGCTTTTTATGTTGTTAATGGTATTGACCTTTTTAAAACCTTGCACAGAAAATCACTAGTTAATTTTCGTGATTGTATCTTTAAATGTGATAAACCTCTTGGTACATAACATTGTATCTAATGTTCATTTTATATGTGACTCTAGTCATGCTGTCACATGGCAGACATACATTTTTACCAAATAACTGATTCTATATGTATTCATTTCCTATGTATTTTTATACTTTTATATTTCACATCTTGTAATAATATGTTTGGAATTTTACATTCTGAAGTAAATTATGTGATATTATGCTATGTTATGTTTACTACAACCCTTCTCCCCTGCGTCAGCCCTTCAACACACATTACTAACACCACAAGAGCACAGCCCAAGAGAGGACGATCACATCGTATCAACTTCGCCCTTAAAACTCCCCAATCCTTCTTAATTTCAATGAAAGCAAAAAGTGTCAGAAACTTACATTTCTGCCGCACATTTAAATTTATGACAGATGTCTGCGCCTATCAGTTAAACTCATTCCACACAATTACCTCACAAGGATTATAGACGGTTACAATAAGTAAACCAACCATTTAGCAACAGATTTGCAAGCCCTACAAGTAGATATAAGATTCTTGTGCTGAGGGGGTTTCTGCGTCCCTGAAATGCCCCCTGAATGTCTCTTCATATCTTTGAATGAATAATGACTGAATTCGTAATTTTAGAGACGTTTTTGTTGAGTATGTCAAAATTTCAGTTTTGCCCTAATTCCGTTACCTTTTTACCCCTAGTGGCCTCATGACCATTCTAATTAACACAAATATTGATTGTATTTACAGAAGGCACTGTTCTACATAATATGAGCGGTCATTTGTTGTTCTAGGCCTAATACTTTTAAAGATATGACATTTTACATTTACACTACCCCTAAATTGTAATCCTAAATGAGGACTCACTGATGTCACTTGACTTCAGACGTCATTTTCTCATTTGCAGCCGGGTTGCCAAATGTCTACCCAAACTGTTTTCACATCCTAGATGGTAGTGTAGTTCAGAGCTATGAAGATAAACTGAGGGGGCATGTCAGGCACACAGAAACCCCCTCAGCACAAGGATTATATCTAATTGACAATACACACACACGCGCTACTATTGTTGACATCACACCGTCGTAAGCCAATTGTTTGGTACCCAGTCAGCCACTGGCCACCTGGCAAAAGTGGCCAGGTATGTCAAAAACAAACAAGCCAGCTAGTTCATAGAATTATCTAAAAAAGCATGTCTCAAAATTTTCATATCCATTCAATTGATCATTTTACATGCATTTTGAGTTTTATTTAACACTGATTTCTTGAAATCTCTTAAAAATCAATACAAAACATTGAAAAAATTCATCAACAAAATAAAAAATCCCTAGTAAGCTTTTTTATAAGATATATATCTTCAAATATATCAACATTTGAAAAGACTGGACTTTACGGTTAAAGAGAAATTTGGTACGAAACATTCATTAACTGCACAAATTTAGTTTTGAGGTGTGGCTCGTTAAATATTGAACATCACTATATAATCAGGACTCTATATTAGGACTTAAATCCACTTGTCCATCGGACAAGTAGAGGTCTAAGTTTACTTTATGCGAGAACCCAATGCAAAAAACAAGATAAGGGCAGCTTTGAAGAGTTCAGTGATATGCAAATAATTTCAAACAATTGATAAAAAAAAATCTGTATGAGGTGCAATACATAACCCCATACAGTCACTTGTAGTACACAAATAGTTTTTAATTTTTTTCTTCATACTCAGGGTTTCATGATCAGACTGATGAAACCCTGAGTATGGGTGAAAAAGCTCAAAATTCTCTCGTGAAGCAATATCCTTGGTTTAAAGTGATAAACTGTTTGTTTGTGTATTATGTACGAGAATAGATGCGTGTCGTCTTTTTTGAATCCCTCGACGGGGCTGTGTCCATTTCGTGGAGATCATAGGGACATGACTGACAAACCCTAGTACTAAAGTATCAAGTCAGTTCGAAGGAGCATTATAACCCTCTCCGGGTTATCAGGCATTAGTGGAGCAAGATAACCCATGAAATTACACGTCAATGAGTGATTAAAAAGTGCATCCCAGTCACGAGGGGGTCATATAGCAAAATGTGATTGGTGATTTGCCCTAAATCTTGAGCGTGAATTGTGAATTGCCTGTTTTTTTAAGCGTGATATGTGATGAAAATGTGATGCAACCTACTGTTGTTGGTGACTGGTGATCTGCTCATTACAAAGGGGCTGTGATTGGGGATTTGCCCTAAATCTTGGGCGGAATTGTTAACTGCCTGTATTTAAGTGTCTGAAATGTGAATGAACCTATTCAATTACAATTCGTGGTGATTGGTGAAAGACGATGAAATGTATTGGTGGCTGGTGATTTAGGAAAATAATGTTGGTAATGGATTTTCATTGGTTATATACCCCCCTCAGTCACCTGTAGTGCGCAAGGCCGCCTGCTGGGTTAACGGGATCCGGAGCCGAACAGAGCGTGGGACGGGACGGACGATCGGGGCGAAGCAACGGGGTCCATCGCACTTGGCGGTTCTGGCGACGCCGGCGATGTAGGGCAATAGTCTGCAACCAACCAATCAAATCAGGGCAGTCACAAATCAATCAAATCCTAAGTTTATTTGTGCTAAGCTTTAGATCTGTCGGCCTGTCTAATCCGCACTCTGAGTATCAGATGTCCTGAAAGAGACCTCTGACACATAACTATTCTCATTAAAAATTTAATCACAGACTGTTAATCTATAATCATCACAGGCCAGTGATGAATATAAATGAGGTCAAGGACCAATCACAGCTAAGTATCAGATGGGGTGTAGGCGGGTTCAACCAATCAGGTTGCAGTATTTAAACAGGTCACATGAATTATGTTAATCCAAAATAGGCAAAAAACATTTTTCAGAGGTCAATTTGTTGAATCTGGATACTCAGAGTGAAAAAGCAGTCTGCAATCAAATCTTAAGTTTTATTTGAGCTGCTTTAGATCTGTCGGTCTGTCCCACTTTCCAATCAATCAGTCAAATCAATCTTTCCGATCTTTCTGCATAAATGTATCATCAATCAGTGGATCAATCAATCAAATACTAGTTTACTGGTTCCTAATAGTATCTTAAAATTCTTGTTTATATCATGAATGAAGGAACCCAGGATGAGAGAAGGGTTCATTCTGCAATCAAATACTGTTGCTTATTTTTGTTTTATTCTGTGTCCGCAGACTAAATTTTGAATTTAAAATGTGAAGAATGATTCAATTTATGATTTATTGAAACGTTTTAACACATCACAGAAATACATACGGTTTTCAATTAATCAAGATATCACCCAGGTTGCTGTTTAGGTTCAAATATTAGCGACAGATATCACAATCAGTGGGGTCAATGTAAAGGTCTTAAATGGTCTTCTTAAAATCCTTGATAAACGGGAGCAGATGATGCTAGATGTACACCAGGTCATTGGCATCACCTAAGGAGCATACCACATCTTACAGCTGTAGCTCACAATATACTATCATACACATTAGCAGTCACTCACTAGAAATGTAGCTATTTCACTGACAGGTAGCAGGTTCATGCTTAAGTAAAAAAATAAAAAAAATCTTTTTATGCTGCGCGTTTTCACTGCACATTGGTAACTTTCTGTTTTCTCACCTGTGCATGACCCCGTTTCCGTTGTGAACCCGGATTGCGGCATAGAAATCGTACAGTTCATCATCGGTCGGCTGAGTCTTGGGTCCAAACACCTCGGAAAATCTACAAGAACAGGGGTTGTGCGAAAAATATATCACCAATGTCAATGCAAATAATACTAAAACATGTAAAAGAACAATATTGACATAGAAATATCGATCATGACCCCCTTATACTCAGTAAATATGTATGATATAATACAAGAGACCGAAATTCCACATACATGTATGTCCAAAGGGGATTATTACCAGCCATTTAACAGTGCCTCAGCCTAGCACAATGAATAAGACTATGTAAAATGAAGTGGAAGTGATCATCAAAGGAAAATTCACCTCAACATAACATATCCTCTCATGTGCATGTTTTACTTTGATACGTCTGTGCGATGAAAATATAAAAGTTTTATCAGTATAATCTTTTTTATATTTCGTGTACATTTTTTTTCACATTCTATTTGTAATTTTCACCCTTCTTGAGCAGTATTAGAGCTTTGTGATCAATTTTTCACGAGCCAATTTACAGTCTCTGTGTGTCTGTGTGCGGACTCACCCTTTCTTAAACACGTAGAAGTTGGTGAGTTTGGAGAGCAGAGCGCCCAGGTACGGAGTCAGAAGCAGCTGAAACAACAACGTGGGTTTGAGTCCCAGCAGTGGCTACGTGATAGAGCTCTTCAAAATTGAAAAACAAATCTTCTAATGACAATGCTTAATCCCAATTTATAGGCAATTGTTTCATCTGCAGTAGGTGGTATTCTTCATGTCTCTACCTTTGTTAAATCCTAATTTTATTTATTTATTATTTACATTATACTTATTTAATTTAGAATTTTATCTAGAATTAATTTTCAAATATTTTCGCCATTTATTTTACATTCCTGATGAGGCCACGTAAAATAAATGGCGAAAATATTTGAAAATAAATTCTAAATTAAATTCTAAATTAAATAAATATAAAGTAAATAATAAATAAATAAAATTAAGATTTAACAAAGGTGGGAAAAGACAATTAGAGACGTCATTAATCCCAATTTAGCGTACATTAACATATACATGTATATGTATGTATATGTAACATACATATATGGTTTTTATCACCTCTCTTCTCTTAAAACAAGTATGTTTCCACCACTTAAGCTGAAGATTATTACATGACTACAACCAACTGAAGCCCATGCAAAAACAAACTCGATCAAATCATCATAATCTGTTTAGATTAATATCAACAATTCAGATTATTAATAAGGAATTAATGTAAATAACACACATTTAAGCTCGGGTCCTCACAAATAGAAATTTTGCTAATCGAGTTTAACTTTTAACTCTTTAACTCTGCTCTAAACATGTCAGCACCTACCTTCTGAGTTGGTCGCGGAAAGTTCGTTTCCGGAAAAATTCCTACAAGTACAAAAAAAAAGACCTCGTCATGAGACTAACCTTTGTGAGGGCCGGGGGGAAGTGAGTCTCCGGGAAGAGACCTAAAACAACAAGGTGCCTGGCGTCCATCTTTGTCCATCTCATGAATTTTTCATGAATTTTTATTTCTCTTAAATTATAAGATTATTTTTTCAAATATATATGCTATAACATCATATTGTTACAAAATTCATTTTTACCGAAGTCAAAAGCTCATTTATTGATGAATATTTGACATAGTGCTTTAGACAATCAAATCAACTGATTCTATGTTCATGTCTAATTTACACTCAATGAAATATAATGAGAGAACCAATTCGAAACGCTCCATGCTAATCCAATATTCAATACATTTTCCAAACATTAATTAATATTCTATAACCTTATGTATGTTTTTTTAATGTCTCGGTTTTTTGCTTTGGCTTTCAATTCATTGTACATATCATCAATAAAAAAAATTAAAATAAATACAGTGGGAGGCCTACCCATCCATCCACCACCTCTGTCCCACTTTCACTTATCTTCCCCCCTACCTATTCACCCCTCACCCCTTACACTGACCCAAATCACATGTATCATAATATACATCTAGATTTATATAAAGTCAAAGAGTTAAAGGGGTAAAGATTTATAGTAACATTATTAAGACCACACATTGGTCGGTGGCACCAGTCTAACTTCACCCTGCTATAGTAGTGGTGCCTTCTACAGAACTATAAATAGACTGGTTTTTTTTCATCACATTTGGTGAGATGTCTAGGATCGAACCCGAGACGTTTCACAAGCAACGCCACCTGGTTAATATGCTTCATACTTTTTCAATATAATAATTCAATGTACTCTTTATGCCAATGTATACTTCTATTTTGTCAATTTATTCTTTAAATATTTCTGTTTTGGTCCACCATGGAAATAAGTTAATGAATATATTTACATTCAAACTTTGTGGTGTCAACCAATTTATAATTACACATGTATTTGTACTCGTCAATTGTTTGTTTAGTTTTTAAGTATATTTCCTATTCTGTTTGTGTGTGTAAAGTGTAATTATAAATAAATCATATCATATCATGAGACTGACCCCGCTGCCCCCCCATTGCTCACCTCCGTTGAGCAGACACACACTGAGCAGCCTCAGTCCCCCAGCCTCCTGCTGCTCACGCCGAGAATCGAACCTGCAACCACACGCAGCAGGGTCATAAACGCTTGGAATAAATATTGCACTGAATTTTAACACCATTCTATTCAGATTGTTGTCTTCGGTACGCTGGTCAATTTATCCATGCACTTCTATTCTCTCTTCTCTCTCTGTTCTTTGTATCAAGCAAGTTCCTACCATTGTATTAGTATCGCCGCAGACATGTTTCACAACCCTGAGCTTCCATTTATAGCCACTTGTAGTAATGGAAGCTTAGGATTGTAGAACCTGTCTTGAGTTATGTCAACACAGTGGTAGGCACTTGCTTGGTTATAAGAACAGACAGAGAGAAAGAGAAGAAAAGAATTGAATTCACAAAAAGATCAGGAAAAACTCATTAGAACATGCTCCAGAAAGAGCGATACATTCTCAGCCCTCCACCCACCTTGCTAGCATCTCCTGTGCCACAGTGTCTCCATAGTCGTGCGCCAAAATGTGGGTCTCCGTAACCTAGCAACACAAACACACTGCATAGCAACAAAAACAGAACCTTAAGCAACAAAAAACACAGGCATTTGGAGCATATATTAGCAGTGAGAGAATAAGTGTAGGACCAACTCGCACCTTTACAGAATATATATGAGATTGTAAAAATTGCAATCAAAATCGTACTTATGAGACATTTGAACTAATTACTTTTATTTTTATATATTACTCCTTGTTACAATTAAGATTCTTGATTGTTTTCCACTGACCTCTAAAGCTGCAAGCAAACTCTCTACGATTGAGGCTTGTTCCATGATACTATAGTCGTAGCCCTCCTGCAATAGTACTCAGGTTTACAATAATACTCTTAGCACAGCAGTACATTATAATAAATTGATTATCAATTTATCTCTTCATCTACATGTACTCTACATTTTTTCACTAAACTTCTGCAAGAAAAGTCAAGATTTTCCTAATTTCCTTCCATTTTGGGATGAATTAAATGTAATGCTAGACTGCCAAAGTTTTAAAAATGAAAATTGTGAAAGCAGGTGCCGGTTTCAAACCAACAACTTGGTAATTTAGTGTTTACCGCCTTGCACAACTTCTATAAGATAAGAAGCTAAAACATAAACCACTTAATCTACCTATCATACATTGACAAAATAACAGAAATATTGATAGAAAACATGTGCAATGACAAAGAAAAATACTTGTACTGGAAAAAACCTTCCAACCAAGCAATATACTGCAATAAAACCTCCAAGTTTTTAACATTTTAACATATAAACACGCAATGATTATAATCTTAACTTTTGATATGGGGGTTGGGCCCCTTGGGTGAATATAAACAGCTTTAACCACATAATGAACATCATTCTAGCTATAAAAAGTAAATTTACACCAATGAGATTACGGAAGCATAACAATCTGCTGTAACTTACTGGTTTGTCACTGAAGCCAAATCCGAGCAGATCGAGTGAGACAACGCGACCGAACTTGTCCAGAAGCGCCGGCAGCATCTGTAGATATATATTAGTTTCACACAATCCACCTGTCCACAGACGCTAGAAGCTTACTTGGGCTTGATTCTATTTGCTTTTCAATGTGGATACGGAGATTTTTTTAAACAAACCTCATAATTATGACAGTGTAAAGAATCAGAATGTAAAATATTCAACTACTTTTCAAAGATCTTAAAGATTATGAAATCAATGCCAATATCAAGCATTCATTATCACATGACCACCAAGAGAAGAGCAAAAGTCTCGCTACAGAGCAAAACGTAGGTTCCAATAGGTATCGAAAATTATTCTTTGAATCATGAATAAATATTTTTGTTGCACCAATCGCATAATAAATGCAGATTCCATTGAAATTTTTAAAGATAAAACACTTTTATGGATGACCCCATTACATTGGGAAAAAGTATGTAATACTTGGACTCTTGTGTAAATATTCAGTAACGTTTTTAGTTCACTCCACTTGTTTTTTATATATTGTTGTTGTAAATTTTAAATTATGCACATGGTATGTCACAATGCACCAACTTTCCTGTACGGCCGATGGCCCTTTCGGAAATAAAGATTGAAGCCAGGATGAAGCGAATAAACATGTACGAACCTTGCTCCAGTCGTGGCTGGACGTGGGGAAGCCGTGGATGAGCACAAGGTTTGGTCCGTCAGAGCGCCGGCCACGTGAGTCTGTGACAGAAACAACGATATTACTACTCATCTATCCTGAGGGGGTCTAGCAAAAATGTGATCAGTTATTTGCCCAAAATCTTGGGCGTAATTGTGAATTGCCTGTAAATGTAGAAATGTGATGGAACCTATTATTGGTGACTGGTGATCTGTTCATTACAAGGGGCGTGATTGGTGATTTGCCCTAAATCTTGGGCGTGAATTGTGAATTGCCTGTATTTAGGGTGTGAAATGTGATGGAACCCATTAAATTTAATTCATTGGTGAAAGACAACGAAATGTTTGGTGACTGGTGATTTAGGAAAAAATGTTGGTGAATGGATTTCCATCAAGGCTATATACCTTATCCTGCTAATAGTTAATGTATATAATTACTGTAAAACTAGAAATGTTGTTGGAATTATTCAACATAACAGCAGAGAGCAGACAATAAAAGTGATCATAGAAATGTTTGCGCACGATTTAATCATTTGCGAATTTTGAGGGGAGGTGCATAAACGCAAACTTAAATAGTCAGCAAACATTAATAGCCTATGTAAAGTACATGTAGGCCCAGGATGGACCAAAATCGCAAAACTGAATAGTCACAAAAAAATTTATAGATGAAAATCGCAAAATTTAATAGCCACGATAATATTACAGTTTTAAAGTATACAAAAATATACAGTTTATTACTTTAAACCCAGGACATCTACAACAGAAGCTCATAATCTTTCAGCCACACTGAGGGCTTCACCAGACTTAAAATAATTAAACATAATAGTCTGAATAATATTATAGGATTAACAAGATGACCACACTTACATTTACATAGCAGATCCAATATCTTTACAAAGATCACAATCCATACCTGAGTAGAATATTTGGTGCCCATTGTGCGCGAAGAACTGCCCCGCATCGCGCCAGCTCTGCAGCGCGGGTGAGAGTTCGGGCGCGGGGTAGTTGATGTAGATGCCGAGCAGGAGACTGAGCACTGCCGCGATCTTCGTCTTCGTACCCATCAGGCTGAAACCAGACATTGCTTTATACAGGGTCAGGATTAGGTGGGAAAGTGCTACTCGTCAGCAGGACGAGTAACCTTCAAATATCTACTCGTCTTGCAAAAAAATGTACTCGTCCTCCTTGCACAAACTGTATACAGTATGCCAAATTGACCAGAATTGCTACTCGTCAAAAAGACGAGTTGCTAAAACTTCTTACTCGTCCTCCACAAGGTATTACTGGTCAATACGAGCGGACGAGTGGCTAATCCTCACCCTGTTTGTACTCTCAGTTTTCATCATGTTTTTGTTGACGATGCGCATGGAGGTACGTATATGTAATGGCCCACAATGTTCAACTAGTACACACTGTCAAAAAAATTGGTTGCATGAAGTGATAACTTTGCATGAATTTGAATTTTAACCACTTGTTGACTTCAGCAGTTCTGCACTAGTGATTCCGACGACTGAATTTTGAATGAGCCTATATTGACAAAAAAAACAAAAACATGACTTATATTCATTATACCACAGGAAACCTTCAATAATGTTAGTTTCATAACAATTGAATAACTCAAATTTCCATCATCATCATGAATGGTTAGGACATGTCTGTCCTCGCAGGATTCCCCTGCATACCGCAACATGTCTTTGTCACTGCCTTGTAGGAGGTACGATCAGCACATAGTTTGATCAGTTTTGGAATATTATTTGTTCTTTATGTTGATGTTGATTTTAAGTTCATTAAAGTCTTTTTGTAGAATGTCTAGCCAGGATGTTTTCGGTCTGCCTCTCTTGTTCTTTCTTGGTTTGATAGCTTCATTGAAGGCTTTTCTAGCTGGTGTTTCTGCTGGTAAACACATCAAGTGTCTGAACCATGACAGTCTCCTTGATTGTATTGTTTTGCTTATTTTTATCTGGTTTGTGATTTCATAAATGGCTTCATTTTTGATGATTTTAGGGTATGTGATTCCTATTGCATATCTGAGTAGGCCTCTGTGGAAGGCGTCTAGTTTGTCAGATAGAGTATTGTTTAGTGTCCATAGTTCGCAGTTATATAATAAGGTAGATTCTATGTACATTCGGTAGTGTCTGATCTTTTGGTCTATTGAGAGGTTTTTATTGTGATAAACCTTTTTGTGTTGGGTGAGTACGTACATTGCTAAGGCTTTTCTGCGTTTTATGTCAAATTTCCATAGCGTAAAATACCAGACATTAATTGAACGTCTTACGTCTCTGTATCTAGTCCAACGTACTAGCCCAAAACTTGTTGCTATCTATATATTTATGATATATAGTTGTATAAGGCATATATAAATTGCAAGTTTTGTGGCTATAGTGCAACAAATTAACGCTAATCTTAACATTTGTGCACGTCTGGACTAATTTAGAAATGACTACGCATAACGTACCGTACGCTTTTGTTCAGAAAAACAATAAATAGCTAGTAGGCTACTTTGTTATGAATCTTGAGTTATGAACATGATCAGCTATGCTTAAATTTATGTGCAAGTAAATTGTGCAGAAAATCAAACACACAAATTTCTTCAGGTTTGGTACATTTTTAGTGTGTGTACAGATGACCAATTTGATTATATATGGACTTACTCATTTGTAAAGACCCCAAAAGTGTGACCCAATTTTGGAGGGCAATAATTCTGCCAGGGTAATGTGTCTGATTTCAGCTCTAGAGTCTAAGCCAATCAGAGAACAGAATATAGGGGTGTGTCACAGATGATAATCCATAAAATTATAGGTCTACTCTTACATAGATATGTCATACGCATTTATTGCATTCAGTTCAATCTTACACTTATCATACACACAAATAATATGATATAGCCTGTGTTACCTAATTGTATGGGGCACAAAACTGAATAAATTATTCCCGTTTCTCCAAGTTTCAGACTTCGAATTTTTGCATATTTCCGGCTGTACTTTGACATACGCATTCGATTACGGATTCAAGAAGACTTTTGCGCTAGAATAGACTGTCCCGAATGAAACGATTCTGTAATCGAATGCGCAGCAGGTGCTTTAAGAGTAGTCAATTGAAACGTTGTGCTCTACATTTTATCGAAGTAGTGTGTTAACACATTGCTATAATTTAAAAATACATTTGTCTGTATACTAATTATTCCGCATAAAACCAAAATTTAAATACATTCTCTATTCGGCATGTCATACGATGGAAAATATGGATATTATGTTTCTAGTTCTTAGTGGTTTTATCGATAAATAAATATAACAGTTATGTAGATCGTTGATAGACCATTGCATATTTTCATTGACAACGAAACATGTCCAGTTTTGGTTCAAAATATAATAAAAAAGGCGATGTAATTATCTTTACACTTATTTGTTATTATAACTGCTATTCAAAATTAAAGAGATTGGTACATAGAATAAAATGATGTAAATATTGTGTATGTTTATTCTTTCAGCCTCTTAACAAAAGGATCCCACAAAATCCGAAATACAAAAATGTGAAATCAACCATTGACACAGGTAATATCGCCCTAATGAAACTTGTGTTAACTTTTCTAAATTGGGTATAGAGTTATGGTTTCTGCGTGTCATACTAGTAAAAATGTATATGAGGATTCATACAATCTCTGTAATTTCTGGGCAACCGAGAACCTAAAAAAAGATCATAGAAATTTTTAAAAAAAAGAGGGGGTGGTGGCATAATTGTAGTGTTCATTTTAAAAGAATCATCAAAATCGAAAAGAATTGACAATTATTAACGTTTCACATTTCTTTGTCTATTTTTCTCTGAGATTTTCGAACCTGCATTTTCCATTTAATTTAGAAGTCTATGTTATTGCAAAAATAAAATGTGGACGAATTTCTTATTTTTGCAGGTGTTATACAAAAATGTTCTCATGTTCACCATCCCAACTCACAAACTATTCAGTGTTTTGGTTTTTTTTGTAATAACGTGTTAATATTGTCATGAATATTTCAGTCAAATCCTGACTGTCAAATTTGGCTATGGAAATGTGATGCTCAAATCAAACTAATTAACTTAAACAATTACCTAGCCTTTGATATGTATATTGATGGAATCTGCAGATAATGTCTATCAATTATATAATATTGTACAACTAACAGCATAAATGTTGACAAATATCTATCGTCCATTACCAGTGCGCATGCTTATTCGAGTGCATTCCAGTCCAAAACGTTTTGAATACAAAAAATGCTAGCAATTTTCGCTGTAGTTTATTAAAGGGATCATATTTTAACATTAAAGGGATGCATTCAACATATTTAATTAGTCCAAAACGTTTTGAATACAAAAAATGCTAGCAGTTTTTCAAAACACATAAAAATAACTGTTAAATGAATTTATTAAAAATACATCTATTGGGTAAATCTTTTTGACCTTTTTCCCCATGATTATCTTTGCTGTATTACAAACATTAACAACAAATGTTGTCAATTGAATGGCCATCTTGTGTCCACTATTTCATTGTATTGATTTCTTGGGACTAGTCATAGTAACGCATTGCCAAGTACAGACTGGCTGTGTGTTTTGATAATGTTTTTTGTTATGTTCATACTTGTTCAATGTGCATTTTTTATTATATCGTAAACACCAAAAGTGATAACCCCAACAAAGTATCCTGATGTGTATTGTATCGTTGCTTGCTCAAAATCGACAATGCTGGCCTATATTTGTGATATATTGACAATATTTTACCTTTCCAAATGTCCCCAGATGTAAATATTGACAAGTGCATGGAATTGACCAGTAGCCTACTAGTAGGTAGACCATCCCCTGACTACTTAGACGTAAGTAGACAATGGGATAATCATTGTTAAAGGCACATAAGCCTCTCCATTGGTGCTTATGAAAATTGGCCATACAGCACACATAGGACAAACTGATCATGGACCTCTTACTGATTAGATCTCTGTCTAAATGGACCAATGACCAAGTCCTCTGCAGCTTCGACCTCAATAGACCTTGATCTCAGCCCTGACCACTGGCCATCTATATAGCTTATTACAAATGACAATCTTGGTTTTAGTATTTTGATATTTTGGTTCAAATAATTTTATTTGTGCGCGTGTTTAGAATTATTATTTAATTTTATGAGTTTGTGATTTTATATTATTGTGGCACAACGGCGATGTTATTAACCTGTTTAGCCTTATATATTAGAGGGAGAGAAATTACTGGGATTTTATAGAAAATTTTATCCGCCCTTCTAAAATTTTACCTGGTATATATCTATGTGTGTAAATCCATGTCTCATGAAAATGTATGTACAATGCTAAAATTGAATTTGAAAATAAATATTATATTCTATTTTATATAGGTGCAAGTGTGACGAATTTCATGAGGAAGATTGAAGATGTGCGCAAGAGTAAGTTACCAAGATATTGCGTTTACCATCTATATTCCAATGAACCATTGCAAAATATGTAATTTGCTATTTAAAGTTTATGATTTAAGTCCTATTGTAGCTTGCACTTCACTGTATATTATGAAATATATGTCTATGTATGATCTAAAGCCGTGGTCTATTAGTTAAGACTACAGACATGTAGTAAGTTGAAAGCATATAAATGTCCATTGATAATACAGAATGGACTCAAATATGGACTATTTAGGTCCATGTGAAATAAGCTCCTGAGTTGTCATCATTTTCACGTTACAAACAAAATTTGAGAACGTTAAAGCAAACAATGCAACCTGCAGAGGGGTAACAAACCAGGTAGATAGTAGTTTCTACAGATGGACGGAATTAAAGCTCCATAAGGCTTTAAAGCCAGAGTGCAGAAAGATCAAACCCTCGAGAACAAGATTTATAGGTGTTGATGAAACTGGCCGGTGCACAATACGTACAATAACAATGAGACATTACTGTGTGGTTTGTTTGTGTTATAGATTGTCACGTATTGACGTCTCTGTCTCTAACCCGAGCAAAGCAGCCGGTGTTGGGTTTGTCATCGTGCAAACTCAGCTTAATGAACAGGTCTAAGAAATCTCTAGGTTGTCTGTGACGTATTTTGTTCATTGTACATTTCATGTATTTTATGCTCAGTCAGCAGTGGATGTAATGTTCAGACCGGGAGGATGTTAGTTGTGGTGAAAAAGTGAATGTGTGTGATACAAAACTGCAATGCGTCGTTTCTGGATTAGTTACTAAGGATCATGAGACTTTCCTCCAAACAATTCATATCTGTAAATGAATGGATGATACAATACATAGACAGTCGTGTTAGAATTGGTGATATGTGGTGCATTTGCATTTTTGTACCACTGTAAAAAAGGGGGATAGAAATTAAGCAACGCTTTTTACAGGCTTAAAATGTGATATTAATTCTTAATGGCAAAGGAATGCGTCTCTTTGTTAAGTGTTTTATCTTGTTTTTTTTTTCTATAACAGTAACCCAAAAAGTCATAAGATGTATTCTCCATCAGCCTAACCTTTTACATAATTGTATAAAATAAAACTGGATTATCACTAATATCAAAGATTTTCCTTTCTCAAAACATTTTTAACTGGCTTGCCAACGTTAAACTGATTTCGAAGAAGGAAAGTCTTATTAATGTAAAAACCAGATCCCGTAAATAACCTCGTTAGGTGGATTATCACTACTTTACTTTTATCACATCCCGAAGTCGGAATCCAACACTTACAAAAATGATCCATATCCAAAATCAACTCAGAGCACACAATAATCTGATAGCGCTATTGACTGTATGAATGATTTAAGAGAACAATTGAATGAAATTTCCTCTGAAAAGTCATATCAATTGAGTGACACAAGTTTAGCTGAGATCTCATTCTGTTATAATCCCCAGATTACAGATAAAACACGATTTGGATCTGAACGTAACCAGTGAATTCGGCTGCCACATCTTGATTTCATTATCTGGACGTTTTGTTGCGAGTAAAAAGTCGGAACTATCGCTTCCCAGATCTATTGTTCTAGATGGTTAACAGGCGATGTGTGTCCATATCAAGATGTACCTTCAGATTTCCAACAAGATAGCATTTTTTGTGATGAATTGTCGATATTGACCATTTAGTTAGTGTTTGAGCGATGGGTTTTTGACAGTTTGAATAGGAAGAAAGGGATCAGTTTAGCTTCAGTGCGTAAAACCTACTTTTCCATTATGGAGTATACAAAACAGCTCTGAATGAAGGTTAAAATAAGTAAACAAATATAAAATAAGTAATAAAATAAATTTTGTGGTTGAAAACTGATTTTCGAAAGTTTTGTTTATGTCTAATTATAAGTGAACAGTTTTATAAGAATTGTCAGTTGTTTGAAGGATCATGATGATGGCTCTGAAAGTCTGCTCAATAACTACTGCATGTTAGACGGTTGTCATATTTGTATTTCATTGAATCATCACAGAGATGAGTGGATACACTGTTGGAATCATGGGCATATGCATCAATCTCTGTTGATTTCTGCCCTATACAATGCATGTAGAGTAGTGTTATTTTGGTTTGAAAAGGTGCTGGAAAACATTAAACGGAAATTTAAAGAAATGAACTAAGTATTTAAGTGCATAATTGTTCTAGTTACATGCAGACTAAAAGACATCGCAATAAGCTATGATTGCTACAGTTGGATAACATAATGACAATGCGTCCCGTCTACGTGAAGTAAAACGTTGCTCCTTTCCCACTTCAATGTTGAAGACTACGTCACGTCGTGGGTTTGTTCCCACGCCATCGAAATATGTGCCATCGTGGGGGACAGGTGGCACCACCAGACTGCCCAAACCGGCTCGCAGGAAAATACTCGCGAGGCTCATTTACGCCATCTCACGTAAGCTCATTTAGGCTGGAGATTTTTGTGATTTATTTGTATTGAGGATAACAGAAATAAATGTAGAAGAGATGCTGAGACAGCAATGTTTGAAATTTGATAGGACTTTATCTAAAATTTCAATTGACAGTGATTAAAAATGTGATTTGAATTTAACCGAAAAAGATTGATTAGTCAGTAACGTTAGTTAGTCAGTAGTTTAGTTGTAAAGTAAAAAGACTTACAACGTACAAAAAATCAATACTATCATTAATACTATTGGTTAATGGTAAAAGTCTTCTTTTGGCCCATCACGACGATGGCTGATTTCTGGGCGCATCCTAATTACAATATACCCTTTGTGCACTGTACAGCTGGTATTAAATGTGTGTTCGCGAGTTTTACGCTGTCCCCAAACTATGACATCATTGATCCACCCAGTTTTGGCTGCAGGAAGTGCAATGTTAGTTGAACAAAAAGACTGGGTGAAAAACACATTTTGGAACCAAACACTGGCTAGCTATTAAAATAGAAAAAGTTCGTAATTCTGGAAACTAAATGATAAAAGAGTGATGGCTAAAATACAATTCAACACAATGGAATTTTTATAGCGCAAATGCTTGTAGGCATCCATAAACCAATCGTGCTTTGATTGGAATTTAAAAATGACAAGAGTCTTTGATTGTTTTATGGAGAGAGGAAGTTTATTCCATAATTTAGGTACCGCTATTTTAAAGGCTCTATTACCATAAGACTTGGTTCTTGATATAAGTTCCTTGAGCAACAGGTTAAAATCTTGTTTTGTTGAACCTATTATGTTACCTTCTGTGAGTACTATGGGGTCAGACAGAAATCAAACCAGCGACCATGTAATTGTAAACGTCGATTGGCCGTGAAGTGGACATAATTAGATAAGTGTCCGTCAATGAGAGTTTCCTGATGGTTGCTCACTGGGCGCCATAGGACAATAGGCCGTGTGTTTGAGCTGAGTGCTCAACCATGCAGATTTTCTGCCTCATTGAGCAATGAGGAAAAAGTGGCCACCTGCGGATCAGAACGGACTCACCCACAAGTGTGTAAACTTTGGACATATAACTGTTGATATTGTCGTGGAATCTTGTTGAAATAAGCATATATTAGTGATTCTTCTGGTTTATACTTTGATGCAGATAGTGTGAAATCTATGATGAAAAATTCAGTAGCAATTTCAGGCGTGAGTCTCTTCATTTATAATAGATTTAGCGAACCAACAAATTCATTTTCTATCTCAAAAAGATCTAAAATTTGGACTGAAGTCCTGTGATGGATGGAATGTGCCTTTATTAAAGAAAAAATAAATAACCTAAGTCACAGTGACATGATTTTTACAGAGAATATGACCGCATTCTTTAGTATGCCATTTTGTCCAGTTTAGTTTTTCCGTAGTTTCATCAATAATGTTCGTATGATTGTAAGGTAACGAAGGTATAAAAAGTATTCTTCACACATGTCAATAAACAAAACTGCAGTGGTTTTATTTTGTGCACATCAATTTATTTATGCGCAGATCCATACAGGAAACCTTTCTTAGTCTGCCATCAACTTTTGTTCTATGAATTTCCTTCGAATGATGTATTTTGATTTGGTCGAATATAATAGCATATTGTTGACAAATTATGAAAGTAAATACCGGTTTTGGAACTTTGCTTTTGTCTGAAGACTTGATCAAATAACAGTGCTTAAGATTGACGGTGAAAAGAGAAAGTGTTTTTTGTAGATCAGCGATCTGTTTGTTTTATGGAGCCGCAGTGTCTGAGGTCATGAATACACGCATACAACAGTTTCCTCCCACTCACGTAAAAAATCCATAGTCCCCAGAACAAAACTATGGATCTTATGTGATTTTTATAACTTTTTGTAATGTTTGGAATGTCATTATTGTTGTTTTTACGTCGTAAATGCTTAGTTGAAGAAGAATGTCATTTTTGTTTTGAATGTCATTTTTGAACTTCATCTTTCGTGTCATTGGGTTTATATTATCCTTTTACCAGCATGAAGTATATTAGAAACATGACCGAGGTGTAGCTATTGGGTTCTTGACAGACTAACAAGTGCACCACATGGAGGGGTACTACGTCCCCATCGATGATTGAAATAAAAAAAAAATCTGATATTGGATGCATTTGTGCAGAAAGATCTATCACATCTCGGTACGGATAAAACAGTTCCAAATGATAGAAAATCTTGGAGGGGACAGTTGAGAAATAGACTGGGCAGCCTGGCCACATCCTCAAGTTGAGCAATAATTAGGGCCTGCTTAAATGAATTTAGCGTTTAATTGATTGATTGATGGATTGTGATAGAGTCACCATGTTAAAAGAGAGGTGATCCAAGTGACTTTTGCATACAGTATTTGATTTTTGTCTTTAGATTACAAGTTTTCCAAAGATGAGATCTTCAGGCGGATGAAAGTGACGACGTTCGCACAACTCGTGAGTTTTCACAGTTTTTATTATCATATCAGTAAAAATGTGACAAGATAAAATTAAATAGCAAGAAGCTGCCTTGAACATGTCATCACTGTTAGAAGATTCACCATAGTAGCTTGAAAATATTATTTAGTTGTCTGTATACGTTGCTTCACCATAGTAGCATTTTTATGTTTATGTTGATTGCTTCTATTTTCAGGTGATTCAAGTGGAGCGGATTTCACATTTTAATGATGACTTCGATAACATGTCACGTGAGTGACTCAAATACCGATTATTCTAAACTACTTTAAAAAAAATGAAGTTTAAGGTACTGTTTTGTTTGATTGACGGCTGAACTTATTTCTCCTCTGTTGATTTTATTGGTTGAGAGCTTATAAAATCTGCCAGCATTATGGCTGCTTTTGAATAATGGCTTATTGTCAATAAGTAATACGCCCGAATAGATAAGGATGCAATACAACCTGGCGTTACGCTTTTCCTTCACATCATATAGCCAGACTTGACCCGTTTCCAATGTTCTGTTGATTAGGTACATAGCATATGGTTTCATTTCTTTTTGTTTCTAATTTACTGCTAGATATCCAAACATAAACCATCAAAAGAAAACCTTTTTTTTAATAAAAAAGTTTTCTTTTGATGGTTTATGTTTGGATATCTAGCAGTAAATTAGATACAAAAAGACCTGACCTGTTTCCATGGTGTCACTAGAGACCTCGGGCCGGTCAAGCGACCAATCACAGCTCATTATTAGATGGGTGTGGCAGGTTCAACCAATCAGGCTGCAGTATTAAAACAGTGTCACATAAATTATGTTAATCCACTCTCAGCAGGCGAAACATTTCAGAGGTCAATTTGCTTGACATCTGATACTCAGAGTGATATAACCAGACCTGACCGTACATTATTTTCTTTGTATATTTCTATCACTGCTTAATATTCCAAAAACTACAATTGTACAAATGTGTCATTTGTGAACAGGAAGCTATTGCTTTGAAATTTAAATAGATATATTTATGTACAATTGTAGTTTTTGGAATATTAAGCAGTGACAGAAATGTACAACGAAAACAATGATTCCATATACTGCACACCTAATTAACAGATCATTAATGACCTGTTTCCGTGGTGTCACTAGAGACCTCCGGCCGGGACACGGTTGACCCGGAGCTAGCTGCTGTTGGCGGTGACGACACTGACCGTGGGGCGGGGGGAGGAGGCAGCCCGGCGCCCAGCCTCGCCCTCACAGCCACAGACTACGGGCGTGGTGGGGGAGCAGCGAGCACAGCCGGAGGGGACACCACGCGATCGACGCTGCTCAGGTATGTAATTGTAACCATGAGCACTTGCATCATACAAGGCTTATACAGTGAGACCTACAATAAATGATTCTTTTCTACTAGAATGTTTACATATATAAGAGACTCTCTGTATCTTATATATGTAAACATTCTAGTAGAAAAGAATCATTTATTGTAGGTCTCACTGTATAAGCCTTGTACGATGCAAGTGCTCATGATTGTAACTTATATTGAAACATGTTTTGAAAAAAGACGAATTAAGTTGAGTAGTAAATCAATGGGCAGTAGTCTAATATATTTCTGTATAATTTAATGTTTTGTGTTCTCTGTGTTTACTGTGTTTGTGGGAGACTTGTAAATCATTCCCTGTTGTGGTTTTTAGCGTGGCTCAGGGTGTGGGGGAGCTGGACCTGAACCAGCCCCCGGCGTCGGGGCCTCGGCTGCCCCCCCTCCCCCCGGGGGGGCCGGCCCCAGCCCCTACCTGCTGCTGGACGTCAGGGACAGGGACGAGTACGACCAGTGCCACATCATCTCAGGTATGGTCAACATGATTCGTCAAGCACAACACTTGCCACATCATCTCAGGTGGGTCGCCGGGAAGGATTCCGTGAAGGATTTGAGCACAGAGAGATCATGTCATTCAAAGATGGTTTATAGCTTTTGGATTCAACATATTTGGACACAGAAACTGTATATTTACCGTAAATTACTATGTTTCAAGGGCACACGCCTACTTCGACAGGCTTCTTGCACAATGATCTTGTGAGCATAGTAGATGGCGCTGTGTCACATATTAAAACGGAATTTCCCATCTTGACCAAGTTTCTGTATCCTCAACAAGATGTTAGTGTCCAAATAAGAGAGATCTTATCTGTTAGATGCCAGCGCTAGCATTTCGACACAATATTGGGACCTGTTAGTGACTATTGTTGAAAGTATTCTTGTTTTTCGCTGTTTTTTTTTTAATGAACTGCTGGAGCTGGCATCTAGAAATAATTGATGGTTCCTGGATTCATCATACAATGTATACACTGATGATCACTAATGTAGTAATATTCATTTAGAATCATGTAGATTCATCTAACCAGGTATCATAATTACAATACTAATGTGAACAGTAATAGTGTAATAAGGTCATGATGTACTTAGGTGATTGCTTGTTAATTGCATCATTCCTTTTCCGCACACTTTTTTTGCAATTAACCAAAATAAGTTAATTGTTTTTGTCTTGTTCCACCTTGTTAAGATTGTTTTCTAACTGGTCTTATTAGTTAATCAGAATTTAGAATTTAATCAGAATTTAGAATTTAATCAGAAGTTACAATTAATTTTATTTCATATATTTTCACCATTTTTATGGCCTCATCAGGAAATACACATAAATATGCAATACATATAACAAAGTTTACAAAATTTACTGAAGTACTACAATCCATACTGCAATATAGGGTCATATTTATTCATGAATATCATAGTTCTTTGTACCACCTTGTATTAAAAACAGCCTGATTAAAAACAATAACCACAACTATCTCATAATCATCAATCAAATTTATCATCATTGCACATGCAGCACAGCATGTTGCCGTGAGTACACTGTTAGTCAACATGTTAAACAGGCTTGGCCTTAAACCACCTGTTGGCTCTTGGTATGTAACCTGTCAAACAGGCGGTATTTCCCAATATGCAGAGGTAGGAGAACATTATGTGCTTCTTTTCATTTTATATTAAATTGCTCATTTTCAAGTTTAATGGATAGTCAGTGGTCTTCATACTTTTGATATAAATCAATAAAAGTACAAGAAACCATAAAATTCTTAGAATGTTTAATTCTAGGTGATTATTCAAAAACGAGTATGCAAACAAAGCACATAATTATTACCATTGATATGCAATATAGTGTGATTTGTGTTCAAGTAACTTTGTCATTCAGTAGAATAATTCTTACCTGTCAACTCTTCGGAGTTGTCAGATAGAATCATGATGACCCTGGGGTATGATTCTTAGGATGAATTACAACCCACAGCCTGGGAGAGCTTGCAACCTCTCCTGGGCTAGTCTGACTCTACTGAATGGCCAATAAACATTTCAATAACAATAATCCCTTTTCTATGTCCAATAAGTACTTATTAGTATTAGGTTTTGTCAATTATATGTACATGTATTTCATTTATGTGTATTTCTTGATGCGGCCATGATAAAAATGGTGAGAATATTCGAAATAAAATTAAATTCTAACTTCTGATAAACCATTCACACCAGTTAGAAAACAATCTTAAAAAGTGGAACAAGACAAAAACAAGTTAAATAGGAAGAACACCACCCATTAACAAATTAAACAACTCTGTTTTAAACAAAATATGGAATTACAGTATGTTTCAAAAGACATTAATTAATAAGTGGGTGTACACTCTTCAATGTAAGTTCTGATTTGTCTCCAGCTGTGAGCTGACTGTTTGATTGTCAGTTTGACTGACTGTTTTTGACTCTGTTTGACTGACTGTTTTGTTTTCTCCAGCTGTGAACTACCCCAAGGCACACATAAACCGCTGCAACAACTATGATTCATCGAGATGCTCGAATACGTATCCTTCCAGCAAAAAACACCATCTGTTCCCGGAAGCCAGAGAATGGGCTTTGTGTAGTGATGGAATAGGGACTAAAACTGCCATTCTATCATTCTGTGCAAAAATCACCGCCAATAACCCACACTGATTGGTCGAGCATGCTATTTTAATTGTACGATTTTACACACCCTCAAGGGCTGATTTACTCGCTGCTAAGGACATAGGGTGATTTATGCACGCAGTGTAAATTAGACTACTTTGTTGCAGCGCAACTGTTAACAATATTCAATTTCCTTGCTTTATAATATAATTAAAGAAGGTTTCTTTGTAGATGCCTTTAAATTTAGTCATGTACTTGATTTTGTAATCTTATTTTCTTCATGATATCTTATTTGACCGGAGCAAATGTCGTCCAATCGTACTGGAATATGCCGATGCTTGATTGACACTCACTTTGTTCGTTTCAATCGACCTCAGCATGCTAAATTTTATGATTGACACTCTAATCTAGTGATCAAATCCTACAATTAGTGTCGCTAATGATCATAGTAATCATTAACTTATCGCTTGCTATAGAAACTGCCAACCAACTATTTTTAGGTTCGTCCAATAACTTTGTTCTGTGTACTCTACAATTTTTAAGCAATAGATAACTTTTAAAACATAATAAATAGATCACCTGGATGGTTGTTGTGCATCTTTCGGAATTTTGCAAAAATACTGGTGTGTTATAGTCTTACAATATGGCGCAAAGAGAAACCTTTGCAAAAAAAAATATTTGCCAAAAAAAAGAGCAAGATTTGTATGATATTTAGCTCTATAAACAGGGGTATTGTGTGCTTAATGGGGCATGTGCGCTAAAAAGAACATGTCTCGTGTTGTGTCCGCCTTAACCCAGCCCCCAGAAAAACAATTAGCTAACGTTTAACTATGAGATGCGAACAGCACCTCCTCCATCCCCCCTCTGTTTTCCCTTTGGTAAATGTAACTACAGTAGAACCTCAATTATAACCACCTCTCTATAGAGACCACCTCTATATAAGACAACTTTTCACAATCCCAAACCTTCATAAAACTACCAAAATGAACCTCTATTGACACTACCAACAGTGGTCCCAAAGGTGAATGGGTAGAGAGGTTATTTTCTTCAAACTGCCACCCGCTGTGTATTTGCCCTAACCGTCCCCCAGAAAATTTATACGGGCCGTATCATCATTGGCGATGACTCACGAAGCGGACGGCAGCCGAGGTCGCCAGGACAATTTAAGCAGCGAGGATACGATAATGAATCATGCTGTCAAATCCTGAGTGGAACCCATAACCTTCTGTTCATGCTGTCAGGCGGTGATAGGAACCCAGAACCAACTATTCACTGTGTCAGGTTTAGTGGAACCGTGCTTTGTTCAATGGGCCATGAATGTAAAAACAATCTGATAATTCTTTAAAACGGTAATAAAAAACCTAGATCTGTTCATCTTTGATGAGAATGTGGTGTTCATTGGTCAATATGCCCAAAATACTGGTGTGTTATAAGTCTTACAAAATTTCAAGAGCTTTGTCATTAGAATTGCCAAAAAAAAAATTAAGTTCCAGCAAGAAATTAGCTATATATTTTGAATCTATAATACAAACATGTTGCTTAATGGGGCAGTAGAACCCCCACCCACCCCTCATTAGTTTGTGTCTGTCAGGCAGTGAGTAACAGTGGCTTACTAATGTGTAACTATGAGAATCGAACAACAATTCCTAACGTTTGTCCCCTCCCTTTGATTACTCACTCTCCTCATTTTTACCTCTCAAGAAATCAAGCAGGTCTACGGAACTACCTGGCCCTCAATTATAACCACTTCTCTATTGGGGACCACCTCTATAATAAGACAAGCTTTTTCACAATCCCTTCGCCTTACAGCAATGAACCTTGGTTTAGAGAACACCTCTCTATGTGCATACCAACAGGGAATTTTAAAATGGTTGATCCTTGAAAATTAGAAATTATTGCTTTTATACTAATCCCTTGTACAAAAGCTTGTTCAGGCGAGCAATTGGCCCCCAACATAAACATGCAACTCCCTATCATCACCACCCTTTGCCCCCTCCTCCTCGCGGCAGCCGGTAGGGTGGCCAGGGACCTGGTGCAGAGATGGGTTGGCCCATGATAACGACAAAATTTGGTTAATTTTGTCATGATACTTCTGAACTAAAGGAGGCTGGAGAGTTGGTTTTAGTAAGGGTGCCTTCAGAATGGCCCGTGGATAACCCTCAGCCTTATGAAATTTGAAACTGGGGTGATTCCCCATAATAACATTGGCCAAATAATTGAAAAAATTGTCATTTTGTCCTTAACTGCTGCTAAGAACAAAAGAGAGGTGCTCTTATCTTTTAAACACTAAAATATGCTTCGGCAATGGGCCAGGGCTTGTTGAACAAAAGAAAAATGACAGGTTAATGCTATCAGGCAGTGAGTATCTAACCCATGCCTTCTATTCATGCTGTCAGGTAGTTATGTCTTTTGAACTTCGAAATTTTGTGCTTCCTATTAGCAGGTTCCTTATAACCTTCTGTTTGTGCTGTCAGGCAGTGAGTAACAGTAGCTTGTCTTACTAGATGTACTACTTGACCAGAGATAGAGCAATATAAAACTCTTGATACTCAAGTACTTCATGGGTTTTGATTTCTCACTTACTTTGCTATAATTTTTTTAAACCATAAAAGGCTAAATCATGTGTTTTAATTGTGTTTGACATATTGAGAAACCATTAAAAAGTACACAGTCACGATTTTTTGATAAAACATTTATTCTGAGTACCACATTATTATAACATAAATTCTACTCTTCCACTGTTCTGCCAAAAAGCAGCTCCTACCACTGTATTGACATGGCTGAAGACACAGCTTCCATTTCACCATATCAAGTGGCTGGCGGACTCAAACTCACGACCCCAATATTATAATATAAAGGCTTTTACCTCCGTTACCAGGCCTGAAGGTTGCATACCAGAAGTTCCCGGAGGGTTTTGTGACGGGGACGCCGCCTCCGTCCGTGACGGGGAAACCCCTGCCGCGAGGCACCACGATCACCGGGGCAACGCAGGCCGAGTTCACGGCGGAGGACGTGGACCGTGTCGAGATGTACCTCGATCACGCGCTGACAGACAAGAGCTCCAGCAGTGAGTACACCAGGGGGGTTTGTCAAGTACATGTATTGATGGACAAAAGCAGGTGAGTTTGTAATATGAATTATTTTATCAGGCAAGCCCGAAGGGCGAGCCTGATGCACCACAAGAACGAATCCTGATGAAATAATTCATGTTGCTCAACAAACCTGGATTCGTATTGATCATTCTTTTCTAAACAATTACAACACTGTTTTCAAAATTGTGAAAAAGTAGTTCTGCTGAGTACAAGCATGATAACCATGGTATCGCCCCTCTTCGAAGATCGGACACTTCTGGATCATGATAACCAATGAAATTACATGAGAAAGAATGATAATTGTTGTTGCAATCTATATTCATGGAGATTTTAATTTTATGAAGAAAGTGTCCCATAAGGATAAATTTAGGGTCAAGTGTGCAATTAGATTTTTCTCTGTTTTTTTGTATTGTGATAAAAGCACATGTTATTTTGTTGCTTATTTCTATTCTATATATATTTTTTTATTAGTATTGCTAGATATAAATCAATTCCTTCTGTGCTAAAATTATTGATGAACATTGTTTGTTTCTAGGTTCAGCAAGTGAGTATAAAACTGTCTGGCGGGCTATTGGTCTTTTGGTGAATCACTGAAAATTCATGTCATGTTGGTAGCAAAACAAGGGGACTCGGGGACATTTTAGCATAACTCATTAAAATGAAAATCTATTCCACATCTTGCCCAAGCAAAACAAGCAGCTAATTAGAGTCTCAAACACAGGCTCAAAATGAAAAATGGTTTGCTACTAAAATGATGTATGAATTTCCGGCGCTACTTTCTAGTCCACAAAGCATAGGTCATAGGGCGATGGAGAATTACTTTTTACAGAAATAAATTCATTTTTGCAAATTTTAAAAGAGAGAATCTTATGATGAAACATGATACAGTAATCTTCCTAATAAGCATTATGCTATGATCTATGCTTTGTGATGGCAATTTTCAAAAAAAAAAACTTTAAAAGCTCCCATGAATGACCCTCTTGTGATATCTTGTTAAGAAAGTCCGCGTTTGGATTTTGTTTCAAAGAAATTATTCTCTCTATTCAATTTGAACTGAAATAATGAGGCCCTGTTACTTTCAAAAGGGCAATATTTTTGTATTAGATATTCGTAGAAATTGTTATTCCATGAGAGTAAATATTGACAAGAGGGTTTTGGGGTTGATGTTTAGTTTTGCATGGGTCACGGTGTCTGCACTAAAGCATTATATTTGTACTTTGTATCAACGAGTCTGTTTCATTATTTGAAATAGAGCGTTGATTAAAACATTACTGCATGTTGATACATTACGCACTGTTCACATATTCATGAGCCCCGCAACCCATCCCCCCATAAAAAAGTTGAAATATCAGATGTGTGACATATTTGAAGAATATCTGCACAGTGTTTTGTGACATTTATTCAAATATTACTTATATATGCCATAGAATAATATTTAATATACATAAAAACTGTTTTCTAGATGATAGCTTTTCAGAGGGACACTCGATGTTTTATTCTGTAGACTGAATACTCAATGTAGCTTTATAGGGGAGCTAAAACACAAGTCCTTTGAATTAAATAAAGTACTAGAAATAACTTGTGCTTCAAACATTATTTTGAATGCACATGATTTAGTAATTTAAATAAATGCAGATGTTATTTTGTTTGCTCCATGAGAATATTCATTTATTATTTAGGGAAGATTCATTTCAAAAGAACAACATATCTTTATCAAATTAAATATTTATACAAATTCACTTCATTCTAACCACTTGCTTTCATTGCATTTATTTTCCTTATAGATTCTTCTTTCCAATTACATTATTTCCAATGTTAGATTTAAGTGACTAAATTACAAATTCTTTTTGTAAAAACATGCCAAACAGTTGTCAATAGTTATAACGTTTTAATGAACATTCTGACAGTCTTTCACTTCCATTCATAAAATTGCACCAGACTTTTCTATCAATAATAAAAAATTTCCTCTTTTACTATTGTTTACAGGCTGCAGTGCCTTATCCATTTATGGTACGTCATATGTATGTTCTTGACATGTCTTACTTACATAATATTTGTTAAGGAGTTCAAGGTTCATATTATCACATACATTGTACTGGCCGTTCACATATATTTCGGTATACAAGAAATATTCTGTTTTTGCTTTTCATGTCCAACATCCAACCCCTGTTGCTATTCCTGCTAAAACTATATTTCACAACCTAATATGTCCCTACAAACTAAGTAACGAAAGCTTCCTTACAACTGTAAGCAAGGAGAAAATATTCCTGAAGCGACAATATTTAACCAAACATCATGACGTATTTTGTTTACGTTTTGCAAAGCACCCGTGATTCTAGTCTTGCTAGGGAGCGCTGCATTTCTGATATAATTCATACGATATTTCAATTTGATTACTGCCGATTATAGCCAATCATTCCATGCTAAATACATTTATAAACACTAAATAGAATTATTGAAGCCTAAATAAGCAATGAGAACAAAATAACATAGTTTAACAGGTGATGAGTTTCTTGACTCAAGACCAAAACAACTTATGCTCCTCGTAAAAGCTTGCGTTCATAACATAAATAATGTAAATTACGTCAGGAATGTTAAAAAATCGAATGCTCATTTTTCTGCAGTAAAGTTGACAAGGAAAATTCCCGTAATAAAAATAAAGATGTAAATAACAAAGGTATCATAATATTCGAAGATTCGTATTGTGTGTCCACATATAGGTTGAAAAACATAGATTCTAGATAACTATACATTATTACTATGGTAGGATTCAGAAATGAGTAAACTCCATTTTTCTTGTATACCGAAAAATATGTGAATGACCAATATGTCTTGCCCCACAATTTATAAGTTCACGTTCTTGAAAATTGCTATTTTTATGGTGTAAACAATAAACAGACAGACGATAATAGATGTCCAAATAAACTTAAAACTATTTTTTGCCAGCAAACCGATTATCAATGCATTACAACTTATAAAGAGTTAGCAAACTTCTAAGTTCTAGGGACTAGCATGCTCCCTGGAACTTCACCTCCAAATTGTGTTAGCTTTTATGTTCACACCTTCGTCAGCCAGTTAGATGTATACCAATATGAAAAATTCAATGTTGCCACTAAGCAGGGTCATAATTCGCCACTCGTCCTCTCGTATTGACAAGTAAAAACTTGTGGAGGACGAGTGAAATGCTATAGCAGCTCGTCCATTTTACGCGTAACAATTCTGGTCAATTTGGCATACAGTTTGTGCAAGGAGGATGAGTACATTTTTTGCAGGACGAGTAGATTTTTGAGTGCTACTCGTCCTGCTGATGAGTAGCACTTTTCCACCTAATCCTCACCCTTCTAAGTGAGTGACCTCTATTACCATCCTCCCTGTGACTGCATGCTAGTAGTTATCGGCCGTCCTGTTGTATCCTGCCCCCCCCCCTCACCCTCGCCCGGTCACTGTGTTGTACTTTCAGGCCGCCTCAGCCAGTTAATTAGATATCTACCAATATGAAAACCTAGATGTTGCCACCAAGTGAGTAACCTCTACAGGGTGAGGAATAGGTGGAAAAGTGCTACTCGCCAGCAGAACGAGTAACCCTCAAATATCTACTCGTCCTGCAAAAAATGTACTCGTCCTCCTTGCACAAAGCTCTATACCTGTATGCCAAATTCACCAGAATTGCTACTCGTCAAAAGGACAAGTTGCTAAAACATTCTACTCATCCTCCACAAGGTTATACTAGCCAATACGAGCGGACGAGTGGTGAATCCTGACCCTGCTCTATTACCATGATCCCTGTGACTGCATGCTTTAGTTATTAGTGTTCCTGCTACTGATGTTACAGGGGCCTGTATCCTGCACGCCCCTCACCCTCGCCCCTCCTCGTGTTGTTTTTTCAGGCCGCCTCAGCCAGAACTCGACCGCGAGCCGCGCGTCCTACGTGACGTCCACCACGAGCCGCCTCTCCCAGCGATCCACCGCCTCCGACAGGCCGCCATTCAGGCCACCGTAACCATGGAAACGCACACGTAATGGCAGCGCAGCCTCGCAGAAAGGCTTAGGCAATATGTTGGATATTCAGTTGTTCAAGTTCTGTTAATCATCTTGAGTTATACTTGTACTTTTGAACCAATATTTTGAAGCTACCTGAAGCTTTCGGCCATCTTCTGACCTTGGTCATCGCACAATGTGTACAATGTGCGATGACCAAGGTCAGGAGATGGCCGAAAGCTTCAGGTAGCTTCAAAATATTGGTTCAAAAGTACAAGTATAAATCAAGATGAAGAAAGGTTTAATAATAGCATTGAAGTTGTGCTTGATGGTAGAAATAGGGTGAGGATTAGGTAGAAAAGTGCTACTTGTCAGCAGGATGAGTAGCACTGAAAAATCTACCTCGCAAAAATGTCGAGTTGTCCTCCTTGCACAAACCTTATGTAAAATGGACTAAAATTTGCTACTCGTCAAAAGTACGAGTTGCTAAATATTTTTTTTACTCATCTTCCACAAGGTTTTACTTGTCATATCAGTGCGAGCGGACAAGTGGCTAATCCTCACCCTGCAAAAAAAAAGCACGTGCCTATAAGCAAAAACTGTTTTACGCTTCTAAAGGGGCCCAAAAAGACCAAAAGTTGTGATTAGTAGGCCTAGCATATTCACAGTTATGCAAGGCAATATATAGTAGGTCATCGGACTTGATAAAGTTGAACTTTTTCAGAAGTAGATAATAATTTAGAGATTTCCAAAATCTTGAGCTCTCAGAAGATGTTAAAAATGTACAGTACCTTGAAGGGAAATTGTAATTTCTTTGAGTTTTCCGTCAATTCTACGTTATCGGCTTTTGAGTTCGACTGGTTCAACATATTTATATACTTGTCCGTCAATGTGACGTTAAATTTAGGCCTATTACCATGTGAGGGCTTAAATGACGACAACTTGCATGGCATGCTGAGTGATTCTGTTATATTATTGCATGATAGATATTATACATTTGAACTATTGTCTGGTATTAATAGATCATTTGTTGGAAAAAATCATGTTTGTGAAAAACCTATTCCTTGTCTACCCCTGAAGTCTGCTGCGTTAACACGTTAATTATTGTATTGAGATGGCAAATTTACCGAATTTATAATGGCGTGACTGTAATTTTTTCATTCAAATTGTAGATTTACAATCTTATAAATATTTTACTTATATAATCAAACAACACAATGTTACAGGAAAATCATAAGCAAACATTTAGACACCGCAAACTCTTACTTTTTGAACACACTCAATATTTTTTGCACGTTTAATATTTTGGGTGATGGATTCTTTATGGAATTACTGTACTTTTTAGTTGAATATTTAACTACAAAATATTCAATATATTCCGTGTGATATTTAATGTGCATGAATGTTCTTTTTTGGTGATGGTAGAAATCATTGTGAATTGGATCTGTAATTCTCTTTCAGTTTCGTTTATGAAATATTTCAATGACACATTTCATAATATAAATTTAGGAAAATCTAAATATTTTCAAAATCATAATCTAACTATTTAGTAAATTTATAAAGGTGATATGAGTATCAAACTATGGATCAGAATACTTGTAATTCTGACCTTAATTAAAAAATATGGCTAAATTTAAAAAAAAAATGCTAAAAGCATATAGTGGCTGCATGATAATGTAGCTTTTTCCCCTCCGTTAGTTGATTTGTAGATATGGGGCATAGAATATCGATGAATGCATTATGTTTTTTAATATATATCGAACACTGACAGTTCTTCTACCTGCTTTATTATCTGAGTCCTAAATATTTTTTCAAAATTCCTAAATTTCTACAGTTTTACACGTTTCGACAATAAAATGTCCTCTTCAGAAACTTCAAATATTAAAACTTGCAAACATGAACGCATTATGACTTTATAAAATTCCGATGTGTGCATTATGTCTGCGTAGCCTTATGACGTGTGCATTATGTTCCAGGGTCTCGATGCAGCACGCGATCAGCCATGTCATCTGCATCCACGGCAACCACAAGGTCAAACAAAGTCTGGAAATGAGGTCGCTGGACCTCGGATGGTGACCATTTCTGTAACGGGACCAAAAATAATTTACAGAAGTGACCACCATTGTTTTAGTGAGTGTTATGAGGCGATTTAGAATCGACGTACTGCCTCTTGTTCTTTTGCCTCTATCAAAATCCACCATGAATGAGTTATGACTTGTATAAAATATGATGTGGAATGTAAAATTATAAACTAGTAGTGTAGGAGATTTTTGTTTGCTATGTAATTTAGAAATGTGTGTGCCGTCATATTTATGGTGGGATGAAGCAGCATTACCTGGTACTTTGTTAAAACTATATTTCATCCAGATGTATCGGTTCTTTTTTGCACTGGTACATCAATATCAAGGGTTTTACTCGAAGCATAATTATGGTGCCAAAATGAAAAAGTTATTTTATTTCAGACTTGATTTTCATTGGGTTTCCAACGGCCTTTGGGTTAAATTTAGTAAATTGAATTTGATATTGACATTGAGGAAGTTTCCAGTATCAATTATTGTATGGTAAATTAAATTAAATAAAGTGTCAAATGCACATTAATTTATAGCAAATATAAATAGGCCACAACCTTAATTGAGGAATGATAAGTCTGTCGAATTGAATTTAGGATTTGATTCATTGATATTGTTCGGTAGAATTCTCGAATATACTCTAGGCATAATTAACTCATATTTTTTATATGGAACAAAGTCAATGTTTTATTTATATACATGTAAATTAGGATTGATAATGTATATTGTATATTTGAACTGAGGGTGTGGACTTGGATCTATGATTATGGGTTGAAAGATTATGTTGAAAGGGTTGATTTTTTTTCTTCTTTTTCTATCGATTTGATAAAAGTTTGAATGAGAATAAAAGCTTACACCAAACTAGGGAATTACTGACACTATTTGTGGTTTTAGTGATGATTGTGATGTGGGAATTTTCCACCATTTTTGTATATTATTTAACTAGAACCCGAGATGAAGATGTGAAGATGTGTGCTTGAAATTGTAAATTATGTGTGTAGTAATGTTATAGAACGATTTCTCTAGTATTTGTATATTATTTTCTTTCACTTTGCATGACATATTTTTCCGTGCTCCCCCTCCTAACATTTTAGAGTTGTTAAACACAATATTTATGAATATTTATATGGTGTTTGCTCTTTGTTGTATAATTTGCCATAATTTTAAAATGATGCTCTGTTGCTTAGTTTCATTATATGAACTACAAAACAGTTATTTTCAATACTACAGACTATAGTGCAAAAATGCAAGCTTGCTTCTTTATTTGAAAAAGGACCCCATCAATGTACATTGTATATATATCATAGTATTTAGTATCTTGTCATGCTAAAAATGGAGATAAAGTTCATGAATTGTATGTGTGAAATACTTTGGTATGAATGTACAGAGCTCAAAATTTGCATTAATTTTTTTCTGCCCAAGATTTCATATCAATTGAAAGAGAGTTCTCATTTTCTGACTTGAATATTTATTGAAGTGTATCGAGGTTGTCTGAATCAATAGTGATCCGTCCAAAGCAACGAAAACTTGATAGTTTAGTGAGTTATTCAGTTGTTTCCAGTACAAATTTTGTCTATACGTTTATACAAGCCGTGTAAAGAAATAGGAATAAAATTATTCTGTATATTTCAATGGAATTATTTATCTATATATTTTATTTTTTAATCTATTCATAATTCATAAAATCTATGTATGCAGATAGACGGGACTAATTTTTAAGTCAAATAACCCAGAGTGGAGAAATCGCACACCAATGCAGACTACATTGTTGTCATGCTCCCTCCACTCTCTTGGGTTATTGGTCTTCTCATTTGCTCCCATGCATAGATAATTTGCATGCGTGGATATTTGCCCTGATAATAAAGCTCCCAAGTACATGAACTAAAAAGATTTGATCTCAAAATTGTGTTTTTTTAATTGTGACCTAAGGAAAAGTCCTATATTGATTAAAATAATCTAAGAACTTTCTAACTTTCATCTCTATTTAGCAAACATATTTTTACCATGATAGACAACCCTACGCTTGGGAAACAAATTCAAGAAGTGTACTGGGTGAATAAATCAAAACAACAAGGTATAATTTTTTCATGTAATATTTTGAAAAATAATCTACATATATGTACACTACCTTGCACACTTAAACAATCTTTCACTCTTAAATAACACCATTGGATACACCATACATTGAAGTGATTCAAATACAGTATTATACCCTGCCTTCATTGACATAGCTAAAAATATTTTTAGTTTTCTGTAATCATTTTCTAAAATTTCAATAATCTTACAATTGATTATTCATACAATGTACCTGCAACTGTCAACCAAATTAGATGCAAATGAACAAAGTTGATGGTTTTAATCAATAGAACTCACCAATTAATTAACTCATACAACCGTATACCGGTACATATTAAACAATCCTATTGTAAATTCTATTTGAAAAACATTCTCAATTACTAATCTCATTTACTCCATAAAGCTATCATACATACCATCGTTATATTGCCATTTCATTATACATGTACTTACAACATTACACATTGATTGAAAAATATTCCCCATGACCTATTAGGTATATCAAGTTTATGCACTATTTCAACACTTGGATTTAACAATGTCACATTCTAACTTTCAAAAGCTTGAGTCAGGGCATACTATTGTTCAGCGCAATTTTAAAATGTAATAGAAGCAGGGTACCAAATAAACACCTCCCAATAGCCCTCACCCGGTAGATTTTCTCCAGGGCTGGCTGATATCCACAGTTCTTCGACCCAAGAGCTGGCTATTTTGGGTGCCGTTGATATTTCGAGTGTAACAATTTTGTCCGAGTGTTAAAGTATATCCAAAGTGCACGCCCGGAAGACCTGACTACATCGACATTTTATAGCGCAGGACAATTTTGTCAGGGCGGTTACATGTTTAAGTCGCCAGGCCTGACATATGAAAAATTCTAATGAGCCTATTTCCCATTATGAGAGTCGAACATCATTTATAGCTACAAAGAAACTGTCCAGGGTTGTGACCCAAGATTGTGTTGGGTCTAGTCCTGCATCAAGAGGGTCTAGTCCTGCGTTCACTGCGGTTTACGCCTGGAGCGCCGGTCCATCCACTTTGGCCTCCAGTTTGACCCCAGCGCCAGCAAAGCCGGTGGCGCCCTATAGCGGCAGGAAAGTGAAATAGAATCGGGGACACAGGAGTATTAACGGATATTGTCAAAAGTTTTATTGTTTTACATTTGAAACCGGATGACATTACTCAAAGATATTTTAGAATTGTATACTTTAGATTTATATTTTTTTAATATTATAACTATAAACAATGGGTACCAAAATAGTTACATATCTTCATGAAAATGATATAACAATAACATGCTTATTGTGAAACAGTAAAACCTGCAAAAACAGAGTAATGTTATATGCAATTTGTTTGATTTAGGATATCACAGATGGTTTTATTGTCGGTTAATTTCCTTCTTACTCTGGGTCTCAAGACTTAATTTGGAATTTAAACTTTGAAGAATAATTTGATTTATGATTTATTTAACGATTTTTTCCAAGGTTTCAACACATAAGTGTCCTTTTCAGGAAAATAGAAATTTTTTCAATAAATCAAGAGACATGTTTGAGACGTACCCTCTGTAGCGGGATGATGTCCTTGTCGGCCATGACCTTTCCGTTGATTGGGTCGCGCATGGGCGTCTCCTTGCGGAGGATCTTGTCGATGCACTCGAGTGTTACGACGGCGCCGGAAGTTCGCAGCACGGCGCAGGGGACAGAGTTCCCCAGGACGTCGTTGGTCACCGCGCACACGTACCGCGCCTGGAACAGAGATAATGTCACACGTAACGCGCCTGTAGCAGTGTGGGAAACTCCTCCAAAATATGAACAACTGTATAAATATTTTTCCCAAGTTTGCTTGTGAACTTGTAATGTTTCGTCTGAGAGTGGATTAACATAATTTATGTGACCTGTTTAAATACTGCAACCTGATTGGTTGAACCCGCCACACCCATCTGATACTCAGCTGTGATTGGTCACTTGACCTCATTTATATTCATCACCGGCCATTGATGATTATAGATTAACAGCCTGTGATTGGTCAGAATTTTTAATGAGAATAGTTATGTGTCAGAGGTCTCTTTAGGACATCAGATACTCAGAGCGTGCCACACACTGTGAAAACTCAATATCTGCGTTATTTTGAGCCACGTACGTCCTTGACAATGAGCGCCTTTTTGTCGTCTCCGTCCTTGATGTGAGTGAACTCCACGTCGGTCAGATCCTTCAGCTTCAGCGGTTTCCCCGACATGGGGCAGCGAACGCGCTCATCCTAAAACACAACAACAGTATTGTCACAGAATGTAAACTTCTATTGGGTTCCTTTATAAAAATATTGATTCTAATATATAGATACCCATTGAGAGAGGATCATTTAATTCGGCCCGACAAAGCTCTTGAGACAAGAGCGAAAGTCTTGCCAGAGACAAAATGACAGCTTCCAATAGGTGGCTACATATTTGAAACAACAACAGTATAGTCTGTTTCCCCGACATGGGGCAGCGAACGCGTTCGTCCTACAACACAACAGTATAGTCTGGCTATTGATTATTTGCACCACAAAAATAGCATTATTGTTATGTCAATGATACACAGATTTGGGGGGGGCCCCAAAAAAATTTTTTAAAAAATTTTTTAAAAAATTTTTAAAAATTTTTTTATCCCCCCCTTTTTGCCGGGTTTTTTAACCAAATTTTTGGGGGAAAAATTTAATTTTTTTTTTTTTAAAAAAAAATTTTTGTTTTTTGGGGGTTTTTTTTTAAAAAAAAGGGGGGGGCCCCCAAAAAAATTTTTTTTGGGTTTTTTCCCCTTTTTTTTTCCCCGGGAATTTTTTGGGGGTTTTTTTTTTTCCCCCCCCAAAAAAATTTTTAAAAAAAAAAAGGGGGGGGAAAAAAAAAAAAAATTTTTTCCCCCCAAATCCCCCCCCTTTTTTTTTGGGGGGTTTTCAAAAGGAAAAAACCCCCCCCAAACCCCCAAAAAAAGGGGGGGCCCCCAAATTTTTTTTCCCAAAAAAACCCCAAAAATTGTAAAAATTTTTAAAATTTAAATTTCCCCCAAAACCCCCCCTTTTTTGGGGGTTTTTTTTTTAAAAAAAAAAAGGGGGGGAAAAAAATTTTTTTTAAAAAAATTTTTTTTTTTCCCAAATTTTTAAAAAAACCCCCCTTTTAAAAAAAATTTTGGGGTTTTCCCGGTTTCCCCCCTTTTTTCCCTTTTTCCCCAAAAAATTTTTTTTTTAAAAAAATTTTTCCCCCTTTTTTTTAAATTCCCCCAAAATTTAAAAGAAAAAATTTTTCCCAAAATTTTTTAAGCCTTTTTCCCCCAAAAAAAAAGGGGCCCCCCCCCCCCAAAAAAACCCCCCCAAAAAATTTTTTTTAAAAACCCTTTTGGGTTTTTTTAAAAAACCTTTAAACCCCCTTTTTTTATTATAAAATTTTTTAAAAAAATTTTTTTAAAATTTTTCCCCTGCCAAAAATTTAAAAGGGGGGTTTTTTAAAAACCCCCCCCAAAAAACCCCGGGTTTAATTTCCCGGGGGGGAAAAAAAACCCCCCCCCGGGGGTAAAAAAAGGAAACCCAAAAAATTTTTTGGGGGGAAAAATTTTAAAAAGGGAAAAAAATTTAGGGTTTTTTTAATTTTAAGGGAAAATTTTTTTTTTTTCCCCCCCCCCCAAAAAAAAATTTTTGAAATTTTTTAAAAAAAAAGGGGCCCCTTTTTTTTTAAAAAAAGGGGGGGGGGCCCGGGGGGGGTTGCCCCCCTTTTTTTTTTAAAAAAATTTTTTTTCCCAAAAAAAAAAACCCCCCGGGCCAAAAAAGGGGGGCCCTTTTAAAAAAAAAAGGGTTTGAAAAAAAGGGGGGCCCCCTTTTTTAAAATTTTTTTTTTAATTTTTTTTGGGGGGGAAAAAAATTTTAAAATTAAAATTTTTTTAAATTTTTTATTTTTTTTTTTTTTAAAAAAAATTTTTTTTCCCAAAATTTTTAAAAAAATTTTTTGAAAAAAAAAAAAAAAAAAAAATTTTAATTTTTTTTAAAAAAAAAACCCCCCAAAAAAATTTTTTTTTTTTTCCCCTTTTTTTGGGGGGGGGGTTAAAAATTTAAATTTTTTTTTTTGGGGTTTTTTTTCCCCAAAAATTTTTTTTTTAAAAAAAAAATTTTTTTAAAAAATTTGGGGTTTTTTTTTTGGGGGAATTTTTTTTCCCCCCCGGGGGGGCCCAAAAGGGGGTTTTTTTAAAAATTTTTTTTGGGTTTTTTTTTTTTTCCCCCCCCGGGGGGGGGGGGGTTTGGGAAAAAGGGCCCAAAAAAATTTTTTTCCAAAAAACCCCAAGGGGGGGGGGAAAAAAGGTTTGAAAAATTTTTAAAATTTTTTTTAAAAAATTTTTTTTTTGGGGGGTTTTTTTTTTTTTTTTGGGGAAAAAAAGGGGTTTTTTGCCCCCCAAAATTTTTTCCCTTTTTTGGATTGGTCACTTGCCCTTCATTTATATTCATCACCGGCCCTTTTTTAAAAAAATTTTGGCCAAAAAATTTTTTTAAAAAAAAAAAGGGGGGGCCCCCAGGAAAACGGAAAAAAAAAAAAAATTTTCCCTTTTTTTAAACCCCGCCCCCCCAAAAGGGTTTTTTTTCCCCCCTTTTGGGGCCCCCGGGGCCCCCCAAACCGGGGGGCCCCCGGGGGAAACCCCCCCCAAAAAAAAAAAAGTTTTGGGAAAATTTTTTTTTAAAAAAAAAAGTTTTTTTTTAAAAAAATTTAAAGGGGAAAAAAAAAGGGGGGCCCAAAAAAAGCAAAAAAAAAAAGCTTAAAAAACCCTTTTTAAAAAAAAAAAAATTTTTTTTTTTCAAAAAAGGGGTCCCCCCCGGGGGGGTTTTCTTTTGGGGTTTTTAAAAAAATTTTTTTTTGGGGGGTTTTTTTTTAAAACCCCGGAAAAAGGGGGCCCCCAAATTTTAAAAAAAAAAAAATTTTTAAAATTTTTTTTGGCAAAAAAAAAAAGTTTTCCCCCCAAAAAAAATTTTTTTTTGGGGTTTTTTTTTTTTGGGGGGGTTTTTTTTTGGGGGGGGGGCCCCCCGGGGGAAAATTTTTTTAAAGGGGGGGCCCCATCACAAAAACTACATGCAGGAAGATTAACATTTAACAGTAGCTTGACAAATTTAACCGTACGCAATAGTCATAGATCAAAATATAATAGTTAAAACAAAACAAAAGTGTGTGCATGTGTGTGTGTGTTGGACTGTGTTCGCGTGTGTGTGTGCGTGTCTGTGAGAGCCGTACGGGTTTCTTGACGGTGGTTTTCGCGGCCTGTGGAGTCAGCGGAGGGATCCAGAAGCTGGGCAGAGCCTTGACTCGTGCTCCCGCCACGTTACTCAGACTCGCAGCAGCAGCCGCAGACTCTACAAAACACCGCGGAATGTGCTAAATAGGGTCAGGATCAGGTGGAAAAGCGCTACTTGTTAACAGGATGAGTAGCCCTCAAATATCTACTCGTCCTGCTAAAAATGTACTCGTCCTTGTACAAACTCTATATCTGTATGACAAATTGACCAGAATTGCTACTTGTCAAAAGGACGAGTTTCTAAAAATTAGCACTCGTCCTCCACAAGGTTTTACTAGTCAATACGAGCGGACGAGTGGCTAATCCTCACACTGGTTCAACAGAATGGTTGAAATGTCTTCCCCTCTCCCATTTAGTCACTGGTCCGCTCGTCCAGACTAGTACATATTTGGCAGGACTCGTGCTGAATTCAGTTCACTCGTCCTGCATTTGAGTCGTTGCAAAAACATGTTGTGCAACTTGTCAGGACGAGTAACTTTTGGGGAGGACTAGTAGACGCCAGCATGTCAATATACGTTAGCTAGTTGTCACACGTATATTTTAGCGACGTGTCGATCTGCCGACGTATGTCGATGTGGCGGCAAGCGCATCTACCTTTTTAAAGTTACTAGTCCTGCTGACGAGTTGGGGCCTAACTGGGAGACTTTCAATTCAAAGTTCCCATCCTCTAAAACATGGAGGGCGGTGAACATGGTTTACATAAATTACATCTAGAGAAAAAAATGCCGATATACCCTTCTCCTGCGACTTTTTTGCCATCTGGCCCTCTTTGGACAGAAAATTTTTCAGCTTTTGCTCCTGATCTTTGACCTCACTGGCTTCTGCATCTTTCTGAAATGTGTTGAATAATCACAGAATAGTTCTAATTTCTAGTATATTTCAATTGACATATAATTCAGTGCAGTAGGAAGTAACATGTATAAAGATTTTTACCTTTTCTCTTTTTTTCTGCCTTTCAAACTCTTTGAGCTTTCTAGCGATTTCCCGCTTTTGGTGGATGATATTCTCCAACAAAATTTCTTTATCATAAAGAAAACCATCAGGCCTGTAAACAAATCATTATCATCATGTAAACAAATCATGACCAAAGTTAATTTTGAAATACATTTTTTCGGCATGAAGTCATTAGATTTTAATTTCCATTTGAGGCATTTTTAATGCAGTTTGAATCACACATGTGGTTCAAGTTTAGTACTTACGTAACAACAGGATTTCTACAAGGTTGTAATGACAGACAACAGCAATCGAATTCCTGAAACAGATGACAACACTTCAATACAAATTCATAACTAAAATACCAAACTTAACTCATACAAAGACTGCTCCATTGGGCATTTAGTGGGACTAAAATAACTCATTGCCAAAAGTAAAATTCAATGATTGGACATATGAAATATTAAAAAACAGTGGACTATTTCTTTTATTCATTTAAAAAAGAAAACTGAACAATAAAAAAAACTAATAATAAAAAACATATATGGTATGATAAAAGAAAACATAAAAAAGTTAAATAAAGAAAGACCATGATGATTAAATTTTAAGCAAAAACAAACTTAAGCAAAAACATTTAATACATATAAAGTATAATGATAAAACTGAGAACAGTAAAGAAATGTTTTGCTTGTGGTGACCGTGCACATATATCACCTTGATGGAGTCCTTGCCCATCCTCATGGCCTGGCTGCCGTAGCCAGACGCTTCCGTGTCTTTCTTGCGCTCATGGTATGTGTAAACCGAACCCGCCGTGCAATTTTTACCATGACGTGTCATTGTGAAAGCTGAAAAGTTTACACTATGATAGAACAAAATTAAATTTACAACATGGATCTTGTTAGTGAGCTGCCTAGTATGATATGGAGTTATCCAGATTCTTCATAAACAAAGTTTGTTTTTCTTTCAATATTCTTTTTTATTATTATTATGAGGAGTGGTGTAGAAAAGGGGGAAATGTTCTCCAATATGCATTTTTATAATATTACAGTACCAGACATCAGCCTGTAAGATTTGCTGTATGGACATACTACTTACATGTAGAGTTTTGGGCATAGTTTCACTTTCAGTATGTAATATCCAGTGGTAGAACCCTGTCACTGAGCCCTCACTCTTGTATTATTAACTGTCCTTTGGCCTTAGTATAGACGCAAGTTTACATCCGAATCACTGTAGGTCTCTCCCCAATGCATACAAGAATATGCTACGGCAAGCTTGGGGCTAAGAAGACCTAGTGTATATTGACTTAGAGTTATAAAATTTGATGCTTTCGCCGTCAACTCTATTGCAATAACACTATACCAGTACAAAGCATTTAAACTTTCATGGGTTGACCATTCATTTTAAATGTATGTTTAGCAAGTTACGTTATTGCGCGTTGTTTCACTCCATCGAATCGTTAAGACACATCTCTAACTATTTACATAAATATTATACAATATAACGTTCGCTGTGAAACATAATTCTTGAAATTTTACCTTTATTTTGGCTGCAATTTTTTCAGAGTAAGTAAGTAAGAAAAATATAATCTTGAAACGAGTTTGTTTGATGCCGGATATTTTATGGAGTGTATTGGGTTGTTCTTGGCTCTTCGGTCTTGATATTGGCGCATAGGATCTACTGCTACCTGCAAATGTACCTGTTCATTAGAACTAATCGAGTATGCATAACAGGAAGTGTTGTTTGTGAGCACAGAAAGTTGTTGTGCAGGTAAGAAAAAAACTTTATTACAGCGGGCTACGATTACAAATTGAACCAATAATTAATGCCAATTGAAAGCCCAATAAACAGGCATTGTTTTTCATTTAATAATTCTTGTCTATACAATTTCTATGTATTTAAATGTAGAAAATTAGATTTGTTCCATTAATTACTATGACTCACCTGTCAAGCCCAATCAATCATCACTCAGTGAGATTACTTGATCATTCTTGATAAATCTAGATCTAAACATTCATTAATCTGTGTCCATTCAATAGAAAATTTCCGCCTTTTTCATAGAATCATAAGGAATACATGGTGTGGGCCACACCCAGAATTAAATACTATTTAAAACAGTTTCTTTCTGTCTAGATTTCTTTTTCATTCAATGTGAAATTGAAACCACGATTTATGGGGTTCTAGTTTTATTTTACAAGACTGGAGTTACGACCAAAGAAATGTGCAAATTTTAGTAGCTGTACTTCTCAATACATGATATGGCATAACCTCTCCTATCGGCTATATCCACTTGTTACACCCGAGGTTACATTTGTCATTACATCTAAAGGCCATATTGATATGGTTAGATATGGCAATGCTAGAAAACATTAAGTAGATTTTTTTGGTATAGACGAAATGAGTTGTGAGACCCATATTTGCGTGAATTGAATTGAAAGTACTTAATTTATCACAGGTACATTACACAAAAACACAGATTAATAAAAAAAGCAGTCTATACTGCAATAAAACAGGAGCACTAAAAGGTTATGCATATATGTATATATATATGCATATAGCATGTATATTCTTATTTCAATAGGGGACCTTTAAGTCATCACAGCCCTCAAGGCTATGGATCTGTTTATGGCATACCTAATCTATGAATAAAATCATAATCTTATTAATATGTTTATAAAATATATGGTATGGTACTACAGTCACAAGAATTATTGTTTATTGTGGTCCGGAAATGGTAAATAACAACTGTAGTTGTGTATGAAATTGAAGCAGCTTCAACTATAAATCAAATAAAAGCTATAGATCGGAGGTCATTATATAGTCCTAGTTCTAAACAGTACTTGCCATTGTTTTGTTTAGTTTATTATTTGAGTAATTTGTGTTATTGAAGAGTTTTCTTAGGAGAAAAAAATGAAGTATAGTTTATTACGAGCATTAGATAAAATTTAAATGAAGGTACATTTATCAGGATTGTCATCAAGTGAACAAATATCATTTTGCAAGTATTTGTTTTCAGCCAAATGTTAAAAATTTAAAGCATTATCACAGCCCCATGAATGAATAGATTAGTTAGATTTATCCTTGAAATAAACATTTTCTGCTATTTACTTCATTTTGTAAGAAAAATCATAGTAGTAAAGGTCAAAGTTCACGCCAAACTTGGCCTTATCTTAAGTGCCAGCAATAAATGTTCTGTTGGTGTTGACTGTTGACATGTCATATCTGGAATTATCTGTGGCTTGTGTACAAATAGGCCTCAACATAATTCACCCCTAACATGTGGAATAACAGTGCATAATACTGTGTAACGACTGCTAAAACCACACAGAGATTGGCTTTGTGTGGTCTCAATAGACATGTGGTTTCTGTACGGTAGCCGCTTTATGATTGTTTCAGACCTCGTGAAATGGTGTTATTATAGGCATATACCCTTTATTGGAGGTTATACTGTTACTGTATTTTTCAATTTTTCGTTCTGTAACAATGCTGCAGCCAATGAAAACATTGAATGCACTGTTTAAATCTAATCACAACTGTTTTTACAAGAACTGTATCGCAGACACAAAAGCAAACACACAGTGACTGTGCATATCAAGTAAACAAGGTGTAATGCAAATGTAGTTGAGACATATGGTTGGAATAATATAGCAGTTATGGTGCTAGTTGGGAGGAGAAACTCACTGACACGGAATGCTGGGCCTCCTGCTGTGCAGTGAGTCTCGTGCATGCATGAGAGATACAAAGCCGTCTGCAGGTGGTATTATCTCTACAGACTGAGCGTGAGTCATCACCAGATAAGCCAGTCAGTGTAGTGCTCCCTCCAGCTTGTGGTAATCGAATCCTTGTGAAAACAGACTAACTTATGTAATGATCTTGTTAGCAAAACTAGAAATGTGTATGATCAGATAGAAGATTAAGTGATGACTTTTTTTAAGAGATGAGGAAATTTCCGTTATTATTCCCTACAACATATAATTCGGAATAGGTGCAGCAGTTTATTTTATTTTATTTTTTGTCTTCTACCTTATTTGTTTTCTATATTCTGAAGCCAATACAATGGACATTGATTTTATTTGAAGATTAATGAAATTTTACAACCATCCACAATAGTCTTTTCAGTCTACTGGAGACTGTATGCAATTTATTAGTGTTATTTACCATTTAAATCAGGCAATGTCAAAACCTGGTGTAGTTCAATGAGACCAATAATTTCTGAGTATGAATGTGATGAGTTTTTTGTTTGTCTCAATGTCAACGTTAAATGATGATGTCAGTCAAAGGTTAATATACTCGTAATTTAATAATTAGGTCAATGATTTTGACTCCTGTTTGTCAAGGTGGCTCCGAAGCGTGGTAAAATTTATTGTTTATAATACCATTTATTTTTCCAGATGAACATAGATTCCATTCTAATCCTTAGAGCAAATCACATATCTCTGTGATATGTTAAATGAACAGAATCTGATGTGTGAATGTACCGCTGGTGAAGCAGGATGCATAGATTCATGCTGTGTTGTTTTATTTTCAGATATCAAGATTTTCCCTAAAATGGTGTGTGGGTAGCATTTTTCGCTTCTAGCATCCATCATGCCTTTCAAATTCGGACTAGGAAAGGCGCGAAGGTGAATAACACTAATTTATGATGAATTATATAAAAATAATAAATAAAAAATGTACAGTAGGTTAGAACAGTAAGACATCTTAGATTATAGATTCAATAAATTTAATTTTGCTAATGGAGTTACAATGTATCTAAAAAGGCATATAGACATCACATGTAAACTTTTTTCCTTCAAAATCTATGCTATGAATAAATTTTCTTTCATTTAAGTACTTTTTGTTCCTCTGAACATGTTTCATTTTGTAACAAATATTTCATTTGTATATGATGAACTTTACTTATAAATATGGTTTTTAATGAAACAATATAACAATCAATCAATCAATCAATTTCTTTATTTCGGAATATAAAATTCCATGCATTATAAATAAGTACAAAAATAGTAACAGTAAAAACAAAGCAAGCAATAAAAAATGAATTTCATGTATACCATGGATGACCTGATCTTGCCACAACAAGCTGTCATCTATCTCTGTTTTCTCTGTTTATGACCACTTTATCATTGGAACATGAGACAACCCACATTGTTTACAAACTAATCAGTGAATCAGAGAAATATACTCCTCCGACTAGTCCAGGATGAGAGTTAAAATGCGACCCACCCTCCAGACCCATAAAATATTTTTAGTTTGTTATGGTTATATAAGTCAGGACTCATTGTATTGACCCTCAGGCCTCATTGTTTTTCAAAATATCCAAAATTTTAGGGACTCATTGTTTTTTAGCTTGTTATGGTTATTTCTAGATTTAATCACTGTATACTCATCTGTAAAATATGCAAGTCCTGGATCACTCACTTGGAAAACTAACAATTGTGTCATACTAAATGACACTGTCCCCTGTCATGGATAACTCATTTCTTAGTGACACAGAAACTCTCATCAGGATGGGGGGGCAAGGCCGTGCCCCTGGTAAGGCGAGGTAAACATGACAGTTTCTGTGTCACTAACACAATGTTAGTTATCCAGTATGATGAATCCAGAAGCTAGAAGAATTCTTCTTAATGATAAGCTGATCATGGCGAACTGTTCGGTGTTTCAGGTACAATGTGTCGTCGAAGAGCGCGTACGTGGTGTGTGTGCACATGCTGGACAACAGCCTCATCGAGTGCACACTCACAGCAGACGGTAAGTGACAAACTCTATTATTTTTGCTTGAAGTACAGTAGAACCTCTCTTTTAGGACCACCTTTGGGACCAGTGTTAGGTGGTCTCAATAGAGGGTCGTCTCTAGAGGCTCATTTTTTGTAGCTTTTGGGAGTGTGAATATTGGTCTTATTACAGTGTTCTCAATAGAGTTTGGGGGTGGGGCTTAACGTTAGTGGGTGCCCGCATGCCGAATGCAGTGTAGTCAGCCATGGTCACATGCCCGGCTGGGCACCCAAATTTCTGGCAATTTTCATCATTAATTAGGTCAATGGCTTGTTTTAAGTTTTAAGTCCAAAATTTAGATAAAATAATATTTACATCCGACTATTTGCAATCCCTAAATTATTACACAAAGAATACCTTTATAATAAATTAGTCTTATGTACATTTAGATGACTTCTCTCTGTGAAAATTTTATTAGACAAGAGCACCTTATGATTTTATTATTTTCTAAATGGTTTATTGAATACATCCTTTAGAGAATCAATGATGGGCGCTGCTAAATCATTTTCGTGATTGAGACAGTGAAAATGGTCTATTGACAGTAACTTGCAAAATTGTTCTTGTCAATGATATTTATATGAATAATTTAACAGTGTGTATATTTGAATCGTCATTTTAAAGGTCCGAATGATTTGCTGTTTGTTTCGGAATTTGCTATGAGTAGTATTTTATGAGTAACCTTGCGTAATCATGATGTCTAAACAGATGTCTTTTCGATTTTGGCGTCCGAACAAGCAAAGTCATCAGAAGCTTTTATTTTTAAAGACAATTTGCCCTATTATTTCCGTCTTGTATGAGTGTTTATTCAAATCTGATTTTCCACCTGCAGATAACATTAAAACGAAAAACAGAAAATATTGTTGATCAGATCTTTAAAAACAAAAGCATTTGATGTCCAACAGTTACACAGTTATTATAAGCAGTATATAATTATGTCAAGGCACCTAAAAAGCTTTTTTATAAGACATATAAAAAGTTATTTCTCGTCTAACACAGGTTTTTTTTATCTGGCAATCTTTAGATATTTCATTCGGGCACCCAGTGTTCCACCCACATGCCCGAACAGGCACCCACTTTAAAAAGTTAACGTTAAGCCCTGATTTTCATGAATTGTGTATCTTGCTTTTGATAAAAAACGCTTTCAAATTGAGGCAACATACATCACATAGAGTTGCATGGTACAATTTTAGTTGAAGGTCTTATTTTGCTTACGGGGAGGTCTTAAATAGGTATTATTTTTTCGGATCGCTAAAAAGCTCCAGAAGCCATATATAAAGACCATTTTTCGCCTTCCCAAGTCGTCATAAAAAGACTACATTAAACCTAAGCCATCTAAAGACCATTTCCCCTCGGGTATTGAGACCACTTGAGGCTGACCGGGTGGTCTTAATTGTGCACAGCCTTTTATTCTTTGGCAGTTGGGGAGACAGGGGGGGGATGCAATTGTGTATTTTTCACATACAAGGCAATGGAACAAAACACCAACATTGTGATATGATGGTTGAGTTTGGCTAAAATACAATAACTGGTACTTTTTATGGCGTACCCACCTTTCAAACAGGAATCTAAGATTTGATGTGCCCTGATTTCATTTTTGTGTGATTGAACTACCCAGGGCACTAGCTATGTAAGCCCTGCCCCCCCTTACATAGGAGGCCTGACGAGGGAATGTTGTTGTTTTTCAGGCACGACTGACTACTTTTTACATCGCCCAGCGCATCGATATCCACGTTGGTCGCATTGTTTTGGCTGCAGTCAAACAAGAAACTGGGTTTCGATTCAGTGAAAATGAACCAACCAAATGTTCTTAATGGTTGAATAAGTAAGAGCTGAGGTCTGAGTTAATTTGAGAATTTTCATTTAAACCGTTTTATGAAACATAACCCACATAAGTATATTTGGGACCCTTTTTTTTTTTTCAAAACTGAAATTTATGAAAAAATGAAGAAAATCTGAACATATTTTTCAACCTGGCCGATGTAAACAAGACCATGTGCTTCAATAAATCGAAGAACCGATTTTTTTGATTGTTTGCAGAATAATTAATATCTTGCTTATTTTTTCATCAGATTTTAAAAGTTTAAGTAGTTGTATTTAACACCTTGTGGTCTAGTGACTGAAAATGATATTTATTTTTCATTCAAAAACTGAAGCCATTATTTTTTAAACATGTTTTGGCGATTTTACGAACATTAATGACCAATCAGTTGTCCTGTCCTGGGCATAAAATGAAGAGAAATGACATTAAGAACATCTTTCTAGCTGTAATATTGAAGCGAATCATCACCTACTGAACTCATATTTGATTATTAGTCATAGATTCAGAATCGATAACACGTGCCAGTCTCAGGGTATTTGGGGGGATCCCTCTACTAGTCTATCCTGGCCAATATTTTCTCTTGTTTGGTTTCCCAAACAAAGATGAAATCATTTAAACAATCAAAAGTAACCGTTTTACTGTGGTGTGGGCTTGCATGGTGACTGGTCACTGGTGTCACCAGTAGTGATTGGAGTGTCTTAACTACAGACACGATGATGTAACCTAAATGCCTGACCTCATGACAGATTTATAATCAACTCCACAGGTGGCGGGTGAATAAGCCCACAGTTAAACTCAGTTAAACAATCTCTGATTAAACTACCTCTTTATTTCAAAAACATAATATTGGTCAGGATTATTTACTGTTTCTGTATCCAACCAATACATTAATAGCCGTCTTAGGCTAATTTTCACAACTTTATTCTCTGACCGGCAAGTGCAAATTGCAGGTGGTTTGTGCGCCAGTTACAAATAATATCATTGTTTGAATAAATTTGCAGTTTTCTTGAAATATTCTTTACAGAAGATGATATATGTTGTTGCATTTGATGATAGGCCGCTTTCTAACGTGTTTGTGCAACATACTATCAATTAAGAAGCATCCATAGAACGATTGCAAGTAAAAGTTGCATCATTACTGACAACATGCAACTGACAGTGGGCAGCTGAAAATTGATGACCCGCAACCAAATCGACTAGTTCCTTTGTTGGATATTTTTGGGAATAAAAAACTGAGCTATATGAGGTTCCAGACGTACAAAGAACTGGTTACTCAGACATATAATATCTCACTGTTTTTTTTTTTTTTTTTTTTTATGTCTAATATGTAAAATTAGGCAGGCATTTGAGCTGGCAACTTTGAGATGGTCCGACTATGATTTTGAAGACGGATAATGTCTTTTCGCATTGGATCATATTTTTTCTAGTGTCGCTTGTTTGTTTAAATTATGATGGCTTTGCAGTAGTTGTGTGGTAGTGGGGGAGCTGTTCTAGTGACTGAAAATACAACCAGAAGTTATTCATTCAACATCTGAAGCAAAAGTATTTCAATATGAATTATAGATTTACAAATACGCCTTTTGGTTGGACTGTGATTGATAAAACAGAAATGTTTTATTTTGATTAATGAGTTTACTATGTCGGCCATAATCACGTTGAGTATCAGATTTTTTTTTTTTTTTTTTTTTTTGGCATTCGTATATTTTCCCTACACAGAGATTACTAGTAGGTAAGGCATTTGTTAAAGGTGTTGTGAGTACTATTTGACCTAGTTTTCGGCCTGAAATAGGTCAATTTGGGAAACCCGCATTGTGACGTTCAAATAAAACGGAAGGTGGATTTCGAATAGCGTGTAAACATAGCATATTTTTTTATCAAGATTTACTTGTGTTTTTTTGCTGCCAATATGAGTGATTCAGAAAATAGTGTTGACAGTGGCGAGAGTACAAATTTTTCCTCTGACGAAGACACGGAGGAAGCAGTGGAACTAATGGTTGCAGGTAAATATGGATACTTAGTAACTTACTGTCATGCAGTAAGCCAAATCAGTCGGACCGTTGGTGCTGATCGATATAGTCTAATTTTGACTCATGTCCCACCATTGATTCATCATAGTCGGTCCTGATAACTAACAAAATCTACACACCCATATTATATATCAAACACCATCTTTTATGCATATTTTCATACTTCCCCCCAAAGACACACCAACGTCAACCTACCCAAAACAGGAGAATTTATAATCATTGGCTAGCCTTTAGCAGAAAAACGATGTTGACGTGGGTAGGGACAAACACTTTGCGATAAAAGCATTTATTGACCAGGTTACGTTTTTAATGACCAGGTTACGCCTGACGCCGACCCAGATATGATAAGTGGGTGAGTGCACGCACAAAAAAAGGTACAGACGCACAAAAAAGGTACAAAAGTAAATGCGTTGGTATATTTGCATTATGAATAGTTGATCTGCATAAAGCGGTTATGATGTAGATAAGAGGTTAGGTAATGCATCTCAAACATTTCAAGATGTATGATCAAGTCGCTTTTAAAGTTATAGCTGTCTAAATTGCCCCATATTTCAGTGCATTTCTGTCGGTCTGATTGGGAAATACCCCGTTTCTTACGCCACATATCTGGTTTCCGCCAAAGATAACAAAATGATAACAAGAGCACATGGTGCCAAATTTTATTTATTAATCCGTTTTACTCACAAAATACATTATCTTAATATGTATATGACGTATGTATAGGTCAGAAATGATGAGTTGTTTATTCTGATACTAAAATATACAGAGAAAAATTTTTTTTAAAGAAATAGACTGAATAGAGTATAGGACACCTTTGATAGAACAATTGAAAGGGTATTTGTGTGTTCTAACCAATACTAACTGTCCAAATATGCAGTGATGTTGAGCGCATTGTGACTCATTCAAAAAGAAATTAAATCTGTGGAAACAAACATTTTCTGGTGAAATAGTATCATTTTCCATTTTGAATATACACAAATGCAAGTATCTTAAATGTATTCTCAGTGTAATTGAAAATAAAAAAGGTTTCTTTATGCTTTAGGTAAAAAGAATCAAGTTTGTTATTATTGATAAATAAATGCCCTTTAACAACAATAATTGCTTTCATCAATATATTACTACATTTCTTTTATGAAATCCCTTATTTTTTCAACATTCATTGATAAATGATAATTTTGTAGATGATATCTGAGGTATCATCAAGAAATATTATGAAATGAAATTATTTTTCTCACAAATCAAGCAACAACATAAGTGTTAAATTTACACTTGAAAGAGAAGCCTCACATTAATCATTAGGGAACGATCATAGATAATGACTCTGAGTATCAGATGTCAAGCAAATTGACCTCTGAAATGTTTCACCTGAGAGTGGATTAACATAATTTATGTCACCTGTTTAAATACTGCAACCTGATTGGTTGAACCCGCCACACCCATCTGATACTTAGCTGTGATTGGTCACTTGACCTCATACATATTCATCACCGGCCTGTGATGATTATAGATTAACAGCCTGTGATTGGTCAGAGTTTTTAATGAGAATAGTTATGTGTCTGAGGTCTCTTCAGGACATCTCACACTCAGAGTTGCCATAATGCTCCCTCTAGGTTGGACCTGGATCGTCCACTGAAGCGTCAGTTGGACAAACACGCGCACTCTCCGCTGCTCTACTTCCGCGTTATGTTCTTCATCGCGGACGTGGCCAGCATCCGGGACAGCACCGCACGCCACCAACTCTACCTACAGGTAGTACCCAGTCTATCATTCTGGGCATAAATCACCGCCAATACTCTATGCTGATTGGTTCAAGTAGCATGCTCAATTCTGCATCCTTGAATGGAGGTTACTACTGGGTTCTGGTAGAACTTTTTGATCAATTATTTTTATCTCAGAAGTTTTTTACCTGGCTTGCAGCCGTCAAAAGCTCATGTTTCATTGTAATCATAAAGTGACAGGTACTGAAACTTTATTCATGAAAATAAGTCTACAAAGTCAGGTAAAAAAAAAAGCTGAAATGGACAGTACATGAGGCAAGTACTTTAACAGTCCCCCATTTAAAACACTATGGGCTCGTCCTGACCATGCTGCAAAAAGGGGAGGACTAATTTATTAAATTTCACATTTTGCTGCATACAAAATAGCTGCTGAGTCAAAACACATCAGGATGAGTAACTTTTGGGGAGTGGTGAATAGTCTCTATTGAAGCCTTAACTGGGAGTCCTAATCACCAGTGGCAAAATTTAAAACCATCATAGAAAACCCATGATTTGAATGTATGTGGCTCCCAGGTAATGAGGCTTAAACCACAAAACTAGTAACGATTCTGCTGAAGTACAAGCAGCTCATCTGCTACCTGCAAAAATGAATTCAGCAGTGTAAGCTCATTTGTTTTTGAAAATTACTATTTTCAAAAATTAAACTTAATTACATATTCATCTATATCAAAAAAAACAAATCATAAATCATTTCAAACCATTAGCCAACATGTCAATAATTCATAATCAGATCAATTGTGAATCAAGAAGACCAGTTTGGTTTCAGTGTAGTCTCTAAAAAAACTGTCATCTGAGCCTTGGTTGAACCTGGTCCCAGTGGCAGAGTGGACTAGTGAGTTAGCATTGAACTGCTAAGCGATGGTCGTGGGTTCAAATCTCACCAGAGACTATGTGATATAGGTCGGAACACCTTTTGAGGAGTGTCATAAGTTAGTAATATTAATTACATACTGTTTTCTATTTTATCTGATCCTTAAACGTGTTCATCTGTTTTAGTATAACATTATTTTTATGGTGCTGTAATAATATGGAAAAACCACACACCACAAGTGTTTCTGTGTTTTCACACTGAAACAGACCATTGCCTTGGTTGAGAGGGCAACAGAATCATTTAAAATGATCATGTTTATCGTTCACACAAAGTAGGGAGATTACTATCTGATCTCCTACGGCTCTTAACCAATCAGAATCAAGAATGAACGGCAAACTGGGGAGAAAATGTTGTATTTGCTTAATAAAGAGGACTCTAGGACAGGCCCTGTGCGTTCCCTGAAAAAGTTTATGGCTGCCGGGTATCAACAAACAAACAAACACACACTCCCTATCTCCCACTCTACGTAAACATTGGGACTCGGTGACTTTGTTTTGCTTTCACAGTCTCAGTGTGACATTCTATTGTGTTCATGTTTTCCCCAACCTAGGTGGAATGACTCCAGAGATTGCTGAGTTCCCAGTGCAGTGTGGAGTGCCAGCAGCTGTTAGTTTTGTGTTTTTCCCTGTGGGTGGAGCACAGTGTTAGTTTCTGCTTTGCCTTCAGGTGGAACATAATGTTTTCCGGTCATAGTTTTTCCCCTGTAGGTGGACATACTGTTTAGTTCATGTTTTTAAGCTGTAGGTGGAGCCCCATTAAGTCCGTTGGCTGCGGCCACGCTGTTGGGGTGCGCCGGGCGGGGTTGTTTTTTTTTTGCGACAGATAGAGAGGACCAATGCAATGCACTTATCTGGGACGACATACTCAGTACGTGCTTTTATGTAGACTGTTATTAGTATTAGGAATATCCATTCAGGTTTATATGTGTGACACTACTACTCACATTCAACAAAAACTTGACGTTGCAGCTCCCTTCACCTTCGACCAAAGGCCCCGTGAAGGGAAACCAAAGCACGTGACTTTGCATGTATTTTACAATGCATTCTGGGAAATATTTCGACAAACTTTGAAGGTCGTGGGTTCAATACCCGGTCGGGTCTGATGGTGGATGTTGAGCAAACCTACCTCTAACAGGTTGCACACTGCTCCGTGGTACCTACACGTCAAATATGTACAGGTCAGGCGAATGAACGCTAATGTGAGTGATAAGCACTGTGTCTGCACTACAGTAGCAAGTGCTGTATGCTCCCCGGGGAGTTGAGAAGGATATAGTGTGACAAAGATGCCAATGACCTGGTGTAAATACGTAAAGTTGCTAGAGCACGATAACAGTGAATTGCGACTGTAAATAACCACATTTACATGTTTGCTGTGTCGTTACAGTTGCGTACGCCAACCTTCGCTCCATGACTCCGGAGATGGCTGAGTTCCAGTATATTGTGGAGTGCCAGCAGCTAGAGGACTACGGCCTAGAATACTACCCAGCCAAGGACGACCATGGCAGGGAGATTCTCCTGGGTGAGGCGACATATCAATGGCGATTGTGAACATACAGCACTGTTAGTCTTTAAAAAAAACGTATTTCTATTTTTTTTAATCAGGTTTTGGTTTGCACAAGGCAGTGATCATGTTTTACAGTTGTAGTGGAAGAGGAAGTCACCATTTGACAGCTTCTAGATCTAATAGCTATAAGTGAAATCAGCGCACCCCCTGGATCTGCCTATGATTTCTAACCTACGTTTCTCTACTCCAGGTGCGTCGTTCGTGGGTATCTTCGTGAAGCGCCTGGACGGTAAGCCCGCCAACTACTACCCGTGGGCGGACATCCACCACCTGAGCACGGGCGGGGGTCGGCGGGGCGCCACCTTCAGGGTGGAGACGGCGCTCAGTGACCGTGGCAGCCACTTCACCATGGAGGACGCGGACATGGTCAAGGTGAGGTGCAGCAATGGTTTTTAAGATTAAAAATAACCTTGTAAATATTTCTTTCCCATCCACTGTACAGTTATCACACAGATCTGATGTCAGGTACAATAGTTAAAATCCTTCTTTCAGATGCATATGAATATTTTTTTTGTTTTTGTCGCACCATTCGCATATGGAAAATGCTTCCCATAAACATAATGAATGCAGATTCTATTGAAATTTTTAAAACACTTTTATGGATGACCCCATTACATTGGGGAAAACTATGTAATACTTGGACTCTTGTAAGTAATGTTTTTAGTTCACTGCACTTTTTGTTTTATATATTGTTGTTGTAACTTTGAATTATGCACATGGTAAGTCACAATGCACCAACTTTCGTGTACGGCCAATGGCCATTTCGGAAATAAAGATTGAAGATTGAAAAAGATTCAAACCTATTCTCAAGAAAACCCTCACTTCTCTCTCCTGTTAACGCGGTGAAACAAATGGACATGCGAGTTTTGACATACTTATTTTACAAGCTTCAATACGTTGACCGTTCACACGTTTGTTTGGTGATTTTTTTTTTTTTTGCTGTTAGATACACGATTTTCGAGATAGGATTAAAGCCACAGTAAACGTTTATTGTCATGGTTTATTCCAAATGTGTCCAATATTGTGCACGGAATGAGTTTTGATTCATAAGTAGCCGAATATACCAACTTTAATCAGAGAAATATTACGTCAAAAACGTGCGTTTGTATGGCAAGTGACGATGTTTTCACCTTGTGTGTGTGATCACATGACGTGTGACACCGAGGTTTACTTGAGAATATTGTATATTTTTCTTACCATGTAATAATGAAATGTATAAATATTAACAAATTTTGGAATTTTTTTTATGAAATGCACAATTTTTATTTCATTAGGATAAATTTAAGCATTTTTTTTTTAATATTTATTAATTTTGTCATTGCCTGGTAAGCCAGAAAAATATACACTATGATACTACATTTAAAGTAAGTAAATCTAATTCAAATCTCATTGTATTGCATAGCAATTGTAAAACTATTAGTTTGGTCCTATCTGCTGAATTCACAATTAATATATAACATTTTGTTTGTTTATATTAGCTCCAGTTGAGGCAAGGCAAAAATTCTATTTCATATTTTTCTTTTTGTGTTTTGTTTTATGTATTTGTTCCACTTCTGAATTTTACAAGCTCATCATTCTTGTTTTTCTTTATTATTTGTTCATATTTTCTTGATAAATTCATGTGTAAAATATAAATATGAAAATCTCCTGTAGTTGTGATCTTCAATTTTTTAACTATAGTAGAAAAAGTGCCTAGTGTAAATGTAAAGTTGATCGAACGTAATAAAAGTGAATCGTGACTAAATAACCATACTTACATTTACAATTTGCTGGCTTCCGTTTCAGTATGTGTTCAAGATGTGTTCGGTGCAGCACAAGTTTTACTACGCGCGACAGCACATGGTGACTCCAGTCAAAGGTAACCACAGATCTCACGCTCAGAATATAAGCATAGTTTTTGTTAGAATTTGTGTTGTGAACTTTAGGGAATATTCATAAATAATGATACCGGTGGGTCGTCCAAAAAAGTTGGGGGGTCATCCAACTTTTCTGATTCCTTTCGCGGGGGTCGCTGAACTTTTTTTATCACGCTACGGTATATTTTTTCAAATATTTTCTTTTAGCAATTGTATAAACAAGCAATGACTATGTAGAGGACTTTTGCTTTAACGGGGTGTGTGGGGGTCACTCAACTTTTTAAAATGTCGATGGGGGGGGTCGGTTAACTTTTTCTTCGAGTCCCAAAAAATGGATGACCCCCGACTTAAACAGCGACTGTAGTCCCACCTGGCCTTGCTATAGGTGCTGACAAGTCCCCTGCGGTCGGGCTGCGGGCGGAAACTTCCGCCGGTGGGACGGACGGCTCGGTGGGACCGCTGCCAGACATACAGCAGTCGGTGCTACACGCCCAGGTCAGTATGCAGTGTGTTTGAAACTCGCAGGAAAAAGTTCGGGTCGAGCAGGGCCCCTAGCTTTAAATAGTTGTGGGGGGCCCTAGACATAAGTTGAGGGCTGTGATGTGTGTTTGAAATGTTAGCTTAAGAAAATGGTTGCTTTTATAGACACGTATTTGAACCATATACTAGTGCATGATAAAGTATGGGATTCACTGAGATGCACCAATATTCACCCAAAATAGTTGAGAGACCGCAGAGCCCTGGTCAAAAGTTGGGGGCTCAGGGCCCTCGGGCCACCTATTATTTCAAACACTGGTATGCAGTGTGTGCCAGCTTCGGCTATAGTAGAGGCTGTGACAAAAACAACTCACTTTTGTCTCATAAATTTCTTGTATCAAAACAGTGAGAGGCATAGTTCACTTGTGGTATAAAATGTATGTGAGCCAGCCTGGTCAGTTATCAAGCAATATACTCGTAAAAACTACTTATTTAGACACTAAAAAATAGTAAAAATGATTATGGGACAGACTATTACATCACGATCAACGAAATAGTCACCAGTTGGAATCTGTCATATGTTATCATTGGCACGACTTTCCCTCTTCTCTCAAGAGCTTCGTCGCCAGGCAGAATGCGAAGATCCTCTCAGCTGGTCACATGACCACCATGGCAGCGGTCATGTGACAGGCAGATCCTTCAAGACCGTAGGTCGTCAGCGAGGCCCTGGCAGAACACAAAAACGAAAGTTTTGCCAAAGACAAAATATGAAATGTTCAAATGGGTGACTATTTCGTTGATCATGATGTGATAGTCTGTCCCATAATCATTTTCATATCTAGTTGATCATGGTTTTGAATAAAGGAATCCAATACAAACATACCCTATTTAGACTATAACACGTGTTAATTATATAGCTACCTATTGGAAGCTGTCATTTTGTCTTTGGCAAGACTTTCGCTCTTGTCTCAAGAGGTCTAGAGCTCTAGAGGATCATTTCATTCGGCCCGACAAAGCTCTTGAGACCAGAGCGAAAGTCTTGCCAAAGACAAAATGACAGCTTCCAATAGGTAGCTATATACCGGTAATTAAAATGTTTATATAATGGAACCCAATAGCTTACATTCTATAACACGTGTTTGTTCAGCCTGAGGTGGAGCCACTGGAGCCGTGTAACGACTCGGTGGATTACTCCGCAGCCTACACAGCGCCGGCGCCACCACATGGCAACCCCGAGAACTACTACGAAAACGCACAGGTGGGTTTGTGCATGTAGCATAGGAAAAATGAAAAGATTTATTTGGATTGGCAAAAGCGAAGTGATGGGTGACAAAGCTACTGATCAGAAAGGATTAGAACTCTGTTTGTAGTTATATAAAACTGAATCCAATACATGTAATTCACTGGTTAGTTTAACGGTTTTCACTTCTGCCTGCGAACTATTGACTAAGGCCACTATGTTTTTTTTTCTCTGTTTTAGATCAGAAAAATATTCCAAATCTAATGAGGGAGGGAGGTAAAAAAAAAAAAAATGTTTTTGTGGGCTATCTGAAAAAATCTAATGAGGGGATTAAAAACAAAAACCTATCTAGTCTAGAACTCACAGACCAACAACATTGCTAGCTGATTTAGACTAGATGCATGCTGACTTTAGGTACAGTGGCTCAGCCGTGACTTTTATTTTTTATGCGCTAATAAAACTAATGAGGGCGATGATCTAAAACAGAGAAAAAAAAACATAGTGGCCTAATCTATGGTCTAGAACAGAAGGTGGTGTGGTAGAGTGTGGTAGAGTGGGTTAGAGCAAATGTCAAGACTAAATGTTACAATGTTGGCTGACAGTTTCTCTTCGGCTGTATTGTAGGTGTTACTGGACCAGCACCACACTCCCGACCCGGCCAGCCACAACATCCACTACACCACAGGTAATAATAATATTGGAATTGCAAAGTTCATCTTGACACACCACAATATCACTACTCTTACCCTCAAAAATAACCATGGTCTTGTGATGGTCGTTACAATTGGGACCCCCATTTCCTCAAATATTTTTTGGTTCATATTTCTTTTTTTCAACACTTCATATTTTACTCTTCAATAACCATGGTCTTAAATAAACTGCTGTTGGTATCCAATATTTTTGGTTCATATTTCTTTTTTCACAACACTATATTTTACCTTCATTGACAGTTTCGCCAACTGCTTTTGGCATCGTCAATGATGAATTTTGATGATGCCAACAGCAGTTGGCGAAACTGTCAACGAAGGTAAAATATAGTGCTGTGAAAAAAGAAATATGAACAAAAAATAACTATTGTGATGAGAGTTTCCAACCAAAAGGCATTATCTATCAAACATGACCATGTGAAGTGGGATTCAGTAGGAGTACAGATTTCTGATTTCAACAGTCATCAAACTTGTGTTGGATACTTTTTTTGTTGGTTTAAACATATTTTATTTCAAATATGAAAGGATTCTAGTTTTTGTTTATTCTCAGCATCTGCTTTCAGAATGAATATAATTATATATTTTTTTGTTGAATAAACAAAAACGTATTCAAATTTTCATTTTAGTTTTCCATTTGTTTATTGTCTCCTCCTCTCATCTGCTTTCAGAAGAAATACGCTCACTATATACAATGTTTTAGTTGAATAAGAGCAAAAAAGTACTTCAAAATTCCATTATCATTAATTCAAGTTCTATTTAAGAGCGTTATCAATGTTTATAGATGTTATTTACACTACCTCCAGCGAGCCCGGGCACGCCCTACACTGAGATAGAGGACACAGTGCCGGAGTTCCCCCCCATGCTGGAGGAGACGGTGCCCGAGTTCCCACCACTGATGGACGACTCGGTGCCAGACTACCCCCCAGGGGACTACCCCCCGGGGCTCGAGGAAACTGTGCCAGAGTGAGCACGCTTTATACTACTCGTTTATGTCACAGAATGTAAACTTCTGTTGAGTTCCATTGTATAAATATCGATTCAAATATATAGATACCTATTGGAAGCTGTCATTTTGTCTTTGGCAAGACTTTCGCTCTTGTCTCAAGACTTTGTCGGCCGAATGATACGATAGACTTTCAGGCTCTTGTTTCAAAATAGAACTTTGTGTTTTCTTTGTTCAAGTCAAAAAAGACACCACACACACTGGATGCTCATGTTGTTTTCATGTAAAATTCTCCTTGTTTTTGTCCGTGTGCACCACCTGTCAAGGCAGGCGTTATCTTGATTTGGCCTTTAAATGTAAATGGAGAACATTGTAAACAAAGTGTTCCCAGCATTTTTCTTTGTTCAAGTGGGTCAAAAAAAATGTACTCATCCTCCTGACCTCAGGCCAAATTCACACACAGGATCTACGTGTCTTCATATTTTGTTTTAATACATCCTATAACTAGTTTTTACAGATTTTAATGCGGACACGCCCAAATCCCAAAAATTTGCATTGGATAGACTATAACGTAACCTGTCCCTGCCTCTAGGAGCCCCCCCTGTCCAGCTGCCTGCAACAATTCATCGACTCTTTGCCCCCAGGCTCACTTAGAGCATCATGCGGGCACGGATGGACTTCCTCATGCAGCAGCAGCAGCAGCATGAGCAGCATGAGTCTCGTGTACAGGTGGGTGGGGAGAAGTCCTGCACAATATGTATTCATATGACTGACCTGTTGAATTCAATCAAGAGGTAAAGAAATGATCCCCAGACACAGGCAATGTTATCCCAGGTTGATTATTAAAAGAGGCTCAGTGTTATAATCCATTGCAACTGTGTATGCTGCTGAAAGGTGTGGCGGGTCAGGCTATAAAGGTGCCTGATGTGTCAGACAGTGTATGTATATATGGCAGCAGTGGCAAGTCAGAGATTTGTCTCCCTTGAATCTGATACTTGGTGTAGTGGTTAGCACGTCCGACCATGACATAATTGACCATTTGTTAGAATCATGGACGGAAGGCCATGATTTCATTTGAGTTCTTCCAAATTTGACAGTTTTAGGTCACTTTTTTTCACTTTTAGTAAGGGTTACAGGATCTAATTAAAGCAAATGTCCAACTTCATAATCAAACTATGTTCACGGCATTTAGATGATGGGTCACTAGTCCCCAAAATTTGCATTAAGCGATAAGTCCCCAAGGCCTCGCATAATTTGGAAACAATGGGTCCGAGGGACCTGAACAATTCATCAAGTCCTCCAACTTCACGAAAACATAGCCAATTTGTGGATATTTTGTGTGTCAAGGCAATGTTTGCATTCTTATTTGTTAAACCATGTTATAATTTTGTTATCTGTGCGGTCCACTGTCTGAAGAGACCTCTAAATAGCAATATTTTGCATTAAAAATTCTGACCAATCACAGGCTGTTAATCACATTGTCATCACAGGCATGTGTGTGAATATAAATGAGTCAAGTGACCAATCACAGCTTGTATCAATTCAGACCTGTGGCAAATTTCATTAAAGAGGTAGCCTTGCTGGATATTTTCAAAAGATAAACCAATCAGGATATGCAAATCATTTTTCACTCCAAGTCCACAGAGTGCCATTTGTCAATCCTCACATGTAAACATTTCATTGGATTCAATGTTGCAGCCATCTGAAAACAGCTTTGGACTCGGGACTCGTTTTGATTATGGTTGGGTGATCCTGTGTTAACAGGGATCTGTCGCTTAACAATAGTTGCCATGGAGGACCAACAAAGACAGGGGTAGTAATAGCACTTCCTTTTGTTTATCGCTGAAGGTAATTCAACACAAACATAAGCCCTCACTCCATACAGATGTTTATAGCAAATTGAAGCTTTAAAATATGGAACAATTTCACAGCCGAGGGGGGGCCCATAACCGATCAGATATATAAATCAATACATTGTGATTTGGCATGGGATATATTCAGCAGCTGTTTGAAAACCTGATACCATGTGACAAATAGAAATGTCAAATCAAGATGCCATGGCCATTATTTTATCTATATTCAAGATTTCATAACTGTTTAGCGTGGATTTTAATGGTTAACTCTAAATGTTCATCAGTCTACATGAAACATCCAAGAAAATCCTCACATGTAAACATTAGCATTTTGGATTCAATATAGAAAAACATGAAAAACCTACTTGATGCTTTTTTTTTGTCTTAAATTGACCTCCGTGCCCATGTCCCAGGTGTACAGCCACCCTGAGCTGCTGGCGTACTCTCAGCCCGAGATGCGTCATCACCACCAGCATCCCCTCTCCCGCTACAACAACATGGCCGCCGCCCACATGGCTGCCAATATGGCCCACCGCCAACATGGCGCCACTGCTGTGGGTCAGGCGTATTACCGGACATAATGGGGGCCGACCCGTGGACAGATCGCGTTCAAACAACAACATCCACCACCGCAGGGCACAGCACGCCAAGACGTTTGTCCGGTATGTGACCCACTTTTTAATTAAAATCACTAAATCACTAATCAATTAAAAACAAAACATTATTAGCACTATGAAATTAAAACAAAACATACAGTAAGTGCACTCATTTCGTTATCATTATAGTAAAGAGAATACATTATCTATATAAAAAAGTGATATTTTCATGTCTAACTTTCTTACTATCATAAAATATGATGATAAATATTTCTTAATGCTGGCTATTATATCTTCTGTGGACTGCTTCATGTGTTTGTAGTTCTTCTTCAACCGGGTCTAACTCTTCAATGGCCATCAGCAGTCTCTTTCTTTGTATTAGAGTTGGTTGTGTTTGAATTGTTTAGTTTATTACATTGCATTTAACACCACATGAATAAGTTGGCAGCCACCTCCGGTCTGCAGACCAAGTGAATCTCCTGTATTCACTGCTCTCTCTACCTTTGTCTGAATCTGAAAATTAATTTTTGGAGGTGTCAAGCGAAAGAAATATCAATTTGAAAGGGTGTAGCCTGCTTCCATCCGACTACTCAAAACGTTGGGTGTACTTGCAGGGCTTAACGTTAACTTTTAAAACTGGGTGCCCGTTCGGGCAAGCGGGTGGTTCCTAGTTCCTACTGGGTGCCCGAATGAAAAAACCTGTGTTAGATACGAAAGTAGTTTTTTACGTCTTTTTAAAAGCTTTTAGGTACTTTACCATAATCATACACTACTCATAATAACTGTGTAACTGTGGATATCAAATGCCTTTGTTTTTATAGATCTGATCAACAATGTCTTCAGTTTTTCGTTGTAATGTTATCTGGAGCCGAGCTGAAAAATCAGATTTGAATAAACACTCGTACAAGACATAGAAATAATAGGGCAAATTGTTTTTAAAAGCAATTGACGGCCTTGCTTGTTCAGAAACCAAAGTCATAAAGAGTCTTCTGTTAAGACATGATCACACAACAAGGTACCTCATAACATAATACTCATATTAAGAATTATGATTCAAATATATAGTGTTAAATTATTCATAGAAATATCATCGACATTGCACAAGAACAATTTCACAAGTTACTGTCAATACACCATTTTCATTGTCCCAATCACGAAGACTTTAAATTTACCAGCACCCATCATTCACAAAAGGAAGCATTCAATAAAATATTTAGAAAAAAATCATAGTGTACTCCTGTCTCGTAAGATTTTCGCTGAGAACAAGTCTACATGTAAATAAGAATAATGTTATGTAATATTATAAAGGTATCCTTTGCTTAATATTTTTTTTATTAGGGATTGCAAATAGTAGGACATAAATATTATTTTATCTAAATTTTGGACTTATTACGTAAAACAAGTAATTGACCTATCATATGAATGATGAAATATTGCCAAAAATTTCTGGGTACCCAGTCGGGCATGTGACCATGGCTGACTACGTGCCCGGCTGAGCCTCTGGCATGCCCCGGGCATGCGGGCACCCACTAATGTTAAGCCCTAACTTGGATAGTAACAACTGAAAGACTGATTGATTGTCCCTATTCGTCAAATTCTATTCACACTTACAAAGCGTATAAACCTGTCTCCAACCCGTGGTCCCCCCAGGTGCAGAGATTGACTACTCCAAGCCTCAGTTCTCTTCTCCCTCTCTGTTCCCTATAGCAAGCAAGCTCCTACCACTACATTGAACCACATACAATGAAGAAATATGTCATGGTTTGGAGGTCACCATGTAAGAATGCATGCCCGAATGTGGTGAATATTGCCCGAGCTTGCAAGGGCAATATTCAACCACATGAGGGCATGCAGTAAACATACATGGTTTCGACCATGACATTATTCATTATAACACGATAAACACTCAAAGATGTCAATATTTCACAACAAAATGAACTTGAATCTTTTTTTAAGTTAGATGCGATATTAAACGTTTACGTTATTTGGTAATACAAACGCCATAAAATAATGTCATACATACTATTTCACGTCAGTCTTACTTAGAAATATGTACGTATTACGGACATGGAAGTTTTATTGAGAAAATTTTGAAAACATTCTGTTATTTCATGTTGGAAACAGTAAGCAATTTTTTTTTCTCGTCTCAATCATCAACGCTTTATTTGCAAGTAAATTTTGCAGAAAATCCAATGTACACACAATTCTTTAGCATTGGCATACATTTAATGAGTGTACAGATGGCCAATATGATTATATATTGATTTACTTATTTGAATAGATGTCGAAAGTGTGACCCACGTTTAGAGGGCACTATTGCCCAGTCTCTTTGGAGAAATATGTGACTGGCTGATTTGGCTCTAAGCCAATCAGAATGCAGGATAGAGTCACGTGTCACAGATAGAGTGTTATAATGGTAGATTGCTTCCTATAAAGAACAGAGAGAAAGAGAATAACAGAATAACCTGTCTCCAACTCTGTGTTTTACTATTTATTCAAAGCATGAAATGTTAACCAGTAAAAAGGAATGACAGTGTTTTCAGACATTTCTTCCAATATTTGTTATGCTATTAAAAATATGGGTATTTCTTTTCTCAGATTACTGGAAGTTGCACGTATGTGGTGAAAATTGGTTGAGTTCAATCGAAGTTTCTATAGTTACTGTGGTCCTTATACATGGACAGTACTGTTAAACTTGAGCACTTGCTCTATTCTAAACCCATGATGCAGTCTACGGCCTTAATGATTGAGCACTCTTCCCTTCATGTAGATTTTCCTCTGGCTACTTCATATTAGGATGGGCATTTAGCACTTGGGTATAAATCAACTTGTTTTTCAACAAGTCCTCAAATAATGTGAATAGCTATAATTATGTCTGGATAGGGTTATTGGTTGGTTAGGGGAAAACAAATGCTATAAATCAAAGGTGACTAAAATTACCCATTATATTTGCTAATTTATAGTCGTAGGTAATCAACTACACTTAATATGTTTAATGTATTTGATAGGTATAATAATGAACTACTATGGTTTTATTACAAATACATGATAAAATGCTTTTAAAACATGAAAATAATTCATACTAGATAAAAACAAGTTTCTTCCATAATGCACTCAGCTAAAATTCTCCCACGTTATATTGTTACCAAAATTAGTAATGTTGAAGTGATACATGTATTAGTTCTGTAATGGGTGTATCCTGTGGGTGGCAATGAATAGAATAGTTACAGTTAGTACTACCCACATATTCTGAGCTAAAAATGCTGTCTGTTATTCCTAATCTACATGCATAATAATAACGTCCTCATTGCAGGGATGCATACATCTACATACATCTTCATGCATCTTCTCTATTATCAAAAATTACTTAAGAAGGACTTTTTTAAAGGGAAAGGTGAATATTTATGCTATGCATTCCTGGGATTAGCCAGTGTATCTCCATTTCACCTGCATGTTAATATGAGCCACACAACACTAGTAGATAATTTCCTTGTTTTCACAATCAAGGTCCTCAATATAAGAATGACAGTGTTTTCAGACATTTCTTCCAATATTTGTTATGCTAAATATGGGTGTTTCTTTTCTCAGATGACTGGAAGTTACACGTATGTGGTGAAAATTGGTTGAGTTCAATCGAAGTTTCTATCGTTACTGTGGTCCTTATACATGGACAGTACTGTAACTTGAGCACTTGCTCTATTCAGAACCCATGATGCAGTCTACGGCCTTAATGATTGAGCACTCTCCCCTTCATGTAGATTTTCCTCTGGCTACTTCATATTAGGATGGGCATTTAGCACTTGGGTATAAATCAACTTGTTTTTCAACAAGTCCTCAAATAATGTAAATTACTATAATTATGTCTGAAGGGTATATTGGCTGGTTGGGGAAAACAAATACTTACTATAAATCAAGGGGACTAAAATTACCCATTATATTTGCTAATTTATAGTCATAGGTAGTCAACTACGCTTAATATGTTTAATGTATTTGACAGGTATAATAATGAACTACTATGGTTTTATTACAAATACATGATAAAATGCTTTTAAAACATGAAAATAATTCATACTAGATAAAAACAAGTTTCTTCCATAATGCACTCAGCTAAAATTCTCCCACATCATATTGTTACCAAAATTAGTAATGTTGAAGTGATACATGTATTAGTTCTGTAATGGGTGTATCCTGTGGGTGGTAATGAATAGAATACAGTTAGTACTACCCACATATTCTGAGCTAACAATGCTGTCTGTTATTCCTAATCTACATGCATAATAATAACGTCCTCATTGCAGAATGCATCTATCTACATCTTCATGCATCTTCTCCGTTATCAGAAAATTACTTAAAAAGGATTTTTTTAAAAGGGAAAGTGTATGGTTATGCTCTCTCCATTCCTGGGATTTGCCAGTGTATCTCCATTGCACCTGCATATTAATATGAGCCACACAACAGGTTCCAGCCAGCAAGTTGATTGCCATATTGAACCACACATACAGTGGTAGGAGCTTGCTTGCTAGAAGAGAACAGATAGTCTCATTGTTTCAATGAAAAGGAGCCTATAGTTCTCGAAAACTGTTATGAACTTTGAATTTTTGTATAGAGGTTTATGTTTTATGTTTTGTGTAATGTTGCAGAAGAGTAGTAGAAATCAATAAAATGACTAATACAGGGTGATGCTAGGATATCACAGGCACTGAAACGCAGTACAGGGAGATGCTAGAATATCACATAGTAGTAGAAATTAATGAAATAATGATAAAGAAAGAGAACAACAGAATAACCTGTCTCCCCCCCAGGTCCAGCGCCTGCACACTGTGACTGCTGTGGACTTCCCGCGGCCGCCCCCTCCCCCCCCGTACCCTCGCGGCTCCAGCACCAGCTTCCCGGACCTGGCCAGCCTCACGGCGCCTTGTGACAACCGCGGGTGCTCGCAGAACCTCCTTCGCATGCGCCAGAACACAGCGGTGCGGCGCCGGCGCTGCTACACCACAGTCTGGACAACCTGCACAACCACATACAGGTAGGGAAATGCCATGTGATTATTCAGGGTGAGGACAATTATAGGAGAAAATCCTGCTACCATCGGGACGGTATCAAAAATATCCATCCCAACTAAATTTAATCGTCCAAATCAAGGGTAACCCATGTAAATTCCATAGGACAAATGTAGAAACCATGTTTTTATGTCCCGACACCCAGCTCTATGTCTTGGGAGAACCTGCCCGGTGGCCCGATCTGTGGCGATTATTATCGGGCCTGCAGGCCTTCTAAAATGTAACTTATCCTTGTTGTCTGGCTGCTTTGTAACCCCACCATTATAACATATTTTACACAATGTTTGAAAAATCTCCACACACCTACAGATGCAAACTTGCCAGTCCTGGTGTTTAACACCTATTTTGGCAGTTTCCAACATTTTGTACTAGTATTTTGAGCCCCGTGTAACATGTTCTATGACTTATAATGTGGGACTGCTGCCTGGCTCTCCATACCCACCATACAAACACGCCCTGGGCGATTGTAAAAAGTTTGTTTGAGCTGTTTTGTACAATATGAACATAGACTTTGATACTAGTCTCAATCCCTCATTGTTCTAATGCATTTATGGGAAACACATTTTTTGAAAAAATCCCCACCATCACTTACAGATGCAAACTCATGACTTGAATTGAAACATGCATAAATTTTGTAATCCCTGAATGAGTCCATTTAATCCAAGTTTTTAACATTTAAACTGCATGGCACCAAATGTAACACTGAGATCCACTTTTCTTTGTAATTTTCTTACTATTTTGTATCACTTATGAACATATAGTCTCATTCCTGCCCGATACCCCATTGTACTTGATCCATTACATTTTTTTTTGAAGGTAAAATATTCCCTTTAACATACAAACTCATGTCAGTTACCTCATAGATTTCAACTAAATTAACAATTTTACTGTCCCAAACACACAGAATAAGAGTATTGGCACCAAATATAAAATGAGAACTAATTTATCTCCCCACAGTGTAATAGATTGACATACAGCAACGATTGATGGATCTTGACGAAATACGATATTGAAAAACGTATTCTTGATTTTCAGATTTCGCGGCAGAATTCCGCGCAGCAGCAGCCTGAACGCGAAGTTTTCATCACGGAGCCACCGTTCAGTCTCCCACCGACCACAGGCGACACCTACACACACAGCCAGTACTAGTAAGTCTTCAGTACACACACTCAACAGCCAGTACTATAGTAAGTCTTCTTCAGTACATACACACTTATTGATTACTTGTACATCGCGCCAATTTTTAAACCAATTTACAGCTGAATCTGTGTTTTTTTGTCAAACTGATATTTTGATTTTATGTATAACACAAACAAATAACCATTTCTCTCATTACAAATCATTCTGATCATTCAAAACTATGCAAATTACAAAAAGTTATGGTTACTTCCTTGAAGTTCGATGTAAACGGGTCATTCTGTGCGTTCTTCGAAGTCAGATGGAATAGAGTGTCTAGAAATGACTGACTGATAAAGCAAACTGAAGTACTGAAATGATTCGACAAAAATCTTTCCTTACTATTCTAATACTAATAAACTAGTATTGAAAGTTTTATGTTGTGTTTTCAGCACTGAAAATCCCTATGAGAACCTGCCACCTGCCATATACAGCAACAAGATGCTCTCCTCCCCCGAACACGGAAATAAGATGCCCCCTTTCTCCGAAAATCAAACTAAAATGGCTGCCTCCCCTGAAAGTCAAAACAAGATGGCTGCCTCCCCTGTCAAAACAAGATGGCCTCCTCCTGAAAAACAAAAATGGCCACTTCTTCTGAAAGTCAAAACAAGATGGCCACGGACTATATTGAGTGTCTGGACATAAGCAAACTGTCGGAGTTGTCTGACCACAGTCACAACAGCTCCAACATGTCAGGGAACAAAAAGTCAGCCCAAGGGCATCAACATCTCACAGGATTCCTAAACCCTCAATACGTCGGGTGAGTTCAAATTTGAACAGTTCCAATGGATTACGCAAAGACTCCAGTGGAGTTTGGGAAGGATTCTGTAGATGGTTTTACATAACCCAGCAGCGTTGGTTTTGAACAGTTAAGTTGGAAAGGCAGCGGACGGAACTGGATAAGTTGAACTTAATCGTCGTCAAATGGCGGTTGACAATCACCACGGTCGAAACTGGCGTGGATACTTGGCGAAAGCAGCTGACATCAACTCCCTGTCGACCCGACGGACAAACAAAGCGCTCAAGGATCACGAGGAAACATCGCTCCTCGACCAGTAGTCCTCCACAGTGAGGAGCCGGACACCGGCGACTCAGGCGACATCCTCACAGCAAAATAGTGCCCGTCTACGTGTCGTCGAAACGAAAACCGCGAAGCCACCAAAAGCCACTCCAAAGCTGCTCGAATTAAACTTCAGCGAGGCGCCGAAGAAAAGCCAGCGTCCTGTTTTCTGCCTCACGATCCGGATGCTCTTCCGTATCTGCTTGGCCGAAAAAGCGTCGCACTCATTCGACCTGCTTTGATTGACACTGGCGGCGGCGCTTGGCGGCTTCACTCGGCGGGCCTCTCAAGATGGCAGCTCACGAGCGGTCTGCAGCCGCTGTCAGCGCTGACTCACGATCCTCGAGAGTTGTCGTGTAATGACAGCGGCGCGCCGCCAGGGCGAGCTTGGCGGAGGCTCGGTAGAACTGGCGGCCGGACAGGTGGTTTATGGTTCCAATTGTTTTAATGTATTTACCTGCTTTTCTATAAAATACGATACAAAATTCTGACTCTACAGGTTCCATTTTAAAAATATTAACATATAACAAATTAGCAGCATTGACAATAAGTTTACTAATTGGATACCAAATTCTATGTAAGTATGTAATCAATTATTATGTAAACTGCCAAAAATCCGTAATGTACTTTTTATCCCCGTAAAATACTATTGGTGGATTTATTTGTTATGAATAGAGCCTTTTACAAATTAATTCATAATTCTAAATTGTTGGTTTGTTTATTCATTCATTTGTTTACTGTTTATCCCAACCACTAACATCATGTCTCTGCCCCAGGTGTTTGTGGAGTTTGAGCAGATCGAAAAGAAAGGATTCGGGCGCTCGATGGGTGTTCGGTGGCATTCGCCCGGAACACTGACTCTCAACGTTCCCGCGGACGTGCTGCCGTATGACGAGACGAGAGTGAGGCTGAGAGCTCCGCCGAGAGACAACCCAGCCGGATACGTCAACGCATCGTACGTGATGGTCTTCTTCTTCTTTTAAATAATCCTAGAGCACTGCACGCAGTTAGAGTGTGTTATTTTAAATAAAATTGTTTAAGCTCCAAACAATTAGCACACAATATTACTACTATGAAAATTATTGCTTTCCGGTGCCAAAGTGAAAAAATAAAATTTCTACTAAGATCTAATGTAAATAAACATGTTCAAATCCATACGTTATCGCCCACCGAACTGGGTGTGCATGCAACAAATTGCACCACCATAGATCATATAATTTTAATGAATCATAATAATTGTGTTTATCATGCAACAATCTAAGTAAGTAGCTTTATTTTGACACATCAAAAAACACTTGTGGGTTCATTGATAGCTGTGTTAGGATTGTTTAAACATTAAAATGCAAAACAGTGTGTGCAGTGAGCTAGCACTCAATAATGAGTATGTTTAGGATTATATAGCGTTGTATGGCGAAAAGTGCAAGTTACAGTTAATAATGATAAGATTTTAGTCCATTTTAATAGTGTCAAATGTTGGGCTGGTAACTATGTTATCAGTAAGTGAATTCCAATCAACTATGGTCCCAGGGAAAAATGAATATTTGTAAATGTCAGTGTGAACTGTGAGTTGGTCAAGTCTCACTGAATTTGTTGACCTAGTCCTGGATGTTGACCTGTTCACATACACATTTGCTGGAATGGCCACCAGACCATTCATGACTTTAAACATCATTGTCAGTCTCTGCAGCCTCCGTCCCTCACTGAGTTCTGGCCAGTTGAGATCCTTTATCACAGTAGAGATACTGTGTAGTCGCTGTTTTTGTGTTGGTTCACACGTCAAACTGAAAGTCCGTGAAGAACGTTATTCGATAATGTCGGTTTTCAAGCATTTCACATGGATACACTGAAATTTTATGGAATGTCTATGTTTATGTTGATATCAAATACATTATATTCTGTCAACATTTCTGTGATGTTTGATTGAGAAAATATGTCTAAAACCAAATTATCGGAAAAACTTTTTTGTTCGCGTATTTCTGTTCAGCAGTCTAATATATATTCTAAATAAAAAATTTAACAAAATTTGCTTTTCTTATCATGGGACCTAATCCCCAATATAGGAATATTCAAAATGTCTGACTCTGTCTCTCATAGAGACTGAAAAAATGTATTTATGCGTGTTTTGATACTGCAAGTTAACGGCTCAATATGAATAAATTTGGAATTTGTATAATTTGAGATATCACAGATTGTCTCATTGTTGTTATCTCATGTTATTGTGTAGATGGAGACTTAATTTGGAATTTAAAAAAAAAGTTGAAGAATAATAACTCATTAAAATATTTGTCCAATGTTTCAACACGTAAGTGTCTTTCAAGGAAATAGAAATTTTTATAATTAACCATCAAAAAACCTAAAAACTTATTTCTTGATTAAGTAGAAAAATATTCAGGAAATACAATTTTTTATAATTAATCAAAAAATAACCTGAAAACTTATATCTTGATTAATTATAAAAAATTGTATTTTCCCAGAGGACATATACATGTTGAAATGTTAGAAAAAATCTTTGATTAAATTAAATCAAATCATTATTCAAATTTTATTTTTAATTCCAAATTGAATCTCCAGCCACAGAATAAGACGAAAATAACAAACAATATAAATAAAGAATGTTATTTCCACCCACCATTTCACTTCCAGGTATGTGACTGTCCACTACCAGGCGTCCACCTGCAGGTATGTGACTGTCCCATAAAGTTTCCCATTCGTATTCAGAGGAGTTGACCTTGGTTGTCCAAAAAGCCAACGAATTTGTGTAAGGCTCCATAAAAATAAATGTTTCGCCCCTCCACAGGTGAGTTTTTGGCCTCCCCCATTTTGGCCCTCCCGCCTGGCTGCAAGCAAACTGAGGAATCTGCTTTCCCATAAAGTGTTTTTATACAGATTATATTATTCTATAATAGTTTAGTTGTAACTCAATACAATAAATTTTTTATAAGTGATGGTTGTTTTGAAATAGAAACTTGTTCACATACAATCAAAAACACATGTGTTCGTTTGCATGAATTCAAAATGTCCGTTGGAAGAAAAATAAAAAATAAATAAAATTTCTAATATAAGGACAGAAAAATCAGTAAAATTTTTCCTAGATGAATGTATAATGCTTCATTTTCTAATTTGCATAAATTGAAAATAAAAAAATAAAATTCAAGTATTTTTCCTAGATGAAAACTAATATAAATGTAAGAATTCAAGTTTTTTGTATTTTTTTTTTAATACGATTCACAATAAATAGTGCAGCATTGTACATGTATATATATATTTTTGATTTTCTAAAAGGAAAATTGGAAAAAATAATTGCAAAATGAACAATAACATTAATTAAAATGGAAGAAAAAATTGAAAAAAAAATATTAAACAAAAAAAAACTCACTAACCCGTGTCCCACATCCCCCGTGCAGGCTCCAAAAAAACTAAAAAATTGAAATGTGAAAATAAGAATTTAATGAAAATCAAAAATTGAAAAAATATTTAAAAAAGAATTATAGCGCACTAACAATAAATCAAATGTTAAAAAAATATATATATATTTAAAACAAAAAAGTGTAGACACAAACGTAAATTCCTTTTAGCCAATACATAGATACATAGATTCGCAAACTATAAACCAATAATGTAAACCAATAGTGTATGCAGTATTTTAAGTAACAACAATACCATTATTTACATTCACTTTCCACAGCTCTAGAGAACGGGTAACCCAGAAACAAGTTTGTAAGCAAATAAATGACAATAAATATATAAGTTGTGTATTAAATTTATTTTTATAAAGCTGTCTTCATCATTGAGCACTTTTTAAAAAAAGAATGGTAGCAACTAACCACAGTAGCCTATTTAAAAAAAGAAAATATATATTTAAAAAAAAATAAACCGCTAACCCCGTCCCCCCTGCAGGCCCCGATATAGCGCACCGTGGCCCAAAAATTAATGGCAATGCTGGTGTGGGAAGCAAAAAATTAAAAAAAAAATATTGAACAAAAAAACCTTCATGCCTGCAGGCCCCCCGACCCTGACCCCGATGGGAGCAGGACGCACAAAGTCGCTCCAATGCTGGCAGCCACCGATGGGAGATGGACGGAGTCGGTCAAGCTGACTGCGGAGCTACAGGAGAGGTCGCCAAGGTCACGCCGCCCAAAGGTCAGGGAGGTCAAAGGTCATGCCGGAGCTACAGGTAGGTCGGAGGTCACGCCATAACTATAGGTGGGTTGGAGGTCGTGCTTGAATGATAAGTGGGTGTGAGCAGAATTTTCCTTTGATAAAAGACTACCTTTGACTTGCTACAGAGTTGAGTTGTTTTTTGGTTATTGTAAGTTATGGTTAGTTTATATTTAATTTGATTTTTTTATTATTAGAAAGGTTAGCTCAGCAGTCTAGAATCTAGTGCGCCTGTTCTACACATAATGACCGGTCTAGTGTTAGCAGGAGACCCATGCTCGACTCAAGTACCTTTTACAAGTCTGTCACTGAGTTTACCGCTCACCTCACGATTACCCCTGCCCCTCCCCGGGCGTTATGTCGGGCACGTTGTAACCTGACAGGGGCGCGTTGTGTGCCCCTGGACCATACCTGTTTGCAGTGTCCCCTCCCCCAGCAGGTGCCTTACAAATACCTTTACAAGTGTGTCACTGAGTTTCGTTTCACTCCTCGCACTCGTGTGCTGCCCGGAACGTGTTGCGAATGATGCAAGTATCACGAGAACTGATCAAATGCTGACTCGAAAAATGTGCCAAATGACGTGGTGTAAATTGTAAAAGTCATGAGAGCCAGACTGGGATCAGGACTATAAACCACCACATTCACATTTCATACTTTTACCCCCCCCGTGGTAGGTGTCGCTTAGATTCCCCGGGGCGCTGGACTCGGCTCCTACGTGACGCCCACGCTGGGTGGCTGGCGCCTTCCGAGCCGACGCCGGGCGCCAGTCTTCCACCTCCGCTACACCGCGTGGCCCGACCACGGCTGCCCCACAGACACGTGGACCTTCCAGGTACGCTTTATACAGGAACACTATGTAATAACTTCGTGTAAATATCAGACAAAACACAATAATATCCCCCCTCCCTTTTTTGAGTTCCCATTAGCCACAATGGTAATTTGTTAGGAATATACTTTGCAATTCCCATTATCACCAAAGATTCCCATTTACATGGGCGTTCAAGATTAATCATCTGTAAATATTATATAATTCTAAGTATCCAATTAATTTGCTATACATTCTTGTACATGCTAAATGTATTTAATAATATGACAAGCCTCAATAATCTAATTTACCATTATAATTGTCCATATATAATCCTGCAGTTAGTAAACAAGCCTCCAGTTTCTGAAGAGGACATTTTATTGTCGAACTGGTGTAAACTGTAGAACTTTAGGAATTTTTGAAAATATTTAGGACTTGTTGGATAATAAAGCAGGTAATTCAAAGAATTGTCAATTTTTTTGATGTATATGATATAACTTATTATTGCTGCAGTGTGAATTGCTAGTGGATCCTCCAAGTTAGATTCCGCTGCTGGTTCACTGCTCCTTAGTCCTAGTCATAGAGCCTCATACTCGCTCAGGTGGGCAGACAATGTCTCCTAGAAAGCGTTTCCTACAAGTTCCTGTATATGTTATAAAAAAATGTTCTTTGAACAGTAAGTACCGTAAGCCTAGACATTTTCATGAACAAAAACTGTTAACTCATGCTCCCAAGTGGTTTAGCATAAACTTTTTGATTTTACATTTTTCAACTTTATAAGTTGATTTCTGTGTTGTCCACCAAACTGAACCTTTCCTTCCCCGATGAGACCCCCTCTGTTTTAGAGCCTGGACAAAGCCCGTCTAAACAGTGGTCCCCCTAATCCCGGTTTCTCCGCCAATAGTCGGCTGAATAAGCCTCCAATATAGTTATTCCCCCAATCCTGGTTTTAATAATCATTTCATTATGGTACACTTACGGTGATCTTAAATATCTCACGTTAATTTTTTAATAGTTCCTGTCAAAAACCAGCAGGTGGCTGTTAAAAACAATGTTTCATTGAAAAAATGTTTAAAACAGTATCAGTCTTTACATTCATTCTTGCCTGGCAATCACATGGCCCCCAGTTCTTCCTAATTGATTGAGACTGCAAAATTCCCCAAACTGTAGAAACTATTTTGAGATACCACCAGAGACTGTGACCTGTCAAAACATCATTGAGACATTATTTAAATTTTGTGTATGCAGTCCCAACTATATCCCATAAATTTAGGACAAGCCGCCCGGAACCTGTCAATTTGTCTTGGCGACATATTTGAACACTATTTATATAATGGAACCCAATAAGCTACAATCTGTGTTTTTTTTATGGTAAACCGGTTTGACTTTTGCTGTTGCAGGCGTTTATGACCGAGCTTTGCAGTCACACACCCCGACGCTGCCTCCCGAGGGACGCAGGAGCCAGGAACTAATAATATATAGGGGCTACGAACTGCAACCAGCCTCTATGGATAGAAATAGCCGTTTTTAAAAGATATTCAAAATCCAGTATACAGCTGCGTGCTTATCCGACACGCTGTGAATTGATATCTGAAAATCGATATCCGATCATTTGGGGGATGCCGAATGTAAGAACTGTATATCATCGCGGTAAGTATACGCACATTTTTGACTCTGAAATCTCAATAGAGATTTGTCTCCCGTGCCTTGTAGAATGACTCCTCCACCACTTTGATTTGACAAGAAAAGCGAAACAATATTCCCACAAAGACAAATTGATAGAACTCCTCATTTTATAGCCTGCATTGGACCCAGCTATATTTTTCACATTTCCAAAACATGCTTTCAGTCCTTGTGTACTAATGGCGTGAATGAGTGGCTGACAGTTAAATGAAGCTGCGTGATTGTCCTCCCCGTTTGACTGATATTCCTGCAGAACATGATGATTTAATTGAATATTTTTATATTGTTGTGAAAACAAAAGCTATATTTTATGTAGATGACTGTTGTTAAAAAATCTTTTTTTTGTTCCTAACGACCAGAATTAAGAAACTTTTTTTCTCTCAATTGCATTTCCAAGCATTTTTTCTTCTTTTTTAGAACCCTTTTGACAAAGGCTAAATGAATCCCTTTTTTCTTTCAATCCCGTGACCTAAAAGAAAAATGTTGAGTCCATTTTTCTCCTAAAATATACGTCCGGTTAAAATGACCCCCACCAAAGAACGTCCGATGGCTTAAAAAGCACGTGTTTGATATTCAATTAAACGAGTCTTGATCTGTACTTGGTTCACAGCAGTCTACATTGATACCCCATTTGTTCAGGTGGGCTGTGTGATAATCATTGTTGATGTTAAATTTATATTATATCATGTTAGAATGTAAATGATGTTTGAAAAAATTATTCAAAACCATTAAAAATTAACACCTACTCAAAACTATCATGTTTTTAAAGCAAAGACTATTAAATGTGTAGTACAATGGTTTTGGTCTATTTGGCACCAAAAAATGGGAAATGTTTAAAAGAAGACATTACATGTACTCTAATGTTCACCTATCATTGCCAATTCTTTACATATAGTATTTTATGGCACATTGTAACAATACGCTTTGAATTGCGATAAATACACATCACGATACTTTGTTGGCGTCTGATACATCACGATTGTAAAAAACATGACATTGCCCTGCAGTAGACGTTATGCGTTGATTTATTTAAAAATAAATAAAAACAAAGCAGATACTCATTTAGTGTTGCATTTTGTTAGCAACAGAATACTATTCGACTACTTTCGATACTCATGACAAAGACAAATTTTACCTTGAATGATGTTTGATTGATATAGACTTCATTTCAGTTATATCGTGAAAGTATCGCTATATTTTTGTCATATCGACACTTTAATCTTGTGGTCAATTTCTTCAATTTCTAACTCCTGCGTTGCTCTCTGTCAACATTTTTGAATTGTATACTTAAATACAGGCCATTCAATTCACGCTCAGTGTTTAAATGGAAGCAAATTACCAATCACATTTTGCTATATCACCCCTCTTTCTGAACCCATTGATTCTCAATGTCTAACTCCTGCGTTGTCCCCTGTCAGGTGATGCGTGTAAATGTCTAGAATTAGTCAAATACTGGCAGTTCACAATTCACGCTCTTAAATTTTTGGACAATTCACCAATCACAGCCTTTGTAATGAGCTGATCACCCAGTCACCAAATCGGGTCCGATCATTTCACACTCTTGAATACAGGCAATTCACCATTCACACTCAAGATTTAGAGCAAATCACCAATCACATATTTAAATATGAGTTATGGAATAATTGATAACTCCCCTAATTGCATTTAAGCTTTGTTTCTGTGGGACCAGTGTGTTATCTAATTAGGTGTTTCATAACATTGTGTGCAGTACTGTATTTAAATTCAATTAAGTATCTGGGGTGACACATCACTTCTGATTGGGGCAAAACATGGTAGATGTTATCTGTTCACACAGAATATTCTGACTGATAATTTTAACCACATTTTTTGCAACATGACCCTTCACTTTATCAGGTGATGCGCTCGCGTCTGGAGCACGGTGCGGGCGCGGACGTCTCGGGCGTCCTGGGCCACATGCGGCGCCACCGCATGCACCTGGTGCAGACCGCGGCGCAGTACACCTTCGTCTACCGCTGTCTGGTCGACTTCCTCAAGAGCGCACGGCTCATATAGAGTCAGAGAGACTCATATAGAGACAGAGACTCATATAGAGACAGACCGCCTCATATAGAGACAGACCGCCTCATATAGAGACAGACCGCCTCATATAGAGACAACCTTCGCCTCATATAGAGACAGACCGCCTCATATAGAGACAGACCGCCTCATATAGAGACAGAGACAGACCGCCTCATATAGAGACAGACCGCCTCATATAGACAGACCGCCTCATATAGACAGACCGCCTCATATAGAGACAGACCGCCTATATAGACAGACCCATATAGAGACAGACCGCCTCATATAGAGACAGAGACTCATATAGAGACAGACAGATGTATAGAGACAGACCCCTTCTCATATAGAGACAGACCCAAATCATATAGACCTGCCACCGTGTTGTCAGGATGGATGAAAGAGACAGTACCGTATTACTTGTTCTATGCCTTAGACAGTTGTTCTGTTGATTAGGTACATAGCATATGGCACAGTCACGTGTCTGTCATATAGAGATGGAGTTCATATAGAGACTGTGCCCGCTCATATGGAGGCACAGACTAACCCTTGGTCTCATTTTGTTATATAATGTTCTTTTTATGCTGTCTGCTTATTCACAATAGTTTTAATTTTGAATTTTTTTTTTATATAGAAACCATGACAAACCATGTTTTTTGGCTCCTTGCGTCAAAAAAACTAGTTAAAACTAGCATAAAGACATTATATAACAACTAGAGACAATAACCGTTAGACCTGCATCTGTGTTGTCAGGATGGATGAAAAGTTTGAGTTACTTGTTCTATGCCTTGTGGACTTCCTCAAGAGTGCCAGGGTCTATATAGAAGCAGTATCCAGCCGTATTGTCATGTGTTGAATAGAGACAGTAGCCGTCTTGATTCAAATGTATAGATACCTATTGGAAGCTGTCATTTTGTCTTTGGCAAGACTTTCGCTCTTGTCTCAAGAGCTTCTTCGGGCCGAATGAAATGATCTTTAGAGCTTTTTTGACAACGAACTTACATGGTTTGAAAACGTTAATAAATAAAAATTCAAAATTAAACTATTGTGAATAAATACCGCACACCATAAAAAGAACATTATATAACAACATATAGAGACTGTAGTGTCTGAGACGGTCATCTGTGTTTTTCGTGAAAAATTTGAAACTTTTGATGCCTTTTGGAGTTCAAGAGTGCCAGGGTTATATAGAAACATCAGGCTTGACATTTGACAACAGAGCCGAGGATAAGTAGGCGTCTTATTGTCAGAGACGGGTATTTGAGTTTTTCGGATAGACATTTCGAGTTACCTGTTCTATGGCCCATGGACTTCCTCAAAGATTGTCAGGCTCATATAGAATGATCATATTGATGTTTGATCAGAATACAGTGAATGTCCTCATCAGAAGATTGAACAAGGTAAAAACTGAATCACGGAAACTTTTCTCTTACCTATTAATGGTGTAAGTAAATTATTATTAGTATGGCGGTCATGGGTCAATTTGGAGTAAACAACAGAAATCCTCTACAATCGAACGATTTGTGACTGCACATTGGGTTCTGTTGTTGAGGACATTTACTGTGGCAGCGTAAAACCCTACACGTAAAGCCAGGACTCACAGAAAGGCGGCGCTGGGGAGTTGAATTGTTTGCCTTAATGATTACATCAGGCAATAATTTTAGAGGGTTGTAGAACGTATGAATTGTGTTCATATATTATATTTCGATGCAGCAATCTATCTACAGGAATTGTTTGTGTTTAAAGTGTGCAAAAATCACATGAAGATTGATTATTCTTGGAGCATTTACGGGCATTTGCCTTTTTAGCACTTCCAAAATAGGAAAAACAAACAGAATGAATTTCATAAATTAGATAGTACTATGTAGACATCATTTTTGTCTATTATATTTATATTTGATATGATTCTAGTTCTCTATACCGGTAATACGTTACCAATGTATTAGTTAGTGGCACTGAGAATGGTAGTTTTTATAGGAGATATTTTGCATATTTATAAGAAACTTGTACAGTTTCTATAATTTGTAGTCTATTATGTTTAGGTTTGTTTTTGATGAATAGCAGTCTGTGTAACAGATATTCATACAAATGTTGTGATTAAATTTGAATTGAGAATTTTAGATTTTAGCTATTTACAATCATTTTCTCCTTGCCTGATGGCTCTTGAACATAAATAGCTCCCGAAATGTGCTTTATGATGGTCGCTTTGAGAGAACTTGTGGCACTTTTAAAGCCAGACTTGACCAGGCAACTTTGGAAGCTGTTTTAGTTCAAGCAATTCTAATTTTACTTTGATATGAATCCCGATTTGTTTTTAAATCCCATGTTTTAAAACTTACAAAATTACAAGTTAATCAATATTTTTTTTATCGATTAGAAATCTTGTGATAAACTATTCGAATGTTTGTTTTTTATAATGTTCACAGTTTTTCCTTTTTTTAATTTGTTTCAGTGATCTTGATAGAATACTCATTCGTAGCTGTAGTTGATAAAGTATTAGTTGTCAAACTTCCTACCATTATAAAGTGTCTGTTGTATGACACGGTGTGATTCAATCATCGACATGCAGTAGTCATGATTAAGTATTAATGGCTTCCGTACATAGCTTTGGAAGCAGTATAGATGATCTGTTGATTGTTGAATATTTGTGGCCTTTTGAATATTGAAAATACGTACTGTGTCACTGACTCCATTTCAAATACTGCATGAACAGATTCCCATTTCACTTTTTAACATCTATACATGTGGCTGCAGTGTGTGAAGTATAGATGTGTATTTGTATTGTAGTTTTAAGGCTTTAAGAAATGAAGTGTGTCAGCCAATACAGCTTAAAAACTGGATGTTGCTTTATTATTTGGGGCATGAGAAGTCGAATGATTCATGAATATGATGCATTTATCAAATAGTGAAATTGTTTATGCTGTAATTTTTTTTTCAAATTTATGAAAAAGTAATTAAAACCAATTTCAAATTTATTTCCTTATTTTCATAAGCAATGAAATCTTTTTTGAATCCTTGTCACTGAACTTGTAATTTTGTGATTCATTTGCGTTTTTTTTGTCGTTTATTTATCATATCAATTTACAATAATATAGCAAATGAAATATTAATTATTAAGCGTGAAGGAAATTTATCGATATCTTTGATCACAATTAACTCATGTGAGAATATTTATTAATATTTTTTATTTAATGAAGTTAAGTTGAGGTATGTATTTTCATATATATCTCTATTTTTTTTTTCTTTTGAAAATTGAACTGCCGACAATTTTTACATGTACTGTAACTTCGGTATATATTTACAATTTTGAAGTTGGTAATATTTTTGTTAACAATGATCTCATTCACTAGAAAAATGACTTGATAGTTTTAGTGATAAACATATCACAGAATTACCTCTTCATATGAACTGATTGGCTGAAGGAAACCAGAAGCCATATGTGAAGTTTATTTTAAAGAAGCTTGTCAATCCAAATGTTTCTAATTCAATATTGAATTATTTGTGTATGTGAAAACCTGGGGATGATAGTTGATGAAATGACTATGTAAAACCATGATGTTGGACTTCCTGTTGGTGTATGCTTATTAAGTTTTCTTTCTCAAAGTTCCATATACGTGTGTTTAAAATACTAAAAGTATATAACAAAGGGGTTCATTATTGTTTGCTATTTTTCCTGTTTGCTTCACTTTTATACAAAGTCACTGCATATATTTTAATATTTTTTGTTTCAATTTTGTGATTCTAGTCACCCCTTCAACAATTAAAAAAATAGAATATTCATCTTGATTTTGGAACATTGTTTTCAAAACTAGAAAAGTAGCAAACAATAATGCAATTTTTCTCTTTGTCCTGAGTTGTAAATATATTGACATTTTAGACAAAAGTTGTGACATGTCTTGAAAATTATACACATTGTTTTTCTTATTTTTCAACCAGGTTACAAGTACCTAAAACTTCTCCATGTAATAATAACATGAATTATATATTTTTCTACTTTGTAAAAATAGTGATAAAATACGCTATAAGAATATTTTGCTGTAGCAGTTAGTGATGTTTTTTAATATAAAATTTCAAGAGTTTAATTAAAACGTTTGTTTCTTATACAAAATTATATATATTATATGTGATACAAAGTGCCTAAAATTTAATTGTAAATATTTTGAATATTGAACCAATATAGTGACTTTATGTTCAGTTTGTTTTTAACTTAAACAATTCTATCATATTATGTGCGTATCAAATTATGTGCTTTGCTTTTACAATCTTTAGAAAATGCAGAATGATCTGATTTTTCTGTTTTATGTTTCCATCAAGAATCATTGTGTTGTATTTAGTACTGATTTGCATATGTTCATAAAATAAATTGCAAACACTTTTTATTTAATCATTCTGTCAACATGAAATCATTTGCAAACTTCAAATGTGTTCTCTCAAAATGTTATTTTTTTTTTAGATCATTTTTTTTATGTTTTTCAATCTTTTTTGTCTATCAAGAATCTTATTATTTTTTTTTTAATCACCGTTGGCATGTTTTTGTAAAAGAGAACTTGTATTTACTGATATCTATACTGACTACTCCTCTATTTTAATTTTCAGACACCTACAACATGTGAAAACAGAGCTCCAGGATAATGGATATCCAACCATGTTATATTTTTAAAAAAAGGTGCCCATTTGTTTAGTGTGCCTTCTTTAAACTTTTTATTTATATTTCAAACTTCATTTGTGTCAATCAAATCAATTTAAGACAAATTTCAATCTTTGTTGTTGGTACCCTCTGTCAGGAGACGTAGTCAAAAAAAGGACCCTGAACACCAAGAGTCAAGGAACACTTAAACCGAAGCGTTAATATCAAAAGTTTAGAAGGACACATGATCAGCCTAGTACTTTATAGTATTATTACATGTATATATAAACACACACAAAAATTTTCTATTTTTTTTTCCATTGAACACACCAAATCATATTATTTTTTAAAAATCCGTGGTGGTCATGTTAATTTTGATTTAGCAGAATTTTATCAAAGCAACTTTTCATATATTTTTTCAAAAATGAAATGGTTCTAAGGTATCTATATAATTTCAAGTAACATTATTAATTGACACGAAATGACTGTGTACACAAACTTTCTAGGTAGGAATGTGCCAGTAGTCAGCAGGACATTTTCATTTTAACTCTCAAATCATTAATAATATATACTTGTTTTCACGAAAAATTCACTTGCCCTGCACAAAAATAGATAAATATCTTCTAGTCAATGGGAGTGGACAAATACTTTAAACCTGATGCTCATTTACTCTATACACATGTACGACCAAGATGCCAAATAAAAGCATTCAAGTGCCCAATTTATAATATGGCATTTTCAAGCTACATAATGTTTTTTGCTTGAAAGAATTTGTTAATCCAGAAACATCTCACTAATAGTTCTTGCTCCTTATACACTTGTATGTTGGCAGTGCAAAACTACATACCCATCACATTTAAATACAAGAGTGTTGCTTAAAAATGTCAAAAGAAATATATACACATAATGATAAAATAATTAAGACTAACTATTCTTTATCCTGAGAGTCTGACTTATAGTGCCTAAACTCTGGCTTTAATTCCCACATATTTCTATGTGGAGATTTCATGTTATAAATGCATATTTCTTTCAAAATCTCCTTCAGCCAAGTAATTGGCTGTTGTGTTATTCTTACAAGATCTTTAACATTGTAATATTGATGTTTTTCGAATGCAGCAAACAAGAGTTCTTGAAGTGGTTCTTTGTCCAATCGTGCTCGCTTGCCTTCCTCTTTCTTTCCTTTTTCTGCTGCATGATCATGCACATGATATGCTTTTGGTTTGTAATTTTGCACAATCTTTTCCAATTGAATGACTTGACGTTCCGGTTTATTCAATGACTCCACCTGCGTCTTTTTTAATTGCATGTATCTTTCGTTAATTACTGGTTTACATTCTGCTCTCTGGATCACTCTTCCTTCAATAGCAACCTTTTCCGGTGGGAATTGGCAGTCCAATGGAACTGCTTCACGATCCATTTGCAGACTTAACACATTCAGGGATTGTGTAGGTCCTATCCTTTGAAGCATGAACTGGTGGTCCTGTGGAGTATCGCCAGTTTCACCTGGTTCCTTTTTGGCAAGATCTTCGTTTAAAGAAAATATGACATTTTGTTTGCCTGGAATCTTAGACTTAGAAATTTTTAATTTTCCAACTTCTCCATTTGCACTTGCTTTCTTCCATTTCTCTGACAAATATTTTGGAACTTTTACTAGCCACACACCCCTAGCTGCCCCACCGACTTCCAAATCCCTAGGTTCATGGACTTTCTCCATAATTATCTTACATACCACATCATTTCTTATTTATTTTAGTCAATAAGTTGCCCCTGTGTCCCCACCATAACACATAAGTACACTCCCGAGATGGCTCCTGTAAGTTCAAGTCCAATGAAAGGTTTGACATACAAATTCCACATCATCCTCACACAGTCTCAGTGTTTCCCGCGAAGAGAAATGTCGCAATTAAATTAAAAAAATATCTGGTAACACTTGTAGTACTAAACCAAACACCAGAGCGCAGCACCTAACGGTATTGTAAATTCTGGTGGCGCCATCTATTAGATTCGTAGTAGTTAATTGAATTTTGCGCCATCTTAAGGCCAATAGCTGAACTATCACCATGGCCGAGTGGTTAGCACGTTGGACTACGAAGCGGAAGGTCGCGAGTTCGATTCCGGGAGTGATCTATTTTAGGTTGGTGGTGTTAGACAGCAGATAGGATGATAACAAGTTCGAATCATATTTTCCACATTTAGACCATCCAGCGATGTATAGGTGAACAGATCAAGTATTAATTATGGTAACAACCAGTATTTTGTACCCATTTGAGTTGTAAACTCTCAGTGTAAACTGTTAATGCAATGACGTCAATGTTTGTTCTATGGATGTAAATATTGATTTCATTGAAGCTCTCAATGCGTCTATTGTTCCACAACTGTTGCAAACGTGTAATTAAAAACACAGTGACAACTGTAAACCTGTAATTTATAAACATGCAACCGGTCAGGTACTGCCGTAATAAGAGGCAGTGTCCACTAGTGACCAAACGTACGTAGAATATAAAAAATACAGACCGTGCGTGGGCTAGTGTCATTTAGCGGCCACTACATTAATTTTAAAAATAGAGACCGTCAGCTCGTGTCCTCTAGCGGCCACATATAGAACTAAAAATAAAAAATACAGACCGTCAGCTAGTGTCATCTAACGACCAAATGTAGAACTACATTAAAAAAAAACAGACCGTCAGCTAGTGTCATCTAGCGGCCAATATATAGAACTAAATATAGAAAAATACAGACCGTCAGCTAGTGTCATCTAGCGGCCAAATGTAGAGCTACATTAAAAAAAACAGACCGTCGGCTCGTGTCATCTAGCGGCCAAATGTAGAACTACATGAAAAAAAACAGGCCGTTAGCTAGTGTCATTTAGCGGCCAAATGTGGAACTACATTTAAAATACAGACCGTCAGTTGGTGTCCTCTAGCGGCCAAATGTAGAACTAAATATAAAAAATGCAGACCGTCAGCTCGTGTCACCTAACTGACATGTATATTACGGGCACGCTAGTGGCTGCTAAATGAATGATCAAGAACCGGAAGAATTTTCAGAAAAGAGCCGGATTATCCTTATTATTTCATAGTGCCACGCCCACTTCCACAAAAGACACATTACGTGAATAATGACTCACAAACTAGTCCCTGTTTGTCAACCTCCAAACCGAGGCTACTCTTCAACGCTTGCCGCCATGATGAATTTCGAAGGGATTTCGTCCCGCTTTGAAAAATAAAAATTAATTTGTGATCATAGGTGAACATCTGCATGTCAAGGAACAACTTCTGGGATAATTACATGTAGTTGTGCATATTTCGGCAATGTTACAGCTATGAAATATGATCTGGATAGTTGAAGTTAGCATGCACGAAGGTGGGTTTGTTTGGTTTGGTTTGGTTTGTTTGTACTCCGCAGCCATCAATGTTGATGCTTATAGCAGAGGGAGGCCACGTGGTGTTGGTACATGGACCTCAAGAGGTTTACTAGGCTATAATATAGATCTAGATATCGATCTACTACTAGTATTAGTACTATCTAAAGTCTATAGATCTAATGCATCAGCATAACTTTTGATAACGTGATATTGTCCGACATCTACGTACTTAATTCTAATGTACTCAATAGAGTGAATACTGTCTGCAGACATGTCTGCAGGAAAATCGCCCAATTATTTCACCCAAATTGGGTCCCAATTAATTCGCCCACTTTTTTTCTGGCCCGGGGTGGGTACTCTATTAGTGGCGGAATTAATAAGCCATAAATAATATCTTCTATGGATAATTTTGCTACATACTTTTTATTACATAGAGTATGAATGATAGTATATAGCGAGATAGTCACTAGGGTCATAGAAGAGTCATATGGTAGTTATGGTATAGTCACAGCAGAACTCAGACCAGCTGTATTAAATGTGTGTGTACTGATATCCGTATCACATATTCACATGTAAAATGTATATGTAATACCAGTTTCTATCATAACAACCACATGTATCTTGCTTTTAAACATTGGTTGATTAAGAGAAACTAGTATTTTCTTCTAATAAAGGCCTTCCACACATTTAATGTATTTCTCTTCAGAGTGTCCTAGACAATAAGTGGGAAGTGGAAAATTATTTATTTTCTACCATAATGTTTTCATACAGCCACTGACAGAAAAGGTAATTTTTTTAGCCACTGAATACCACCCCTAAACGGTGTCTGCTTTCACACTTGATGGATTCCCAAAGAGGGTCCTAGACATTCAGTTTGAAACAAATAAATAATTATTGTTATAATTATGATTATTACATTAGGACATTATGTTCTCATACAACCACTAACAAAAATGGGTGAATCTTTTGGAGCCACTGCATTTCAACCCCCCAAACGCGTCCCGCCTTTCATATTTTTGATGGATTCCTGTTGAGGGTCCTTAATATTCAGTAGGAAACTAAAAGATATTCATTTTTGATCATTATGCCCTCATACAAACACTAAATAAAAAGAGGGTGAATTTTTGGAGCCACTGTGCACAAACCCCCAAACGGTGTCTGCCTTTCACATTTCTGAGTGATTTTTTCTTCATTAGGTCCTAGACATTCATTCAGTTTAAAACAAAAAAGATATATTTTTTTTTCAACATTATGCCCTCATACCAAATAATATTATAAAAGTGGGTGGATTTTGGGAGCCACTGTATACAATCACTAAACCATGTCTGCATTTCCCATTTCTGATGGATTCTTCTTCAGTAGATTACTCTGGGCATTCAGTTGGAAACAAAAGATATTTATTTTGACCATTATGTCCTCATACAGGAACTTGCAAAAAGTGGTTTTTTTAGCCACTCTGCACAAAACCCATAAACGGTGTCTGCCTTTCACATTTCTGATTGATTCCTTTTCAGTTGGTCCTAGACATTCAGTTTGAAACAAAAATATTTATTTTTTTACCATTATGCCTCATACAGGCACTAGCAAAAGGTGTCAATTTTTGGAGCCACTTGTACAACCCCTAAACGGTGTCTGCCTTTCACATTTCTGATTGATTCCTTCTTCAGTCGTAGACATTCAGCTTGAACAAAAAGATATTTATTTTTTAGAGCATTATGTCCTCAAATAAACACAATAAAAAGTGGGTGTGAATTTTTTGGATGAGGACATAATTCAACTCCTATACAAACCACTAAACATCTGATGATTCTTTTTTTCACATTTCCATCAATGATGTCTTTTGACACCTCAGACAGCCAGGGGGTCCTATTTCACTGCTGTTTGAAACTTCGAAAATGGCCAGTTAAAATTTTCAATGCCAGTTTTTAGCCAGTCTTAAACATGAATACTTGTTTCCAAAAATTCACAGATAGGACTGTCAAAACCACTTTTTTGACCATGAAATCAGTGGGTGAATTTTTATGATTAGGTTGGAAAAACAGAAGCTTTTTCTTCACTTTTAAGTTTTCTTGGATGGATGTTGAAAGGCAGACACCGTTCAGGGGTTGTATACAGTGTCCCCAAAAAATTCACCCACTTTTGCTAATGCCTGTATGAGGACATAATGGTCAAAAATAAATATCTTTGTTCCAACTGAACTGGGGCCCCAAAATAAAAAAATGTGAAAGGCGTTTTTCCCCTTTTTTTGTATAAAGGGGAAAAAAAATTTTCCCCCCTTTATGGTTCTTTGTTTTCCCAATAAATACCCCCGGAATTCTAAAAAGGAATCGATAAAAATGTAAACAGACACCGTTCAAATTAAGGGGCCCCAAAAATTTCCCCCATTTTTTGCTACTCCTTAGGGGCTTTAAAAAAAATTTTTTTTTCCCCTTTCGCCTCTGAAGAGGAATCGATAAAATGGAAAGGCGGGCCCCTTTTTAAAGGGTTTTTGTAAGTGGCCCCCAAAAAATTCCACCCATTTTTGTTTATGCCTTTTGGGAATAAGGGAAAAAAAATATTTTTTTTTCCAACAATGAAACCCCGAAAAGGAATAAAATGTAAAAGGCAAAAACCTTTTAAAACTTTAAAAATTCACCATTTTTAAGTCCCTGAAAATAAGGGAAAAAAAATTTTTTTTTTCCAACTGAATATCTAGGACCTTCTGAAGGAGAATCTATCAGAAATATGGGCAAATACCATTTATGGTTTGTAATGGCTCCAAAAAATTCACTTACTTTTTTAGGTTTGTATTAGGGCATAATGATCAAAAAAGTAAATATCATTTTTGCTTCCTCTGAATGGTTAGGACCCCTTGAACAGGAATCCATCAGAAATGTGAAAGGCAGACACCGCTCAGGGTTGTATACAGTGGCTCCAAAAAATTCATCCTTTTTGTAAAATTGGCTATATACGAGGACATAATGGTCAAAAAATGAATATTTTTGTTTCCAACTAATTGACTAGGACTCTGAAAAGGAATCCATGAGAAATTTGACAGGCAGACACTGTTTAGAGTTAAATGCAATGGCTCCAAAAATTCAAACAATTTCTACTAATGGATGTATGGGGGACATAATGTTAAAAAGGGGGTTTTTTCCCTTCAAACTGAATGTCTAGCCCCCTCTAAACGGGAACCCACCCTATGTAAAAGGCAGACA
>CM032663.1:4583320-4596014 GCA_019095985.1 Streblospio benedicti
TTTTTGTTGGTTTAAACATATTTTATTTCCCCAAATATGAAAAAGGATTCTAGTTTTTGTTATCTCCGCATCTGCTTTCAGAATAAATACGGTCATTATATATATATCACATTTTGTTGAAGGAAGAGCAAAAAACGTATTTCAAATTTCTATTTTCATGAATTTTAATCCATTTGGAAAGCGTTAATAATGTTATTCACACTTACCATGTGTCCTCTCTGTATAAGCTTTCAGGAGAAATACGCTCACTTTTATATCACGTTTTTCTTTGAATAAGAGCTAAACGGGCTTCAATTTCCATTATCAATAATTCAAGTTCAATTTAGAGGGCGTTTTCAATGTTTATAGATATTATTGGGCTGCTTCAGCTCAGCTGCTGAAGCAAGCATTGTGTTTGGTTCTTTGTAACTAACTAACTATGTATGTATGTCTATGTTTTAACCGTTGTACCGATTTTGTTCAAACTTTACATGACTATGAGGTATATAAACACCAAAGTGATTCGATTTTGGGCACTCTGCAAATTAAATTGTGCTTTCTACAAGCCCATTTATGACATTTTTACTGGTATTCAATGCACTTAAGCCAGCAAAGGAAAAAAAAAAATATTTCAACCAAGCAGCAAATATCGATTATTGGGTTTAAAACTGTTATTGATTATTATCTGTTATTCATATAGTACTATTATATTGTAACACACAGAGTAAGATTTTTTCGCTGGATATTGATTGCAGTAAATTCATTCTGATGTTTTCTCCTCAAATTCATAATTTCTTGATTGTAACGTATACATCATTTCAGTATATATCTTAATTGCCCATAAGTCAATGTCGCTCTAGCGGCGCGGAGGGTTCTTTGAACACTTGATCTAGTTTACACTATTTCCCAGCGGCCGGGGCACGCCCTACACCGAGATTGAGGACACGGTGCCGGAGTTCCCCCCATGCTGGGGAGGAGACGGTGCCCGAGTTCCCACCACTGATGGATCCACTCGGTGCCAGACTACCCCCAGGGACTACCCCCCAGGGACTACCCCCGGGGCTCGAGGAAACTGTGCCAGAGTAAGAGCGTTATTTTATACTGCTCATGTTTGTATTCATGTAAAAATCAGGCTCAGGGATTAGGTGGAAAAGTGCTACTATATATATCAGCAGGACGAGCAACTCTCAAATATCTACTCGGCCCTGCAAAAATGTACTTGTCGTTCTTGCACAAAGCTCTATATTTGTATGCCAAATTGACCCGAATTGCTCCTTGTCAAAAGGACGAAGTTGCTAAAACATTCTACTCTGCCTCCATAAGTTTTGACTAGTCAATACGAGTGGCGAATCCTCACCCTGAAAAAAATTCTAAATTGTTTTTGATCCCATACATCAGTTTTTCTAATCGCTGTCTCGATTTAAATATTTATGTACGATCGTAGTGGTGTCTCAAAATAGTTACTACAATTTTTACCAAGACGTGGTGCAGTCTCAATCAATCAAAGTTTCTGTGATGCTACTGCGTGTCATAAAGAAAATGATAAAGCTGATACTGTTTGTCTATTTCTTTCCCAGAATGCAATTGTTTGTAGCCACCTGCTGGTTTTAGACAGGAACTACGATTAGAAAAGAAATGTATGTGCACCACCACAAGGCAGAATCCACCAATCAGTTGATGTTGGCCTTTAAATGGTTGAAGTTGAAGAACATTGTAAAAAAAGTGTTCTCGGGCATTGATGACGCCTGCCCAGGTTGCACGCACTTGACGTAAAGTTGAAAGGTTCGGGATCAAGGCTAGAGGAAGCAAGATACAGAAATAGAAATACAAGTGGCAGGGCCTAAAGTCTAGGTGGATTTAGAAAGTGGCTAAGTACGAACGCATCTCTATGCGTCTGGGAGGTTAGCGAAGGGAACATACACATATGACCAGTCTGGTGTGAACAGGAGATTGTGAGTTTGGTTCCACAGCATTCCAGTTTTACAGGGCTCCCAAAAAAAAATTTCACAACATTCTTATGTAATTCTCCTCTCTCTACATGGAAACCAAAAACAAATACAATTGAAAACAATCAAAATCTGTTTTGACAGCAATAGTGTCCTTGTCAATGACATTCACAATTGAGAATAACACGATTGGTCTCGAAAACAGGTTTTGATTGAAGTTTGTATTTGTGTTTTGGTTTTAGATGTAGCAGAAGAGAATTGAATAATTGAATAATGAGACTCAAGATTATTGTGAACCAAATTCAAGTTTACAATCATTCATGATGAGAGTGTAATATGTTCCATTTGTGTATGTATCCCCTACAGCTAGACTTACATTATCCCTCTGTCTAGACTATAACATTGTCTTCTGTCTAGACTATAACCTTATCCCTGCCATCTAGGTACTCCGCCTGTATAGCTGTCCTGATTACCTAGGTACCCGCCTGTCCCTGCCCCCGGCGGCTCCCCCAACTACGAGAGCATCATGCGGCGGAGGATGGACTTCCTCATGCAGCAGCAGCAGCAACAACAGCAGCATGAGTCTCAGTACAGGTGGGTGGAAACGGCACAATATGTATTCATATGACTGACCTGTTGAATTCAACAAGAGTGTAAAGAAAGTGATCCCGAGACACACACAATGCATCCTACGTTGATTACAACGTGCCCAACGCGAAGTCAGTGTGTATCGTGCGTCGGGGCTGAAAGGCTAATCAGGCTATAAATAGCCTGATGTGTCAGACAGTCGGCGGCGCGATATGGCAGCATATAGGCAAGTCAAGAGATTTGTCTCCCTCGTCACGGCGGATTGGTGTAGTGGTTAGCACGTCCGACCATGACATATAAGACCGGTCTGAATCATGGACGGAAGGCTGTGATTTCGAATCCACGATCTTCCAAATTACCTTTACATACATCACTGACTTTCGTTTCACACAGGATCTATTAAAGCAAATGTCCAACTGTCATAATCCAAACTATGTTCACGACTTTTAATGCGGGACGAGTCCCAAAAATTTGCATTAAGCGATAAGTCCCTAAGGCCTCGCATAATTTGAAACAATGGGTCCGAGGGCCAACACAATTCATCAAGTCCTGACTTACAGAAACACAGCCAACTATGGATATTTTGTGTGTCGCGTGGAATCTTTGCATTCATTTGATAAATAATGAGTCCTGGACTCGGGACTCTGAATATATGTCCTGAAGAGATGTCTGACACATAACTATTCTCATAAAAAATTCTGACAAATCACAGGCTGTTAATCGATAATCATCACAGGCCGGTGATGAATATAAATGAGGTCAAGTGACCAATCACAGCTGTGGCTGGTTTAACCAATCAGGTTGCAGTATTCAAACAGGTCGCATAAATTATGTTAATCCACTCTCAGGCGAAACATCTCAGGAGTTCAATTTGCTTGACATCTGATACTCAGAGTTTGGACTCGGGACTCGTATCTAGATTATGAGTGATTATGTTGTGTTACAGGGACCTGTCGCTCCAGCAGTCACATGCCATGGAGGAACCAGCAGCTTACAGGGACCTGTCCGTCTTCCTGCCAAACATCGCAAAGTCGCAGGTAATAACTCATGAATAAGATCTATCAAGGCAATGTGTAACTTTTGCAATTTAAAAATATGTGCATGATTTTCAATCCCAGGCGAAGTCCCCAATAAGAGATATAAATCAATATTTATACACGTGATTGCTGTCAAGGCCTGATTGCGTGTGTGTGTGAATAGAGATGTCAAAATCGAACCTGAAGTCTTGTGGTATTCCATTCGACACCTCTATTCAAGATTTCATTGACTGTTTATCCTTTACTGGATATTTTACTGATATAACTGCTAAATGTCACATTTCACATGTATACATCCACAGAGAGCTTTCTCACATCCTCACATGTAAACATTAGCATTTGGATTCAATATAGAGAAAGGTGAAAAACTACTCGATGCTTTTTTGTTTGTCTTAAATTGACATAACGTGCCCATGTCGCAGGTGTACAGCCACCCCGAGCTTCTGACGTACTCTCAGCCCGAGATGCGTCATCACCACGCGGCCGCACTCTCCCGCTACAACAACATGGCCGCCAACGCCAACATGGCTGCCAATATGGCCGCCGCCAACTTGGCCGCCGCTGTGGGGCAGACGTATTACCCGGACACGGTGGCGGGCCGACCCGTGGACAGATCGCATTCGCTCAACATCCACCCAGGCGCGGGCCACAGCACGCCGGAGCTACGCCCGGTATGTGACGGCTTTTTTTAATTAAATCACTAAATCACTAATCAATTAAAACAAAACGTTATTAGCACTATGAAATTAAATCAAAACATACAGTAAGTGCACTCATTTCGTTATCATTATAGTAAAGAGAATACATTATCTATATAAAAAAGTGATATTTTCATGTCTAACTTTCTTACTATCATAAAATATGATGATAAATATTTCTTAATGCTGGCTATTATATCTTCTGTGGACTGCTTCATGTGTTTGTAGTTCTTCTTCAACCGGGTCTAACTCTTCAATGGCCATCAGCAGTCTCTTTCTTTGTATTAGAGTTGGTTGTGTTTGAATTGTTTAGTTTATTACATTGCATTTAACACCACATGAATAAGTTGGCAGCCACCTCCGGTCTGCAGACCAAGTGAATCTCCTGTATTCACTGCTCTCTCTACCTTATCTCAATCTGAGGTTAATTTTGGGAGGTGTCAAGCAAAGAAATATCAGTTTTGAAAGGGTTCTTGTTCCATCCGACTACTCAAAGCGTCAGGTGTACTTGGCAGTTGTCTTGGATAACAACTGAAAGACTGATTGATTGTCCCTTATTGTCAAATTCTATTCACACTTACAAAAGCGTATAACCTGTCTCCAACCCGTTGTGCCCTCAGGTGCAGAGATTGACTACTCCAAGCCTCAGAGGGGCTGTCCTGAATGTGGTGAATATTGCAAGTTAGGTAATGCGAAATCACAAAAAAATTCTGTTATTTAATGTTGTAAACAGTAAGCAATTTTTTTTTTTTGTCTCAATCATCTACGCTTTATTGCAAGTAAATTTTGTAGAAAATCCAATGTACACACAATTTTTTTAGCATTGGCATACATTTAATGAGTGTACAGATGGCCAATATGATTATATATTGATTTACTTATTTGAATAGATGTCGAAAGTGTGACCCACGTTTAGAGGGCACTATTGCCCAGTCTCTTTGGAGAAATATGTGACTGGCTGATTTGGCTCTAAGCCAATCAGAATGCAGGATAGAGTCCCGTGTCACAGATAGAGTGTTATAATGGTAGATTGCTTCCTATAAAGAACAGAGAGAAAGAGAATAACAGAATAACCTGTCTCCAACTCTGTGTTTTACTATTTATTCAAAGCATGAAATGTTAACCATATCCTAAAAGACAATGACAGTGTTTTCAGACATTTCTTCCAATATTTGTTATGCTATTAAAAATATGGGTATTTCTTTTCTCAGATTACTGGAAGTTGCACGTATGTGGTGAAAATTGGTTGAGTTCAATCGAAGTTTCTATAGTTACTGTGGTCCTTATACATGGACAGTACTGTTAAACTTGAGCACTTGCTCTATTCTAAACCCATGATGCAGTCCACTGATGTATGATTGAGCACTCTCCCCTTCATGTAGATTTTCCTCTGGCTACTAAATTTTAGGATGGCCATTTAGCAATTGGTTTAAATCAACTTGTTTTCAACAAGTCCTCAAATAATATAAATTACTATAATTATGTCTGAAGGGTATATTGGCTGGTTGGGGAAAACAAATGCTATAAATCAAGGTGACTAAAATTACCCGTTATATTTGCTAATTTATAGTCGTAGGTAATCAACTACACTTAATATGTTTAATGTATTTGATAGGTATAATAATGAACTACTATGGTTTTATTACAAATACATGATAAAATGCTTTTAAAACATGAAAATAATTCATACTAGATAAAAACAAGTTTCTTCCATAATGCACTCAGCTAAAATTCTCCCACGTTATATTGTTACCAAAATTAGTAATGTTGAAGTGATACATGTATTAGTTCTGTAATGGGTGTATCCTGTGGGTGGTAATGAATAGAATACAGTTAGTACTACCCACATATTCTGAGCTAACAATGCTGTCTGTTATTCCTAATCTACATGCATAATAATAACGTCCTCATTGCAGAATGCATCTATCTACATCTTCATGCATCTTCTCCGTTATCAGAAAATTACTTAAAAAGGATTTTTTTAAATGAAAGGTGTTAGATATTTATGCTCTCCATTCCTGGGATCAGCCGGTCTATCTCCATTTCACCTGCATGTTAATATGAGCCACACAACACTAGTAGATAATTTCCTTGTTTTCACAATCAAGGTCCTCAATATAAGAATGACAGTGTTTTCAGACATTTCTTCCAATATTTGTTATGCTAAATATGGGTGTTTCTTTTCTCAGATGACTGGAAGTTACACGTATGTGGTGAAAATTGGTTGAGTTCAATCGAAGTTTCTATCGTTACTGTGGTCCTTATACATGGACAGTACTGTAACTTGAGCACTTGCTCTATTCAGAACCCATGATGCAGTCTACGGCCTTAATGATTGAGCACTCTCCCCTTCATGTAGATTTTCCTCTGGCTACTTAAATTTTAGGATGGCCATTTAGTTTTTTGGGTTTAAATCAACTTGTTTTTCAACAAGTCCTCAAATAATGTAAATTACTATAATTATGTCTGAAGGGTATATTGGCTGGTTGGGGAAAACAAATACTTACTATAAATCAAGGGGACTAAAATTACCCATTATATTTGCTAATTTATAGTCATAGGTAGTCAACTACGCTTAATATGTTTAATGTATTTGACAGGTATAATAATGAACTACTATGGTTTTATTACAAATACATGATAAAATGCTTTTAAAACATGAAAATAATTCATACTAGATAAAAACAAGTTTCTTCCATAATGCACTCAGCTAAAATTCTCCCCACGTTATATTGTTACCAAAATTAATAAAATGTTGAAGTGATACATGTATTAGTTCTGTAATGGGTGTATCCTGTGGGTGGCAATGAATAGAATAGTTACAGTTAGTACTACCCACATATTCTGAGCTAACAATGCTGTCTGTTATCACTAATCTACATGCATAATAATAACGTCCTCATTGCAGGGTGCATACATCTACATCTTCATGCATCTTCTCTTTATCAAAAAATTACTTAAAAGGATCTTTTAAAAAAGGGGTGGTGTATATTTATGCTCTCCATTCCTGGGATTTGCAAAGTGTATCTCCATTGCATCTATTTTAGTTCAATATGAGCCACACAGCACCAGTAGATAATTTCCGTTGTTTTCACAATCAAGGTCCACAATATTGAAGAACATTCATTTCTATGACATCTATCATGCCCGACATGGTGTTACACCATCAAATATGTGGTTGAATTCAGAATAGGAAGAAGAATAAAAATTATTTGAGTCTCATTTGAAAATGAAAAGGAGACTATAGTCCTGAAAAATATACAGAACTTTGAATTTTTGTTAGAGCACTTGTCACCAAAACCCATGTTGCAGATGAGTAGTAGAACCTATTATTTCTGTTAATACATGGGATATGCCTAGGATATCACATATTAAAAACGCAGTGCTTTGGGAGATGTTAGAATATCACATAGTAGAAATTAGCATTGAACGGTTAATGAAATGGTTTTATATTGAACAGAGATTATAAAACAGTATTTTGAAAAAATTTTCACATAAATACACCCACTAAAATAGGTTTTTAAAGACAATGGCCTTGCTGGCATTTTAAAAAACAAATTTATAAATAAGTTTTTGTTTCAAACATGGAATTTGGGGTCTCCAGCACGAAATGATTCCATACATTCAAAACTCCAGCACCATTAGATTCATTTAAATGAAACTAAAATTCAGTTACATTGCCAATGTAAGTAAGAAGATGTCGGAATATACATCAACACACTAGGTGCTTTAATGAAATAATGATTAAAGAAAGAGAACAACAGATATGACCTTAGGTTTTGTGGCGATGTTACACATCTTGGACAAAATTCATTTGTAGGCAATGACCCCCATATGCCCAGCATAGTAAAACCACGTTTGGCCAGCTTTTAACGGGCGTATTACAATTTAAAAAATTAAACTTATTTGAACATGTGAAACCACGGAGCATTGAAATATGATAACATATATATTTACTTCATAGTCTGGACAACCTGCACAACCACAAAGAGGTTATGCACAAAGAGATTTGGTTTCATTTCATTCATTTTCTTCTGTCGGTTCTTCTTTCTTCGCCAAATAGGGACATTTGGCAAATTCTATAAATAATATCCTTCAATCCTGAAGACTTATGCAAGTGGGCTTTTTCACACTGTATTTTAACATATTAGTCAATCATCTAATCAGAAATGCTTGGGAATTTTCCATTTGTGGAGCCTACTTCCTTTTATTTTCTAAAGCCTGCTTGGTATTTAGTCTGAGGTATGTTAATTGGGACAGCCACATGGCCATGGATGATCTTTTTGCTGATATATTGAGGAGATTGTATTTTTGGAAGCACTGGTGGTTGTTTAGTCTGTTGGAAACCATTCTGTGTTGAAAGAAATTAATGATTGGGCTGCCTGGACAATCTTAATATATTCTATTCTAGGGCAGTTGGAGAAATTCTGTATACATCCCATTTTTCTAATCGTACTATCCACCTCCAAACACATACCTTGGTAGGAAAAACTCCATGTGAATCTTGATTATGTTTCATTTGTGCTGCCTGGACAATCTATAGCTTGAGGTTGTAGCCTTTGCAGGGCTGCCAAAGTTCTTATAGTACTAATGAACTTAATATTGGGGACGCCCAAAATACCCAAATACTAAACACCTACCTTCAAAATACAGATTTCCCCACTTTGTGTAGACGGAATAATTATTTTTATGGAGTAGAACACAGGAACTGCATCCTGCCCATAGGACTGTGCTCCAATTGGTTAAATAAAGGGGGGGAATTTTGTAGCAATACGTAACTGAACGAAACCAGAAATAGTGAGTCTGGACATGCATCCTATGTAAAGTAATGGGTGTATCCTGTGGATCAGATGAATAGAATGTCTACAACAACAACAAACCCACATTTGATCTGAGCTAACAACATGGTCTGTTGCCAACATGGTTGTGTAATAATAACTGCCTGATTGCATGGAAAACATGGACAAGTATCCTGAATGATGGCTGCTGTCAAAAATTACTTAAATGGCCTAAAAAAAAAAAGGTATATTTATGTCCCACTGGGATCAGCAGATGTATTCCATTGCACCTGCATATAGGAGTTGGCAGTCCAGAACAGGAACTACCATTACAACCAGACTAAACTCAACTGATTATGGAGCGGTGCGATGATACATTGTTGTCCCAATAATGTTTATGGGGAGAAATTAATGACTTGCATTTTGAACAAAGATATAGCTGTAATATAACTTAAGCGACACTGATGACATCACAGATAATATATTTTCCTTTTCGCAATAGTAAAATATACTATAAAGGATCACATTTAGTATATTTAATTAGTTGAAACAGTGAAACATTCAATGATCATAAAAAGTCTACTGACAATAACAGCAGGAGTAAGATTGCATTGTTGGAGTCATATACATTGTCCTTTGATATATTTGATGGAAAAAACCTGTCCACCATTCATATATAGAGAATGGTTTTAACCCCATCCTGGAATTTGACCATTAATCACATCCCTGGCAATCAACACAACCTGAAAATGTATTAAGTTTATGGCACTTTTGTCCAAATCGACTTGTTGCTATATTTTATTATTCAAACCTCTTATAAGAAACTAGGGACAACTTCTCAGAATGTGTACTGTTAATATGAAAACGCTCGATGAAAATCATTGACACGAAAAGGATTATTGTTCTATGTTAAATCCTCCACGACTGACTAGACTCACGCCATTTCTGGTCTAACCCTAAAACTCTTAGAAAATGATCCAGTGATGGGTACATCCTCTGAAGTACCAATTTAAGACACATTGGGGAAGAACTTCAGAGAATCGCTATTAGTCCGAGCATCACAGCACCAGTACAGTTTTCCTTTGTTTTCAGGTGTCAAGGTCCTCAATATCAGTAAACAGTGTTTGGGAGACATTTCTTCCAATATTTGTTATGCTAAATATGGGTGTTTTATTTCCTCCATGACACAAGTTACAAGAATGGTGAAAAATTGCTGAGTTCAATCAAGTTTTTATAGTTACTGTGGTCTTTTTATACATGGACAGTACTGTATCCTGAGCACTTGGTCTATTCACCATCCATGATGCAAGCCCACATATAAATGATTGAGCACACATTCCCCTTCATGTAGATTTTTCTGGCTACCACATTAGATGGCCAATGGTCTAACGTAAATCAACTTATTTATCAACAAGTCTTGGTAATTTAAATTACTATAATTATGTCAAGCGTATATTAAGCTAATTGGGGAAAACAAATGTTATAAACCAATGGCTAAAAATACCCATTATATTTGCTAATTTATAGATAGGTAATCAAATACACTTAATATAAAATGTATTTGAAAGGTAAAACAGTGAACCCTATGGTTTTATTACAAATACATGATAAAATGCTTTTAAAACATGAAAATAATTCATATTAGATAAAAATTGGCAGCTTCCATAATGTACTCAGCTAAAATTCTCCCACATCATATTGTTACCAAAATTAATAATGTTGAAGTGATATCTATTAGTTCTTGTAATGGGTAAAGCCTGTGGGTAGCAATGAATAGAATAGTTACAGTTATACTAAAAAATAAAAAAAAATAACAATCATGTTGTTATTGGCAGCCATCATGGATTTGGAGGTCATTGCAGAATGCATCCAAATCATCTTCAAAATCTTATTAAAAATGGAATCAAAAAGGACTTTAAAACCCTAAAAAGGTATATTTATGCTCTGCCTTCCTGGGATCAGCTAGCTTATCTCCACAAAATATATAAATATGAGCCACACAGCACCAGTAGATGATTTCCTTGTTTTCACAATGTCCACAATCAAGGTCCTCAATATAGAATGACAGTGTTTTTCAGACATTTCTTCCAATATTTGTTATGCTAAATATGGGTATTTCTTTTCTCAGATTACTGGAAGTTACACGTATGTGGTGAAATTGGTTGAGTTCAATCAAAGTTTCTATAGTTACTGTGGTCCTTATACATGGACAGTACTGTTAAACTTGAGCACTTGCTCTATTCAAACCCATGATGCAGTCTACGGCCTTAATGACTGAGCACTCTCCCCTTCATGTAGATTTTTCCTCTGGCTACTAAATTTTAGGATGGCCATTTAGCAATGGGTTTAAATCAACTTGTTTTCAACAAGTCCTCAAATAATGTGAATAGCAATACTATTGTCTGGATAGGGTTATTGGTTGGTAGGGGAAAACAAATGCTATAAATCAAGGTGACTAAAATTATTCATTATATTTGCTAATTTATAGTCATAGGTAAACAACTACCTTAATATGTTTAATGTATTTGATAGGTATAATAATGAACTACTATGGTTTTATTACAAATACATGATAAAATGCTTTTTAAAACATGAAAATAATTCATACTAGATAAAAACAAGTTTCTTCCATAATGCACTCAGCTAAAATTCTCCCAATTATATTGTTGCAAAATTAATAATGTTGAAGTGATACATGTATTAGTTCTGTAATGGGTGTATCCTGTGGGTGGCAATGAATAGAATAGTTACAGTTAGTACTACCCACATATTCTGAGCTAACAATGCTATCTGTTATCACTAATCTACATGCATAAAAATAACGTCCTCATTGCAGGATGCATCCACTACATCTTCATGTACATCTTCTCTATTATCAAAAAATTACTTAAAAAGGACTTTTTAAAAGGGAAAGGTGTATATTTATGCTCTCCATTCCTGGGATCAGCCAGTGAATCTCATTGCATCTGCATTTTAATATGAGGCCACACAACACCAGTAGATGATTTCCTTGTTTTTCACAATCAAGGTCCTCAATATAGGAATGACAGTGTTTTCAGACATTTCTTCCAATATTTGTTATGCTAAATATGGGTGTTTCTTTTCTCAGATGACTGGAAGTTACACGTATGTGGTGAAAATTGGTTGAGTTCAATCGAAGTTTCTATAGTTACTGTGGTCCTTATACATGGACAGTACTGTAACTTGAGCACTTGCTCTATTCAAAAAACCCATGATGCAGCCCACGCCTTAATGATTGAGCACCTTCCTCCTTCATGTAGATATGCCTCTGGCTACTTCATATTTAGGATGGCCATTTAGCACTTGGGTATAAATCAACTTGTTTTCAACAAGTCCCTCAAATAATGTAAATTACTATAATTATGTCTGAAGGGTATATTGGCTGGTTGGGGGAAAAACAAATGTGAATCAAGGTGACTAAAATTACCCATTATATTTTGCTAATTTATAGTCATAGGTAAACAACTACACTCTTTAATATGTTTAATGTATTTGGATAGGTATAATAATGAACTACTATGGTTTTATTACACATACATGATAAAATGCTTTTAAACATGAAAATAATTCATATTAGATAAAAAACAAGTTTCTTCCATAATGCACTCAGCTAAAATTCTCCCACGTTATATTGTTACCAAAATTAT
>CM032663.1:4611846-4650464 GCA_019095985.1 Streblospio benedicti
AGATCCAATAATTTGTAGTTTTTTTCCAAACATTTTAGACATCCACCGGACAAAATGTAAATGTGGTGGTTTATAGTCATGATTCTAGCGCTCTCACGACTTTTCATTTCACACCAGGTCATAGGCATCCTTGTCACACTATATCTTTCTCCACTCCCAGGGAGCATACAGCACATCGCTACCATAGCACAGACGTGCTAATCACTCATATTAACGTTCACTCGCCTGACCTGTACCTATTTTTTCGTGTAGGTACCACTGAGCAGTGAGCAACCCAACACCCACCACCAGACCCGACCGATAATCGAACCCATGACCTTCTGGTCACGCGTCCAACTCCCTATTCACTCGGCCACGGAAGCATGGAAGCCACCAGCCAATTGATGTTTACCTCTCTCGGAATAAACTAAATCAACCAAAATTTTATTGTCTCCAAACACACAGAATAAGTAGTATAAAAACCAACAATGAGACCATCTGTGTTGTCTAAAATTAAACAAATTGCAAATCAATTGATATTTACCTCTGCGTTTGCCAAAATTTTTAGTTTTTTTTCCAGACATTTTAGACGTCCAGCGGACATTTTGCCACCAGCCAATCGATGTTCACCACCCACCTGTTTCTTGAGCTCGGCCAACTCGGCGATCAGCGGCTCGATCTGGAAGAAGTCCGCCTCGGCGAGGCGTCCACGTTGGAGAAACCGTGGCAACGCGAGCCGAGCGAAGCATAGGGAAGTTGAGCACGTGCAGGAAGAGACGCCCGTCGCGGTCGATGAAGTGTCGGCCCGACTCGTCAGCAGTCGTCGGGGGCAACGAGCCGTTAAACATGGCGCCTACAGTGACGATGGTTACGGTCACTCTGAGTATCAGCAGATGTCAAGCAAATTGACGTCTGAAATGTTTCGTCTGCTGAGAGTCGATTAGCATAATTTATGTGACCTGTTTAAATATTGCAACCTGATTGGTTGAACCTACCACACCCAGCATCCTGATTGGTTGAACCCGCCACACCCATCTGATACTTAACTGTGATTGGTCACTTGACCTCGTTTATATTCATCACCGGCCTGTGATGATCATAGATTAACAGCCTGTGATTGGTCAGAATTTTTAATGAGAATAGTTATGTGTCAGAAGTCTCATCAGGACATCAGATACTCAGAGTGGTTAAGGTGGGTTTCTGTGGGGTTTTCCAGCTCTGACAAGGTTAATTTACTGCACGCTAGTAACTTGACAACTATACAGTTTGTGCCTTCTTATAGATTTTAAATATCCTTGATAAATATGATTATTTCTGGTTAAACACTGGTCCTTCAGCACGAGAGAAACCCTCATTGCTAAGTATCACTACTGACTTTTTCAACTCTCATCATCTTTAAATTTACAGCATTTTAGTACATATCAATTACGCTTTGTGTTTTTTAAATTTTGAACATATACCTGTTAATCTTTGCTCCAACACTAATAATTACCGTCTTTACCCATTCTGACGCCTAGGTGTTACGTATATTCAAAATATTAGTCTAGATTATGCTCTTGAATGAGGGATAAGCCTTTTTAAAGGAGGCATTAATTACCACAAAACTGATATAGCGGACACTGCATTTGGACACTTTAGGCTTCTGAATGTATCGCAATATGCAGGTTGCACAGTATTAAAACTGAAAAACTATCATTTTACCTAACATGGAGTTGGGGTATCTGCATAGTGTTGCTTTTGTCGTAGTGTATGGAACTCCTCCCACATTCAGGTGAACGATGGTGTCACCCATGGCTCGCTGGTGACAGCTGCAATATGCATAATCTCAATTATAGCGACAGCTCAACAGAGCTTTATGATTAAGAACCAACCTATCCATATTCTTAAATTTTTTTCCACATCAAAAATACGAAGCAAAGAAGGCTGCCAAACCAGTCTGTGAATTTTCATTATTTACGATCGTTTTTCTCACCTATTTGTGCAAATGATGTGCAAATTATGCAATCAAAATGACTACCAGCACGAACTTTCATCGTATCCATCATAACATTACCAAATACATTTTGTATCACCATGAAATTGTTCAATTTCTTTCATATTTTTTATATGGATCCTGTGATGACTGGGGGCCGCCATTTTGAATCTTGTGTCGCGAGATCCATAATGTACCGACTACAAAGTCAATACGGTAGCTTTGAAAGCATTTTTTTTTCTTAATTATATATTATCATATGCTATAACATGAGCTGTAGCTTATTAAGGCTTTGCCTTATATTATTGAATAGTCTACAGATAAAAATAAAATGATTAATTGGTAGATAATAGATTGATGTCAAATATTTGAGGCGCTAGAAAGTAATTTACAGGGTATGGGGCGTTCTAAACCCCTCATATTTACGGTAAATAAATACGAGGGCACAAGGGGTGTAAACCGTTCAAAACAGGTTTATCTCGTGTTTACGACTGGTGAACTGGGACCTGAAGGAAGCACTATGAGATGCTGGTGCGCATGCGCACGGACTGACAAAATGGTGGCGCCCATAACGTTCTTCTAATATCGCAGAGTTTCATGAAATATATTCATAACAACAGGTTAAAAGTCTCCCAAATTAATAAGATTGATAGATAGATATTAAACCATTCGTTTATGGCTGATATGTACTCTGCATGTAATTTTTTTAACAGATGTATTTCCCAGTTGTTATGTGGTATCGAATAGCCATAACTCGTAGCTACGACTTGTCAACTCGAAAGTACCAACTCACGAGGGGTACCAAATGCAGCATTACGTTACAGCCCCAGAGGGTACGTGGGGATTTGTCACATTTTGTTAATCCCTGATAACAATAGTCGTAAATATAACTGTATATAAGGCCCTTGGAAGCAATGTATTTATGAATTTTTATTCAACATGGACCATACCATCAATTTTGAGGCCGAAATATGCCTATTTTGAGATGTGAGAATGGCCCTTGATTTTTTAAGAGAAATGAGAATGGGTCTCAATTTCCTTTGAGAATTGTGAGAAATTGTGAAGCGCGAATGGTTGGAAAATTAGTGAGAATGGTCCTGGATTTTTGCTGAGACTTGAGATGGGGTAGGGTATATTCTTCCCACAATTTTCATTGAAGCGCTAACCCACAGCGAGCGCTAATCTCTGCACTGGTCATTATTTATTTGACACATCACCACTGAATTATCGCCCACGTCAAATATAAAATGTGAAGAAACCCCTTCATACACAGGTAATTTATTATAAGGACTTACAAATAGGTTATGTATTTTGCACCATATTATATTTTCTATTTCAATTAAACAAATGAGATCGGCAGCAATTATTAATTTAAAAAAATCAAACTCAATATATTTTTACAGAGTCTAGTCCTAAAAACACTTCCTGTTTACAAGCTCAATTTAGTGAACTAACGAGCATTTACGGGACGCTTTTTGTGAACTACGAAGACGTGGTCATGATTCAATTATCTAATGTATTTACCTGCTATGTATTTACCAGCTAATAATATTTACCTGGTAAATGCATTAAATAATTGAATCATGAGACCCACTGCTTTATTCCACATAACAAAAAGCAACTGAGCACACACAAAAATATATAAAATGGGATGAAAATGCCTTCAATGTTACAAATCCAATGTACATATTTTCAATATTTTTCTACCTTATTAAAACAAAAACATACCAGTTCCACTATTAAACCCCCTTTTTAGGTAAAAAAAAAAGTTTAATACGGGAAAGATCATAAATAATGATACCAGGGGAGGGTCATCCAAAAAGGTAGGGGGGTCGTCCAACTTTTCTGATTCCCTTTGGGGGGGGTCGCTGAACTTTTTTATCACCCTACAGTATATTTTTTCAAATATTTTCTTTTAGCAATGCAATGACTATATAGAGGACTTTTTCTTTAGTGGAGGGTGGAGGGGTCACTCAACTTTTTAAGATGTTGATGGGGGGGTTGGTTAACTTTTTCTTCGCGCCCCCAAAAATGGACGACCCCCTCCCCGGTATTGTTATTTATAATCATTCCCTAAGACCTGATGAACACACATTTAGTCCAATACCAGTGTATTAGCCTTTGCAAAATTAGTTGCAGTTCCATTCAGCCTGTACTGTCCTGGTCCTCAATAGCTCAGAGATAGAATAGCTTAGAGCGTACGACTTGAAAACGTGATTTGCCTGTGTCGCAAGTTCGCACCCAGGTCATGGCAGACACAGTGTCGCCAAAACCGTTACGTCGTGCGTCTGCCACTGTGTTGCTGATTTCCACACAGCACGTCGCCACCATACTAGACGGTGGCGACGCCAATCAGAGGTTCGGAAGCCTCGTTAAAAGGTGTGTCCTGTGTAGAGGAGAGCCAAACCTCTGCACGTAAAAGAACTCACCTAGTTTGAAAACTATATAGCTAGTGTGATCCCTCCACACCCGCGAGGCTCAGTTGGCTGCCAAGCCTGCCTCTGGAGGTCCATGTACCAACACCACGTGGTCTCCCCGTCCGACGGCACTTAGGACATAAAACAATGAAGAACTTGTCTGAAAAGTTGCAGGCCGGACCAAGAAGTTGCAGGTCCAATGATTTGAGTGCTTTAGTAGCAAAGCTAATCTACAGGGGTCCAGCCTCCAGCGGAATTAGTTTAAAATTGGTGCATTCCAGTGCATTATCTTGATAAAAACATACATTTTCCTCTTCTTTATTTGCCAGTCCTCAAAATTGCACCCTCTGTCAGCACCAAAGACGCAAAGCTATGCTAGAGAGTTTAAGGGAATTTTAGCATGCATTGCTTGGCACAGAAGCCTTTTTAGACTGGAAAATATGTGCGTTTTTATACAACTAATATATTCTAGTTTATTATTTTTTCACACACTACACATTTGAAGACTCCCATATCATTTTATGTGGATGAAAGTTGTTCATAAAGTACGCGGTATACAAGATATTGGTATGAGCAGTGGGTATGGGTACTCACACAATTAGTATACACAGACCCCCATATAGCTACCTATTCTTTAAATGGACTCTGCAAGCCAATATTGGCTGGGTCCATTAATATCTTCTTTTTATTACACATTTGTATAATGTATTTGGACATTGTCACTATAATGAAAAAGATAAACTGAAAACAACCTTTATAGTGACAAGATGAGTACATAAGTTAACTGCGCTATATAACGTTTATTATTATCATCACTACTTCGCGCATTTTAGATTCCAAACCCCCCCAAAAAGTCTATGGTCACAAGCACAAGCGCTATAGGTCTTTGCAGTAAGTGATCAAACGATTTTGAACACTTATAAATAATGATTATAGAATGTATAATTGTTCACAATATCAGTGTAAAAAATAGACAGACAGCTAATTAAAAATATTTTATTAACAACTGTGTACATACCTGTTTACATTGGATATTTATCAACTATTATGCATATGTTTACATTATGCGGGGGAAAAACAACAGATTTTAATTTTTAAAAATGCAGAGTTTTTTTCATAAAACAAATAAAACAATAATGCACCTGAAGAGTCTCCACATTAATTAAAGATAATTATGTTGTTGCACGTGATGGACAATATTATATGTTATGGTCAACACTACCATCTTCATAATGTTTCTGACGACTGTAATGTCAAAATACAGATGTAGTTAATTTGCGCTGTTGTTTGAAAGTAACACACTCTCCCGCCCTATGCTTGATAGGATTTTAATGTACGTTAAGAGCAATGTCATTATCATTACGCTACCAGTAACCACCCTTTGATTTACCCAAAATCTACAATGAAAAGACGATTACTAACATCTATAACCTGTAATACCCACTCATGCAATTAGAGGTTTATGTACAGCCTCGAATACAATATACCGTCACAATGGAGAATGTGCATTTAGATCTTCACAGAAACTAGGAATAGTGCAATTGCAATACTACATCAGCATCCACAGTTTTGCAGAAAACAAAATGAAAGTAAGTGCAAACATTAATAAAAATCAATTGCAGTTTAAAAACAATATCCCTTGAAAGTACGTTGTTAAACAATCACTTTCGCTACAACTATGAGAGTGAGCTCAGAAGTAATGTGGTACATGATTAACATCTTCTCTTGTGCACTATTAAAACAAACAAAATCTTACAAAGTTATCAGTGATAAATCAATTACATAATTTTATATTACGTCCGTACAAATTCCTATTATCATGTATACAATAATTGTTACATATTATGTGTATATCATAATCATGTACATAATTATTATTTTGTTTACAATAATGATAAAAATGGTTGAACATGTGTTGGAAATAAAAAATTCGAACACCAATTATACAAGACAAAAATACGTAACTGTATGATTAGGCTCATACACCCAGCAATACACAGGATGCCACATCACTGCTTCTGCATACAAATGAATGACACAGTCACTGAGGTGCAACAGTACAATAACAATTATAAAAATTAATACTAAACAAAAATTAATAAAAATTAAAAGTATCGCAGAAAAGTAAACAATCCACGGATGCGCATCCCATGTTGAAATAGATGCTTTTGCCTTTTGATTATTTGATAAATCGCCTTTAATTATTCAGAAAGCCTGGTCAATCTCAATCACTCATACTCAACTCTTGGCCAATCACAATCTTAACATCTCACAACCAACAGTCGACATACAGAATACTCATATATACATGACCCGGGATAAATAGCTATGGCAAGCGCCTTATTTGTGAAAGAAATGCACTAAATTTAATAGAAGAATATAACACAGAGCAGAGAAATAATATTACAGTTTGCAAAAATCCACAAATTAAGTAATACTTATTTAATACTTTTTCTAAAACCTTATTTCATAGAGAGAGTAATAACAGCTTCAGATCATTGTAAATACTTTGAAGAGTGTTTCAAATTAACATACTGGAAAATACACATTACGTTTTTAGCATAATCCATATCATAATATACAAAAATAGCATTAGCTTAGCTGCTCAAAATCCAATGGTTTTTGTACACAAAAAACCCCACAAGGAAATACTGCACATGGTTGATATGTCAAACTTAAAAAATCTATCTAAAGTATTGGTTAGTCCAAAACATAACCCCTTTGAAACGATTGCCAATTACCATTTCTAAGTCTAGTGGCCTTTCTCACAATTTTTTTGGCCTGTCTGTCTGTGTGGATAAATGCTTGATAGTGGAAAGTGGACTCTCCCAAACTATTGAACTTTCCCTCGTGCCGGCACCATCATGGCTGGAGGGTGCTGTGGCTGGACCTCTTTTTTCCTCTCACGTTCTTCTTGCACCTAAATATAAGACAACACCTTAACTTCTACACAATAGGACTCGTGTAATAAATCAAAGGATTAAACCTACTCAGATGCTACTTTCATTGTCCAACAGCACCGTTTTGGTGGACGTTACCCCTGCTTCAGGATTCGATTTGTCAGACTCGTTTGTCAAACCTCATGCCCTCGTGCTGTGCACTCAGGAGATATGGCTGCCAAACTCATTCAATAAAAATTTCTAGTATCTATCAGCAGGTGTGTTTTCTCTACTTATGATGAGTCCAGATGCTAATAAATCTTTATCAAATGATAGACTCACGTGGCATTTCATAGGTTAAGGATGCTTAATATTAGTGGCAAACTTCCACTCACAAATTGATGTATTTTGAAATAATATTATACAAGTTTATATACTTCTCAAATGAAAAAGTAACCGACTTCAAATTAAGAGATGGGAGCCTACCTTCTGGTACTGTGGGTTGTTGAGACGATACGACATCTTCCACATGAACGGCTCTCGGTTTTTGTTCTTCAGAACAGGCACCTGATGGGAAAGTACATGTTACTATGGGTATTACAAACCATCAACAGCAGCGAGCGTTTTTAGTAGCGGTACATTTTTACCCTTGGAGGGTGCTGGGACTGGTTTGCAGTTGCTAGCAACTTGTCTCTGCAAATGCAGGATCGGAATTCACACCGTCTACTGGCCTTTTTTTTGTCTGGAATTTTTAGACATGTGGGTTTGCTAAAAATGTGCCATTGGAGATATTTTATTAAATCTGATAGATTGAAACAAATTATGCCCGATCCCAGCATTTTGTCAGCTAATGTTTCTATAAAGGTAAATAAATTTCTATGGCAGACATGGCACCTTTATCCTAAAAATACATCGTTTTTGGGTAAAGCCTATGGTGCTTGAATTGTTTGGCAAACTGTTAAACTACTGCTGTTGGAAATCGTCGTTACCAATCATTGTAGTGACAATAGTAAGAGCAATCGAATGATGCCCAATAGGCACAAACTGGGAGTAATTTTTAGGCAAATTTGCAACACAGCAATAAATACTAAAATAAAACCGTATCAAATGCATTAAAAAAAAACAGAATGTGAAATAGCTAATATTTTGTAACTACCATGGCATTAACTGTGCTAAAACAACATATTATCTAAAATGAAAATTCAAAATGATAATGTATATATTGACACATTGTTTTGTAACTACAATTTGTTGATTTTGCATCCCATGGCTTGCAAATATAAAAACGAAAATGAAAATTTAATGTTTGTGGTTAAATTATAAGACTATTATTTTATCTGAATTCAATAGCAATCATTAATAAAATGTGAATTGAGAAAAAAAAAAATCCTCCTCAAGAATATAACACCAAAAAAAATACATATAAATCTACTTTATAGTAAACCAAGTCAAGAAATTACCCACACAACTGCCACCTCCTGTTGGAAACAAACATGAGAAATTGTTATGGAATAAGAGAGACACATCTCAACATTATAATGTCACCATTAGAACCTCCTATTATAAAAAATAATAGCCTACAGACCTATCGTGTGTATAGTCTTAACCAACCCAATCGGGGTTTGGGTATAAAAAGCTCACTTCTACATGAAGATAATTATTTGTGTTCGATCTTAAGTCTAGATAGTGTAAAACTAGAAATGTTTGCACACGTTTTAATTTGCGAATTTCATGGGTAGGTGCAAAAACTTAAACTTAAATAGTCATCAAACATTAATAGCCTATGTAAAGTAGGTCCAGGAACGACCAAAATCGCAAAATTAAACAGTCACAAAATAATTTATACATGAAAATCGCAAAATTTAATAGCCACGAAATATTCTAGTTTTACAGTAATAGACAACCACCTCTTTATTGAGACCAGTTGAGGCTTCCTTCCGATGGTTCTAATAAAAGTTGTATAAGAAAGAACTAAACAAACACAAGGTGAACGATCTTTGTAGAACAATAGACCATGTGCACAGTGTCACGAGCAATAAAGTCTACCAATTTCTGCCAATGAGTTTCCCTGAAAAAAAATTGAATTGGAAATCAAAGAATGAACACTTCTCTCATCTTGGGTTTCTTCATTCATGATATAAGCAAGAATTTAAAGATTCCATCAGAAACCATTGGGACTCACACTGTCGTTCGGCCTGAAGATGCTCTTGCGATAAGAGCGAAAGTCTCGCCAAAATGTGACTCCCAATGGTTTCTGATGGAATCTTTAAATTCTGGTTTATATCATTGAATTGGAAATATCATGGTAGTAGGATGTAACGATTGCGTTTTAGAGCTCTGACAAGTACAAAATGAGCAGTGACCTGTTTGCCGAACATGTCGATCTTTGTGTCAGGCTGTGGGGAGGGCGGTCGGCCCGCGGTGTCGTCTGGAGGGATGAAGCGGTGAGCGTGTTTCTTGAAGTTCACGGGAGGAGCGATGTTTCCTACAGCAGAACTCAGGCATTACTAAACAATCCTCTTTCCTTATCTTCAATCTTCAATCTTTACTTCCGAAAGGGTCGATGGCCGTACAGGAAATTTTATGCATTTGTGACATGCCATGTACATGAATTAATAATAAACAAGTGCAATAATAAAAAACAATTGCAGTAAATTAGAAAAACAACAAGAACAAAAAACAATAACAACAACAACAACAACAACATTTCTAATGAATATATTTCCTGTAATCACAAAAGCTACAGTGCTTGCCGCTAACGTTTCTACTTCCTTGCCCTTTGTGATAATAAAATAGCAATCACGTGCCTTGAATGACCTTTATATTTACTATTATCGTCGTACAATTTACAATAACATGTCTAGTCTACCCAGCATTTAGTGAATTTATCTCAATACTTGCTAGTTAATACTACGGTATATGTGTACTACTTGTCCGACAGTAATTTCCCCTTGTCCTGGACTAGTGGATTGTGCGTACTGTTGAGCCTTACAAGGCCCCTCAGCTTGTGAGAGTCAAAAATAGAATACTGCTCACTTGGCAAATGCCCAGTCAGCAATTCACCTAGATAACTCACGTCCGGCTACAGATGCACGGGGACTATATATAAGCTTGTAACAAGGGACAGTCAATTAACAGATGGAATAGAGACTGGAGTTCACGTTATACTTGTTATACTTGAGCACTTCACCATTATTACACATGACATATAATGGTGGAGATGTCGGGGATTGAACCCAAGACCTTTCACACATGACAAGCTCAGAACAGCAATCGTTGACTAACCTCGCTCGTCGAGTGGAGGGTTCCTTGCCTCACTGCGCAGGCGCACGCGCTTGAACTCGAGGATATCCTTTGTCGTGCGCTCGATCGCGATGCGTCGCAGTCGTTCATCCTTGATCAGCGGTGTCTCTGTGAGGAAGCGTGGGTAGCTGTACGCGCCGACCCGGGATGGGGGAGGCAGGTTCACCGGGTACAGCTGGTGGAAAGATACAGCGGTATAGTTCGACCCATTCAACTCGAAATAGTACTTGAATAATTTTTTGAAATGATTTATGATTTAAGGGACTTGGGTATGTGTTATTATTTGTAATTAAGTCATTAGACTTAATTACATATCATTAATTAATCAATTCCGGTGGCAGAGTGGACTAGTGAATTAGCCTGAACTGCTAGGCGATTTAGTGCCGTATGGTCGTGGGTTCAAGTCCCACTAGAGACTATATGTGATATAGTGCTAACCTGACTTGGAGTCATAAGTCTAATGACTTAATTTCATATTATACTTGAATAAATAGTGTGAATTAAAATTTTGAAGCATCTAAAATTTCGTTAGCCGTGAAGATGAAACAGACACCCATTTTGGTAGACTTCAGTTTATTTTAGGGTTTATCGTTAGGCTGCCATAGCATGCATCAATGACCACCCTGTCAGTATAGCATCAATAGGAAAGGTGACTCGTACCTGCGCGATCATTTCATTGATGTTCTGGCCCTCGACATCTGTGTGGAAACCGTACGACTTGCGGAAATTGCGCCAAACATTGCTGTTGTAGTTGGGGTCTAAAAGAAGTAAATGGTCTACTTTTGATCTAGTGCAAAACTCATAAAAAACCTAGTTTCTTGAAAGTATTAGTAATGGGGTTTCTGACTGAAACTGTGAACTGTGAATTTAGTTTTATAGAAGATAATTTTATCAAAACAAAAAAAAAACTGTGCCAAAGTTTGTGATCCATCTTGTTGTGACTTGGGTCGCCATGCAAAAGACGGCATTTTTTCCCCCTTAATTTGATAGCTTGCCATAGGGTTTAATTAATAATTTATACATTGGAACATTGACACTAGGAGTTACCCAGCATATTCAGGAATTCGGACTTACCCACCCTCACCAGAAAGAGGACTTACCCGACCTGTCCATGAATGAGGATGTATCTTGGCTGTCCAAGAACGAGGACTTAACCAGCCTGTTCATGAATGAGGATGCTTATCTTGGCTGTCCATGAATGAGGACTTACCTTGCCTGTCCATGAATGAGGACTTACCCAGCCTGTCCATGAATGAGGACTTACCCGGTCTGTCCGGGAACGGGGGTTCGTGTTTTCCGGCCTCCTTCCACATGGTGTACATCACCGGCTCGTGACCGTGAGCTGTCTCCTTAATAGACAAAGTTTAAGTGTTCAACTACCGATAGAATATGTGAGAAAATGTCACATTCAAATTCATATACCGTATTCGATCTTATTAGCGCACACACCCCAATAAGCGCACACCAGCGATGGGCGCGATACTAAGTATTGAACTTAAAAAGTATTGCACAGCCTCGCAATACTGTATTGCAATACTTTTTTGTAAAAGGTGGGACTGGACAGTTTTTCTTTTAATATTTAAAGATTACCATTGTAAAGTTTAAAGTATGTAGATGTCAATCAAAATTTACTCATGTTGCCTGGCTCATTTGAGATTCATGAGTCAATTAACGCGAGGCATGTGTGGCATGTGTGAACAGACGATTTACATAGAGTTACATACCGGTACAAAATTTTACTATTATGATTACAAATACTGCTCCAAAATGTTTTTAAAGCAATGGTTTTGTGTCATATGGAAAGATCTTATCGAAAGCTTTTAAAAAAGTATCAATTTGATGTAGGTTACCTTCCATTGAAAAAAGATATTGAATATTTTAGGTCCTAAAAATCTATCAAACCAGAGTAAAAAACGAAACATGATTTTAAGCATAATATAATATGTTTTCACAAAATAAAAATAAAACAGGAAGTAAAAATCATCTACTAAAACGGGTAACAAACACTTCACAACCACAGATCACAGCGGATTATAGCCGTTAGAGTGGGTGTAAACACCGGCTTATCCACCTGCCGCTACTGACCTGGTTACCACAGCGCAGCAAGTGAGCACACTCGATGTTCAGCATCGATCGCGGAGGCTTCCGCTTCGTCAACTGCTGGATCGACCGAGGCTTGAAACCTGCACACAAACATGACCGCCACATTCAACCATGGATTTTGATAAACACCTTTACATTTTAATAACCAAAAATACATTCAATATAACATCTAGCAGCCTGATTTGATTTCATAATATTTAGTTTGTTGTTGCTGTTGGGCATCTGTAGAAGCATTGTTCGTTTTTAACTCCTACTTAAAATTTACAGATGCCCCCAAGAATGCACTTCGAGCACATATTTCTGTGACATGTATGCCTGAAGACAACCAAGGGTGCATCACTGGCATAATATTGATCAGACATCTTTCACTCATCTGATAACTAAAGTGAACGGACTATTTAAAAGACCCATTCTAAGTGCCATATCAAAATCTAAACAATTCCAATTCCTCATTTGTGTAAAAGACCATGCACTCAGATGACAAATCGCCAACCTACAATTTTGGTGGGCATTTGGATATCAGAAAATCTTCGTTTTGCGAGGTGTTGAGACGTCACATGTTGTCATCATGTCATCATTTTAATTAATATTTGCTTTGAATTCTTTCCGATTCCAATCCCGATACTACCCCTAAAAGAGTTAAAAAGTAAATTGATTTATCAGCAATTGACACAAATTGAAATCATTGTTTTAATGCTCCAAAACTACCATGTTCTCATCCATATATATATATTCATGGACTTTTATGTTGAAAAATTATATTCGAAGTTGGGCTTTTCACATGAATGCCTACTTACATTGGAAATTCAATGTTCCAGATTTTGTTCAATTCAATTTGGGGATGGGGCTTTACAAAAGGGTGGGTCCTTGGATGCTTGTATATGGTTGTTAAAAACATTTGCAATTTGTTTAAAAATATCTATTCCGACGTTTCGACACGTAAGTGTCCTCTTCAGGGAATATTTAACAATTTATAAAAATGTAAAGATCAAGAAATACATTTTTATAAATTGTTAAATATTCCCTGAAGAGGACACTTATGTGTCGAAACGTCGGAATAGATATTAATAAACTAAATTAACCAAAATTTTATTGTCTCCAAACACACAGAATAAGTAGTATAAAAACCAAGGTTGTTAAAAAACTACGCAGACTTTGCGCCACACTGACCTGTGTGTTTGGGTATCACCGGAGCCATGAGTCGCTCCCGCTCCTCCAGACTGCGTTTCTCCGCTTCTGCCATGTTCTCCGAGGAACTGCAACAATTAAAAACACAGCCCATTAACAGCAGACTAGGGACTTGGGCGTAGCATTATTGTTTGGTGATGGTTAGAGAATTGGCTCACTTAGCCTAGAAAATCAAATTTAATAATATCATTTTAGGACTAGACTCAGAAAAGGGTATTTTTTGTGCATAAAAGTCAGGGAAATGGCGATATAAATTTTAGGAGCCTTGGCAAACACAGAATATATGAGGTAATAGAGCTTGCCATCTACGCCAATATGTAAATAAAGAAAGCACCCCAAAAAATATCTTTCCCATGTGTTTGCAATTTTGAAATTACATGTAGAGGAAGTGCTCATGTTATGGACGGTTTTCCGAAACGACCCACTTATTATGTAATTTCCTTCATAAATAATGAATACATACATCTATATGATATTTCAACAGATATTTAAAGTATAGTAGTAAGTATAGTATTAAATTCATCCAACAAGTATTATATTTTTAAAAAAATGTATGGCAGGTCACGAGGTGCAGTTGTGAATACTGTAAAAATACTAAAATGTCTCCCCAATTGAAAACACCACTTAACAGGTTGCCTGAATTATAGTTACTAATGTTCTTCAGCAAATATGTATGTTAAAACTTATCGTTTGATTAAGTAAACATACAACCAATTATATCTCTGGCTTGTTATCTCTGACTACATTCTGTTATTATGTCATCAAACGTGTGCTTTCCCGTGGAGATATACGTATATACATAATAATCAACCCTACGATGGATGTCCCATAACGTGAGCACTGCTCATAACGTGAGCACTTCCTCTATGCATTTTGAAAATTATAATCCAAATCTTTGTTGAATATTGATGTCAAATTCATCATGCACTTTCGTCTTGATAGGTGTCATTTTAAAATAATAAAGCAGTGCCCTGTATGATTGATAATATGTCTACATAGGATATAAAATGCTATGGTTAAGAGTTGACAGTTAAGACATTGTCCCACCTGATGGGACGACGCTTTTTGAAAAACGCCGAGTAAAACTCTTTGTCTGGTCGCTGCAAAGCAAACTTCATCAATTCGCGCACATTAATTGGCTCGAGGACAGTCTGCCTGCCTGCCCGCCGGTATCCGGTCGTAAACTCTGCCACTTGGTTAAGCAGCTCATCCAGCGAGTAATTTGTGCTACTCGTCTGAGATTTCGACTGACTGAGCTCACGTTTTGAACCACTTGAAGGCGTTTTTGCATCGCTCATTTGAGATTTTGATTGATAACTTGGCTGCTCTCTTAACTGCGTTTTTGATTCCCTTTCCATATGAGCATTGCTTGACAGTCTTTTTTCCAGCAGAGCCATCTTTTAAAGTTTTATTAGATCTACTGCATGATTGACACAAAATTGACAGAAATAGGGGTATGTTTCAAAAGAAGAACTATAATCATAGAGTGCTAAGAAATATTGGGCTGGTGCGTGAACAAAGACAGCAGTGACAAGGTCCATGTTAGCCTGTTAAGGGATGTAACAGCAGTAGCAGTTATTACCCCCTGGCAGCCTGGCCTCCTGTCCAAACATTGACAGGACTCAAGGGCCTTTTAAATGCATACTGTAGCTGTGACTGTCATGAATTTCCAAGAAATCGGCCCATATTTGTCGTAATAGGCATTGTCACACTACGTAGCACGTAACATTTCTGTTCGTAACAAGTAACTTACTAATTATATGGTCCTAATTATGTTTCCACATGCCACCTTCATTAAAAATACATGTTTTACAGATTTAGACGTCCATTTTGAGCCGACATCATTTACCTTGACGACTGGGAAAATCTGCCGTTCTTTTGCTGGGACACACACCAAACAATAGTTCAAAGGCTGCTGTCATATTAACAGATTCGAACGGCGCAACGTACCTGTGTCATGCAGATTGAACTATATTACTAATTTTTTAGAATTTCATGTTGATCAGTTTAATTATTTGTATGGTAAATTGTATCGAATAATGTGAATGTATACTATTACTCTGTAGGGGGTACAATCAAAGAATGGAAGAGCAAAGTTGTTGCTAGACATTGGACGCCATGTTAAAACATGTCATAAATTGTACTTTTAAAAATCCATTTTTTCCTGAAACTGCATTAACAAATAAAGATCTTATTATTGTTATTAAATGTAATGGATATGTATAAGTAATGCTGTGCCTGAAATTACCGACATCAACCCAAGTCAATACTGTGAGTATAGTTTGTGTGTTGAAATTCTTGTATTATCGATCACTATTTTCCCCAAACACTAGGCTAGTGACCTAATAGCACTGACTATTTGAGTATCAACTATAGCACAGAACGATACAAGACTGTAAATATTGGTAGGTGAAGACTAGAGTTAGAGACTACAACATGACGGGACAATATACCACATGTTATCGAATTGTTGTTTCAATAAATGCGACATCCAAATCAATTTATTAGATTGTTATGCTTGAAGAATTTCTGTATTCATAGGAATTGGCTCAGTGTTGTCCATAAAAGAATAAAGTGGTCCTCAGTGATCCAGTGGTTAGAGGGTACTACCTCAAAACGTGATTTGCCTGCGTCGTAAGTTCGCACCCCGTCCATAGCAGACTTAGCGTCGCCAAAACCGTTACGTTGTACGTCTGCCACTGGATTGCTGATCTCCACACAGTGTATCACCTCAGTACAGTATCACTACTAGATGGTGGCGACACCAAGTAGGGCGCTGCTCAGTAGCTGCCTCACACATAACTATACTATGTCATGTTTACAACAAATTCTGTAAAAAAGCCAATAGAATAAACTTTAACTTTATATGCATTTACCGAAACAAGTGTCTTAGCAGTGAATTTAGATTATGACAGAATGCTACATCCGTCCCGTCCTGTGTTTTAGTATCAAAACTATTATTTTGGTTTTAGTATGCTCTCAGCTAAACATTGAAATATACATTGTATTGTCTTTTTTACAAATAAATAATTGTTAGTTTCTGTTGTTTTGTTTTTGGATACCAGTTGGTTCGGCACCAAACCATTATGACACGAAAATTCTCGGTCTGTACGACATGAAAGTCGAACTCATACAGAACCGTTTTAAGGATACAAAAGTTACACATTTCATTAACGTTTATTTTATTTGACTTGACTTGTAGAACAATTACAAGATATCTGCTCAAAATGATAGAGGCAATTCAATTGAATCAATAGAATAAAAAAGATGTAGAGCATTAACAAACAGATATTAAAATTTAAGTTTTGTTTCTGTATGTTATGCACTCACACAGGTTGCATTTTGAGTGCATATATTACCCAATTATATGTGTTAACTATTTAGCTAGCTTTATCAATTAATATATATGTGTAAACCTTATAATATTTTGCAATGCAGATTTTTTGTTTAATGTATGTGCGATAAACTTTAATAGTACCATATTTTCTCTAATGTTTTTCCTATTAGCCTTTATGTATAAAGAATAATCTAATCCTTATAATCTTATTGTTTGATACATGTGTATGAGTCAATAATCACAATGCAAACACGAAAAAAGACGGAACTGTTCGAGCTTGATATTTGGTGCCGTAAAGATACAATGTTTAGGTAATGAACGTCATATTTTATTTGTCGGGAGAAAAATGAAATTGAATTGATTTTTAGGCCCATAGTCTGTATATAAACCATGTTCGATTTTAGGCCCATTAAATTCTGCCAAGCAGTTTACCCCTTCATCCTTAGTGGGCGTCCCCATATCATTTCAATAATGATCTACCGTATAATAGCACATTAACGCGCACGGGCCTAACATTGGGAGTGCGTCATGTAATAACCCCCATGGACCTAATGATCATTGTACGTGAAAATTTCTTTAGCAAAGTTTTAATATACAGAAAATTAGGTTGTATCCTGGATGATGTAATAATCTGCATTCAATTATATCCTGTACTTTTTCTTGTAAAATTAAAAAAAAAGACAACAGCAGAACTTTGAGAGAAACTTTTATCACAAACACCACACCCGTAAGGTTTATCACCAGTGTGTTCTCATGTGGATCTTCAGTTGTCCCTTTCGACTGAATGATTTCTCATACACTCTACACTGATGGCTTTTTTTCACCAGTGTGGATTCTCATGTGTCTGGTCAAGTGGCTACTGTCACTAAAACACATATAAGGGTTTTCATCGGTGTGAGTTCTCATATGATCTGTCAGACTTCCACTTTGGCTGAATGATTTCTCACACACTGTACACTGATAGTCTTTCTCTCCAGTGTGGATTCTCATGTGTATCTTTATATATTCCCTCCGACTGAATGATTTCTCGCACACTGTGCACTGATATTCTTTCTCACCAGTGTGGATTCTCATGTGCCTGGTCAAGTGGCTACTGTCACTAAAACACTTGCCACATTGACTACACTGATAAGGTTTCTCACCAGTGTGGATTCTCATATGTATTGTCAGACTTCCACTTTCCCTGAATGATTTCTCACACACTGTACACTGATATTCTTTCTCCCCAGTGTGGATTTTCATGTGTCTGGTCAAGGTGCTACTGTCACTAAAACACTTGCCACATTGACTACACTCATAATGTTTCTCACCAGTATGGATTCCCATGTGTTTTGTCAGATATGCACTTCGACTGAATGATTTCTGACACACTATACACTGATATTCTTTCTCTCCTGTGTGGATTTTCATGTGGCTGGTCAAGTTGCTACGGTGATAAAAACACTTGCCACATTGACTACACTCATAAGGTTTCTCACCAGTGTGAGTTCTTATGTGGATTTTTAAACTTCCACTTCGGCTGAATGATTTCTCACACACTAAACACTGATATTCTTTCTCTCCAGTGTGGATTCTCATGTGCCTGGTCAAGTTGCTACTGTGACTAAAACCCTTGCCACATTCAGTGCATTCATATAGCTTCTCATCACCATGGAATACTTTCTGTGATTTCAGAGCATTAGTTGGGCAGAATGTTTTTTTACACTTTGTAGACTTAAGTTTCAAATCAGTGATGATGTCATCACTATGGTTTGCCATTGCAATCTGATTTTTTTAAAATGTGGATGGTCTACAAGTTTCTGTTCCACTAAAATATTTTTGTAAAACAAATCTCAACAATGAATTATCCTTGAAAGTTATTCAAATTATCCTTGAAGGTTGAATAAAATGTTTCTCCTGGACTAGAATCTATATCTAAACAGGCTGCTCACAATCAGAAATCCAAATGCCTGTTTTAGGAAATCAAAATACTTATAGCATAACATTTCATTTAATTCAGTTCTAATTTCATTACTTTGCTAAATTACAAAATACAATTGCTAAAACATCATTGTGATTTCAAATAATAAGGAAAATTATTTGTTTCATCATAATATTCGTATAGCAAAACCTAATTGTATATGGCAGTTTGCAGCCAAAGTTAACATTTACAATTTCTAGTCACAATGCACCGCCCTCCATTGCTGACCTATGATTGAGGCAGGTGGTAGAAGACTCTTAATTTAGTAAACACAATATTAAGCTTCTGTTTAATATCAAGAGTATCAAATTCATGTAAATTTTGTTTCACTTTTGATAGCCATTGATTACGTAAATTTTTCTTATTAATATGGAAGAAATCAAAACTCTAAACATATTGTGATTATCAAATCTTAAATTTATTTGGATAGGCCCTATCTATTCCTCAATTTGCGGGTGGGACATGGCTGCCTAGCTGACCTGTCAACTATTCCGAAATTTGGGAATTCTAGCAAATTTTGGCACAGTCTATTTTTCCTTCGTCCCCACCAGGTTTTTCTATGATTTGGAGCTGTTTGATCTAAACCCAGAATTAAGTGATGGATCTTTCAAGTTGTAAAGAATAGTTAACTTTAAAGCTAAACATTATAATTACCAATATACATATTGACTAGCTGACAACTTGTTTGTAATTTATTTTGATACTGAAAATAGTACGCAAGAAAAGATATAAACACAACTACAAAATGCCACTTCTTTTAAATATTTCTGTTTCAATTATTTAAAATTGGCAACTACATTTACATACAGGATATATGTCTGTATCAAGGTCTTAGAATTAAAGATGCTTTCTGAAATCCTCAATAATCGATTTTGTTATGACATCTGAAGGACTTCCCAAACATTATCAATGGCTTGTCAAAGACAGAACTATTTAAAAAGTTATAAGTATTAACAGAAATAGAAACGTGGCATACAACATCTATCTTTCTGCTTTTAATTACTAATACATCTATTTTATCCACATAGAAAGCAGGTGCATGTGGTAACTCTCACAAGAAAACTATAAATTTTTTTTTTATTCAGGGATATATCATGTTTTGGTGTAAGTACCCGGTATTGACATCACCTGAATGACCTTATAGATTCGCCAAGTCCATAGGGTTATTATCACATAACCACTTTTGGAACTCAAACCATTGACTATTTACCAGTAGAGGGACTGAGGGGGTTGGGGGGTGAGCTTGGACTCTGAAACCCACCTTCTTACCCCAAACTGCTGTGGGTGGGGATGGGATGGTATGCATAGCATAGGTCCCCGTCTCAACCAAAATAGATCCACTCTTGATTGCACAGTGGTCCTAATCACCCAGTCATAATTTATACACGTTTATGCAACTATTTTCTTATCTGTAAATGAACATTGGTTAAACGTTACTGATTTGAATCATTTAACGTTATAGTAATACATGATGATAAAAAGCTGTAACCTTTAACTATACTTTATTGTCAATCAAAACGTTACTATTTTGTGCCATGAACTGCGGCTCCACTTTGCAAGTGTTCAAACGGATAACAAGTAACAATAAAAAATGATTAATCCTTTTTTTTTCTATCCCAACGGCTATTGACCAATTTACCGGTGTTTATTTTGATCCTGAGATCTTTGCGTGGCAAGATTTTTACATTTCCCAAATTCCTTTACAGTTTACTGATCTAACGTTGATACAAGGTCAGAGATTTGTGGGATTTGTACATTTGAGACCATTACAAAGTGAGGGCTGGTGTTTGGTCGATTTGACAGCCCGGGGCTGCGCGAACCATTTGATGTAACAGTATATAGTACATATAGGACCGATGTGAAACTTGAGGCCTATTACCCATACTTGTGCCAATCACACAAGTTAGCAGCGAAGTCTGTCCAATGCTTTTTGAATGAGTTACTATCTAGAGACACAGTTGGTATTGTGACACCTCCAGATGGCGTTGGTTTGACGAGCAACTTCAAGTAGCAATCGGCCGCTTGGTCCTAAAGTGCTGAACCGTCTAATGTATTTCAAATGTAACGTAAATCATGCTTGAAACCAGACAACGAACTGACGCAAACTTTCAGTTAAAACCCTTTGATCAGTGAAACGTTCTCTTCCGTTCCTCATGATTAGTGTTCTCTGGTGTTTCTTAGCCATCAATGATGCAGACCACATTATAGGGGAAAAGGGTAGAAATACCCATGCAAATCCTTGTGATAAACAGGGAGCACGATGTGACACTGACGCTCTTCACATGCATGGAAAAACAAGACAATACAATGGCTGAATTGTATGATATAAATATTGTTTAATGCTGAGGAACATTGTGAAGGAAATGAAATATTTGGAGCATACATGTTTCAGTGTTCACGCCTTTTTTGTTTTGTTTTTATTTCAAATGCATTAAAATATAAATCTGACAAAAAGCTAATATTGTCGACTGTTTGCAGACAGGTGTATTAACTCTTCATTGGTAAGAGCAAATATTATATGACTATGTTAAGGACTGGTCTCGAATAGAGTCGTTTGATCCCAGTAAAATATGTCAACAGCGGCGGGTGAGTTTAGACAACATGTCGGCTCCGTCACATTGTTTGATGGGCGCTTCCAATCTTTTCAGGTAAGACAACAACAGGTAATTTGCATAATAGCCAACAGGTCGGTTGGTGATTTTTGTAAAGTCATTACCAATTATTCGATAATCATTTATTTATTCGACATTATTATGAACGGTTAGAACCCATCCAAAAGCCAAGGTTTGAATAATGGAGGCTTTAATAGAGTGGTTGGTCTTTTACTTACCCTTTTACTTAGACCCTTCAAAACAGGTGTCTGATGCATGAGCGATGTGCAAGCAATGAGATTTTTAACATAATGCACCCATGGTGACCAGGAGGACGTCACTAATGTTTGCGCTGGTTTCACACTGATGTGGGAATTGGTGAATTTTATGTTGGGAGTGAAAATTCACCAATCTCTCCCCAGTGATGTACATTTTCCACTCATCCGTGACAAATCATATATGCATCAGTGTTCTGCCAAGCTTGTCAAGATTAGGGGACGTCTCATTGATTGTGTAGAATTGGGGACATTCTGAAAATTACTGAGACAGAATTTATTTTCATGCAAAATACCGGTCATCATTAGCTTATCCTCTCCAAACTTTCAATATTTAGTCCATATATTTTTAATCAACATTTTGAAAACATAGTGAACTTTTAATTTTATTTCAATAATATTTTGTTACATTTTGATAAATCATAGGCATAAAAAGTGAACATTATAACAAATCACAATTTGATACATCTTGTCACAACTAACATAAACTATTCATAAAATGACTCCTGATTAGGGAAACATGGGAAAATTACTGTGATAACAAATCAGTCTGCACAGTGGGTAAAACGGGCTGAGTTTTTACCCAGCATTGCCAAAATCTTGCTACCTGCAAAAGTCTTTAGGCGTGAAAGTAGCTTTCTTTTCTTATCATTATGTAAACAAAGACAGGGTGTTTTTGCCACAACCATCAGTTGTCAGAGCAGGATATGTTTTTTGCAACTAACATAATGTTGAGGGTACATTTCTACAAGCTATTACACGAGAATACTGTGTTATTGCTGCCTCGGCAGAAACTGATGCATCGTTCAATGTACGGCGAGGAGTAGGCAATGTCCCACAGCCAATATACGTCTGCGAACATCTGTGGCATTTTGTGAAAGATGAATCAGTCAACTATTGGATCTACATCTTTTATGTGACTAATGTTACATGTATGTCAAGTGATGTTATGACATCTCTCAATCCAGAGATGTCCTAGCATTGATGGGACATCCCTGATTTATGTGATTAGATGGACATTACCTATAGAGCTGGTAAGTTGATATGATTCATGTTTGGAGGAAGGCATTTTGCATGAGCATATGAGCCATTTATGACTCTTGTGATAACCTGACCACAAATCTTAGGAGAGATGTGTTCTTACTGGGGACATTTGATTTTTAATTCCATATTTGAAAAATTGGATGTGATAAAAATATAAACAGTGATGAAAAAAAACAAAGTTTTAGCCACCTTTGTGCCATTTCATGCATATCACTTCAATTCCACCCCATTGATCTGCTAAGTTAAGCTACCACTTTCAAAAAAATCTAGATTTTTTATCCCCTTTCCCCTTCTTCTATCCCAGTTTTCTCATACTTTCCTCTTCCACACATGTCCTACTCTGAGAATGGTAGACCCTTTAATAAACGTCCATGAATGTGGTTTGAACAGGGTTAGATTTCCCCTTTCGGCCTCTATGCTACTTGTGCTGTGTCAACACCTCCTCCATAAAGTCATTAGAAACAAGAAACGCCAAAGTTTAATCAAGTCGCTGTGTTTTATCAAGTTGAATGTTTGTGGGGTGAGATTTCCTCTGTAAAAATCTTGTACCGCCAGCGGCAGTAGTGTGGAGGAATCTATGTTAGGAAGCGATAAAGTGTCAACGTCGTGCAGAACAGTGCAAGTTACTCATAATAATCAGTGCCTATTTCAACATTATGAATATTGACTTTGATTTTTTAATCTGAGGATATGGAAATGGATTTAAAATTGAGTTAGATGGATACAGTTCATGGTGGTAGAGGATTTGATTATATGCGTCTGCGCTTTAGAAGCAGCTAGCTTAAATGCAGATTAATTAATTGATATAAGTCACAATCGTGATTTACAGATTATCTGATCTGATATTATAAGGACATTTTTTTCTATTAGGTGTTTGGAGAAACGATTGTTATCACTGAAGTTTTCAAACCCGAACCATTGAGTTCGTTGTTATTCTATTTCATTCTTGGTTATGATTGTATTTTCGTATGTTGAGTGTTTATTTGGGAATGCCGTCCCAAGGATAAGTTGGGTTTTTAGAAGTGATAGTGTGCCAATTGAAGAGCAAACCATTTTCATTGGGACGGTTGCATTCAGGCTGGTTATCTAGGGGAGAATTGTAGGTTTATTTAGACCATTTTGGGGGTAATGCCATCAAATAGGATAACTTTGTTTTTGTGGTTTTAGAAGAATCGTGCTGTTGATAGACATTAGTTTGTGTTTGAGATTGTGGACGTGTTGACTTCACTGTGTGGATAGATCAGTTTTCAACGATTTCAACCAAACTGTAGGATCAATTTAGGCTTGATTTTATTCTCTTTATCTCTCTCTTTATGTTCTGTATAGCAAGCAAGTGCCTACCACTGTACTGACATAGCTGGAGACAGGTTTTACAACCCAAAGCTTCCATTTGACTACATACAATACAATGCAATACAATACAATTTATATAGCGTAAATTCCACTGAATGTTCATGTACGCTTCTAGGCCTCCTTAAACAAATGGTGCTTTAGTTGGGATTTAAAAGATACTAGAGTTTTGGATTAACATCCAGTGGCTTTGAAGGGACTCGAACTCACCACCCCGAGGTTGTGAGACCAGAATGATAGGCATAATCAAAACTAGCATTTTAACTTGTGTATGTCTTTGTTATGTTTCTTAGAAGCTCCAGAATAGATTTCTTTGAGCTTGTAACCAAATCAAAATTTATCAGCTATCAATCGAAGGCCTTCAGATCGACAATACCAATACAGGTACACAGTCGTTTTTTCACCTGTGCTGACTGACACAATTGATTTCTATCTTTGAAAATGTCATAATTTGAAATCTTTAGTGATGGGCAACAAAAATATTTTCGTGTATTTATATTTTTAAAGTGACACCAAAATCTTTTTAAATTTATCACAAAGAGACACAGCACTTATTTTCGCACATTTATGTTAAAATATAGCTAGTTTTGTGCATTATATATTTACAAAACCCAGCTTCGCATAATGCATGTCACACGTGAACAAAATCTAAAGGCCTATTACCCAAAAATGGGCCCGAACAACAATAACCCACAGTTTCTCAGTGTCCATTGTACAACTGCCAACCTGTGGGCATGAAAACTGTTATGTAAAGCTGTGTTTTTTACGTTTTTTCACGAACTGCGTCGCTGTTCTACATCAGTCATGTATTCTGTCCATTCAGCAGCCGTCTGGATTAACAAAGCTGATAATTAATTGTGTGTAATTCCGTGTTGTCTCGTCACTCACAATAACAATATACTCACCTTCAGGCCGTGATTTATTACATTAATATGTTGTGTTTCTTTTGTTTTGTTTTTTTACTCAGACATAGAAGTGACTAATAAAATGTAGGAATTGCTTTGTTTGGGTAGGTTTATTTTAGTTGGACATGTCTGCTATAGTGAAGAGTAAGGATTTCTGAAGGCAGGTGTTTTATGCATGTTATGAATATTAGTGTATATTGGTGTTTATTGTGGCGACGCGAACGATGATAATGGGACTGGGATGATATTGGTGTTTTACAAGAATATACAAACTCTGGTCTTCTCAAACTATAACAGTTTTGAGAAGAATGTAAAAGTCAGAACAATCGTGGATTAGAAATTTGACATGCAGAAAAATATCAATTGAATTAAGATTTTTTATTTAAAGAATATTACCCTGGAGAAAAAACTAATCTAGATGAATTACAAACATCAGACAAAGGCTTTATATAACTAGTAGCATGTGGAATGTAAATAATTTTTATATTTGGTGACATTATGGTTTAAAATGGATTGTTGACACAACGGATGATTCTGTGTGCTGATTGGACATCGAGTTGTGAACCACCAGCATGGGAGTACTTTTTCATTAGATGTTGAGTCAAAAGCCACCATCATGGGAGTACTTTTTCATTAGAAGTTGAGTCATAACCCACCATCATGGGAGGCGTGTTCAGTAGCAGGTGAGTTCTCGTTAACGAAGATTGACTCCTTCGAGTTGACACCAGCATACTGTAAAGAACAAATGGCAATGTTTGCATTCACGATATTTGCATTGCCTGCTTTGTTTTGACCGATCACAACTTCACGCTTTCTCACTTTGTGTTGCTTTTGCTCAGCCCGTTTATTTTCTTCAAAAACACCCCAAGGCCCCCTGTGGCAAGTGACCTGCCCATATACTCCATACATGTATATGCAATGACTTGTCTTTATGATTACTCTTATACTAATTACATAATGACTTTTCTTCGCCTCTGCAAATGTGTAAATTACGTCAGCAACGCCTGAAATATTAATGACTAGTGGTATGTATGGGGTGTCAAAGGGTGCACACCTCTAATACCTAATTGTCAGTTCCGTTCAACAGACAGCCTCATCTGAAAATCACATGTGTAAGCCACTTGACAAGTGCATGTAAGTCTTGTTCGACAGCAATCTTTACTTATTCTGGACAAGTATATTGTACGTGTTATCATTATAATGTGATGGAGTCACATGGTGAATATTTGTACAGCTGACATGAGAATATACACTCAAAATAGCAATATAAGTCCAATAGGCCTTGGTGTAGTCTGTGAAAAACATAACGATAACGGTATGATGTAGGCATTAGATCTAAATAAAATTTTGTAATTTTGCAAATAGTCCCAATTTCAGATTATGACTGCTTATTGCATTTGTATGCAATTTGAGCAGACGTTCAATTTGTATTGGTTGAATACGACTGTTTTTTCTCAATGAGCCGTGTATATGATCTAATTCAGGTGACTGAAGCATCAATACATTGATTTTCATGCGCATTCCGATCATACTGAAACTTGCTCAGTGCAACGTGTGTATGTTGTCACTTCAGGTTGCATGATAGGGGCGAGTTTATAAGGAAGTCGGATGTTGGAAAAAAGGTTGGAAAAAAACAGGGATATGAGTAGAAGGAAAAAAAGAAGGATGTGGGATGTGGGAAAAAACCTTGAAAATTTGTGGGATGTGGGGTAAAATGAAAAAAATAGGGATATGGAAATAAAGCCAAAACAATTAGGGATGTGGGATTTTTTAATCCCTTGTAAACATCCCCCCCCCCTCCCCCCAACCATAACCCTGACCCGAATATACACAGTATACATGAAGTCATCACAAGCTTATTGCTCAACAATCGCAGAAATTGGACCGTTTAAATTCTAATAAAAGTAGATTTCATACAAAAGTCCACAGACTATTAAAATGGATATATTTTCATCATAAAATTCCAAGGCGTTTTAAATGGTCATAACATTGTGGATGGGGAAACTGTTACGCTGTGCTTCCCTCATTCTGTGTGCATTTGCATCATAATATAGCGACCCTGTACATAGTGGACACCTGCCTTACGTGGACACTTTTCACATTGTCATAAAGTGTGTACATGAGCCAGGTTGCACTGTTAATGAAGGCAGAAACACATCACCCCCAGCGTTGAGGAGGTTGCACTGTATCAGCTTGTTTTAAAATCATTGCTCCGTGTTATAGCGTCACATGGCGAATATTGGTACAGCTGAGAGGGGAATGTACCAAATATAGAGCCTATAGGGCTTTGTGACGTTCAATAAAACATCAAGATAACAAAGAAGTATAAACCAATATTGACTTCAGATTTGAATGTGACGAGAGTGGAATATGATGAGGATTACCATTAGATAATGATGACTTCATGTGAATGCCTAATTTCAGTTTTGAGTACATAAGTCTAGCGAAGTATATTTATGTACTAATTTGTACCACATTTCTGGATATGTGAATGATTAGGAGGAATATTGGATACTGTGATGTTAAAGTACTTGTGGTCAAGATTGTCCAGTACTGCCAGGTACCGTAAATCAAGAAATATTTGTACATGATTTAAATTTGCAAGTTGCACATTAGAGTACAAAATTAGAAAATTGAATAGTAAGCAAATCTAGCTATTCAAAATTCATACTAAAAACCCATGAAATTTTAAAAAGCCACAAAATAATCTAGTTTTGCTGTATGTCGTTCATATAAGTCAATATTGCCCAAAATACAACGTAATCTTTTTACCCATGCAGCAAAGTAACACAACGATCCTAAAATTGTTAATAAAACAATGGAATAAGAAAGAAAAACTTCCTGATATTCATTCAGATTGAACTGTTATTGTAAATCATTTGAGCATGAATAATATATTGAATGCCAGTATCTGCAGCCCCAGTCTGACAGGTACGTTAACATGTTACAATGCATTAGTATACGGGAAAGACATGAGTAAAAAAATGAATCTCGCCTCAAATAACACGTCTGCTATGAGGCAATGTGGCAATTAAAGATGACCACATGTTGATGACCGTGTTAGCTTTAATTGTCGATTATGTCTGACCGAGGCATTAATTTGGTACCATGTTCCTGGTCAGCTTGTGACTTATTGACGGAAGGAGGAAAACGACCATTAATTGAAGCATTAACCTGTGATTTTGGCAGCGTTTTCCCAGTTTGTTGGTTGTAGGTGAGGAAGGTCATGACTTTTGAGCAGCAGGTTGAAGTGACCACATTGCGCGGTTTGTAGAGGAAAGTAAAGAGCAATAAGACCAAAGCTAATCATGTGCTTTTGTGCTTCGCAAGCTTGCTTGTATATTCAATTCTAATCTTGTCGCAGTTCTCTGACGCAAATACGTTCCTACCATTTATAATATTAACGTAGCTGATAAGTCAATCTTTCATTTTACTAAATTAAGTGGCCCTTGTGGGACTTGAACTCATAACCTCGGGGTTTGTGAGACCAGGACAATATCATCATGCGATTTAGCCTATACATGATGTTACGTGCGTAGGCCCTATTGTCGATATTTAGCATATATGCAATATTTCTATGGGTGTCGGAACTAACCTGCGACAAACGCAGTGTATAAACTGTAAACTGATCATGCATTTGATTGGTAGTGTATTTGTTATATTATGTTTAATACATATGTATGTTGTACTTAATTTCTTATGCAAACTCTGTCACTTTTGTTCAAGACGTCGACATGAAACAGTTATGAAATAAAGTCTCTTCAACACGAGTCATTAGTCTATAGTCTTGGAGCAACAACAGCCTCAGCAAACACAATCCTAAATAAGTGCTCATGGAAAATATCTTTTTACATAATAAGCAAACTACTCAAAACCCAACATCTATATCATAGTATTCGAAAGTACATGTAGGTTTGTACCTTCGCCTAATGACGAATCCAGATGCTAAGAAACCACTACTAAATGATACATGCGCTTGTTGGTGAAATAATACGGTAAACCTGCAATCGAATAATTATCGGCCTCAATTACTGATCATATTGTTTTCGCGGCTGAAAGTTTACGCTTGTCGCTTATGCTTGATGCATGTCTCGTATTGATCCTCATGCTATATTAAGGCTTCATGACTGTGACGACAATCATTGATCTGTGATCAGAGGCGGCGGATTAGATCCAACACTCATTTTATCACTCGTTTAACACTCGTTTAACAGTTATTATCTTTGGTTCGGTGAGAAACATACAGCAACAAAGACTGACCCAATTTAGGATACGAACGTAAGTACAGTGAATCATGCTTGTTGTGGCAGAGCGCACGGTTGTCATAGACACTTGTTATGTACAAGCAAGCATCATATTTACACAATAAGAGAGCGTACGGCAGACAAGCACATTAACAGACATTTCGGAACCGGTCGCGCAAATCTTAACTAGACTTTCTATAACGTTTACGACAATATTGAATATAGACTTTCGATGATTTCTTGCCATCTTCATCAGCTCAAATGAAAATCTTCAGGTTGTCACATGACTGAAAAACGAATCTTACATGTAATTCATTTGTCTGTTAATAAATAATGGAACCCTGGATAAACTCGCATTCATTGGATATTTGATGTCGGAAGACACAATTATACACATCTAACAACAAAGTGTGAACTAAAAGGATATCAATATATGGATGTGTAATCTGTCTTGCTCAATCTAAAGTCCCAGACAGTTTTAGAGCGTGATAACCTGTGAAAATGCATGCGATTGTGGGATAAAATCTCGTCGATCTGAACTCCGGTGTTTGTAAGTGTTTATGTTGCTGCCATGTGTGCTACAGTAGGACTTCTTTCTAGGGCACTTTAGAGCATCAACTTTGTGCTTAAGTGACTTCTAATAGCATGAGTTACATTCATGAAACAAATTAATAACAAGCGATCGTCCATTCCAACCACTAAAAGGCAAAGGAATAGGCCTAGCGTATGTTTAAGAATATTGAAGGTTTATATTTATGTTTCAATTTCTTGTACTTTAGTAGTTCCTTAATCGTGTTACAAAGACAGATTTTGTGTTTCGCATGTATGAAATTCAAAAGTTATCAGGGTAGTTTGTAATTTAAACATTTTATAAAGTGAAACGGCTATTCTTTTGCTTGCGTTATTCATAGGTTTAAGTCTCACACGTTTGTGTTGAGAATAACGGGTCTAGCTGTTGAGGTATTTTGAATTTGTCGGCAACTGGTCAAAAGTGACCTACTTTTTTCTCAGGGCTTATCTCAATCATTTAGATGAACTATTATTTATAGTTTTTCTCTATGTTATATACAACTATGAAGTCTCAGAATCCGCCGTCACACTTCAATGTACAGTGCAACTTCATTGTGAAGAATAACAAATATATGGTATTGAATGCCAACAGTTAATAAATTCTTTACACTTGAATATTCGTAACGCAAATTTAACTTGACACATTGTGCACTGTTACGTAGAGACATATTTTGTCGATTGTTCAATGTAGTGACATGAATTAACCTTTTCTCTCAATCAATGGATCGTCTATATTTGGAATGACAGCGTAGAACCTCTCTCCAACGACCACCCTGTGGCTAAATCACCCATATTGGTCTCAGTAGAGAGGTGGTCTGGTCATAGAGGTTCGCAGTTGGTTCTTTATGAAGGTTTTGGACCATTAGAAATGGGCTTATTATTGTGGTACTCTCTAAGTCTTTATAGAGGTGATCTTCATTTGAGGGTCTACTGTACCTACTATACACAGTTTTCCTTCATTTGTGAGTTCATTGATATATAATTGGTGTTGAGATCTTGTTTGTATCCTTGTGTCAGATCAATTCTGTTTATGGATGGTATGCGTCGAATCAGATCTATTTGGATTTGCCTTTTCTGGAATTTTTGTATGTATATTTTTTGATTGCACAAAGTAAAGGCACCAGTATTGGGGTATGTAGACATGTTAAGCATCAAATAGTTATATAATTATAGCGTGACAGAAACCATTAAATGAAAGATTGAATTCAATACAATTTAGATATTTGTATATTAAGCACATGTGGTATCATTTGGTACGCACTAAACTACAGCTGAATGTTTAGTTGACAAACTGCGGCAGGTGTCACAGTTTTTGGTGTGTCATTGAAAATGAATATTTTGCAATTTATCCATACATTCTGAAGTGACTACACACTACTTGTTGAGTCTGAGCATAACCTTTAAAGGAATAATGTTCCATAGTCAGGCATTACAGGTCTGTAAGTTGACAACAATCATGGTAAAAACTGTGAGTTTTCATAGCAACATCAAGTGTTGACATTTGGAACGATGCATAATGTATCTGCTATCATGTCAGCACACGCTATAACCAGGTTCTTCATTCAGCACGATGATGATGAAGTTAATTCAATACACAGTACACAGCTGTCTAAGGGCCCAGCCTCATGTAACGCCCCGGGCCTAGTGTTGATGTCATCGTGTTCTGCATATCAGAATTGAATTTAACTCATTAAACATGCAAAACCTGGTCTTTAAAGTTTTATCTATATTACTTGATTGAAATTTATTAAGATAAAGTAGAAAGAGCTAAAGTATTTTATTCAGTAACATCAAAAAAAGGTTTTGGGTTTTGTTTGCACATTTGGGACTGAAATTAAAACAGACCTTTTGAAATTTTAAAAAGTGTTCAAAGTGTTCAAAGCAGCCATAGTCATCAAATTGGGTGTGTCGTTTCAAATTTCCTGTTGACTAATTGAAGATGAACAGCTCATTTATCACTTTTTAACTCATTACAACTTCTTGATTGAGTATGTTAGTGGATTACAAGAATACCATAGCCTGGGTATGAAACTCAAGAAAATTTACCACGGACTATGAAAAGTAGCCACCCCGTGATAAAGTGCCCATCGGTCCATGGACTATTCAGCAGGTCTTAGCTAAAGTTAGCTGGTTCAGGGCCATCAGTTAGGGTAGTTATTTCATAGAGTGCAATAGGGTATAAAAGGTTCTATCTCAATGATTATTAAATTGTCTCCAATTCGAAACACTTTTCTTGATTTCGGAAAACCGAAGGCTCTGATAGCTCAGACCCATCTGAGCTTCCTAAAAAAGGAAATATTGCACACACAAGACCAAAAAAAATCATGATCGAGTTAATTCGGTGTAACTGTACCCTCATTAACATGACAGATGCCAATCACATGCAAAAATGATGATTCGTAGAAATGGTATGAACATGATCACGCTTTGTGAACACCGTCAATGGATTATTGATGGAATGTCCTGATAATCTGCTTGGATGGTTTCAGGCTCGAAACGTTTTGCTGTTGCCGTAGACACCAGAAAAACAGCTTCAAACAGAGTGGAAATGTGCTGGTTTATAGTCGTGCTCTCTACTGGAGCATGCTCTAATGAGTTTCCATCTACACCAGGTCATTAGCATCCTTCTAGCTCCATGAAACTCTCACTTGCAGCATAATCAGCACAATGTGCTAATCATACAATCTTTCCACCACCTGACCTGTACCTTTTTAACATGTAGGTGCCACTGAGGGGATTGTAACCAGTTCTGAATGAGTTTGCTCAACACACACTACCAGTTATCACTGAGAATCAAGCCCACAACCTCCAGGTCACCAATCCGACTCCCAGTCCACTAGTCCAAGCCATGAGCTCATTAGGAATACCGGACATATTAGCACTGCCATCTTGTGATGTAAAATCCAAGTCTTGCATTCCTAGAAATAGTAAAACAGTACAGTAAAACCACAAATTAAGACTACCTCTCTAAAGAAACTCCTTCTGTAATAGTCATAAAAAAGACGACCATAAACCTCCATAAAAAGACGAACTCTCTTTTTAAAGCACTCAGGGGGTGAGAGATTCTACTGTAATCAAGCTGTGAATTTAACAAGTATGAACTATAATAATGATGTTCCCCACCAATTGTGTTTTGCAGCAGCAGCAGCAGTTACTACGACGACGATGATGTCATCATGACTGACAAAGACACAGACTCGTTTTTCGACCTGGGGGTGGCGCCACCGTACGGTGACGATCAGAACAGCAACCATGGCAACGGCGATGGCGGGAAAAAAGAGGAGCTGGGCTTTATGAAGGCGATTCTCAACAGCAGGTGATTCAGGCCTACATGATGTCTATGGAAATAGGTCACAATAGAGAATATGTTTGCTACTTTTATTAGACGTTAAATTTTTCATTTTTGATCAATAAGTTGTGCAGACTTGTATGTCACTATAAATCACAAGGGATTCACTTTTCCATTTCTAGGTCGGACAGTAGCATGGAAAATAACAGGAAACCAAGATCCAGGTCATCATCAAAAAGTAGGTCAAGGTCAAATTCATCATCTAGCAGCACTAGCAGCAGCAGCTCAAGGTCGTCTCGAAGTAGTTCAAAGTCATCAACATCAAGGTCACGATCAAGGTCGAAAAGCCCAGTGCAGAATAAAAAGGAATCCAAAACCAGGTCAAGGTCACCTACATCTGGGTCAGACAAGGACAAGAAGCGCGGGTCGGACGCGTCAAACACAAGTACAGGTGGGGTTCAGTTTGAATACAATATCTTTGTTATTATTTTGTGTGCTTTATTTACTTTACGCTACTCTTACTTAGTATTGGAACTTTTTTAACGGTTGAGGCAAAACTTTACTTTGATGAAGTTATGAGCACAACCTGCCATGCGAGCATTTTGGCAGTATGTTTTTTTCTGCGTGTGCGGTTGTCTATGGCAGGATATGACACACTGCCCTAGAGCACTGGCTCTGCACAGCCTACCTTAGGCCAGGCTGCTGCTGAATAGGTTGTATTATTAGTGGAAGCTTTCCTTACTGTCTCCGTACGGCCTAAAATAAATTGTACATTTCCCGCACTTTCACCGTACTGTACATGCACTGAGCCACACAGTGTCCTTGAGTTCTTAGCTTGGCAGTAGGGAGGCAGTGCTGCAGGATTTGACCATGACATTGGAGTGTTAATCGTGAAATTGAGCATGCTGATGTCAGATGTCAGCATTAAATCATTAAATCACGTAGCGTGCAGTCAATTGTACCATTGAGCATGCCAATGGACCAATCAGAGTAGAGTATTGACAATGATTTATACGTGGAATGATAGAATGCCAGACGTGCCCTTCACCTACCCGAGGGTGGTTTGATCGAGTGTGATGATAATGATATGATAATGATATAGAGGTATTCATAGTGCCAATATTCATAAGCTCATTGACACTTTACAACAAAATATACACAATAATTACCGTGAAATTGAAACAGTAACATTAAGAATACAAATATCGAGAAAAACTTTAAAATTACACAGTGCATTAACTTGCATTATTAAAAGAAATTTTAAACAAATGAGTTTTTAAAAGCCTCTTAAAAGTATCTAAATCAGTGCAATCTCTAAGAGCTGATGGTAAACCATTCCATAAACGTGGAGCAACATTAACAAAATTATTTGATTGTGTGTTTTTTCAGGCCTGACGAGGCGCGGGTTCTCGCGCTGTACTCCCAGCAGCTCACCACAGACAGCACAAAAATGCAATGAGCTAAAGACCCAAAATGCCAAGGCAGCAACTAATTGTAAGGGGCAACAGTGAAGAATGGTCAAAGGTCAGTGGATATGGGAGATAAGGGGTCAAAAGGTCATAGACTATCCATGGGAATTTATAGAATGATAGAATGCCAGATGATGTCTTTTCAGAGCAGATTTGGTTTGATAAGGAGAGTGATGTTGCAGACTTAACATTCTCTGGTAGCCTATTCCATTTAAAGTTGGTGGCAAGGGCAAAAAGCGATCCCCCATAGGTTTTGAGTCTGGGGGTAGGGTCAAAAGGTTGTGTTGGGGATTTGGGTGTCCGTTGGTTGGTACACAAAAGCTCAGCGGAGATACCTGGTGCGTCACCATTCAAGCATTTGTATTTAAGAAAGACATATCTTGAACTTTATGACACTTTTTGTCCACTGGTAGCCAGTTTATATAAATTGAAACACAATGTCACGTTAGTAGTCTAGTTTAGACTGAAAAAAGTGCATTAAATCATTAGGGCAGAAATAAATAATTGAGCATGCAAATGGACCAATCAGAGTAGACTATTGGTGATAATTTATGCATGGAAGGATAGAATGCCAGATGTGCCCTTCACCTACCCGAGGGTGGTTTGATCGGCAGTGTGTGTTCAGGCCTGGATGAGGCGCGGGTCCTTTCAGCGGAGACTCCCAGCAGCTCACCACAGACAGCAGCGAGCCGCGCCGACCCAAGAGTGCCAAGGGTCGCACCCGGGCAGCAACCGGCAGCGGCAAGGGGTCAAAAGGTCAGTGGGGATGGGAGTAAGGGGTCAAAAGGTCAGTGGAGATGGGAGTAAGGGGTCAAAAGGTCAATGGGAGACAGGTGGCGGGGTCAAAATGGTCACTTTTTTGGGTAAATCAGACTTCCATCTTGATAAGTTTTAGTCATACTTTAGACTTAGTTCTAGGCTGTAATTGAACATCGCATCAAATTTAACAACCCTACCTTTTACCCCCCTTACCGCCTCTCAGACTCCTCGTCCCGTCACCGTGGCGATGCTGTGTCAATCGAAGACGCGTCCGACAATTTGATTGGGGTTCGAGCAGCAGAACGGGATATGGATAGACAGAAATGCATAGCGCGTCGGATTCCCAAGGCTGACAGTCCAATGATTTAGCGAAGCGGAAAAACAGGCTCCACGGACATCAGGACGGTCAGTGGGAGGTCTAAGGGAACGATATGGGGGGGGGTGTCGTCCATTTTGGGGCTCCAAGAAAAAGTTAACCCACCCCCCCATCAACATTTTAAAAAGTTGAGTGACCCCCCACCCCTCTGCTAAAGCAAAAGTCCTTTACATAGTCATTGCATTTTTGGACAATTGCTAAAAAAAATTTTTGAAAAAAATATACCATATCATGATAAAAGTTCAGCGACCACCCCAAAAGGAATAAAAAAAGTTGGATGACCCCCACCTTTTTGGACCCCCCCAGGTTTCATTATTTATGATCGTTCTCTAATTAGTGCGATCAACCAGACTGACACAACAGAAAGTAAGTGAGGAGGGGAAGGGTCTGGGTTGACCGAGACTAGTGTCTAATGTGCTTACTGTGTACAAACCATGGTGTGGTGGAGGTCCATTTATTCCTGGATTCGATAGACAAACATACATGATTTATGTTTTAATCAGGATAATAGTCCATTATTTATTGAGCTTTTCGAATCTTTGATCACAATGACGTCATGAGTCATTGTGATCAAGATAGGAGTTGTTGTTGAAAGCTCAATACAAAATAATTGGACTATTACCCTGATTAAAATATATAATTATGTATGTCTGTCTATGACCATGGTGGTTTTAGGTTGAAAAATTGTCCATTTGGGGGCGTTGGCTTTTACATGAAAGTTTATCTATATTGGAATATCATTGTTTTTTTATGTAGTCCAAATATCATGGTGGGCCTTTACATGAGCGTGGTTCCTTGAACAGCTGTAGTAACATTACTTGTATTACTTTGTAAGCTATGGGCAAGTGGATTTCATGGTCACCGCTACGTTATTGATTTTTTGTGGTTCCATGGCTTTTCAACTTTTGAGGGCCATATCTTATATCTTATATCCAAATGTGAAGCATCGGTGCAGATGGGACCACTAAAAATTTAATCCATCGCCTCATTAACATTCCCCGCTTGTATCCGACGCAGATGACTTTTTACGGCGCAAACTGGAGCAGAAGTACGCGGAGCTGAAGGCGTTGCTACGAGCGACGGGCGACAAGTCTCCGCAGCGGCAGCGGGAGGTGGACACAGAGCTCGCCCGCGAGACCAAGGCCGCCATGCGCAGGTGCGGGGGGAGCAGGGGCTAACATTACATTGGGGGAAATAAACACCTGGCTTGAACATTACATATAATTGTATACAGATAACAGATTACAAGGTGTTTTTAGCATTTTTTTTTTTTACAATATTGTTTCATGAGCTTTAAAACTCAATCATCAGAATAAAACGCTGCTGCAAAGTATTATGAGTATTAATATAGCTATTATGTTTTACTTTGATATTGACAAATGAAACAATATTGTAAATAAAATGCTGCCATAAACACCAAATACAAGTACATAATAGCTGTATTAATACTCAATCCACAAAACTGTGTTGTTTTCAAATAACACTTGGAAAAGCTTATGAATTTAATTCTATAGCAAATGTTCTGCCATAAACTCTTACCACTGTTATGGACATAGCCGTCCCTGGTCTCGCCAGCACTTTACAAAACTGTGTTGTTTTCACATAACACTTGATATGGTAAAATGGATATATATGTTTTCCAGCTATTTCAATACAGCTTCTGAAGAGACAGCTGAAGAGACAGCTTCCATTTACTATATCAAATAGCCCAATTGGGAACCTGAGTACGAGTCCCGTCAGGGACTGACCCTCCAAGTGGTAATAATAGAAAGGTGGTCTTTTATATAATAAGAAGGTTCATTTAAGAGCTTTTATGGATTTGGGACAGTTTTTTGAAAGAAATGGTAATTAGAAGAGGTGATGTAATATATATGATGTTTCTTAAATACATGTATTACATGTTTAAGATGGACTCTATATTCCCAATGCTTAATCATTTTGAAATATATCTAAATGGTGATTTTAGACGATTTTAAAGGCAATGTAAATGAATTAAGAATATAAAAATGAATCAAAATCCTTCATTTACGATTCACAGTGTTAAAAACACAAGACAAATTATTAGACGTGTTGATTCTAAGTGGAAGACAATTGAAATAAAACTGGTTGCTAAGGACTCTGTGTGGTTGCCAGGTACAAGATCATCCAGGGCCTAACACGTTGGGTACTATACCGCCCTGTCGTCGGCAGTACCCACTCCGCAGCCCAGTAGTGCACGCAGTGAGAGCAGTACTCACAGTACTCAGACAGACATATCTAACAGGTGTGTATACATTTGTCATGAAAATAAAAAATGCTATTCAGAAAAATTGTTTGAATTTTTCCTAATTTTTTTCCGTTTTTTTTTTGCTGCTGTACAATTTTTCAAGCCATCACAATCCATGCGGCGCAGAGATCTCATGCCTTATCCTACGCAGTTTTAGGTTTGGAGAACAACTTTAAAGGCAGTATGGGATCAAGCGGAAAAACGGGCGATGGTTCTATGATGCCTTTAGAAAAAAATTTAAATTTTTTTTTGAATGTTTCAACAAATGCTGTTTTGGAAATCGGCTACCGATTTATTTAATTTGAATGTTTAAATTTTTTCGATAAAAAAGCCAAAAACTTT
>CM032663.1:4650564-4660746 GCA_019095985.1 Streblospio benedicti
CTCATTTTGGCCCCCTCTTGTCACCTTTCGTTATCTGTAGAGAGGAACCCACCCCTCCTGGTAATCCATTAAGTGACGTTATCTTTAACGCCACCCCTCTGCACTTTCATGTGACGCCATTTGTGAACGATCCCTTTACTGTGAACGACCATGGTGTGATTGGGGTTCATTTATCCTGGATAAGATAGACAGACATGAATAGTTATATATTTTAATCAGGATAATAGTCCAATTATTTATATTGAGCCACTCGCGGACGCCATTGTGATCAAGACAGGAGTCCGAGGTCTAAGGGAATACCATAAATAAATCCATACCGGGGGTCGCCCATTTTTGGGGCTCAAGAAAAAGTTAACCGAATTTCCCATCAACATTTTAAAAAGTTGAGTGACTCCCCACCCCTCTGCTAAAGCAAAAGTCCTTTACATAGTCATTGCATTTTTGGACAATTGCTAAAAGAAAATTTTTGAAAAAATATACCATATCATGATAAAAAGTTCAGCAATGCCCCCCCAAAGGAATAAAAAGTTGGATGATGCCCCCACCTTTTTGGACGACCCCCCCCGGTTCATTATTATTTATGATCGTTTTAATTAGTCTCGATCAACCAGACTGACACAACAGAAAGTAAGTGAGTAAGGGAAGGGTCTGGGCTGACCGAGACTAGTGTCTAATGTGCTTACTGTGTACAACCATGGTGTGGTGGAGGTCCATTTATCCTGGATTCGATAGACAGACGTGCATGATTATTTATTTAATCAGATAACAACCAATTTACATTGAGCTTCGACAGAACTGTCTTGATCACAATGACGCCATGAGTCATTGTGATCAAGATAGGAGTTCCTGTTGAAAGCTCAATGTAAATAATTGGACTATTACCCTGATTAAAATATATAATTATGTATGTCTGTCTATGACCATGGTGGTTTTAGGTTGAAAAATTGTCCATTTGGGGGCGTTGGCTTTTACATGAAAGTTTATCTATATTGGAATATCATTGTTTTTTTATGTAGTCCAAATATCATGGTGGGCCTTTACATGAGCGTGGTTCCTTGAAGTTGTAGGAACGTTATTACTTTGTAAACTATGGGCAAGTTGGATTTCATGGTCACCCGCTTATGTTATTGATTTTTTCGTGGTTCCATGGCTATTTCAACTTTTGAGGGCCATATCTTAAGGGCCATATCTTATATCCGAACGTGAAGCATCGGTGCAGATGGGACCCAGCCACTAAAGCGTTAATCCATCGCCACATTAACATTCCCGTTTGTGTCCCGCAGACGACTTTTTTTACGAGCAAACTGGAGCAAACTGGCTGAAGGCGCTAAGTTACTGCGAAGGGCGACAAGTCTCCGAGCGACAGCGGGAGGTGGACACAGAGCTTGCCCCGCGAGACCAAGGCTGCCATGCGCAGGTGCGTGGGGGGAGCAGGGAAATAAACACAGCGAACATATAACATATACAGATAATAGATTACAGTATTTATGACAAGGCAGCATTTTATTTATTTAGGGATTTTCCAATATCAGAATAAAACGCTGAAATGGAAATCATTTGTCGTATCAAAGTACTGCATAGCAAATGAATACTGTAATAAAGTGTTTTATTCTGATGATTGAGTTGTAAAGCCTTTGAAACATATAATAAAAATTGATGACACCTTTGTAATCATGTTATCTATACATAGCTTCCCAATGAACTCCATAACTGTGTTGTTTTAAATAGCACTTGAAATAATATTTTGATGGATATCCATTATATAAAAAACAGTAACCATTATTAGACATAATCCCCATTGTTGAGGTCTCAAACCTTTGTTGAGTTTGAGTCCGCATGGCCACTTGATATAATTGGAAGCTGTTTCTTCAGCTAAAAAATTGATAGCTTTTAAGAACAGTGAAGAGTAGAAGTTCATACCCATCCTAAATCAAATATACTAAGACCACCCGGGTTGTGACCTCAAGTGGTCTGAATGGTCCCTAATATATAAAAGGTATATTCATTTTGGTATATTTATGAAGATTTGGGAGCTTGAAAAATGGTTCTATTACAGAAGTGGTCTCATTATAGAGGTGGTCTTAATTGAAGGCTCTACTGTATGACATGTTTAAGATAGGGATAGAAAGGACTCTATATTCTCAGACAGTGCTTGATCATTTTGAAACATATCTACACGGTGATTTTCAGCTGATTTTAAAGGCAATGTAATTGAATTAAGAATATAAAAATGAATCAAAATCCTTCATTTACGATTCACAGTGTTAAAAACACAAGACAAATTATTAGACGTGTTGATTCTAAGTGGAAGACAATTGAAATAAAACTGGTTGCTAAGGACTCTGTGTGGTTGCCAGGTACAAGATCATCCAGGACGGCCACGTTGGGTACTATACCGCCGCCCCGCCGAGAGCCCGCCGCAGTACCCACTCCGCAGTACCCAGCAGTGCACGCAGCGAGAGCAGTACTCAGACAGACGTATCTAACAGGTGTGTGCATTTGTCATGAAATAAAAAAAAAAAAAAATTCCTAACAGGAATTTGCCTTTTTACCTGTTTTTTCTTTTTGCTGACTGTACAATTTTTCGCTAAGCCATCGACGACTCTCGTGCAAGTTTCTATGCATCGTCGTATCTCATGCCTATATACCTACGCAGTATATAGGTTGGTATGAACAATGACTTGTAAAGGCAGTATGAGTGATCAAGCTGTGAAAACTGACGATGGTTTCTATGATGCACTTAGAAAAAAATTGAACATTTTTTCTTGAATGTATACAACTAAATGCTGTTTGTAATCACATGATTATCAATGAATGTATTTCGATATGCCAGACCCTACTATTCGACTGCTATACAGAGTGTGTTTAAACCATTGTGTGGTAAATAGCCTCAGTTTCATAAGAATTTTGAACCTTAAAGAGCTTGTGAATGAAAAAGATCCATAGCAGGTGGCTTTTGAATACCCGTTTATGCATAAATAAATTATTGATAAGTCGTTGACTGAGACCAGAGATATTTTTCAGATCTGAACTCACCAATGTGACCTCAAGGTCAAGCAAGGTGGATGCTGCTGGCAGTGGTAAGTACGATACGTAGACAACTGCTATGTGTATTAATGTTTTCACAGTTTTGTGCGCAGTGTTCTTTGCTCTTTTTCTGAAGCAAGGTATGATTTTTTTGTTTTTATTTTTCTATGTAGCCAGATTTTTATTTGCGAATATTTCTTATTAGATGAAAACAAAACTCATTATATTTCAACTTAGACATGTTATGCTTTTTAGTATTTTCAAATCGAGAAATTTGTAGGCCTTCGAAAATCTGATTATACAACAATTTTGTTCCGTTATTTGAATGGGAAAGTTAAGATGAAAGGCTCTTTTAAGAAATCATTTACAATTTGAATATTCACAAAGATAAGTATGACAAAGGAAAACTATTCCTATTGTCTAACGTACTTCTATGGCACAGAAACCCGTCATCACCTTTAGACATATCGTCCTTGCTCTGTGTTCTTTTTTATCTCCTCTAATGCATGTACCGTCCCATATTGAAGCCTCCGACATAGAAATCTGGGTTGGCATAATAAATGCAAAATTGACACATGATAACTCAATGTTGTACCAGTGATTTCATTCACCTTGGGAACAGTGATGTTAGTAGTGTGAGAAGTAACTTGTACTGTAAACATTGATCCAAAATGGATAAATACGCATTCTTGCTCCGTAAATTGACAATCGATCAAACAGTAATCATACCGAATCATGTCATCATTGTAGTCGTTTTTTTTTCATATTTTGAATTCAGAATTCATTGTGGTTTTCATGAGTACTAAAAATAAAAAAGATGTACATTGTACAGCATAAATTGTGAAAACATTAACATTTCGTATGCATTTTTATCTTTAGATATTTTTGTTGTCCGATATTGATCATTGGAGGACTTTCACTGATACTGTGTTTCATACGATCCATAGATAGAAGCCAAAGCAAGTGCATGATCATTGTAACTTCTGCTTTAACGCTTTTTTTAAAAAAGTTATGAATGATTTTTGTGTTCTTAGAAACTTAGTAAGTAAAACGCTACATTTATCAAATCTAAATTAGATAACACTAACACTATCCTCATGCTCAAGGTCCCGACTTTTTTACACAGATTTTCAAAACTTTATTTTTTTCGTTTTGCTTATCAGCATATTTTATAAACTTTAATTCTTAATATTCAGATTTCAAATTTATGGTGATCAAATTTTTTATTTATTGAAATTTCCCTCCATTCTAGGGTTTTCCCCAGTGACTGAGTCCGGGATTCCCCCCATCTCCAAAGGTTTCCCCTCTGTCAGTGGTCAGGGTTACCCCGGGGATTTCCAAATCCTGAGTAGAATTTTCTCATTGTCTGTGGTTGGTTATTCAAGCCCTTGCTAGGGATTCATCCAGTATTCCTGTAGCTGGGATTCCCAAATATTTGCCAGAATTTCCCTGATTCCGCCCAGGAATTCCCTCCTCTCTCTCAAGGGATTCCCCCGTAGCAGGGATTCCCCTCCCCCCTAGCTCAGCCTTCTCTTCCAGATCTGTTCCCGCGCCTCTGCCTGATCAAGAAGTGGCGGCGTTACCACGACAACTCGTACGGCTTCACGATGCAGACGACCTTGGCCTCGTCCCAAGGTCGCCACGGCCACTATCTGGGTCAGGTCGCGGCCGGCAGTCCCGCCGCTCTCGCCGGGGTCAGGAGGTCGGACAGGGTCGTGGAGGTCAACGGGGTCAACGTGGAGGGCGCGGAGCACACAGAGGTCGTGACCCTGATGCGGAAGTATGCGGACAAGGTCACGCTGCTCGTGGTGGACGTCAAGACCGACATGTTCTACCGACAGAAAGGCGTCGTGGTGACGTCCAAGATGGCCGATGTCGTGCGGATCGAGTGTCCCAACGAGATGCCGCGAGGTTGGTGGGACGGGAAAGTTACGTCGGCTGGGGTGGGTCAGCAAAAATCAGATGCAATTGGTCAGATGAAATCAGATTTGAACGATAAAGATTCGTACGCTAAAAGGGAATCGAAATCGAAAGGTTCAAATAAATCAGACATGAACATGCGAAGGAAGTCAGAGTTAGCGCATCAAAATAAATCCAATAGCCGTGATATAGATAGATCAGCTGCGATTGGTGGGCATGATAAGAGATCCGCCGCTATTGGTCAGACACTGTGGGAGAGGAAGTGGGCAGAGCTAATGCAGGAAGTGGGGGGTCACAAGTGGGAGGAGTTTCGCCATGAGGTCGGCGAGGTCAAGTGGGCGGAGCTTATCCGCGGTGTGTGGACCAATGAGAAACAGCGGAAACGGCGTTATTTGGGGCCTCCGGGGCTGTGGGCACGCGAGGAACGGCTGGAGGAGAGAGTGCGCAGGCAGCTGGAGGTGATAATACAGAGAGACTTCGGGGGCAGCAGTCTTATATATGAGGCTGGGAGATGGAAGGAGGAGGAGACGGAGAAGGTGTGGAGGAAGAGGGAGGGTGACACGCGGAGGATTACAGGAGATTGTGTGTACACTCGAAGGATTACAGGGAATGATGATAATGATGATGATGAAATAGTGACGGAAGAAGCATCAATGTCTGGGGACAGTAGCACAATAGAGGCAGAAACTGAGGAACAGTCGACTTATTCTGATCGTGCTAGTAGCGTATTTGTGGAGAAAGAGAGACGGCAGCAGAGAGAGAGGATGGAAGGGGTGAGGCGGCTGGTGAAGGAGATCCATCAGCTGGAGCGGGGGAGAGATGACAGGGTTAGGGGAGGGCGTGGGAGACGTCAGCAGCAGCAGCAGCAGCAGCAGCAGCAGCAGGATGATGTAGACACAGAGCAAGCTGGGGAGAGGCGGCAAGCCTGGGAGGGCCGGCCTTATAGACGGCCAAAATCTGCGCTCAAGGCTGATCGTGAGGGGAGTCGTGGGCGGCATCGTGTGTCATTCTCAGAGACGGACGACTCTGTGGCGAGGTTTAAAGCCGAGGAGAGAAACAGACGAGAGGGTGAGGATTATAATAAGGCTGTGTCGAGTAGGAGTAGGGCTCGGGCCTCAGATGAGGGCAGGAACCCACCGAAATATGAGGACTCTGAGGTTGGGTCGAGTAGGAGGGGTAGGGCGGAGTGTGGCTTTGTCTCGGAGGCTGTGGAGGCTGCGATCAGGGGGCAGCGGGTGGTAGGTGGAAGCAGCAGGGTAGAGGAGACGGTGTGCATGCGACGCCTTGGGGGGCGGTATTGTGAGGACTGCGACAGGATAGAAAGGGTTAATGGTGGTGATGGGAGTGAAAGTGTCAATAGTGGTGAAAGGATCAGTAGTTTTGACAGGAGTGAAAGGGTTAATGAAGGCAGAAAGATGGTCGCTGGTAGAAATCAAAGAGTTAATGCCAGAAGTGAAAGTGATGCCATGACAATGAGTTTGAATGAGGAGAGAAAAGAGAAACGTCGTCGTCGAGAGAAACATGATGGTAGGAGTAGTAGGGCGAATGGGAGGAGTAAGAGGGATAGGAGTAGAGAGAATGGGTTTGTTGATCTCAACATGGTGCAGATATATGACAAGGACGATGCTCAGTGGCAGAAAGAAGTGATGGAAAGGAGGGAAAGGAGAGCAGCTGAGAGGCACCGGCGCAATGATGAAAATAAGGAGAATATCGCTGTCTCCAGAAATTTAAAACTGAAGAATAATGAGACTAGAGATACTGATGATAGTGTTAAGCATAGTGAACATGCTGGAAATAATAGAAATGGTCAAAAACATCTAGAAAATAGAAAACCTAAAAAGTCACATTATAAGCGTAATAAAGTAAATCCTGAAGTGATCTCTGATGACTGTTGTCGTGTTGATAGTAAGGAGAAAACAGCTGTCAACAAGGAACGATCTTCCCACAATCATGGAGACAACTCACAGATTTTACAGTAAAAAACACCAACAAAAAGGCGTGACCATGAAGACCGCTACGATCGTCAGACGCGCTCCATGTGTGATGATTCTAGCAGCGACAGCTACGTGGAGAGAGGGAGGCGGAAGGTGTGGCGCAGCAAGGTCGGGGGGGTCGCAGGGGGCGGGGTTGACCCTGCGGTGACCCGCAGGCGACGCAGGTTCACGGACGCTGTACCGTGGTACGACTTCCGAACCCGGAGGAACAGTGACTCGTATTTGGGCACCGCATTTTGATGGGTTTGTTTTTGCTTGGAGGGATTTTGGGAATATGGATTTGATTGGTTTTTTGCTCTGAGTTGAAGAATGAATATGGATGTTCAAGTTGTGTTTGTGGAGGGTTTTGAGCTTGTTTTCTGGGAAGTTGAAGAAGGAATATGGATGTTTAGTTGTGTTTTGGGTATTGAAAGAATGAGCAAATCCTTGATCTCTGGGAAGTCAAATAAGATATTGTAGGAGACGTGTTCTTTGTTCTCTGAGAAGTGGAAGAAGTGATGGTGACGGAAGTAGATGTAGAAAATATGAATGCTTGCTGGTTCTCTTGGAATGACAAGAAGGACCAATTAATTGTTTCTTGGAAGATGTTGAAAGAATGTTTGGCTTGTTTTCTTAGAAGTGGAGGTCAGTAGATGTGATGTTCCAAGGAAGCATTGCCGGGGGCGTACATTTCTGCCGGTAGTTTTTGTATCACAATCTGTTTGTGTGAAGCAGCTAGGTTTGCATAAGATATAGAATAACAAGATGAGTGCTACAATTGGTGTAACTGAAGGAGGGATGTCCTAATGAAATATGCCATCAGAATTTAATGTCAGAAATGAATAAAATGAAATGTTGTAAAGGGAACTAGGGAATCAGAAGTTGAGTTGGGTCGAAGTGACCCCCGAAGATACTAGAACGAATTAAGTGTGAATTGAACGCATAGAATTTTTAGTTTTGTATTTTTCTCCAGATACATTGAATACATTTTAGATTTGATTCCCGCATTTCTGATTGTGACTGCTTTATTACAAACAAATCAGAGTGTGATTTTCTGACAGTTGCGTCTGATTTATTCAAGATAAAATACGGCCAAGTGAGATTTTGCTTTTATGCACCTCCAGTTTGTACTTTTTGCACCTGTTCAAGTTGCAGAAGTCAGGGACCGGGAGTTGTGAATCTATGCACAAAATTATGGTGCTAACGACTTTGGTATATTGTGTGAGATGGGTGCTTGTTGGATGTGTTGAAACATTACGTTGAATTGTGGTGGTGTGGTTTAATTATGTATAGAATTAGAACATTACATGTATAAGTCTGTAATTGTCATGTTGATCCTTATCTATGTTTTCTGTCTGTGCGTCCTTGTAGTTTGTGTCTTCAATGTTAAAGAAAAAATGTGCCTGTCAATAATTGTTCAATGAAATCAGTTTAAGTGATGACTGAGAGAATCAATCATTCAAAGTTTCATCTTGTGAAATTGTACATTGAATTATTTGTAATTTATAACTAATCATTGTAAATCTACCCAACAGTTTTCTTTCTTTGTGCGGCGTTGTCTTCAAATTGTATGATTTCTCCTTTGATGTAAAGTGATAATTTTCTGCAAAGGAAAGAAATTACTTATAGTTTGTTGTTCTTTTCTGATATTCAAACCTCAAAGAACAACAAAACTATAAACGAGAGCTTGTGCTACATATTAAGTATTATATGATAAGACAGAACAAATTATGAAATCCAAAAGGTACTAAATGTTATTGAAATCACGAATTTTCGCATCTTCAATGCTTTATCAAGTGAAAATTGTTATTGTAAATGTTATTCGAAATAACATTTTTCACTTGATAAAGCCGCGAAAAGATGCAAAAATTCGGGATTTCAAAAAAATTAAGAATTTGAACTTCCTAATTTGTTCTGTTTTGATATAATATGATACGAGCAGCGCCAAGAACTTTTTATATTATTATATGATAGAGTTACATTTAACGAATTTGTGCAAGCGCCAGTTTGATGTCCCAATTGTTGTCTCTGCTGAAACCTCGTGTCTCCTTCCCACAATGCCTCAGTGAAGGATGAGGAAGTGACCCTGATTGACCTGACCCAGATCCTCCCTGTCCCGACCCACATGCCTCGGCCAATCATAAGGCCTAGCACAGCAGGCAAGCGGAAAAGTGTGCGTTTTGAGTGCGAATGACCGCATCAGGTGCTGGACAGGAGCACCTCCAGTAGGTCACCTGTCACAGGTATAGCATGGCCACCCGAAAACATCAATATGGCTGCTTGCTGGGAATTTACATTCAAAATGAATATTTTTTCGTAATTATATAAATAGAAAAAAAAATCTGAATTTTTTCACATGTTTATATTTTCCCATACCAGCAGTCATAAGACATCTGAGGCGAGATGAACTTCGATGTCGTTCTTTTTTCTCCGTTATGGCTCCCTAAATCTTGGCACCGTCCCATATTTATGCACATTCATGTATTTTATATTGATGCGTTTCGACGTTATGACTTGTCCAGCGATTTGCATCTTGTATTTTGGTATATTGCTCAGTGCATGAAGTGTTCAGGTTTATCTTGAAATTTGCAATGATGATGGTATAGAAATGTTTAAAAATCATCAGAGACTTAATTATGTGTATTGGGGGGGAGGGTATTAACAAGCGGATTAACACTAAGTTTGATAGTAAAAATATTACATTTTTGTCAATCATTATAAACCTGAATAATTATGAATTGATGAATTCATTTTGTCTGCCATTACCAAAATCATACCTTATTGTAGAATTATTTTTAATTATTTCATGATTTTTTGTAAAATCAAAACTTCATTTTTCTAAAAATGCTATGTAATGAAAGTGATGTGTATAATGTGTTAGATACGCAGAATTAAAGTGATATTTCTTATTTCCTACATTAGCATATACACGTACGTGCAATGTGCTAATGGTTATGTTATTTACCTAGACCCAACAAGCTCTTGCAAAAGATATGATTTTGTTGTATAATTGCGCATGGCATGTTTTTGTAATGTCTTAAATGTCACTTTTTGTCATGTTGTAGTGCCTAGCATGGCATTTTGCATGTTAAATATTACAATATATATACCCGGTATATATTATTCAGTATTTTATGTATGTATTTTATTCAGATATTTATCAATGTCAATTTTATGATGTATGTCCTTATATTATTGACAACTTTTTTTCCCGATTTTTTTAGAGCTAATCATTGCCTTGTAAATCAGCTGCCAATCAAAA
>CM032663.1:4678726-4716915 GCA_019095985.1 Streblospio benedicti
ATTATCTGTCTTTGTTTTGTTATGGGCTTGTACTCAATGATTCATGAGAATGTATATGAGCGTCTTAATGTGATACGTTGTTTATATTTATATTTAATACTCATCTGCACAAGGTTTTTACATTATATATACAGTTTACAACTATCCTATTGTGCTAGTTTTTGACATCAAGTTCACCACTGAAGGAGAGGAAAATGGTGAGCCAACATCGAAGAAAGATGATGGTAGTCTCAAACTCAAGATCTACCATAAGCCGACACACACCGACCAATACCTCCAGTTTGACTCTAACCACCCCTTAGAGCACAAACTCAGTGTAGTACGCACTCTCCATCATCGAGCCAAGACTGTGGTTACTGAAGAGATGGATCGAGAAGCGGAAATAAAGCATGTGAATGAGGCATTATTAAAATGTGGATATCCATCCTGGGCGATCAAAAGAGGATCTGTGTTGAGAGACAAGGAAGAAGCAGGAAAGAAGAAGGACCGGACGGTCGAGACAAAGAAGACGATGGTGGGAATACCATATGTGAAGGACTTGTCGGAGGCGGTGAGAAGGATCAAGAGTGGTTATGGATGTAGTGCCTACTTCAAACCGGTGAACACTCTAAGACAGTTACTGGTAGCACCCAAGGATCCAGCCAAGAAAGAAGACGTCTGTGGTGTGGGTTACCAAATTAACTGTGGTGGATCAGGCTCTGAAGGATGTGGGTGAAACATCAAAGACCCTTAAGACCAGATTTGACCAGCATAGACGTCCTAGCAGCACCTCCTCACATGTCTCCTTACACCTACATCAACCCGACAGAGAAAGCCATCACATATCCCTGGATAACATCAAGATAATAGATCGTGATCAGAACACTTTTGAAAGAAAGATCAGGGAGGCCATACACATCAGGCGCCTCAAGCCCGCCGACCTCAATAAGAACGTGGGGGCCGCCGACCTGCCAGCCATCTACACCAACATCCTACCAGCCTCTGCCGATGACATCACACCATGATCATGTGACGATTAGGCAGTTGGCAGACTGAAGAAGGACCGGGAAGGTCCGAAAGGCTATCAATGTGAGCTTATAAAAACTAGCACAAAAGGATAGTTGTAAACTGTGTATATAATGTTGTTTATGTTATTTATATTTTCTATTAATCTTTAAATAAGATCTATTTTCAGCAAATCCATTGAGGATGATCGTCGGTCAAACCCAGCACGCGATAGGACCATAGTTCATACTTTGAGCTCTTTATCGACGAATATGGCGTGAAGGAGAAAGCCAAGTAAAAGGAAAAATAGGAAAATAGAAGAAGTGAGCTGGGATTGCTCAATATCCACTTTTAAGAATGTACGTGAGCCTTTCAAATGTGAAGTGTGCTGTGTCACAAGAGGTACATCAATCAGAAAGCCATGCATCACTCCTCAATTTTTACACGTTGAGCTTGGATTGGTTTCACAACATTTTCCACCTCAATTCGTAAAGAAAGAAAACAAAGGTTCAGTAGGCAGTAGGTATACTAAACAGGAGGACCAAGAACCATCAACGAAATCTACACCAAAGTATAAGATTAAGAAGGAGGAACCATCACCGTCCAAAGGCATATATAGTGCCTCCTCTCAAAGGACAGTCAAATTGGACCTTACAGTGAGGCTATTGGAATGCATAAGTTTGCCGTAGATAACTATGAAAATGTAATAGATGAAGATGATGGAAATCTGAACTATGGATTTATTTTCGAACTGAGTGCTAATTGCATGAGATTTACAGATGCTGCATACGTACTCCTCCCACTTGTAAAAGGAGATATGACTGGTGGGGACAGAAGGAAAGTGTCACACTTAGCCACAAAAATAGCAAAAATATATAAATCTGCAAAAGTATTGAATCGAAAAAATCAAAATACACAAAGTGCAGTCACCGAGCAATATATGAGGAGGCATTTTAGATTTAACAGTGGAAAGTCCAACGCAATGTCATCCACTGAATCCTCTTCAGCTGGAAAATTCCTAAAGCGTTATGCAAGTTATAGCAGTACTAACTCAAGCACCAGCAGTACAGTGCCGGCAGCCAAAAGCTTCTCCCGTCAAGGGTCAGGGTGCGGTAGCAACAGCCAGGTGTCATCCTCGTCACCTTCAGCACAGTCCTGGGACAATGGAGACAACTGCTGGGACCCCAACACTGACGATGATCAGTATGTGATGCAGAGACATGAAGAGGAGGACCAGATGGAGGCAGCAGCCATAATCACAACCCCCACACCCCCGAGGAAAGGATTAGGAGAAAATGTAAAAGGCCGAGTACTCATATAAATTTTGATCTCATGCGCATGATTTCTGCAAGCACGGATGAGTGGGTTCCTCCGGATCACACGTGGACATGGGTGATCAGGAATGTCATTTTTAAGTATTTTGTCAGTTGTAACAATAGCGTGCACATTTGCTGCTGCTATTGCCACAGGGTTCCTGTTTAAATCAATGGGAATATTGAAACTGTAGTAATTGCACTTTTATACAAACAATTTTGACGGTGAATAATGTAGATAATCTGTAATTTTGTGTTGGTATTCACAGCATTTGAGATTGAAAGACATTGTAATAGATGTTTGATGTTTTGATATTGCAAATGTGTAGACTACTACATTGTGTACATATCTGTGTATAAATATAGGTTTGTTACATTATGTACTAAGTATAATTGTCCATGTGTTTTTGTAATATTTTATTGGAATAATTTTCTGAATAATTTCCAATAGCTGTATTCAATGTGCATAACCAAAAAAGTAACTTTTATTTTACTGAATGTTAATGTCAATTTTTTGTGTCAAAATCCAGACAGCCTAGATCTAACACGGAACTAATGTTTAACATTTGATCATTTCAATTGAATTGGTTGGCAATTGAAGTTAATTGCCCCATAGTCCAGGGGGGGCGTGGCAAAAATTGAATAGGGTTTTTCATGAAATAGAATTGCCTACCCTGGATGTATTGCCTACCCTCAAATCCTAGCTTATGCATGACCACCATGAAAATAAAAATACTTGTGAATGTTTCTAAAAAAATAAGAATAAAAAAAAATCGTTAGTAGATCTATAGCACTTCAGATTTATGGATTAAAAAGTGATGGTATTAGACGAATAGAAACTCCAGCAAAATTTTGAGTTTAATCAACACGCTTCGCAAAAATGTATCACATATACCAAAATGTTCGCTGGAGTTTCAGGATCAATTTCAGTCCTGTTGTACTAAATTTCTCCTGTGCAAAAGTAAAAAAAAAATAAAATGGCCTTAATGTGGACCTACGTCAAAAGAACTAAACCGCGTCTGCAAATACGTCTTATAATACCCACACAGCAAAGTCAACCATGAAATAAAAACTACTTCAAGTAAAAAGCTATTGTTCACAGGACTTATACCCCCACTACTTGGCTACTCAGAACAGTAAACAAATCTATTTAACCTCTATTTCTTATACTCTCAGGAGCAGGATTTGTAAAGTACGTAATTTTGGACTCCTTGACACTTTTGCTTCAGAAAAAAAATTACATAAAGCTTAATTTCTCTTCTTATATTTTTATATGTTAACATGAGTATTTTAATCATTCAGGACTTACTACATTCAACCAGGACTTACTACATTCAAACATTAGGAAACTAAGGCATCGACTATTTGATCTCGGGGGGGGGGGGCTATTTTCACCATAGCTTCAATTTTTTTTTCATTAAATTTGACATCTAATTCTTTTTTTTTCTTAGATTACTGAACCTCAAATTTTTAAAAGCTGTATAAAGCTGTTTAAAGCCATATTTGACAATTATTTATTTTTTTCCTAGCCAAATGAAACATTATTTTTTTCACCAATTTTCAGCCTTGCGTTATTTTTTTCAATATTTTTGCCCCCCCTCCCCTGACATCAAATGGTCGATGCCTAATGAGCCATCTTGGGTGCTTTTATCTTAATATTTGACAATTTTATGAGCATAATACTAACCCTACCCCTCAAACGTCATTTTGTGCCAAAGGTTATGTGCAATAGATCTTACAATGTATAGGCCCGTTCAAACGTATATAACACTTTTGGGCATTACGTCACCTACAGACGTGACCGTGTCTTATTGAGGGCAAGTGACTTTTAAGAAAGTTGCATGCCCTGAAGTCAAACAAGTTGTTGTATGTGCAATTTTCAACATAGAAATCAGTAATGTGTTCAAAACCAACAATGCTTTTTGACTTTATTGACTTTGACACACTTGTCAGTTTAATTTTGAAATAGTTTGTTAAATTATCAAAATTGCAAAGCTAAAATATTTTGTATTTAATTTTAATCTAGGATGACACAATTGCATAAAAAAGTACAGATATAACAATTTCAATTATTTTGTTAAGATGCTATCTCACCATTTTTGCATATTGTCAAAGCAAGTAACTTTCATTCAGTGCAAGTAAATTTTAAATGTTACTTGCCCTGATGTCAGAAATTTTATAGCAGACCAGACCCACCCAACCAAAATTCATATGGGCTTGGTCATTTATTCCCAATGAATTCAAAACAGTGTTATGATAAAAACAGATTATAGAAATAATCTATTAATGCACAAGACAAAACTCAATTCATATCAAAACTTTAATGCGATCATCTGTACATTTATTCGCCTCAAATATCACAAGAAATTGCATAATCATTCAAACTATATCACAACTATTAAATACACTTTTCAGTCATGATTACAACGAATTAATATTGTTAACAAATTCAATTTCCTCTTATTATTTCATAAAGTTGTTAGCCATATTAGCAAGTCAAGTCCAAGCACAAATTCACATTTAAACATCATGTAAATACACTGTGATACAGAAATATTAAATACATTTTTGAGGTGCCAGTGACCATGCATTAGAAAATATAGATAAAAACTTATGCAATCCTAAATGTGTTTTGTTTTTTCTAATAAACCAAGCAGATGAAAATGGGGATTAATATTTTTCTCACTATAATGATTTCGTAACTATCCTGATAATCACATTTCACAAAGGAAGCTAAACTACAAAAGTAAGCAAAATTTCTCCAAATGGTACAATCTGAAACCCAATTAGAACTTCAATCATTCTTAGCTTTCTCCAAAACTATGACTGACCAATGTGTAGAAAAAAGTATGTAAATGTCAGTTTCAATATAACATTGAACAGCATTTTGCTGGTGAACATGCACAGTAAAATATACCATTGTCATTGTTATATTACCATATAAATCTATTGACAATTGTTGGATACAGCCTCATAGGAAATAAATATTAGTGACGTCACCACAATAATACATTGCTTAAAGTTTTATGAACCTGCTATTTTATGTTAGTATTCCTTTAAATTTATATCAAAATCATTTCAACAACTACAATAATTAGCAATATATATTTACTTCCGAATCTTCAACCGCTGTTAGGAGCTGGAAATTTGGAAGTAAATGTTTATCTCTAAATATTGTAGGTGTTGAAATGAATTTAATATAGATTTATATGATTTACACTACAAATGAACTTTTACATTGTTAATGTTCTTGTAATGAAAATCTTAGGAGAAATATTTAAGATAAATTGAAACAATCTCATCTATTAACAGGGCTAAAAAGGAGCTGCTTTTACACCATCTGCTACTTCCGTTCACACAATGTACGTACAACAAATAAGAACAATACATATTGAATATGAATCTTGAACATGTATAACAATGTAAAACACACACTTGCCATACAACCGTAGACACCATCATATACACCATCATCTAGCAGTCCCTTATCATATATCATTCTATTACATAGCCATTACAATTTTCAGACATTCTAGTCACAAATGTTTGTCATGACATTTGTCAGTGATTTTTTAGAATTGGGGTAATACAATTAATACTGTATGCAATCATATACACAAACACATTGTGATTCTGGAATAATAAAATCACAGAAATAATTTGGAATATGTGATTCTGGAATAATAAAATCACAGAAATAATTTTAGAATATTTAAAACATTTATGTAAGTAAAGCAACTTAAATAAAATGCTCAAATACTTGTCTTTACTAATTGATTTAACAAGGTAAAGTGCATGAAATAATCCAATGAGCGTTTCACCTGCTTTTCTGTACAAACAATAACCTCTTTTATTGATGAGGTCCTTGTGGACAATTTCCAAATTGTCAATATAAAAATGCATCTAATAAATTCAGGAAAATTATTAAATGACCAGCCACCAATTTTATTGCTGCAGTAGAAATAACTAATTAACAAATACATTTATTTTTCATTATAAGCATTACACTCTATAAAAATTCTACACTACACCTAATAAGGCAGAATCATTCAGTGAAAAAAGTGCATATACAAGTACTTACATCACCAATATCATTATGAACATAAAATAATGAAAGAATGATAAATAATAATCTGAACACACGATGACATGATTACAATTAATGCATTATTTTCGAGCAATATTCATTACATCATTAAGTCTGCCATTTGGCTGATTCATTAATTTAGAAGAAACTTTTGCTTCTCAATTAAAAGAAAACATGAAATCTGTTGAGCTACATGAATATACTAGTGTTACTGTGTCTGTTATATTTATATATCCATGAAGAAAGCCTATCAGATTACAGCTTTCTCCCGTCGAATAATGATTGAGCTTTGATCAGAGTACTGGACCAGCCAGTGTGTAGTGATTCGTAACCAACCGCGATAGATAAGTATGGCTACCAAAGCGTGTGTAACCCTAATGTAATTCAGATACCCCCGCAAAAATCTAATGATGTTAAGATTATCAAAAAGTAAATCACAAATGGTGCATGGAATATCATGAAATATTTCAACATCACTATAGACAAATGATATAATTGTGCAAAAAAGTCATGCGAACTTGTCTGACAGAATTAGAATCAGATATGGCATTCTAAGCTTCAATTTTATTGAATATGTTATCATGGACCAGAACATATATAAGGCTAATTTAGAAGTCACCGGAAGAGTGAGGCATTCTGACATGTGACCCCACAAATCCGACACAAACTCCACGGTTGTTTGAGTAATAATAACCACCAGATGCCCCTAACATGGATCCTAAAATATCGCCCATGTCATTTTTTAATTGGATGGGTGAAGTTTGAGCGTCTCATGATTTTTTCTACTTGGACATTACCAATAAAAAGTGACAAAGGCAATTTTAAAAATGTCTTAAACATAAAAAAATGGCCTCAAGTGAGACTCTCTGGTGGCAGATCCAGGATTTCCCAGAAGGTAAGCACAGCTCGTCCAAACGCACAATCCCAGCTACACCTCGTTCTGCCATGATGACTAAAAAAAGTGTCCAAAAGGGCTTGGTCTCGACCCTGAATCTATCACTGGTCTCATAAGAGGAGTGTCTGTGGTCAGACGTTCTGCTGGCCTGCGAGTGCTCCGGTGCTGCCTCCACCAGTACGTTTGGCTGCGAGAGGAGAGTATCGTGGCATGCGGGGCAGGTGGCGACCCACGTTCTTACGCAGCCTGAAAAACAGAGACCAAATCTTATTTTAATTTATTTTTACTCATTTTAGATTTGTTATTTATTTTTTATATTATTTAACACGTTATATATATCACAAAACAAGAGTTTGAATTTATACACCAATACATTATATATGTTATATATATAGTATACAACAAATCATGCAATCATTGTTAATTTTCTAAATATGATAATTTCCATTGCCAAAATAAAACAGTAAAAACAATACTTGTCATAATTACATGATGATAGAATAAACCACTAATTTTCATAAATATATGTATATAATATAAATGCACATATATTTATTTCATAATACTTATATAGACTTGAAATAACTAATATTGTAAATTATAAAACCAACATCTTTCATGATTCATTCACATTGTAATTACAAATAACTATTTTTGACCTTGCGGTCATCCTCAAAACATAATGCAAAATGAACAAATATAATAAGTAAGTTACATAATTTTAAATGATATTTAAACTACCCCTTCAGGTGGCTTTGGTTATCAAATATTTACAATATATTCTCAATATCTATTAGTAATCAAATCAATTAAATTGGCACTTCTTTCATATCGTAAAGCCAGGTATATATATTTGAATTCATCTTTGATAAATATATATGTGTCATATTTTGAATGATTATTGCTTTCATCTACCAGGTATTTTTTTATATATAACATAACGAATATACGATATTATTGTGTTTATTATACGCGAGTTAGTCATTCCAAATATTACTTCTTTTAATGTGATATTGTCTGAAAAATATGTCAAATCATTTGCCCATATATTTCCTTGCAGTGGTAATAACAGGTGACTAATATCTTGATATCTGCCACAATATAAACAATTTGGATATTGGCTTATTTTTTATTTAAATAGTCAACTTCTTGTTGCTAAGATATCATGAAGTACTTTATAATTAAATTCTAATAATTCTTTATCTATTTGGCTTTTCAAATTGTTACCATAATTATACAACCAATCAGCATTAAAGCTAACAAAAGTATTCCACATCAAATTTGATCTTGACTCTAATTTTACATTCATTACAAAAAATCGTTATAATAATCTTTAGATTTTTTAGCAATGTTCTTGGGGGTTTCAGCAATATCATCTACAGAAACTTATTAATTAGAGTATCTCACATAGCTGTTGTAGATATTGGAACAGCTGTCAATACTTGCCATAATTTGAAAATAATTATTTTTGTTTTCTAATTTTCAAACACTGATTTAGTTCTATTCATCTAGAGGATTATATTAGCACCAGTAGAAAATGAAAGCAAAAAAAAAATGAAAAAAATAAAGCTAAATGGAAATATAAACAACAGTAAAACATATAAGACAAAATCATCCTAAATAATTACACTGAAACTATGGATAATCATATTATAAATTAGTTAATTAACATTGGTTTCCTTTATTACCTATTACTTCTATGGTTTATTATTAGTGGAATTATCAAATTTATTCAAAGTGAAATATTGTTCAGATTACGTATTTTCTAATCTCTGTAATTGATCACTACTTTTGAAAAACTTTATAAGTCAAATTTGCCCTAATGGAAAATAAGCTAAAGTATTAGACTATTTATCTACAATTAAGCATCAGATTAGAATAAATTTGTAAATGTGTTGGAAACAATTTTTTCTAGTGCAACCTGTTATAAACAATGTAAACGAATTGTATTATAACTCATACAACAACATGTCAACAAGGTGTTTACAAAATTTGTAAACTGGTATAACCTGTTTACAAACTTCTCAACAAACTGTTCTATTTTCTTGGACATGTAAGATGTCTAGCCTTTTCTATTTGTTGACTGGCTAATGCAACAATCCCTCTTCTCTCTTCTAAGTGGGTATTGTTGGGCCCCCATCAAACGTTTTTATGTCTGATATCAGCGCTGGATCCAACACATAATTTTTGTTCTGCTTTTTCCTTATATAAACTGTTCAGTATCATCAAAGTAAAGGAAAAGCTAGGAAAACTGCAAAATTAGTCACCAGTCCCACAGAGATTTTAGCTTGATGATTTGTAATTTTCTATTAATTAATTAATTAATTAATTAATTAATTAATCGATTAATTAATTAATTAGCTGGTTAGTTAATTAATGTATGTATTTATTTATCTATCTATTTATTGGTTCCAATTACTGTTTTTGGAGATTCACAGGGGTATTTTGTGAACATTTGACAACTTACAGAAGTGTTTTAATACAGATACTCTTGATTAGATGCTCTAATAAATGAAAATAAAAAAGGCTCTAACACACGTATATGCATTGCAAAAAATTACCTTCCCACAATTCCTAGTGATGACCTCTTCTTGGGTTTGCGCCGGAAATCCCTGGAAATGAAGATCATAGAAATGGTCATATAGACATGGTGGAAAACATTCTGAAGATGCAGTTAGCTGTTTTAGATTATGCATTGTCATTGTCAATATTTTTATACGTAAGTTTCAGCAGTTGCTTGTGGGCTCAATTATAATCATCCCAATACAGTGGTAGGAGCTTGGATGCTGGATAGAAGAAAGAGAGATGATGGGAATTGTCACAAATTTATATTTTTACCATTCAAATATTTTTATTGATTCAACCATTTATTAATGAGCTAGAATAATTTCATGTCACAGACATGAAATATACAAAATTTTATTGGTTTTATCGCCTTCATGAACTTTATCATATAACCATTTTAATGATTTCGAATTTTGTAGAATTCCTCATTATTGGCTTGCTTTGACAGTCTATAAAAATTTAAATTTTTAAAGAGTTGGCCTCTATTAATAGATAGACAAGACAAATTAACGAGTATGAACTTTATCATGCATTAAAGAAGCATATCATTCCATGCGGTCAATGGTTTCAAGTTATTAATGCAATCCAAGCAGCTTGAATAGTTAGGCGGATTAACATTTTGTTAACAATATAACAACTACAGCTGATAGCAAAATTAGAGAACATAACATCATCAAAATAAGTCCAAGTTAATATAGATATACACGTAGCAAGCTGTACATAGACAACAAATTTACACAGAATATTACATTCCTATATCTGACTTGCCAGTGTTGACATAGCAACAGCATAATTAATATCTAAAATGCGATGCACTTATGTATCATATATCTGCAATAAATATGATGAATGCATCCTTAACCATCACATGCAAATATAAAAATTTAAAATAAATGTCTACATATAAGTGCATTATGACACATCATACTTCATACATTGTCTAACTTATGCATATCAAGAAGATGCTGGACATATCAAAGCATTTTGCAATACTAAATAATAATGATAAAGACAGACATTCACGAAGGCACATTCATGTGCAGTAAATTGCAGTTCTGAGAACACAAGTACACGCTGGAAGCATTAGTTGAAGCATGAGTGTGGCGAGACAACATTTTGAACAACAGCCTTTCTCCATACTAAACCATCTGAGCAATGAGCAATGAGTTACTTCGTACTTGACATCTCATTTTCAAACAATTTTAGAACTTGGTACTTGTGTACGCTGGTTTTGGATCACATATAGCCGTGTCACAGTAGCTTACCTGACCACCATGTTAGCACTAGCTCTCTAGAGGCTTCCACACTCGCTTAGGGCTGAACTGTATAGGTTAGTAATCATAGGCAGATCCAGGGGGGGGGCGCCTCCCACCAAAATACTTCATTTCCATAGGGTTTTTCATGAAATCTCTTAAGTGCACACCCCCTTTCCTTAAGTGCGCCCCCCTTTTCCAAAAACCTGGATCTGCCATTGAGTAAGCACTGTGGACCAGCTGGCATACTAACTTACACTGGGCCCACAATCAGTGACCCAGTCACCAGTTCTTTGTGAGGTGTGCCACGGCTAGCTCAGCTAAACCCAGAGCGGCCAAGTATTTAGTAACTCATGCCCGGCCGAGCGAGCTGCTCACTTATACATGACTGTCCTGGTGGCGCCCGCCGCCGCCGCCCGCTCCGTTCTGCACCTTGAGGAGCCTGGAAACAGCAGCCAGGAAGGATGACAGGGGGTAGGGTGGGGGGGGACAGGGGGGGGCATGTGGAATGGAACAGGGGGGATAGGGTGGATAGGGTGGAATGGAACAGATAGGGGGTGTCACAATGGTATATGGCAAGAGGTCTTCATGGGTCTTCATGGGTCATAAGGGATATGGTCATAAGCAGGGTGGAATTCAGCTTTTTGATCAGTGTCCCACCCTGCCTCCTGCGGTGTCCAGTGAGTTCTTTTTGCAGGATTTGCAGATATTCTTGGTGGCTTTCACTGGGTTTTGTAAAATCTATTTTTTTCCCTTTAAGGGGAAGCGAGTTGGAGCTGAAAACCTGAGGACGTCTCGTCAATACACTACTAGTAGGATTGGATTGTAGAATGTGTATAAAGTGTCTCAGGGGTATGAATGAAATGATGGTGCGATTTCATGGTCCCATTCCTGGTATAAAGTTTTCTTTTTATGAAACATTACAACACTTAGACATAAGAATTTTCTAGTGATGGACAACCTCACGTGAACATTAACAACAATTACACCATGACCCAGAAAGTACAAGAGTAAGTTATGAAAAAACAAACAAAAAATCATGGGTACATTGAGGTGAATACACAACAGGGGTACATTTTAATATGAGAACAAACACGAGTATATTATGATAAGAAATACACCAAACAAGTACATTATGATTGTAAAGCACGACACGAGTACGCTATGACTTTACCGTGGGCTACAAGGCCAGCATGGAGCGTGATCTGCAAGGCAGAGAACAGTGGTGGTTAACAGGGAGGTTGGGCTTTGTCACTATGGAGAGCCATCTATCCAGATTTTCAATACTAAACAGGTTAACACCTATTTTCTCTGGATAATTTATTGAAACCCAATTTCAAGCTTTCACCCACACTATGGGCTTCTTCAGGATGTCATGTCATATCACATCCTGAAGAAGCCCCCAGTATGGATGAAAGCTTGATATTGGTTCTCAATAAATTATCCAGAAAAAAAGAGGTGTTAACTCGTTCTTTAGTAACGTGTAGGTTTATATTGGTAAAATAAGGAATAGGAGTTTGGCAAATGAAATCAGAAATATTTTCCGAATATTACTGTTGATGGATATCCCTGCAGAAATCCTTTGGATTTTGAGCCTGTTGAATAGTGTGTCATATCCTCACTTAAAACAGAAATGCAAGAAGAAAGACCTCAGTGCAATAAGTTCAGATTTGTCATTATTATGGCCAACTTATTATAAAATATAGAAGTGACATCAAAAATGAATGAATCCATGCATCCCCTGCGCCCCCCCCCAAAAACACAAAAAACAACAAAAAACAAAAACAAAACAAAATCAAAATCAAATAGAAACAAAAAACAAAAAATAGGAAAATTTTATGAAACATGATTTTAGGATTGGTGGCAATCCATATTAGCTGGAGTGGCCATTTTGAATTTAGCCCAAGCTGACACATACAGAGGCACCACAACTTGTTTCCTGTGGTTTCAAGAATCATTCGCCCATACCAATCATCGTGACAAATTAAAGAAAGACATGTCACCAAGTGCATACAGGTCCAGGTATTGCCTAGTTATCCTGGGATTAGAACCCAGTACCTGTAGTGTATGCTGGGCGGGCGTCCGACGTGTTGCACGATCTCATCCTCACTGTCCTCGTCGATGTAGCGGAGGTCGCGTGAGTCGCCAAACGTCGTCCGCTTCAGTGACGGCTGGTCATCCTGAAACCAGCGCAAACGTGGTCAGTAATCAGGACAAACATCATGGTTTTAAAAAGAACAAACTTTTTTATTCTAAGAGAGGTCATCATTTTAAACAAACTGCATGTTATTGCACCTTCAGATTGTGCTAGTGGCCATAATATAAGAAAATGACGAACATTTTCTTTTAAATTGCCCAGTTCATTATGATATAAGATAATCACTATAGACAATCCCTCACCTAGTTAGTAGTATCCCTACCTCTAGCGTTTATACTATAATTTTAATAATAAGGAAACTAAATATCAAATAACTGAATATTACATTCCAAAGCTTTGAGATGATAGATAGATAAATAGATTTATTTACTACACATTCAATAGAAATATTGAACATTTTGCAATATAGCACGGTACATTAATATTAGATATACAACCATACTCATACACACACGCGCGCGCGCGCTCACTGACACACACACACTCACACACACACACATGCGCGCACACACACACACACACGCACACACAAGCTCACACACATGCACGCACACACACGCACGCACACAAAAACACACACATGCACACACACACACACACACACGCACCCCCCACACTCATGCACACACACAGCACATACACAATCCATCTACAAGAGTCTACAATCCCAAGTCAAACTCCACATGTCTCCCCCCCACCTCACAACGACGATACTCACGGGGTGGAGGCGCTTGGGTTTCTTGGGTCGGCGCTGTAGTTGGCGTGGCGACGACGTCTCCTTGTATGGAGGCAGCGAATCGGACGGCGGTGACGAGTCCACGGGCGCTGCAGCACACGATAACAAAATAAAAAATTGATTCATAACGTCCACATGACACCTGATTTGTGCAACTTTTTAAATTTATAATGCTCCCGGCCCACCCAAGCTATAGTTTATAGTCATAATGTCAATATACGACCCAAAATACACATGTTATATATCCTAACGGCCTCAAACAAAAGTACTTTGTGAATTGTTAATTTACCTAAACCATCTAAACTTCCCCCAATTCAATTGCAATTACTTTATTATTAATTTGACATAGTATATACAAGATCATAATACATTACTTTTTTAATTCAATTTCAATTACCTAGCAAACTTTCAGGGCAACAATTTTTCACTTACAAATGTCTAAACAAAATTATCTAGAAAATTAAATTGAACAGGTGTATGTATTTTATAAAGTATTTACACATAATGAAACCCCCAATTTTTAAGTTTGCAAACATGAATATAATTTTTGAAAAATCATTCAAATAATCACTTACAAACCCAGTCCAAAACCTAGTGCATTTTACCAAATCATTAAATTCATATTATAGCCTAACGCATTTGTATTTAATGCTGAGTAATCACATTCACATATCACCACCCAAACCGTTATTATCGACCTGCACGTCCACCTGTAGATGGGTTTGAGCACGTCCCCGTCCACGCTGTCCTCCTCCTCGTCCTCGCTGCTGTCGGGTTTGTGGTCATCCTCGCTGTCATCGCGGTCGTCATCCTGGGACAGGGGAGGAATACATACATAGCATGGTATGCAATGGATATTTAGCAGATTAAGATTTTTGGAAAACAGTGGTGCTTTATTCTAGGCTGGAATATAAAACTCGTTTACCACATTTTTCCCCTCGGTATTGTGGGCATGTAACTATCTCCTTCTTCTGGCGTCCCCTGGTTTATTGTGTGCCTAGACCCAGGTTTTCAGAATAAGGGATGGTGCACTCTGAAGGGATATCATTGGTATCATACACTCAATTTAGTGAACCCCAAAACCCTGCTGTAAAATAAGGCATGTTCAGGGCACTTTAGGGGGGCGGGGGGCATGCCCCCCATTAAAAATACTCTCGAAATGTTTTTGATTTGAAAAAAAACAAAAAGAAAAATATATTTAAATGAAGGAAACATCATTGAAGCATAACACAACCCCCAAAAAAGCGGATGGCTCCAGGACTACTGCTAATCACCCCCAGTGTTCATGGTTGGACCCCCAAGAAAAAATATAATTAAAATGCTGGATCATGAATCTTGCTGGCAAAAAATTTTCGTGGGTGTGTAGAAAACCCTGTAAAAAGTAATTTTGCTGGAAAAAGAGTGTGTGCGCGCACCTCTTTGCCCTGGGTACCCTCCTGCTCTGCTTGTGGCGCGGGTTTGAACGTGCCGAGCGTGTCGGCGGTGTAGGGGGAGATCATGGCTGTCTCCACGTCGGGGTCTGTGTAGTTGTTGTAGCTGGGAGACTCCGGGCCGTACTGTATAGGCAAAGTCAAGTCAAATAATCATTTATTATACTATGAACAACCGTGTATATATGTTTTTCCCAAGTTTGCTTGTGAATTCAATTTTACTCTCACTGTTCTTGCAAGCAAGCTCCTACCACTGTATTGATGTGGCTGAAGACACAGCTTCATTTTAGGCTGAATGGATTATTTAGGTGGGCTTCCTATACTTCATGTGTGAAGTTATGGATTTCATGATGCTATAATGTAATAATACATGGTGCCTATAATGTAATGTAATTGGAAATGTATTTTCTATTTTCTATACTTCAAATACAAAAAAAGTAAGCGAGCCCCCACCTTCTCCGGCTGCTGTTTGCGCTTGCGCCGCACGACAGCGCTGCAGACGAGACCGAGGAGGAGGAACACGACGCCCGCCACCAGCGCCGCCACCAGCAGCTGCCACATGAAGCCGCCCGACGACACAGGCTGCAAGAGTTCTTGTATGGTTTAACGGACACTAATTATAAGCGCAATAACTTGCCAAATGAACCCACTAACGTGTAGGTGTCACGGAGCATCTGGAACCACATTTCTTTCTCTAACAGAAAGAGAAACCTTTCTATGTGGTTCCAAGATGTTTTTTTATAAAGCTTGACTTTACATTTTGTGCTTCTCTCTGTTTTGATTCAAAACAACAAAAAGGGGGTATCGTCATTCTGACGACTATATACGCAGGCTGAAGTACAGGGGATTAAGGCTGTGTACACAGAAGATAGAGGCTGGAAACCACAGATGGGCTTAGAAGGCAAGTACTGAGTATACAGGGGATAGAGGCTGCAAGTACAGGGAGATAGAGGCTGCAAGTACACGGAGATAGAGGCTGCAAGTAACACAGAAGATAGACCGTTATTACAAAGGGGGTAGAGGCTGCAAGTAAGGTGGAGATAGAGGATGCAAGTACAGGAACTTAGACGCTGCAAGTACACATGTGATGAGCGTTTACAATGACAAAATCATTTGTTAGGCTTACAAGTTACAGAAAAGTAGATTGTTGATATGCAAGTTTTTATGATATTCAAGCACCATTTTTTGTTGCAGGTACTAGGGATATATTGGACATTTTTCTGCGGCAATTTTACACAGTGACATTATAGTTCTTCTGCAATGCAACCACAGGGAAACAATAAATCACCTAACCCCAACACTGAATTAGCTTTGATAGATTACTTACAAGTAATTTTTAAATAGATTTGTTAATTTATAGGGGGGAACAACCTGCAAGTCTCAGGGGGGATAGAGGCTTTTCAATATACTTTATTAAAATTTTTCAACTGGCTGGAGAATGAAAATTGGAATTATCATATAATATGTTAACTGAGACTTACAGAAGACGGTCGAAACCCCATTCCATCATAAAAAACCCCAACACAATCTATTACCTGCCTGAGGTGGTATCTATAAGGCCAGCTCCTTATATCTGGTGGTGACTAGCCTCAAGCTGACCACCCGATTCGGTGGTTGGCTCTAATGGTTTCTAGGAACACACCTTTAAACACAATTCCTCATACTTGAGATAGGTTTTTTTTCCGGCACCAAATGAACCCATTGCTACCAAAAGGCAGGTCCAAAAGATTCTCAGGCTTTTTCTGCCATCATTGAAATCACTATATATAATCTTTTTCGGGCTGGAATCTTTTTCCTGGCTGTTATAACCATAGCTCACTGTGGCGTTCAGCTTTGACCATATATATGGGAGGGGGGGAGATTGTGGGTGACGCCAAGAAGTCAAGAAGTGATCTTTTAAAGTTATGAGATTTCTTCCTTCACCATTTATGAGGGGCGAATAATATACCCTACCTCATTCTCAAGTCTCAGCAAAAATCCAGGGCCAAATGTACTAATTTTCTAACCATTCTCATTTCACAATTTCTAAATTTTTCAATTTCTCACAATTCTCAAAGGAAATTGACCCCCACTCTCATTTCGTATAAAAAAATCAAGAGCCATTATCACATCTCAAAATAGGTATATTTCCCCCCTCCCCCATTTGTATGGGTGGTAATAAGTACAGGGGGTCATTACCTTTCTGCCCTGCGGTGGTGACCCTTTGACCCCTCATTACCTGTGTACCCCGCGGTGGTGACGTCGCCCCGCACAGGGATGAACTCCCCCGGGGCCTCGGTGTCGAGCAGCTCGTCCGTGGTGTCTGTGGGGATCATGACGATGATGTCGCCCGTCACCAGGCCGGACCCTGCAGCAGTGAAGTGGACAGTGGATTTTGAAATTTAAAGAGGGTGCGGGGTAACAAAGTTTGAAGAAAAAAAGTATCTGTTGAGATGAGGAGGAATTACTATATGGTCGTTAAAACCTATCTCAAGTACCATTTCTCTTAAGGAGAAGTGGAAGCTTTCGTCACTACACAAGTTCTGCATGGGAACCAGAAATACAACCTACGCCTGATGAATATTGCAACACAGTCAATTAGAAACACAAAATGTGTTAGTGTGGTGGATAATACAATGATTATGTTGACATGTGGCAGAGGTCGTGAAACATTGTTTTAAGAATGCTGATCTAAAGATATAATCATTTTGAGTTTCCTTTAAAATCAAAGATGGCGACCATAATGGCCGATATTGTTCTTGCAGAACAGAAAGTGGTGAACATTTTTATACAGGCCGTAGTCTACAAGTTACTATATAATAATTCTCCAACCTTCGTCCCCACTTCCATCGTCCTCTGTTGTGCTGACACCCAAGGTGACCTCTTCCGTGACCTCCTCTGTGACCTCTATGACCTCTTGACCTGTGGTGACCCCCGGTGTGGAGCTCGGAGCATCACTGCAACAAACAACAGAGACAGAGTTTATCAACTTATTGGAACAACTTATATCTTTTATAGAAAGGCATACATATATACTAATAATAGCTGTGTAAAAATTGAATCTAATAAATGCTGCTGAATGTCCAAACACATTCATGGATACACACATAGATAGCAATTTTATTATTTGGTGCAGTAACCATAACATGCTTCCAATTGTGGCACTTTGCCAATTAAAGTATAAGACGTCCAGCAAGCAGTTTCAATCACAATCCATATTTTCTGCTATAGACTTCCCAAGTCTTAGCAGAAGAGACCCACCTATGCTCTGAATCTGGTAGCTTCTCATCACCATCATCATTGGTTGTTGTTGGTGCTGTAGTAGTTGTTGGTGGTGTAGTTGTGGTTGTTGTTGGTGCAGTGGTGGTTGTGGTTGTGGTGGTGGTGGTGGTTCTCTCACACTGCAGGCGGAAGTCCTCGTTGCCGAAGCCCTGCGTGTCGTTGCGCGTGCACGGCAGACACTCGGCATCGCGGAGCCCGTTACATGGGTGGTATGCGAAGTACCTGCAAGCACGGCACTTTGTAGAGGGGGGTATATGGCCTTGATGAAAATCCATTCACCAACATTTTCCCCCTAAATCAGCAGTCACCAAAACATTTCAGTGTCTTTCACCAACCCCTAGGAATTGTAATTGAATGGGTTGCAGGACATTTCACACACTTAAATACAGGCAATTCACAATTCACACGAAAGTTTTAGTGCAAATCACCAATCACAGCCTTTGTAATGAGCAGATCACCAGTCATCAATAATAGGTTCCATCACATTTCACGCATTTAAATACAGGCAATTCACAATTCACCCTCACAATTTAGGGCAAATCACCAATCGCAATTTTGCTATATGAACCTCACATTGTACGGACGGTGGCAGGTGAATGGGTGGTGGGGCTTGTTTGTCACAAGTGTTGTGTGTGAAGTGCCTATAAACATGACATTGTAGGGGGTGGTGGTTAGGAGGTGGGCTGATAGTTACATGGGTGGTATGTGAAGTACATGCAGACATGAGACATGGTCATAGTAGGGGTGGTGGGGCGAGCTTGCACACGGGCTCACGTGCAACGTGAATCCATCACTGCACTGTGGTACTGTTTGGTTGAATGAAGGAGGGGGTTATAAGGGTTTGCCAATCTCCCTCCCATTTTTTTTCCTTGTTCTCCCATCTCCCACACATTTTCTTGTCTCTTTCCCATCTTCTACTTATTTCAGCCATCTCCCACTTTTAATTGTGTCCGACGCAGATTCAACACACACATTACTATATTGACTTTTGTCATGTCAAAATTATCAACCAATAAGTAAAAAGACAAAAATCAACAGCATCATTTTTGCTCGTTTGCTATGGCTACATCAATCTTGACTGCCAGGAATTCCGTTTTTTTCTTCAGAGACATGGCAAAACCCCTCTTTTCTCTTTAAACAGATCCTGACAGTTTTGAATAACATTTTCTGCTTTGTTGTAAATCAGCAATATCCATATAGCCTTTCATGTAAGTTCCATTGTCTTGAACATTAACGTGCCTTTACAACACAGCACGGTTTGAGTAAAAAGGGATTCAGGACGAGGTAGTATCCTGAAAAACACGTCATTGCTCTTAGAAGTCTGAGGACCTGGTGTTGGACTGACATTTCTCAAGTGCCCGGTGTGCCGTAAGTAATGATGCTGTCAATGACAAGAGAGAGCTGGATGTCAGGCCTTTCCCTCTTTACACCTGGTCTAAGATGTCAGGAGTGATGAACCATTGATGGTAGAAATCATCCCTATGAAAATGATGGGTTCAACTCTTGATGTAGGCGTGGCATAAAACGGATTATGTTTGGGATGCTAAGTTTGCATTCAGCACCAGAGAAGGAAGTGGGGGAAATTTGACATCTGCCCCAACGACATCCAAACATGTGTTCAAACCCAGAACTCTGTTCTCAGCCTGTGTGTCAAGGGTTCCTTCATGGTAAGTCAGGACAATGTTCTGATATCTCAACGACATGCGTCACAATCCAGATCTATGATGAGTGGAAATGCAGGATGATACCTCTTCCACTATAGGTTCCAAAAGGGCATTGCGGATGAAAAAATGCTATGAACTTAAGGTGTGGGACTTCAAGGGGAGCTGGCTGAAGCTACTTTTGATGGGAAATAATACCCACCCACCCCAATACATGAATGAACAGGTATATTTAGTCATTTGTAAAAAATAGACCCCCCCCGATACATTAAAATACATGAATGAACAGATATTATTCATGCTTAAATCACAATGTCCTCATTTGGCTAGACCGGTGGATACGTCTGTCGTGTGGTTGCAGACGTCAAACTGTAAATACGCCATACGTTCAAACGTGCACGCATGCGTTTGTTTATTACTGGATATAGCGAGATATTGATTAAAAATAAAATAATAACAGGCTTGATTTAAAAAAACTTTGGAGTTAATAAGTCCAATTAGTGGAGTTTTGGTAGGTGAAGTAGGCACCAATAGCAAGGAGTGGGTTAATGGCCATACGCAAATGCTATGCGGACATTATTATTAAGACATGGCAAAAAATCTGGCACTGACAATCTTGGTCGTCACTTCTTGCTTCACCAAAAGTACGACAGGGATAAGGTGTTTCTTTTGCAAACAAATCTCGTTCGTGCCTAAAGCAGACGTTGATATAAGCGGTGAAAATCTGGCACATTTTATCCGATTCAGGGACGCACATTTGGCCCAACACAGCAAAGATGACACAACCCAAGCTTCTGAAAACTGCAGAGACGGGAAGCTTGCGTACAGCTATTCCAAAACTCGGCTGACTTTTCCGAGCACGAAGCATTGCACACGCTGTGTAGTGGAAAAGCAGGTTTCGTTTTTCGAGGTGATCGGCAAAAGTTATCGTTTTACCCGTGTGAAGTTCGTGCGAGGATGCGAAGGAGACGAGAGTTCGATCCCCGACAATTCGATGCCAAACTGTGCCTATGACTTAGCCTCAAACCAGCTGGTTGGGACAAATACAACCCTGAGCGTTGAAGGCTTCCAGGACGTCACGTTGAGATACCGTAGGAATACGCACCATGCGTGCGCTTGTGAAGCAGACGATTGCAATTACGGTCAAGTCAACATGAGCCCTGAGGATACTGGGATGTCACCAACTGACCCGCTCGCACCGAAAGCAGAGCACAATGTTTTTATTCCGAGTGGCCCTGGGGGCCCATTCGGGTACTATGGAGGTTGGAATCATGTAAATGGTGGGAATCGGGAGTCCGCCAGTCTAGTTATTCTAGTGGTGGCGCTAGTTTCAGTGGCGACCATTGGGTATTAGTTATATTAGTTGATATGTGATTGGATAAGGACACATGAACGTAATTCAGGTTGATTTGAAGAATCCCCGGCCCAGATTAGCGATTTTTAAAGATGAAATGTAAGATCAGTATTTGTTATTCAAATGGTCGATTTGCTCAACTCAAAGAAAAACTCTCAATTTTCAAACAATAAAGTCATAAAAACATGCAAATTATGCACGGTGTTGGTTATCAGCATTACATAAAACAGCTGGTGGTTGTTTACAAGAACTCCGCGTGGGCAAGTAACAAAACATCTCAAAATAAGCAGAAAACACACATTTTGATCATGCGTAGACAACCAATTTCCCTGTTGGAGAACATTGTTTTCTGAGAGCGTCTAGAGTCTCTGAGTTTTCTGTTCTGGCCCTTTGTACCTCAGCGTGCACACCTACACCTCCCCATTACTATCCACACTGCCACAAGCACCCCCCCACAACTCTTCTACCCCGTCCTAAAATCTTCTCCCCTCCCCTCTCCCGTAAGATGTTCTCCCCTCCCCTCTCCCTTAAGAGCTTCTCCTCTCCCCTCTCCCCACTGCTCTTCTACCCCCGTCCCAAGATCTTCACCCCTCCCCTCTCCCCCAAGCCCTTCTCCCCTCCACGACTCACTTGAGCGGGCACTGGGTGCACGGGTGGCAGCGCTCTGTGGCAGACAGCGAGCTCTTGAAGAATCCCACCTCGCACTCCGCACAGACCGTGTCCTGGAAATGTCACAAAAACATAGTTATCACCTCACTATCTGCTGTCAATTTCATTCGTGGCAAGTCTCAGTGCATTCAATGTCTCTTTGAAAATTAGAGAAATGCACGGTATTGTGAAAGTCTCATACAATTACCACAGGACTTGAATGAGATGAGGTGGTAGAGGTCACAAGACTGTCAAGACTGGGTGGGATCGGACAAAATGTTCAAAATTATCATTGGATTAAAACTGTGTGTCTGGGGGGGGGGTCAAGGGATAAGCCATTACACATGTCTGGGGTCATAACATGTCATATCAAACTCATTAAATCACAGTCTGATATCTAGGCCATTACCTCACATGTCTCATATCCAGGCCATTATCTATGCGCAGGGTTTGCGACAAAGTCACATCAACTGTATATCATGCACAAACATGCATGGATATAAGCCTTTAAAGGAACACAAAAATCTACTGGGTTTGGGTCAATGAATAAAACGATTTACATTAAAGGACAAAATTAAATAAGATGAATATTTTGAATTGAATATTTTGCATCGAACTAGTAGCATCGATCGCTTCTATCTCACCTGTCCGGCAGCCGGGTCACAATCCTGCACGACACCGTAACCCGGAGGACAAAGGCTGCACTTGGAGAGGTCACCGGGGTCAGAGCCGGGGTCAAGCTCATTCTCCCCCGGTTGTCCTTGGAGGGCAAGGTAACTGTCTGGTGGAAGCAAAAAGGGAGCAGGTTAATCTTATTACAATATAGCATGCTACATTATGGTATCAATGTAATCATAATGTCGCTTAATATTCCACACTTGTGTGTGTGTGTGTGTGTGTGTGTGTGTGTGTGTGTGTGTGTGTGTGTGTGTGTGTGTGTGTGTGTGTGTGTGTGTGTGTGTGCGTGTGCACGCGAGTAGGTGTGTACCTGGTCTCATCTATGTCAGCGCACACACACAAACACACACACAAACACACACGCACGCACACATGCATGCATACTCAACAAGGAGCGTGTGCGAGTGTCCGTGCGTGCATGTGTGTGGTGCGCATGTATGTATGCACATGAGCGTGTGCACACATGTGCGTGCATGTGTGTGGTGCGTGTGCGTGCATACTCAACAGATGTGTGCGTGCGCGTGTGTGTGGTGCAAGTGTACTGTGTCCCGTGCATGTGGTGCGCGTGCGGCGTGTGCGTGTCACAGCGTCGATCGATCTCGCGGCAGCAGCCCCGGCTGGTTGTCGGGGGCGACCGCGGGAACCAGCAGCACCAGGGCGAGGAGCAGGGAGCGAGGCGCCATCTGGGGGATGTGATAATATGCTATTGTACACTTTGGGTGAGCATTGATGGACGATCCCATTTTGATCATACGTAGAGAACCAATTTCCCTGTCTGGGGGTGGGGGGTTGGGGTGTTTCTTTTTTCCGTCATACCCACAATTCTCTTTGAAGTCTATTCATTCAATCCAATGCAATAAAATATACCCGCTATAAAGCCACAATCACACATCCCTAATATACTATATAACGTTTTATTGAAAGCATGAAAAAAATACAGATGGCAGAAAAGATCATTCTACATAAAAAACAAGTCTGATGAGACAATGGCTACAATGCCACAAAATATTCTGCTTCAATAGTCACAACTCTCTGATTCTAGTTTTAAATAGAATGGAAGTTTTAATGTAAATAAGAGCACTTCTGGTAAGCTTTCTTGTGTCATCCGAGGAACATCAAATCAGTCATGATCTGTGATTATATGTCATATACATATACTATACATGTATGTATATGATTTTTCATTCTATTTATATGTTGATTGTATATGCTTTCCTGAATAAATCTAACATAATCTAAGACATTCTTCAGTAGAATATTCGGGAACATCTAACACTAGCATACCCCAACCCCATTTACTTTGTTCCAGCTGATAAATAGCAGAGAAACCACAGCCAATTACATGGTCATAATAAAAACCTCGCAACATTATGAGCCACTTGGATAGCCTCACAGTTTTACAGCTTTATAAACCAACAATACACATGGAAAATCCTCCAAGGTCCGTCAATGACCACTTACTGACCACTTGGCAGCCGCCTCATCCATAGTTAATGGACTTTTACGACCCAAGACCATAAACAGGTCGGCTTTGCACCTGACTGGGATATAATAATACTCCATATAACACCTCAATCAGGTTTCTTTAGTATTTGCATTAGTGGATACCTTTATGACATACAATCATAACGTTTAGAATCATTGTGGCTTTGAAGCCATCATCGAAGTTGACCTAGATGTTTTTGTCTGCTAAACGTGTTAGTTATTTAGCATGTATAGTTTGTGTAATTACGTTTTTATATTCTAAAGAGTAGTTAAAGATGGCAGTAAAACTTGATGCAGTGTGTGAAATACATGGCAAAAAACATGCCTCACAAAACATGGCTGTGACAAGACGAAGTGCAAAGAAACACGTACAAAGGTGAACCGGTGTCAAAAGTTGAGATTGTCTGACGCAAGCATTAACAGCTAACATGCCCAGAGAGCATGCGATGTGCAGAGCTTTGTTTCAATAGTTTTTGTTGGCTTAATGAATATTTTATTAGCACTCAATGACCAGTTATACAACCTTTGTGATCCATGGATTATTCCCGCCCAGTCCAGTTACATCCTGCTATTGTTAAAACGGGTATGTCAATATACAAACTATAAAGTTGCACATAACCACGGTGTTCTAACTTGTTTAACTTTCTTATTCTTACTTTAAAAGGACTGTCATGGGACTCTAGAGTGAAAGTTAATTTCTGATAAAGAAATATGAAATATTCAATGTTTTAGAGTAATATATCTTGCACCACATAAGAAAAATAATAAATGATTCCCTACCCGTGTCTAAATAGTTCTGATTCAACACACATCATCTCATGAAAGATAAACCATTGATAAAAACTAAGACATGCAAACGTCTTGATTCTTTTAGTAAATTGTATGTAATTCCGTTATCTTTAAGTACGCTGATAATAAAAATGGGGGTTCCCTTACTATTAAAAATAGTTTTTGGTACACTATGGGGTGATTATTTTGTTTATATAACCACGAACAACGACTACAATAACACACCTGATATGGTTTCAATATGTGTGACTATCTGACCCTAGCTTTATAGACACGTGCGAAGCCTACACATGAACTGGTTTCACACCAGAATTTCAACACCCCTGTTTTAGATAATAACAATAAAGGGCATGAATCATGCACAGTGAGGGGCTGGGGGTTTGCAAAAGACACTTTGTCCATAGAGTAAGTACATGTAGCCTGGTGAAGTGCTTATGATAAAAACATATAGACACTTAGGATGCATCTATAATAATACTGCCATGCTGTTAGCATGTGAAAGGCCCTGTAACTACAATAAACCTTCACCTGTACGTCCCGACCTAAACTCCGTATGGTATAATGTTATCTATGTTATTACTTAATGTATATTCTATATTTTAAATGTTGACATTTTTATGCGTATAAGTAAATGTGATGAGAGGAAAAAGTCAAACAAAATGGACGTGTGTGATCTGCAGGTAGAAATGCCGAGGTGTGTAGGCCACAACATTGGCCCCTGGCACTCCCAACCATGACATATGTATGTCTCGGGGGAGGTACTTCAGGGGTGAATGGGTAGGGCGGTGTCACTGAAGGTCCAAAATCCTCTATAGTGAAACCAGTGAAACTATGAAAATGATACCCCTAGTGAAACTACTGGATGAAGATAATGGGGTAATATCACAGAGGATTGTTCTATGTTATACTGTAATGAAAATAAGATGATTTTCTACAACTTATATTTACCTTTTATGCTTTCTTATGGCTGAATGATGCAAAATCACATAAAAAGAGTGCTAGATATTGAGCCTTGAGATTGAACCTCTGTTAGTGAAACTGTCTGGAATGTTGAAATCATGACCCCTAGTGAAATTGAGTGTTGGAAAAGATGACCCCTAGTGAAATTGCGGGGTTGAAATAGGTGACCCCTATCAGTGGCACGTGCCGTATAGGGCGACCATGGAAGTACCCCCACCCCACCCCCACGAGATGAATCTGCTACATTATTACATATTTTATGCAGGTATGAATGCCATTTGCATTCATGTCTCATAAAGGTTATCATAATTAATATTAGATTAAGTTAGGCATGAAATATGGATCCCCCGGTATATGCTAACTATATCACTGCGACTCGACAGTGAGATATTCTATATCAATTAGTGCAAATGCCAGGGTCTCGTATTCTCGAAAACAAGCGGAATCAGCTTGTAATGACTGCTGGTCTCTGCTTGCCGGCCGTGCATTGCCTGTCTTCCTCGCCCAGTCTTTACAATGTACAGTTGTGTACATGGTTTCTTACATTTGCCCACCCCTCCCACTCAATCATCCGGATATATCGATTTTCCGAATGTCATTCCAGCTTCCCAACGTGTCCGGTTAAACGAGGGTGTACTGTACAATACGGACCCCGATAATCATTTTCCAGTGACCGCAGAATGTACCTTCTCTCATCCTCACCAACAATGTGCGTTTACTGGATCCTAGAGGTATCTTTAAAATTCTTGCTTATATCATTCTCCCGTGATAATTGAAACTGGTCCAGAATCCGCACGCCTACGTTGTTTTACATGTATTATCCGGGTCCCTAAAATTATTAGTTTTCAGCAAACAAAAGACAATGGTAATTGTCTTAAACCGAACCGCATGATTCATAACGTTGTGTTCGACATTTGTCAGTAAGAGATGAACATCCATGCCACTTTCAGCTAAGCCTATGATAGAACCTATCAGTAAGGCAGATCTGTCGCCCACAAACTAAACCATGACACAATCACAATGGCTGTTCATTATTCTATTATCGCCCACATGATCTGACTAGATCAGGTTTGCATCACAATGGCGGTCTCACTCTCCAATAATTCCTCCATGCCGGATCATGGAGATGGTTTAGAAGGGCCAGGACCCAGGAAGTTCCGCCTCTTTCTTTCCCAGCTGCCGCCCTAGCCCATTAACATTCACACAACTTCCCCAACCACTTAAACCCACATTATATTACATATATTTGTCTATGCTTGCGGATGTAATGGCGATTATATACATAGCATGATGCCATCCTGTGGAACGAATATTCTAAAACCACACTAATACATCCACAACAGCCAATACACATGTAATAATTAATACATGGACCCAGTAATCTCTGACTCTGGTGACTCACGATAACTGGAGGAAACAGCAAAGTCCATTCACAAACTATTATAGTAATCTTCATAACAACTCTAATATACTAAATTATATAATTGCCTTTTCAGTCACCGATCCAGTGGATCCACAAGTCTATCCTCAATGAGAACACCAGCCCTGGTCACCTCCAGTAAATGCTCTAATCCAGCTGTATCCCCGTAAGCCCCGTATTCCTGGAACACTGTATTATCCTCAATCCAAGTCCACTATATAATATTACACACTAAAATAACAGCAGTTTCAATAGTTCAATAGAAGAATGCGTGGCCCATTCAGGTCAACGTTGTTTAGTCAGTGATAAAGATATCAAAATACTGCAGGCTACAGAACAACCTCATCCAGAGGCCAGCAGACGGTATTGTACAGGGGTCGACCTTCATGGATAGTTCACGACTCTACCTTTAAAACATATGTGAGGTGGGAGAATGTATATGATAAATATACTGGTCACAATACCAGGACTTTGTCGGCATGGGCAATTTCAGACCCTAGTATGAGTGATAAAAATATCAAAGTGCTGTGTAATACAGAGAGACCTCCGTGAGAGGGCGCCACTATACTGGGTGCTGGGTCCATTGGCAACTAGATACAACTTTTATAACTATATGATATAAAATTAAGAATGATAATGCTGGTGGAACACAAGCCCGGTTTTTGAAGCTGGTGAGCTTTGGAATTTGGTATCTTATCAGTTAATTGGAGTTGGTCATTATTGTATTCATTTATAAACCTGTCTGACAGTCAAGGATGCAGGGTTTGAGGTGTGTCTGGGAACAAGATTCTATCTAAACAATCAACTGTGATGACAGAGATAATATACCAGTTAACAATGGCTACATGACCGATGATTCGATGTCAACATTCAAGCCTGTCTGACGCTTCCTCAATAACGGCTACTCTACCACGACTGACTTGATTTCAAGACTCTGGACTGTAAAACCCTATCATTACAGTATACAGCCCTCACCGACCTACCCCACGTGTGCACGAGTGACTCCTATCAAAGACCTACCTGTGTGTTCCCCGAGATCATATCTCTCAAGATCTTTCTATAGATCTGTAAGCTCAGTGTTTCACAGACCTCGAGGCACTCTTACGTTTACATGAAATATTTACTCTGGCATAATATGATTATTACATATCTATGATATATTTTAGGTTTTACACCAATTTATAGATGCAGGTTTTTGAAAAAAATGTTTGGGGTGGGGGGGGTGTTCACACTGGATCTGCCTCTGAGTATGGTGAATAAACATCAAGATGACAACGTAATTTAGGCTAACTGTTAATTGTTTTTCATTCGAATTGTTGCATGCGACTTCATATGCATCATACTGTTTCAAGAACAACTATTTTTTTTTCAAATCCCTGAATAGTTAAAAGCTCGCAAAAACAATGCCAATAACTAAAACGTCTTTGAATTTGTGCTGCATCATTTAACTCCCCCCTAACCACCACACACACACACACACACACACACACACACACACACACACACACACACACACACACACACACACACACACACACACACACACACACACACACACACACGCGCACGCACGCCACGCACGCACGCACGCACGCACGCACAACTCCCCCCCTCCGTCAAGTATTTGTGAATGTTTTAATGCTATGGAAGCCAGAAGCCCACGCGTCCCGCACCCCCCCACCACAGATATTATGTGATTTTTATCTAATTATAGAGGAAAATTATTGGGTAAAGAAAACTGTGCATCAGAAGACAAAAGTCCACCTGCGATATCATGGCGGTGATAGCAACACTTCTATATATAACACCGAGGGCCACTTGAAAACACTCCAGCCACAGATATCATAATGTATGATGCATTTGACACTGACAATTTTCATTCATAGTTGGTTTAATAAATATTTCATTTGTCATTGGCAAACAGTGACTATTGCTATATTAAGATTGACCATCACTATCATATGCGCCAGTGGGGGTGTCTTTAATAACTGTGTATCTATCTGATGGTATTGTAAAATAAAATGCAAATAGCTCTGATCAAAGATCTTTTCATGCACAGCAGCTTGAATTAATACTTTTTTTCTACATTTGTTTGTTTATTTTTAGATACATTGCAAAAATGGCAAAACAATGTACAATTGTTGTTATACACCTGTAACGTTTAAGACTCCACTTAAGTTTAATTACCAATACGTTTGCTATATACATGGTATAAAACAGATTCACTAATGAGGTCAAAACACAAACACTGATATATACAATTGATCATTCAAACATTATTTACTAAAGTACAATTGTAGAATTAAAACAAAATACTTGACACTTATTCAAGATTTACATTTGATATTAACTTGATTAGTTCATTTAAAGAGTGAAACAACCTTATCTATTATTCTTTTTACTACAATTCAAAATTTGAATCCATTATGTCAAAATCAGGCCCATAACCAAATTTTTCAACAGCAAGCCTTTTTATTTCATAACTTGCTGCATTAAACCTAGCTTTAATGTCACGAGAAGATATGTCTTCTGCGTTTACAGATCTTTTCCTTTTAAATCTACCTGTTGAATTTTCCTCGATGCATTTCAGATGTTTCTCCGTTAAATATTTTGACTCAACACCTAAAAATCTTCCGATTCTCTTGAGTTCCAACGACATGTTTTTCTTGAGTCGATTGAAATCCACTATCATCATGCATTTGTCATCTAATTTCAGCCAATGGTTGTGATACCATGTCCACATTTCGATATTCTCAGCAGCATAGGAAGTCCACTTTTTCTTCATTTCTTCCTGCTGTGATACGGCCTTCACATGTGAATCTTTGTTGTTTCGTCTGTTAAATTCTGCCAGCAAACAGTCCTGTGGACTTCGCATCACTATTATCGCCTTCTCATACCGTTTCCATTCATCTGGATACTTCGGGTGATGGAGAAATGGTGAATGAGTCTTTCGTACTATCACTGAGCTGTTGTCTACTCCCTCACCTGGGAAACCACCATATCTGAGTTCATAATCCCTGTAGAATCCGCCTGAATAGATGCCTGTGAGTTGCTCAATCAGATGTCTCACCCACGTGTTCCCACAACCAGGGAAACTGGCCAGCGCAGTGATGGGCAATTCCAGAGAACTGAAATGTCTGTTTGCACAAATCGAGCCATTTGCATCAATCTCATTCGAATCTAAAGTCTTCTGTTCAAAAGGATTGATTTTTATATCTGAAAATTGTTCACATTCAAATTTGTTGTTAAAAATTGGCTGTTCGAACTCAACTGCATCATCATCAGGCTGAGACTGAGCGAGGGAAGTTGAGGGTAGATCTAGACATACTGTAGAAATAATGAAAATGAAGATACCGAGTTTATAGCTTCTATTCATCGTTCTTCTCTTGAAGGAATCTCCACTGATTTCAGGAACTTTTTTTTCTACTATCACTGTCAGTGCAGAAAGTTTCTAGAACCATCGCCTGTATACTTTATCCACGTGGCAGCCCACGTGCGTGCTCGTGCCAAAGATAGTATCTTTGGTCACGCATAGTACAAGTAAACGTCAAGCGTTACGACGTAACGCGTTCACTGACTAGATCTATCACAATAGACTTCAGTTCAGCAGTTGAGAAAAAGTACACATCCTATGCCCAACGAGAATGAAAAAGCATCAGGTTCCCCTACTTTGCACTTTGAAAAAAGTACGTAGCCTATAGTGACCAAACTGGTCCATGGTTAGACTGTCAGTTCAGCAGAGAAAACCATCCCATGCCCAACGAGAATGATCCCCTAAATTGCACTTTGAAAAAGTACGTAGCCCTGTTGTCCATGGCTGGTAGGAGTCCCGTGGTGATGGTGTCCCTGTTGGATGTCCTAGGTGTCACAGTCACATAGCAGCATTGATAAGGCCAGAGATCTGATGGTAGAATAAATTGCATCCTTGATAACATGACGACAGCACAACGTCATTGGGGGCTCCGTCTATACACTGACACTGTCTGTGTGTTATTTATGAATCAAAATCACAACTTACAATTCCAAGGTCAAAGGTGCCTTTTCAAGAATTTTCAGATTTATAACAGTCTGCAAAGGACCCAGCGTCAAATACCAACCCTGAGGCACACCTGGGCTGAGACGTTTTGGGAAAGACGCACGCACTGTCTGGGAATGTGGGAGGCTTGGGTACCTGGGTGGGATTTTAATACCCCGTTCCCTCAGTTGCCAAGACCCCATGGGTTTGAACCTCAGCAATACCGCCTATGGAAGGCCTCCTTCTCACCGATGGCCATCTTGTCTGACTATGCATTTCTTTTCTAACCGTAGTTCCTGTCTAAAAACAGCAGGTGCCTACAAACAATTGCATTCTGGGAAAAGATAGACAAACAGTATCAGTCTTTATCATTTCTTTCTGCCACGCCGTAGCATCACAGAGCTATGGTTGATTGAGACTGCACCACGTGCGGGTAAAGATTGTTGTAACTATTTTGAGACACCACTGCGATCGTGCATAAATATTTCATTGAGACAGCGATTAGAAAACTTGTGTATTGATTTCCCTCTTATCGCTGTTCCGTGATGAGTTATTGATGGAGTGGAGCGAGCACGAGCCTCTCTACACGCTGGAGTGTGGCTGTTGATAGCAGCCAGGCAGGTGTAGCGGCAGTTTCAGGCAGGGGTAGCGGGGTGGGGGTGAAAGTTGTACTGTTGTTACCTTTCCCACACCAGATGGCAGCACGTGGAGGGTGCGTGCATTTCACGTGCATTTCCCGTTCGGGTTCCCGGTTGGGGGAAATTTCGGATCTGACACTAATGTGTATGTGCGTACTAGTACTGCTGCTATTTGGTAGGCCGGTAGGACCTAAGTAGGAATTAAAAATTGTATTTATTCTAAATATAGGGTCTCATGTTTGTTGCTTCCGCTGTTATTCTTCCTGTTGCTGTTTTTTCTGTCTCTTTATGCTATCATATCCGGGTATATAAAATGTATCCAATTAAAAAATTTTATTAATAAAAAATGTTTAAGCTTTTCACATCAATAAATTTATGATCATTACTAATCAATAAATTATAAAAGTTTGAATAAAACAAACAAATTTTAATACTTTCTGGATTTTGATATCTAAATATATTATAATGGCATTATATATAAAAAAAAACCAACAAAAAAAACCAACAACATAATTAGTGGGTATTGCAGAGGAGGCACTCACGGCCAGCTGAAAAAAATGCTAAGCACTTGTTGCATCTTTATGAAACTTTCACATGTGTTTTAACAAAGTATCAAGACAGAATATCATGAGATGCATTGAATACATCCTGAACCCCCTGCCAAATGTAGAATTAACACCCCGCCCCCTTCTCATTATGAGTGCTCTGTGGAAACACCAACAGATGGTGTGGCTGTTGTAATGCACTTCAGCATTAATAACATTGGTATTTGTATTGTAATATGATTAGATCATCACACTTAATACTCCGCATGAATGGACAAGTATTGACCACACCAGTAATCCCGCTAATCCAGTAAGTGGATTATCTCAGATTCTCAGAGAACCTGTTTTATCTCCTTTATTGATTGATTGTGAGCGCAGCCTATCTGTAAGTGTATAGATGTTTTATGGAATACAAATATATTGTATTTTATTGCATTATCAGCATCTGGTTCAAATTGTGAACTTATGAAACACATTTTTACAAAAAGGATATTATACCAGCCAGCCTAGTTGGCTTACAAATCAAATACAAAATCTAATTGAGTGAATACAAGTCAATATCTAAGAAATATATAAACATGAATAAATATACTGTGGACACATTAGTTTTTTCCCCAAAAACATTAAACGGTCTGATATGAATTTAAAAACATTGTTAGTAACACTGTACGAAGACTATTCTATGGAGAACATTAAAAAATAAAGTGCTATTCATTTTCTATCCTTTTGTCATTACAAAATTTACAATATCTTTCATTTTCATTTAGTCTCTCATATCTTCCAGTTTCAATTCAATGGATAAAGTACTTGATCTTAGTTCAGCAACTAATGATCTTTGGGGAATATTAGAGGTAAGATAGTTTTCAGATTGCCTGTTTTACATTGCCTGTATGTCCTTAATTTAGTTTGTGAAGTAAGTTCTTTTTCTTCTATTTTCCTCATTAGAGTTACTTTACTTCTGTCTATCAGAGCCTTGACATCTATAATATTCTACCATCTTAAATAACTATGTTATACTCTCCAAACTCCTTTCAAACTTTCTTGCACTCTCTTGACCAATTATCGCCTATGTCCTTGTTAGATGTTTTTGATGACCTTGATACCAAGGGCTAATATATTAATGTACAATCCTTGAGGATATGCCCTATATGAATGCACGCAAAAGGTAAATGACGTTCAACCATAAGGTCTGTTGGCAAAGACAATATAAGCTGTGTTCCCCACACGATAACCGAGTCAGAACCCACAAAACTCTGGTCTTTGTAATCACTGGTAATAGTGGACACACTGTCTCGTCAGACATGTTTTTAATATGTAGAATCATCTTTATTTGCCTTGTGTTTTTGTAGATTCATTTCTCATTCTCCCAAGTACTTTAACTTGCAGTGGAGTAACATTCGTTAATGTGAGACTGAAGCGTAATACACACAGTCATCAAAATACATTCATAAGGGTCAGTGCAAACAGTAAATATTGAACATGCCTGGGTCTGTATTATTAGGAATAAATGCAAAATATAATGGATATAGACAATGGAAAGGGGAACAAAACCGTAATTATATGTGTGGACAAGTACAAGAAATACATTTTGTCAGATAGCGAATCTATTGATTATTGCAATATACCTTGATTATGGAAATTCCCTTATCAGTTAGTTATTGGTTATGTGATATCCTAACTCTGCTATCCAGATTTGTTATATCCATTAATGCATATCACTTAAGTGTCAGTATTCCAGATGTTATATAGCAAACTCTATGTTTAAATATTGTATATAGCAGATAGCTGATTATGGACTCGGTTACACATTTATTCCAGGTGATAAAAGGTACACGTATCCTTGGCCTACAGTTACCTTATTATATTTAATTATGATATTTCAAACAAAAAGTATATGCACCCCAACACAAAATATACTTTCCCAACTTTCTGCCACCCATGTAATTAATCCTAATCCACCTATCTCACCCTATCACCCCAGAAGCTTTTACATCAGCTGACTCTATAGATCAATATCCATCTGCGGATCAGTCATTAATATGAGAAGAAACTGCCATAAACAAACAAGCACAGACCCCAACACATTGTTACAACCGTAACCCTCTCATCCACACTCTCCTAACTATCTGCTGGATCCAACAAGTTGAGAAAGCAAATAGCCACATATAAAAGTCTATTGATCATTAGCCAATTTTCGCTAATCCCTTCTCATATAGACTGTGTAATTAGGGAGTAAAACGACACCACTCTAGACTTTGTTATCACAAAACGCCAAATATGGAAGATACAGGGCAACCCTCTTAACTGGTTTATGGTGATTTTTGTGTGTGTTTTTAGTTATGTTATTTTGTGGTACATACATTTTAAAGGCTGCTTTATACATAAGCGAATGCATCCTACGCGAATAAACTTTGGTTAAATATCATTAGAAATAGTTATAATGCGTCTAGTCGCATCAGATCGTTTGGATATTTTGTTTGATTTGGCAATTTAACGTAGCATACATTTTAGATGTCGTCCAATTACCATTTATTTTTAGTGTTCTTTTACATAATAGTATTTGTACAAAATTACTCAACCATCTTTTAAAATTCTTATCAGACTTTCATGTCTTATACCTGGATATTAACTAATAAGTGGAATGATTCAATGACGGACAAAAGGACCATCTCTAAATTTGGCTATTGAATCGAAGAATCATTCAAATTATGTTAACGTTTATTGTTTGAAAAGAATCAAATTGTCCACAGTTGTATTAATTTATGTTACATGAATATTCAAGTGCATATAATTCGTATGTACTGACTTGCACTGACTTATGTAATTAGATTCTGTATATATGCCTGACTAGTATAATATCGTTTTTGTAAATATGTACCGAATGTCAATTGTCAATAAAGAAATATAATTTCCAAATCAAACTATGTCCAAGCAAGCAACAATTCGCGTGAATGCGCTGTACTCTTACATTATATTTATGCAATCTTCTTAACTTACGTCTGGTGGTTTTGTGAGTTCTTAGTTCTATGAAGTCTATTTTATGCTAGCTACAGGAGAACCTTCATAAGTTGACAAACTTAGACTAGTATGTACTTGCTAGTTTTCAGGTTTATCAAGTTTATTTTAGTGACAGTGTCATAATTTACACGCATAACTATGCACATATTAAACGCTACAATTCATTTATGCCTCATGTACTTATACAGTCATCATTAAAGATTTAAAGTGATTTACCAATGAACGGATACCAACTGTATACCTCAACATGAACATCAACATCCAGTCTGTTTTTCTTCTGTTTAAACAACGTAGATCTAAAACGCATGTTGTACTAACTATGGGACAAGCACCCGTCTAGTCTTCTGCTGTAAGCTTCTTAGTATTACAAATCATGTGCAAGTTAAATCATGTTAGTCGCTGTTTGAACTGTCATATTCTTATTTGAAGAAGCCAAAAGAAAGTTTTTTCAATAGATATAACATCCCACCCAAGTAATAAAAGTGACAACTAATGATAAGAGATGTGCTACTGTCGTAAGTGACTGAAGTATTACCATAACATTGCGGTCCATATGTACTTATCATGCACTCATATACACTTGAGCCCATTCATACCAAACTTTGATAACTCGAATTTGCGGATAATTCCCCATATTAAGGAAACATTTCACCTCATAATGCTCTACACCATTTTTTCCTGATGACTTGTAATCTGCCTGATTGGAATTTAGTCAAAGCGCAGCCCATCTCATATTCGTAAAAATATTGTTAATTTAAGAAATGGTTACTGTCAAGTCAGAATGGCCTGATACAGGCATGTTTTACTAGTGATTTTTATATTTATAGGAATTTAATTATTAAGAAATGGCTGGAGTTGGCTTTCAAAGCGTGATAGATGATTTTAAGTATACCTTTTAAAATATATATTTCAAGTGTATTTAACTGTGATAATTATTATAACTACATGTTGATACTGTAAATATGCTTTTATTTGTAATATGGATATGTTTTATGTCTGATTTAATAAATGATTTGATTTGATTTGATTTGATCACCTCAAGAACTGCATTGTCCGCCGTAAAGAGACATCACTGTATTGGCAGGTGTCCTCAATAAGAGGTTGTTCTTGTAAAAAACAACCTAAATGTCGTCTGCGGCACCGTGTGTCTGTCGTCTGGTCCAGACCGGTTGTCATAACATACGGTGAAACCTCGCGAAACGGACACTTGTGGAAAAGGTGCTCATTTTAGAGAGGTTACTAACACACTATTACTGTACAACCTTGCCCTGCGGACACCTCAGTAATAGGGACACCCCACTAAGTGGGACACCTCACCTGTTATAGGGCATTATCTACCTCTTCAGTTTGGCATATTTGAGGATAAGCATCGAACAATAAGGACATGACTCAGCAATAGAGCCATTTCCCCTACCCCACCTCCAATGTTACTAGTACCGCTGGCAGATCAAGATTTTTTTTTAAAGAGAGGTGGGGGCGCACTTAATTAAGGGATCTCTTGGGTTTCATATGTGCGATCGATGGTGGACATGCGGAAACCCATGTAAATGAACTACACCCCCCGTATCTGCATATGTAATATAAGATGTTCTACTGTTTACATAACACAAAACCGACCAATCTATCATTCTACAATGACCAGCCCATCGGGTTCACGAAAATCTCTTTGATTCTGTCCATAAGCCACAGTATTTACTGAATCTTATCCCTGCGAATGATAAGCCGTTAATAAGCCATGTAAACACCAGAACCGAACCCCGATCTATTGAACCTGTACTTTACATAACCAAAACCGACCACTCTATTATTCTAAACATTTCGAGCTATTTGGGATAAAAGGGAAAATCACGTTATCGTCCATAACGTCATTCATATTTACTGAATGTCCATATTCTCCATCGCCCTGAATGACTGATCCAGCCTGCAGTAGACGAGGACGTGACCAGCCCGTCCCCCGCCGGGGTCGCCCTGTACTCCGCGGCTTCCGCCCGGTGCACGCGCTGAAAGGACGCGGCGGCGGGGCTGGGAAGGCCGTGCTGTCTAGTCACTTATATTTAGTTTCATTAATAGTAAAATACCCTAAACCTGACTCCACAGAATACAATTTCTTCGCCACTTGCACGTCTTAGACTGACTCTGATGTGCTGGAGTTAACAAGTATCAAGATTGTCAACTTGCTAGGCTGAGGCTGCTTCCTTACAGGGTGACCACAGACAGGGAAAATCAGGGAATTTTGTGAAAAACATTCCCTGACTGGAAAAATCAAGGAATTTGAAAATCTTGAATAAATCAGGTT
>CM032663.1:4717015-4763710 GCA_019095985.1 Streblospio benedicti
TATGTTTGGCGTCGACGTAAAAAAAATCAATGGATTATCGATCGGCGTATGCCGTTTACGCTTTCGATGTTTGAGCAGCCCAAAGTATTGGGGAGCGTAAAAGAGACCGATCGATTAAACTTCCTAGAAATCTTTGCCCGGCGTATGGGCAGCGAGTTAGAAATGAGCAGGTTTTTTAAACATATTTTCCTCCCTACTCTTTAATTTTGGAAGATTTTTTTTTCTCCCTGACCGAGAACAGCAATCATATGTTCTTTTCGTTTCCCCTCACCCTCTTGAAAATTTTAGGTCCAAAAACATCTGAAACTAGGGATCAAAGTTTGCTCGCCTAATGAGTCCAAGGCTAAATGTATGGTATTTTAACCAAAATGTATGTCTAATTTATATGTGCCATGCTTTTACTTAAATAGTGTTGAATTATTGGTTACCAAGAATCAAAAGTATCTTGGTGTGATAATTACATGTGATCAGGAAGATAACTGTGATATAAACCGACGGATTAATTCTGTTTATTCTAAGTGCAATGTTTTAATTAAGAAATTTAAACATTATACAGATAATGTCAAACTGAAACTTTGCAGTTCCTATGTAATAGCTTTTATTGTGTGCAATTGTGGTGTATGTATAAAAAAAAAGTAAATGTCAGAAAACTACAAACAGCGTATAATCGAATACCTAGAACACTGTCATCATCATGAACGGCTAGGACTGGGTTGCCATCCTCGCAGGATTCCCCTGAATACAACACGCATTTATTTTTTTCTCTATATAGAGTGCGGTCAGCGGATAGTAGTCAATTTTTTGATGTTGTTTATGTCTTTGATGGTAATATTAAAGTTCGTTGAAGTATTTTTGTACTATATCGACCCATGTTGTTTTTGGTCTCCCCCTTTTATTTTTTCTCTTTCTGATGGCTTCATTGAAGGCTATTCTGGCTGGTGTTTCTGTCGGTAATCTCAATAGGTGTCCACACCATGACAGTCTGCTTAGTTTCTTTTTGGTTGGTGATTTCATAAATGGCATCGTTTTTTTCATTATTATTTTTGGGTATGTGATTACTATTGCATATCTGATTAAACGTCTGTGGAAGGCATCTAGTTTATCACACAGGTTTTGTTTAGTATCCATAGTCTGCAGTTATGTAATAAAGTGGATTTTGTAGTGTCTGATATGTTGGTCTATAGAGAGATTTTTGCTGTGATAAACTTTTCTATTTTGAGCGAGGACGGACATTGCAAAGCTTTTCTGCGTTTTATGTAACTTTCAGTGTCAATGATGCTACCAAGTAGTTTGCAGGTTTTCCATCTTTTATCCACTGTTGTGTTAAGTGTATCTGGTATTGTTGTAATATCATTCTTTTTCATGTAATTTCATTGGTTATCATGATCCAGAAGTATCCGATAACCCGGAAAGGGTTATCACCCCTCTTCGAAGAGGGGTGATACCATGGTTATCATGCTTGTACTCAGCCGGACTACCTTTTCACATTTTTTAAAAACGCTATTGTAATTGTTTAGAAAAGAATGATAAATACAAAACCGGGTTCGTTGTGTAACATGAATTATTTTATCAGGATTCGTTCTTGTGGCGCATCAGGCTCGCCCTTCGGGCTCGCCGTGATACGCCCCAAGAACTCACCTGATAACATAATTCATATTACAAACTCACCCGGTTTTGTATATTTCTTCTGTTTTGCTGATGTTGACTCCTAGGTTGTATATTTTCAGTTTTGATGGAATAGTCTTTTTGATGTTGTCAATGTGTGGTTTTGATGTTGATGCATAGGTGATATCATCTGCATATTTTGGCTCAATGGTTACTGTTGACTTCATGGGAATAGCATTTGAATGATATTTATCCATTTGTTGGGCATAATTGTGTTCTGTTTCGATGGTATTTCTTTCTGCTAATGCCTGGGCAAGGTAGACGATGAACACTGATGAATCTTAAATATGATATCAGTATTTCAGCACAATTTGTGTTTAAAATATTAATACTTTTACTATGATATGGAGGGAACTGATTGTTAGTTTTAGAAAAAGATTGTTAAGAGTCAGAAAATGGTATTATAACTGGTATTGTACAATCTCTTATGTTAACCAGAATATGGCATGATAAAACATTTTCTCTTGACATAGAATAAAAACTGTGATATATTAAATTATATTACTTTACAATTATTTCAAATACAAATATGATTTTTACTATGTTCTGTATATAGCTGTACATACAACTCTCTTGTTCTATGAATATGATCTTATGTTTTTAAAATATGTAAAAGATATTCGAAATAAAATAGTGTTATCTATGTACACAAGTCTACTTCCTGACTTCGCAACTGTCCTCCATGTTCATAAGGTTCTAGATGCACATTGAAAAAGCAAGATTCTTTAAAAATATATAAATACTAAATTTTCATTATATTTTAAGATTTTTACATCACATACATCAAAATAAACTATAAAAAAACAATTCTACAAAATATGTTTTACACAAATCAATTTAAATAAAGGTGACCTCTCGTAGAGAATGAAAACATCCCAAGCCTTTTTGATCCCTCATTGGATTTCCTTGTAATATTTATTACAAGCTGTCTTACTTTGCGGATCCAACTGGGTCTTCACTCCACCTGATGAGCACACCTAGCTGCAAATATAACATGTATAAATTTTAAAATGATGATCATTGCCAGGTGATGGTTGATATCATGAGCACTTGCATCATACAAGGCATATACAGTGAGACCTAAAATAAATGATTCTTTCTTTTCTACTAGAATGTTTACATATATAAGAGACTCTTATATATGTAAACATTCTAGTAGAAAAGAAAGAATCATTTATTATAGATCTCACTGTATAAGCCTTGTATGATGCAAGTGCTCATGGTTGATATCATGGTCAAACGTCACACGTCATTTATATACGTCCAGCACATTACTTACACGTACGCCCGGCACGTACGTTAAGCGTTACGTGTTAACAATGAGTGCTAATGAAAACAATCACAAAAATATATCGGATAATAATTATGTTCCGATTAGTTTGATTTAGAACAGTCTAGTTACAAACTTATAGATGGGACAAATACAAGCTGTCAGCATGGACTCAACACAAAACGATAGTACGTACGAAAAAATATTTATAAAGTATTCTAGTAACTTGGCATACAACATATGGATTCATGTTATTTTTTTCTTTTTTCATTCTTTTGCTGTCAATAACTATTCCAAAAAACGATCAAAACTTTACATATCTTTATTTATTCACATGTTTCGAGTCAACAGACTCCTTCTCAAATTTGTTTATGTTTACACTACCATGACATTACTATATATGTAAACATAAACAAATTTGAGAAAGAGTCTGTTGACTCGAAACATGTAAATAAATAAAGATATGTAAAGTTTTGATCGTTTTTTTTGGGGGTGGAATAGTTATTGACAACAAAAGAATGAAAAAAAAAAAAATAACATGAAAAAATATTTGTATTTTTTTTTTCAAAATGTTTCTTGAAAGAATCGGGCTCTGGATCTGGATCTGGCTAATAGTCGGCAGGGCCCCAGGCTTGATAATTTTTAACAGAGGTAAAGAGAAGGCATACAGAGTTCTATGTACTAATATGTTATTTGATAAAGTAGTCAAAGAGTTTATTGTGACCATACCACCAAGAATGTTTTGTTCATCGTCAGAGCTCCTATTACTAGTATTACCCATCTTCAGAGAGCCACAATCCAAGTTTCGTAGTACTTAGTAGACCACTCATCTAGATATGAAAAGCGCCCCCAGTGAGGGCAAACCAGTGTTTTAATCTTGGAAAAACACTGGAATGCCACTGTCTATATATTGGCAAAAAATCAATATTCATATTTCAGCAGCTAACAGCACCAGGCTAAACTAATGTTGCTGCCTTATGATATTTATTTTTCCATGTTGGCTAAAGCGTATTGAATACTAGTAAAATGGACCTAATAATGGTCCCAAATATTGACCGTTTGGGCCGATGTGAAATAGGGGTCTTGAGGTCACCATTTCCAACTGACATGCCACAAATTAGAGCATCCTAGCTCAAATGATGCGACCTGTAGAGGGGTAACGAACCGGACGGACGGGCGGGCGGAAGGAAGGACGCAATTAAGTGGGTCCTAGCCAGTGTATAAAACACGGGAATATACGTGATTAATAATCACTAGCTTATATCCATGGGGACGAACAGGCTCAAGTCTCATGCCATATTCTGAAGTAAACACTGCCCATAGCCCCACCCTCACCCACTATTGTACAACAAATATTGCTTGCATAGCTCAGGTTAACCCGACAATCCGGGCTAAACATTTCGATGAATCTTCTTTTACTTAAGGCACTTACTTAAGAGCTGTCTTAATGCCGAATGTATTTGGTTAAGCTCAGGTCTATAGCATCCACACTGTCTTAGCACTCCCACAGGCACACCTTGCCGTGAGATCACCCACCACTGTTCTAACACAGTAGCTCACTACCCATTCTGACAGTTTGTTTGTTTTTTGTTTTGTTTTTGTTGATTTGGTGGACATTGTCCCATAGGATATGTTTTAAATTTTCTGCACACTGAAAATGCACTTGGCATCTAATGTGCAAAAGCTATGGGATTAAAATTAGTGTCTATGGTAATGGGAACATAATGCTCTCTTTGGCACAGATATTCTCACACACTTCCTTATTAAGACTGCCCAAGGACTGGCGTCAAGCGGTTTGCAAAAAAAAATAAAAAAATAGATAGAAATAAAAATGTGAAGACTTGGGACTGTTATGAATCATCTTATAATAGAGGTGATGCATTTATAGAGGTGGTCTTGATTGAAGGTTCTAATGTACACATAGCCAAATTCGTAAAGTGGTGGTAATCCCTAGTATTTGAACCCATGTGACACCTTTGGCATCTTTATGACATCACACCACTCCACATGACGCTGTCATGGCTAGGGCTGTCTGCTATTTTTGTTATAAAACCGCTAATTAACAAGCATCAGGATTATTTTGATGATGAAAAACATATTTGTACAAAACTACACAGTACCATGAACGATCTCCTGTAGTCAGATGGTGTCCAGCTAGTCAGGTTAAAAGTGGAGATAGCCAAATTAGCGTATTAATATATAGGATAAAAATACATTTATATTGAAATATATTTCCCTACATTACATACAGATAACAATAACAGAAGGCAGAGTCCTAGGCGACAGGCAAACTCAGTCAGAGTCGTGCCAAAAATTACTCGTGTTCACCATGAAGAGATTGTCCACTCAAGTCCTCATGAATCCTCATGAACCTCTTTCAAGACTCCAGGGGCAACGATGCAGCTGAGGTACGTCTCTTTCATATCCGCACCTGAGATTAGTACACTTCATGAGGCAAAAGAGAATGATTGTGTGTGTGTGTGTGTGTGTGTGTGTGTGTACAGCACATAGCTAGCTGGTAAGAATGATGTCATAATTCTAGTCTCATAACCACGAGGGCCTCTAAAGATAGTCAAATGGACACATGGCTTCAACTATGTATATGTACTGGTTGGATCGTGCTTACATTAATAGGTAAGGAAGAGCGACCGGTGATTTGAATATATATTTATGCAAAAAATACCCATGTCTTTTCTCCTTTATCCGTTAGGAGTGGTGTGAAAGCAGCAGCAGATCTAGAATCAAATGAGAACACAGACGACACGGAGAATGATATTGACGAGGCGCATATTTCAGAAGATCGTTCAAATCATAATGACCACGGATATTTCAACACGAATCCAGAAAAAGTGGTGAATAAAACGAAGACCTTAAGTATGGCCGTTTTACTTACTTTGAATGTTTAGAGCTAGGTTTATGCATGAATACATCAAGATAGAATTACAAAAAATTAAATATTACTATACGATAGCCTATCATTTAATTAATTCAAATTAAGGTACAGAGAAGAGTTCCAACACAGCCGCCATTGCCACCAGTGACATTCCGCAAAGTTCCCGCACACAAGGACATCTCCCATCAACATCAAAAGAAAGGATCATCACTATTACTGCAAGTAAATTCCCTACCCATTCACACCCAAAAGAACAAGCACCACCCCACACCAATGCCTTGGTTAGTAGCTTGAAAGATCTGCAAAGATCAACTGGGTCGCACCACACATTAAATCAGGTAAACTTGTATGCTATATGCCTTCTTTTTCATCACTGATATGTTGCCTAGGCTATTTATATTAGCCAATTGTTGCAACCGCTGCTAATTGTTTTGTAGACTGACAGTAGAACACCACAAACCAGCAGTTCGTACCATGGCGTGCCACAGTATTACGGCAATGGCCCTCCTCCACCATCTCCAGCTGTGCATAGCAATGGTGAGCTCTTCTCATCATAATTATGACCGTAATACAGCTACTTGCATGGCGTATCTATCCATTTAAAAAGAAAATAATCAATTAGACTGTGACGTTTTGCTTAGAAAAGTAGCATCAACACAAAGTAGTGCTAGTACATCACCCACGTTCAAAGTTCTAATTAGTTTTGTTTTACGTGCTTTATTAATATCACTATGAAAATGCACATGGATGTAGCCATTCTTCATATGTATGACAACACATCACTCAAAAATGCCTGTATAATTGTAATTGAAAAGCGCTTACAATTTCAAACGGATATACATGTATAGCACATTCCTCATAGGAAGAATACAACCTTCACCAAGCCCTGGACGCCCCAGAAACAATGTGATGCCATGGCCTATGTCCTCTGCTCAATCAGTTCCAGCAGATGCGTTTCTTTCTGGGATGCCATATCCCCAACTTGGGTAAAACATACAAACTGATCATTAATTTACGTAATATTTGTAGAGATGTCTGTGGTTATTGTATGTATGTTATGTTGTATGTGTCGCTGTGCGTGTGTGCTCTTTACACGATCACGTCAATATGGCTACTTGTGGTGTGGTAGGTTTACATCCACAGATATAGGGCTCAATGATGGCGCCCAACATCGTCAGCTCATCAGCCCCTAAAATTTATGACATGGAGACAACAATAGTGGAAGCTAACACATCTGTATTTTTAGAAGTAAAATTACCATACCACTTTCTACATGTGAGTGATAATGTAGTAATTGGTGCTCTTAATGTGGCCTCGAATAAAGCCTAAACTAAGCAGCAGCAGCAGCAGCAGCAGCAGCAGCAGCAGCAGCAGCAGCAACAACAACAACAACAAAACAACAACAAACAATCAGCTTATTTTAGGCTTTATTGTGGTCTTCACCAGTAGACATCAATAATTGAGCTGTTCATTTGTGTTTCACCAACAGACTAATAGGCAACCCACCAGTAGCCAACCAGCCCATGCCTACCAGCAACCAAGTAGTGATGGACAGCAGCACTGGTCAGCCGTTTGTCACACCACCATGGGCACATAATGTATATGACAATTACAAGCAGCCACATTTCACTTCTAATTCCACATATGAGATGATGAAATCTCAGCTTTATAATTATCCACCAAACAATCAGAAGTGCAATAATGTATGCAGAAATACATGTGACCCTAGCCAATGCTGTACTTATACTGATCCAAGGTAAGATGGGTTCTAGCTTGTTGCAAAGTATGTGTACATGATTTTATAGTGAAACAGAATATATGAATTATACTTGAAATATAATACACTTAATCATTACCAGTTTAATCATCAAAGTAAATCCATGTAGTGAAATTAACTCCGTTGCATATGTGAAACCCATAGGCTTGATACCGACGACGATCTAAAGTTGAACTTGTGGTTGCCTGATCCCACAATAATACAGAACGAGATGAAGAAAACCATGGCGCTGGCTGACTTCAGACCTGTCAGTCCAGAATCTGTAGATGATACAAAATCCAGTACATCAGACAATGTTTTACAGTATAACGACCTCAGCACTATTAAAGTAGAATGTCTGGAACAAACAAGTGTAGTTGCCGATAGTGATGAAAAAGGTTAGTGGAAACCTCTCATTTTACGAATCAACCACCCATAATTCATAATCTATAAGATAAGTGACTGATGGGTAAATATACGTGTAGTTATCATCCACAGTTAATTGTTGCATATCGTCTGCTTTTAATAGATCAACTCATCAATATTTGTCTTGTATTTTAGTATTTTCTTGCTTGTCATTGCGTTTTGTCTTTCTTTTACTATTTTACATTTGTACATTTTTATACTTTGATTGTACATACTGTACATGTATATTATCGAAATAAACTATGTTTGTATTAGTATTAGTTGCACTATTAAGAGAATATATCATTACACAATAAGTATTCGTTTCTCACGTTTGTCATAATTGTATAACAATTATTAAGAATGGAAATTTACTCTTTAGATTCTAACAACAATAATAACAATAAGAAAAGCCAAACTAAGAGTGTACGAGAAAAAATTGTTCAACGAAGCGAACAAATCCTGGAAGAAATCGAACGTCAGAATAGGGAGCTAGAAGAGCAACACAAGGTTCTGCGAGAAACACTCCCAAAAAAAGCTTCTAAAAAAGGTGATAGTGAAAAGAAAAATCGTAAAAAGAGTGAGAGTGAAAAGACCATACTAGGCTATAAAGGTTCTAGCAGAGCTGATAAGTCTGAAGCTCCTAAGCGACGAGGAAGGCCACCAAAATCAACAGATGACAAGGCTCCTTCAAAGAACGGAAAGAAAAACATCTCCGCCAAGACCAAAACAAATAATAACCCTGAAAAAGTAGCCAGCAGTTCCCAAAGTGTAAAAACCTCTAAGGATCGATTAACTGAAATAAAAGAAACATTAGCAGAAAGCAACTGCATGATTAAACAAGAAAAGAAAGAAGTTACCACAGTAAAACATGGAAAGAAAATGGCCACTCCAAATAGACAACAGAAAACACCGTATAAATCTAAAAGTGACTCTGACGCAGTCACAAAGACTGTAAAACGGGATACAGTTTGTACAGATAACCAAACAACAGTACCCAAAGCTGTTGAATCCTCTTGTAACTTGGCATGTGGGAGTGAAGCAAGGGTGACGGGTATGCGAAAGTGGGACTCTGAACCAATATTGAACTCTGCTCTGGAAAGGAGCCCATTGCTAACTCCAGATAAAAATAAACCTACCTTGTCACAGATGAGATTGCAGGTACGTAGATACAGTGTTTTGACTGAAAACTAATGTATAACATTCAATATTAACAATTGATGACACGCGTAGGATGTTTCAAAGAGATGCCTGGTGTAAAAACTCATTATCATCAATTTTACAGCCATGAACACCATATTGATGTGACACTTTAAGCCCAGTCTTTAGCCTATAGACTTCAGCTAGATTCTATATAAATGATGAATTTACATCAGTATTCACTATCATTATGTATGATATAGTACACTTGGTATACTGTAGGAGGACCAGCTGTCTGAAGCGTATGATCTTCTGATGGCCAACTGGGCAGACTACCTCAGCCTCGATAATGAGACTCTCCGTAACATGGAAATTCAGGTGGCTTTCTTTTGTATTAATTTGCAGGAAATTTTTATATTATTAGTTGAAAATCCAAAATGACATTCCTCTATTTTGTAATTTGAGACCTTCCCACCATATCTACAATGATTTTGAAATACCCCCTTAATTCAATTTGCACATTTGCCATAAACCCACGTGTTTGAGAGGTTCAACTTTCATATATCAAACTCAAACAAATTTACACTTTTCACGGACTTAAATGCTATATCTACATCATCTACAAAAGACTAAAATGAAGATTCAATAGATCCTCTCTATTAAGAACAACTGGGGGTGTGGGGTGGGGTGGGGGAGACTACCTTCAGTAAAACGATCTCTGACAGAAAGTAGTCTCTTTAATGCAGGTCCACAGTGGTCACTTTGAAATGTTTGAAACACTAAAAAACGGGTTTATAACAAAAGCGATATGTTTGTGCAGCTGGTTTCAAATGAAGTTTACACGGTGTACATCAAAACGTAAACGTCACTGAGTAAAGTGAGTATGAATATTGTTTGCTTTACAGAATGGCATTGATCACCAGTATAATGATGAGAGTTTGGCAATGCTGGAAGATTCTTCCCTCTATGTATGGCAGCTCATAGAAGAAATGGCATATCCCTGAAACTGTGACATTTTTTACAACAACTCAATGGATTGTTAGAGTTAGTTAATGTCTACAGTATTGTTTTAGTGAAATTGTATATATTGTTTGTTATCTATATTTATTGAATAAAAAGCTTTCTAAACTGCAATGCTTTTAACAACACTTTTAACACACAGAAGACGTTTCAACGGCATTGAACATGATTGTATATCCCACAAAATAAACGCATTCCTATCTCAATCAATTGTGAAATGACCTATTCAAAACTATTAGATTATGTGCAGCAGATGAGTGTTTCATGTCAGCAGACAGTTGTAGATTTTTGCAACACAGAATTGGATGTGTGATGAAACAGCTCTGTAATGAATCAATTTCATCTTATTTTACAAAGACATTTGTCATTTGCTAAGCTGTTATTACTTTCATAGAGATAGTAACAACATGTAAACTATAATTTATGTGTGTTTCGTTGACATTCAGTGAGTGGATAATTTAAAGAGCAAGTTCGACGTGAGTATATCTTAAAAATATACGCAATGTGGAAGGGTTCCCTTTATTTTAGTATTATATAAAGTGCTATAGACTTAGAGAGTAGACTTTTGTTATAGAAAAAAAAACGATGAAAGCTGTGTGTAACACATTTCCAGCACAAAGTAGAAAAAGTAGCCGTCAAGAAAACAATGTAGGCTAGGAATTCATTTAAGTTACGCCAGAAATATTTTTGTTCGTGCATTTCCATTTTATTCCGTAAGCATCATCTAAAAGAGAAACAGATAAAAAAACTATGCTAGGTCTAGTTGAAACTAAAACATTCTACTTTCATAATCGTAGACCACCCTATTTATTATGTAGTATGTGTACATATGACACAAAAGTAGTACAGATCAGATCAGAAAGATAACCACACACACCCACATGTCCATATTAGCGGCACCACCAAAATTGGCTGTTTCGACAAACTCTATATGTTTTTAAATAAGTAGAAGATATTCTTAAATAAAATACTGTTATCTATTATCTGTAATATGACTTTATTTTAGACAGTAAAAACACCAGCCCATACATAAGAACAAAAATATCAATACATATTAACTACATGGAACGAATAAATAGATATAAAACTGTAGTTCAAGAAAACACATAAACATAAAACACTCCTCAAATATTAGCCAGAAGCATATTAATGTCCGTTTCATCTCAAAACAAGTTAATAGTGTTATTGATAGGATCTTCAGAGCATACATTTAGTAGCTTCTGTAAACCAGTAGAGGTTGCCAAGACGCAACTATCATCTGCATAAAGTATTTGAAGCATATCTACCATTGTACACTCCAATACCAGAATAATTCAATTGCCTGCTAAGATCAAATATATAAAATTAAAAGCATGGGTGATATGGATTAATCCCTGCTTGTCTAACTCCATTAGAGGTATAAAAACTGCGAGAAATAGCCTTCCCCCACTTGATACATAACTTCTGATTTAGATACCAATACACAAGAATTTAACCACAAACGTCATCCCGTGTCTTTGAATGTTTTAAAAGTTTTTGATGCTTATATTGTATCTTTTTGCTTGCATGAAAACCTACAAATGCCTTGCTATTATTGTTTCATACTGCTGGAAGTTTGCTACGCACATACAAATAAACCTGCTCTATTGTCTTTGTCCACTGACTGATCTCACAGGCGCTGGATCTTCATGCTGGCCACCTTGTAGGAGTAGTACCACCCTCTCCAGTCAAACCACTTCATGCCGTGGCTACCTGGCACGTCGCCACCCTTGAGGTAGGTACCCGTGAGGCGAGCTAAGAAGCAGGTGTTGTACCACCAGCCGCCTGTCCGCCCCCCTATTCCATCAGCACAGTGACCATCAGTCCACTGATCATTGTCCTGATCAAACGTTGTGAATGTCATGTTGTTGTGGGATATCATCGAGTCGCCCGCGGTGCCATTGTAGCCACCGATGCTCAATCGATACTTATCAGAGCCAGAACTCACATGGAACACTGAATAATCTGCAAAACGCGTCTCCCCTTCCCAGTCTTCGAGGTCCACTCTCATTTTATAGTCTCTGCGCCTGGTCAGTCTGTTCATTGCTGTCAGCCCCATCCAGTGGGAGCCCTTGGGGTCGCCGAATCCAGCCTCATATTCCACCCACTTCTTGTAAGTGAAGTCAGTGCTATTGTCTTCTCTGTGAAGAATGCGAGTCCAAATACCGCTTTCAGCATTTACCTCACAATAAACCTGTTTTTTCTGACCATTTTGTATATTCACATCATAGACTCCACTGGTCAAGTTCACGAGTCCTTGAATGTCCTCACAGTCAAAACTTGGGGTTTTAAACTTCAGGTCTGAGATCTCAACCTCAAGTGGATTGGTAAGAAGTTTTTGATTGGCCAGATCTTGGTTCAGTTTGTTGATTTTATTTTCCAGCATGTAATTCCTATCAATCAATTCCGTGATTCTTTTTTCTGACTTTTCATGTGTATTCATAATTTTGTCTTTCATTTCTGTCAGCAATTGGATTTGTACCTTCAGCAAGTAATAATCATTATCACACTGACTGTCCACTAATGTGGATTGAGTCATCACACTAGCCGCTTGGGCTAACAACAAAATCGACAGCAAACTCATTTTGATGTGCTCTCGGTGCTGCGTTTGAGCTAAAGTGATTGAAATAACCGGAAATCTCATGACCTTGTAAACGGTGTCCAAAAATGATGTGTCATGATCTGAAAGCGTCACACGGGCGTCACACGCATGTACAGCGTAAAACGAACTTCGGGTCGACGTGAGGTCGGCGTAGTCGGCAGATGCTTAGCGTAGGTGAAAAAATCTAGCTGTCCGACCGATATTTATCAGTCGGACGTAAGTTGCCAGTAAGTTCCCAGTGCGCCAGAAGCAGTGGGACGCGGCTTTTACCATGCTAAACTTAATCATAAACCAAGCTATAGTTACCCCAATGTTGGCAACATAATCCCTGCACTGAGTAGTTTTCAGAACTTAGTTGTGTTCAAAATAGGGCGTGGTACTGAACAATTCAGAATGTGACACCGCCTACATCCGGCTCGATCCAGATATAGCGCTAGCATATCGTGTGTCGTGTTCTCATCCCTGTCAAACATTTCAAGCAGCCCAGTCTACTGTTCCATTTATATTGTTATCAACGTTTTGTACTTACTGACGTGACGACCTCACCTTTCGTTGGGTTTATCAAATTGGCAAACCTCTACTATGGTGTAAATGCGTGGATTAGATGGAGAAGAGCCTGTTTGTCATGGAGTTGACGTAGCATATACTTGGAATCGCACGTAAATGAATATTGCATCACAAAATTATGTCTCACAAAAACCATGTCCCCGGAGCATGTCTCATCGCAAAATGCATAGCACATGTTCATGCCATTTTAAAAAAGACGTCGCAAAAGAGTTTTAGAGGGAAGAAGATAGTAATACGAGTTAATCTATATCATTTTTGGTATGTCTGAGCGATCATTAGTATGAAAGAATGTTTTTTGAAGGCAAGAAGTGAATTCTTGCCTATGCCCTAGGACACGCACATGGACCGACTTTCTCGATAAAAAACTATTTTAAATACACAAAAACCGAGAAGTGAAATTATTGCAATTAATCATCAATAGAAATGAGAACAAATAAGGTGACAGATGATGAATGTGATTATGTATATGTGCGTATCCCTGGGCTATATTCACTATTTACGGTCAGAAAAGTCATCCACCTGAGCCTCTCGCTAAGCCCATGTTATTGGTGCTCCACCGCGCTCTGCACTACACCTACAATCCCAAGACACATAGAAAAAATAATGCCTGGCCATACGCAGATCTACAAAAGTGTCGCAGTTCCCCACTCCCAACACGCACAACCACCCCCCAAACCACCACCACCACAAAAAATAAAAAAATAAAATAAAAATAATAAAAATAAAACTCATCTTCATGTTTTCTGTACGAGCTTTTTATATGCCACCAAAATCAAAATCAAAAAACACGCCCGATTTCATTCTGTCGTGACACGTAACTGTTTGAAGACGAAGCTTGTCATAGTCACTGAACCGTATAAGCCGTCAGAGACGTTGTAGGTGACGGAAAGGGCCGAGACAGAAGAAGCATTCTGAAGAGGTGTGATGATCGGCTGCCAGAAATAGCGGCTTTGTGGCCATTAAACTGTGAAATACCATCAGCTTTGGTCTTTCGACACACGTGTTTCTCTTCAAAACAGCAGCATGACGGACTTTAGGGCCGTACCCACAATCTAGTCTGTGCATATGGTCGTCTCTGCTGGTGAGCATCAACTTTGAACATCTCCAAGGCCGCCTTCACAAGCTTCATCATCTTCATCGTCTACAATCTCTTTATTATTTTCTCTCTTCTCCTCACTCCTTCTGGTGTTGTTGTTGAGCTACAACACGATTTAGTGCAACGGTTGTCATTGTTACAATTATTCGTTGCTAATCATTTTAACTATCTTTGAGTTTAACCCCTTCAAAGACACAATGAGCAATGATCCCCCCTCCCTCCTGTGACCTTTCTGATGGACTGAGGACAAGGCAAGCTAATGGGACCATTCAGAACTAGTACACCATAAAACAGGGGAACATCTTTGTGGACATTGTCAACAAACCCATCGTTAGCAGAGACATATAACGATGAACAAGTTGTCCTCCACACGAACCAGAAAACCCAAGACATTGATCCAGATCAACATCTCAATAATCCTATAACGGGGAGCCCACAGGCCGAAAAAATCCATCACTTCTCCGGAGAAGTGATAACACCTTTTGGGCCAGAACCCGGCAGAAATGTGTCATTTTCTCCAGGTGGACACCATTTTGTATTGGGCACTCGTGTTGTTGAAAAGATGCTTCCGTTTCATGCTTCCATTGCTTCAGATTGTAATAGAAGCGGCGGCACCTTACGGTTTCATCTGTCACAATACATCTTCTCAAAGCATCAGACGAGGCCACAGTTAAGCAAAGAGACCTTACGACGTTGCAAATGCTAGAGAAAGCCCCAGACAGCCCCGAAAGTTTGGCGATGGAGCACACAAAACCGAAAAAGAAAAGTCAGCCCAGAACAGACCAAAGTGGCCATTTCCCCGAACCAACCAAATCACTCCACATTTGAAGCCAGATCACGCACGATTCACCCAGAATCGCGTGTCTTTTGGAGGATATGGGCTAGGATCGGCCATGTGAAATGGGGGTCTAAGTGGCACAATAGACCTAGAACGTTCGTACGAACAGAGCAACATTCGCTTTTTCTTCCTCTGAAACCTGGATCTGCCGCCTCTCTAGATCTCCATCTTTCCACAGCAAGGTATCATCTATCAAATGTTTAAGACGGATGATCTAATGATCACATTTTCGGGGAAGATGCTCTTTCTAAATACCTGCGCGTGTGCAGGGGGATCTCTTTTTATCAACCCACTACAAACTATTATATCCTTATCTAAATTAGATTAGGCTTTTGCAGGTTGTCTGGTCTTTATACATGCACAGTAGAACCTTCTTTTAAAACCACACTACATAGTTAGGCCACCTTGTGATAAGTCCTTATATTGAGGTCCAAAATGTTCCAAAGGATACCTACCAATAGGAACCTGCGTGAAGTGGTCTTGCTCACCTACTAATAAAGAGACCACATTTTAATGAGACTGCTTTTGATTCTGCCCTTTTGGTGTTGTTGTAAGAGAGGTCTTATTAAAGTATATATAAGCATATACCAACAGTATACAAACAGGGCTGTTAAGAGATTGTGTTAACCAGCCCATGGTAATAATACTCATGTTACCCATACAAGTTATCTTGGAATTGTCGTAAAAAGCGTTATAACATTGTCATGTTATTAGGGATGATGCATACAAGGCTGATTTGGGACTTTCTTATGGCTTTGTCTTCAATAGCCTGAAACCAACATTCAATTGTAAACATAACTATATCTGATTCAATCTTTTCACATATTATCAAATTTCCATACTTACAATTACAATTGTTTTGCCCTGCAATCATCTTTTTACATCTCATCATTTACATTTATGGCTTACATTAATTAGCATCTTTTTAAAATAAGTGGACATATTTTTATCATCTGCTCACAATTTATTAGACAGTAAACTGTGTCTAGTTCACCCATGACATGCATCAAAACATGAACACTGTAGTTATAAAATAATCTCCAACTGCATCTTTATCTAATTACGCTAACAGCGTGAACTGAAAACAACTTTTTTCACCCCCTTCAAACTAACATAAAACTTGCCCCAGAACAGACAATACTCTGACTATCTCTATCTGCTTCTTTTAAAGCGTATGTAATCCCTTTAACAAGATACACCCAGTCAGATCATCGCTTTACAAAAGCCCTTTGTGGTGTGCTGGCGGCATATCAAGTGTAAATGTAAAGATATGTAACACTATAGTTCACTTTCATATAACTTTATAATATCTTCAATTTTCATTTCACACTTGCCCCAGTTGACTTTCATGTGCACGTTTTATTGGTAGGCAGATTAAGGTTGACTTTAGGGGCCTTTGGGGTGAATTTGCTCAACAATCTTGTATTGCGACACTGGGATTTGAGCTCACGACCGTATGTATAGGAGATCAATTGTTACTGAAAATGCAAGCTGCAATATTTTGATAATTTATAATGCAATTCAGTTAAAATTCATTATAATACCAGTTCGAAATGTTATTCTTTTTTTTCTGAAGATCATATACATTTTTGTTGTGGTTGGCTGCTTTTATAATTAAAATGTTACAATAATGTGTTTTTGGGCTGTAAAGGAATACTTTGAAATGAAAGACCCTTCTGTCATCTACTGCTCGTGTCTGATATTCACGGCATATTTGATTTTCAGAGGGGAGCAGGCTGGTGTGAGTTCTGGGGGATGTCGCTTGCATTTTTGTTAGCGTCTTTAAATTTTAAACTGAAAATTACATATTTTGTTTGTCGACCATAATGTGTGAAATACACTGTCTGTGTGAGCGTCTGGACCTTAGGTTACTACCGCTAAAAAAAACCACACACACTATCAAAATATCTAGTGAGGAGGTTTATAGTGGGTCAAGGAATCTCTTAACCCTCCTTTATTTTGCCTTATTTGCCACATCTCCGCAATAAGATTTTTCAGCCTTTTCACCCCTACATTAGAAATGTCCCAAATTCCTAGAAATCACATATAATATTTTAGCGCTTTCCCCACACGCCGCTTGCTTAACAACCATCATCCCAATCTTACAAGGCTTTCACTTTTTTGCTCTTTTTTTCTCTTCTGTTTCATCATCCAAGAGTGTAGTAGAGCACAATAACACGATACATCCCCATAAGGCTTATCAGTAGCCGGCGGCCGGCTATGTTCATTACGGTAAAGTGGGGCACGCTTCTCCAGAAGAAACACAGTAAAAGTCTATATTATATATGTATGTTTCGTATGTGGTGCTATATTTTGTTGCAAAGCATTGTTTAAATGCTTTTTTCAATAAATATTTAACAGTATATACTAGAATTGTCAATGTTTGAAGACCACCTGCATCATGCCATCCAGTGGTCTCAATAGACAGGTTGTCTTTTCATGCTGGGGTTCTCCATCTGTATAGAGTGTTAGGTCTGTGTATGATGGACTTGTTACAAAAGTGGTCTCTTTAAAGAGGTGGTCCTAATTGATTTTATACAGCGCTACACATACCTCCAATATCCCAATATCAGACATATTGATCACAGACATGAGGCTGAATCTCGAACACAATATATTTGTTGTAATAAGAAACTTGAAGCATGTCACACTGCTTGTTGGATAATGTTTCAAGTCATGCTTCACTTCTATACTGTACCTCTCTGCCTCGCATCCCTTCATTGGAATCTATCTAATTTTTACTGCATGGCCCCATTAAAGCCAGGGTCAAACAGTCCCCAATACTGACACCAAATAAAGGGTGGTATTTTAAGTTCTGTTAGAATTGTTAATTTAATGGTAATCAGGTCGTCACAGATGTGTTTTTTTATAAACAGGACCATATTTTTACCCCTATATTTCTGATCTGAAGACTGTAAACACTGAGTGATGACCATTTGTGCCTGTCAGCCCGGCCATACACCAGTTTGCAAATAGAAATATTAGCATAATGTTAGGGTGCGATCGTAGTAACCGTTTTGGCCGCTAGGTGATTAGTCTCGATCAACCAGACCGTGTGATGGCGAAGACGAGGAAGCTGATCTAGTCTCTATCAATGTTTGTCTAAAAAATTCCCAGAATGCACTGTAAACCACATTGAAAAGCCACGTGCCTTAGTTTGTTTGTCTAAAAATTACCCAGAGTTCATAGATAAGTACATAAACTTATTTCATTGAGACAGCGATTAGAAAAGTCATGTATTGTTCAGACATCAGGGGAATTAATCCATGTAATTGACACACACCCCACTGTATCTGCAAAAGTAATACAGAGGTTGTATGTACTTTTACATAACGCAAAACTGACCGTTCTATCATTCCACTATGACCAGCCCATCGGGCTCACGAAAATCTCTTTGATTCTACCCATAAGCGCAAGCCACAGTCTCTAGACAAACGAAAGGAAACCCGCGAATGAACGTTATTCCGATAATGTGGTTTTAAACATTTCACATTGATGCACTGAAGATATATTGAAGATCTACGTTGATGTTGGTGTCAAATACATTACATTATATAAACATTTCGACACTATTTGAATGATGAAAGTGTTTAAAATCACGTTATCGGAATTAACGTTCATTCACGGATTTCCGTTCTCATGTCTACGTATTCTCCAAAGCTTATGAACTGACTGACCAGCCTGCAGTAGACGAGGACGTGACCAGCCCGTCCCCCGCCGGGGTCGCCCTGTACTCCGCGGCTTCCGCCCGGTGCACGCGCTGAAAGGACGCGGCGGCGGGGCTGGGAAGGCCGTGCTGTCTAGTCACTTATATTTAGTTTCATTAATAGTAAAATACCCTAAACCTGACTCCACAGAATACAATTTCTTCGCCACTTGCACGTCTTAGACTGACTCTGATGTGCTGGAGTTAACAAGTATCAAGATTGTCAACTTGCTAGGCTGAGGCTGCTTCCTTACAGGGTGACCACAGACCACAGACAGGGAAAATCAGGGAATTTTGTGAAAAACATTCCCTGACTGGAAAAATCAAGGAATTTGAAACTCTTGAATAAATCAGGTTTTCTGTATTTATTTTCTATACATCTATGTTCAATTAAGTGTAAATTGAATGAAGGACCAGAAATATATTTACAGTTCACATTACAGTTCTCAAAGTATTAAATTCTGTTTTTTCCTCCTAACTCCTACAATCATCGGTTGAATTCTGTACAACTTGCCGTTTTATGACAGTAAACTAATGATTTATATTTGGTGTCATATTCATAAACAACATTTATGCTGGGAAATTTAACAAAGTTATCTTCAAGTATATCACGCATTACTTTATTGTGAGAACCTGCAAATAAAGTTAAAACGTGTTTTCATGACTCCTCATTATCACTGTAATTTAATGATGATAATTAATACCTTCATGTTTAGGTTTTTCTAAGTGCAGTTGTTTTTTCTTTGCATAGATTCATTTGAAGGAGAAAATCACTTCCAGTACGTGCAAAGTCCATTGTATGAAACGTACCGTATGAAAGACCGTTAAAAGTCAACTTTGGTGAGTGCATAGTTACCTATATGTGTTATGTTACAAAGCTATGGTATTATCTCAATACATCCTACACAAAGTTGTGATTGTTGTGTAATACTGTATGCAAAGTACAGACCCAACTCAGAAATTACTCTTAGGATGATAAATTGTTGCAGGGTTTTATTTTCACGCCATTCCCTCTCTCGTCTGGCCGTGGTATTATTTTCCACGGACACTTATCTAAATCATCATCAAACTTCTTCACAGAAAAACCTGTTGACAAGCAGGATTTTATCGGCCACACGTCACTTTTTACCTCTCTGAGGCTTGTCACGTTATCCAAACTTTTTACCCTTATTGTGGTGACACAAACGGGTTGTCTAGTCTTGTTTATACATGCACAGTAGAACCTTCTTTTAAAACCACCTCTATAGTTAGGCCACCTTGTGATAAGTCCATAACTTGAGGTCCAAAATGTTCAAAAGGATATCAATGGGAACCTGCGTATAAAGTGGTCTTGTTCACCTACTAATGAAGAGACCACATTTCAATGAGACTGCTTCAATTCTGCCCTTTTGGTGGGGTTGTAAGAGAGGTCTTATTGTATATATAGCATATACCAACTAGTATACAAACAGGGCTGTTATAGCATTGTGTTAACCAGCCCATGATAATAATACTCATGTTACCCATACAAGTCATCTTGGAATTGTCGCAAAAAGTGTTATTACAATGTCATGTTCTTAGGGATGATGCATAAGGCTGATTTTGCACTTTCTTATGGCCTTGTCTTCAATAACCTGAAACCAACATTCAATAGTAAACATAACTATATCTGATTCAATCTTTTCCACATATTATCAAATTTCCATACTTACAATTACAATTGTTTTGCCTGTAATCATCTTCTACTTCTCATCATTTACATTTACGGCTTACATTAATTAGCATCTTTCAAAATAAGTGGACTTATTTTATCATCTGCTCACAATTTATTAGACAGTAAACTGTGTCTAGTTCACCCACGACACGCATCAAAACATGAACACTGTAGTTATAAAATAATCTCCAACTGCATCTTTATCTAATTACGCTAACAGCGTGAACTGAAAACAACTTTTGCACATCCTTCAAACTGACATAAAACTTACCACCAAACTGACAATACTCTGACTATCTCTCTATCTGCTTCTTTTAAAGCGTATGTAATCCCTTTAACAAGATACACCCAGTCAGATCATCGCTTTACAAAAGCCCTTTGTGGTGTGCTGGCGGCATATCAAGTGTAAATGTAAAGATATGTAACACTATAGTTCACTTTCATATAACTTTATAATATCTTCAATTTTCATTTCACACTTGCCCCAGTTGACTTTCATGTGCACGTTTTATTGGTAGGCAGATTAAGGTTGACTTTAGGGGCCTTTGGGGTGAATTTGCTCAACACTCTTGTATTGGGACACTGGGATTTGAGCTCACGACCTTCTGCATAGGAGAACAATTTATACAAAAAATGCAAGCTGTGATATTTTTTGATCGTTTGCAATGCGATTCCATTCAAATTCAGTACAATAGCCTATCAGTTCGAATTTTTATTCATTATTTTGTTTATTTTTTTCTTCAATTCATGTATTCCTATATTGTTTTGTTGTTGGCAGCTTTTATAACTAAAATGTTATAATAATGTGTTTTTGGGCTGTAAAGAAATACTTTGAAATGAAATTCCCTTCTGTCATCTACTACTCATGTCTGATATTCACGGCATATTTGATATTCAGAGGGGAGCAGGCTGGTGTGAGTTCTGGGGGATGTCGCTTGCATTTTTGTTAGCGTCTTTAAATTTTAAACTGAAAATTACATATTTTGTTTGTCGACCATAATGTGTGAAATACACTGTCTGTGTGAGCGTCTGGACCTTAGGTTACTACCGCTAAAAAAAACCACACACACTATCAAAATATCTAGTGAGGAGGTTTATAGTGGGTCAAGGAATCTCTTAACCCTCCTTTATTTTGCCTTATTTGCCACATCTCCGCAATAAGATTTTTCAGCCTTTTCACCCCTACATTAGAAATGTCCCAAATTCCTAGAAATCACACATCTATTTTAGCTCTTTCTCCCCACGTATCACTTCCTTAACCACCTCACCCCAATCTTACGAGGCTTTTTCACTTTTTGCTCTGTTTTTCTTCTGTTGTTCATCATCCAAGAGTGTAAAGCACAATAACACGATACATCCCCATAAGCTTATCAGTAGCCAGCGGCCCGGCTATGTTCATTACGGTAAGTGGGGCACGCTTCTCCAGAAGATACACAGTAAAGTCTATATTATATATGTATGTTTCGTATGTGGTGCTATATATTTGCTTTAAAGCATTGTTCAAAGCATTTTTTCACAATAGGTGTTAACAGTGTATACTAGAACCTGTCAATGTTTGAAGACCACCTGCGGGCTGCCATCCAGTGGTCTCAAAAGACAGGTTGTCTTTTCATGTAGGTTCTCCGTCTGTATAGAGTGTTAGGTCTGTGTATGATGGACTTGTTACAAAAGTGGTCTCTTTAAAGAGGTGGTCCTAATTGATTTTATACAGCGCTACACATACCTCCAATATCCCAATATCAGACATATTGATCACAGACATGAGGCTGAATCTCGAACACAATATATTTGTTGTAATAAGAAACTTGAAGCATGTCACACTGCTTGTTGGATAATGTTTCAAGTCATGCTTCACTTCTATACTGTACCTCTCTGCCTCGCATCCCTTCATTGGAATCTATCTAATTTTTACTGCATGGCCCCATTAAAGCCAGGGTCAAACAGTCCCCAATACTGACACCAAATAAAGGGTGGTATTTTAAGTTCTGTTAGAATTGTTAATTTAATGGTAATCAGGTCGTCACAGATGTGTTTTTTTATAAACAGGACCATATTTTTACCCCTATATTTCTGATCTGAAGACTGTAAACACTGAGTGATGACCATTTGTGCCTGTCAGCCCGGGCCATACAGACCAGCTGGCATGAGGGGAATTCCCGCGCACTTGCCGCTTGGCCTCGGTATCAAGTGGCGGGAAAACCCCGCAGAGTGGCGCTACTACAGCGACGGAGCGGGAGTGGTCCGTATTTACATGGACTTAGGTGTGAAGTGGGAGGAATTCCAGACTCCGAGGTTTCATACACCACATCTCTCCACTCCTAGATATCCAGGATGGTTCTATTTTTTAACTGAAATTCATGGCGCAGGGGACAGTGGTGGCAGTAGACTGAGTAGAGACCAATCATAGGCAGATCCAGGTTTTTGGAAAAGGGGGGGGGCGCACTTAAGGGATTTCATGAAAAACCCTATGAAAATGAAGTATTTTGGTGGGAAAAGGGGGGGGGCGTGCCCCCTGCGCCCCAAGGATCTGCCTATGCCAATTGTTTTGTAAGAAATTTGAATCGCGAAGTGTGTACTTACACATTTTCGCTGACTTTCAAAAGAGGTCCTATGATTTTATGGTAACCCACTTTACCTTCAAGATCATGATCCTTCCACAAATGACGAATTTAAGATTTTCTGGACTCCTACACTATACTCTGTGTAAACTGTTGGGAAATGACATTTGTGACTGTCTGACTGGGGCGTTATAGACATAGCCGTTTATCATCACCGGACGATCAGCCTCTAGAGCGTATTGTCCTATCATATAACCGCCATATTGTCCACAGGTAATCGTAGTGAATGGCAGCAGAAGACTGCCCACTGTAGTCTTCAAGGAGAACATGATTCTGGGGGACAAAGTAATTAGTGACAATGACAAAGTTGGACATTCTTTGGGGAATAGCAGGAATGTATGATGTGCGTTGTGTAACAGTGACATTGCTAGTTCATGTCAAGTTGGCCTTGTGTGGCTTATCACTATATAAATGACCTCCGATGTTGGTTCTCGCGTATGAAAGTGCAATTTATCAATGAAAATTTGATCCAATTCAACACACAGTTGTCTCTTGTATTTGTATCATCATTTGGACGATGATTCAGTTAATGCAGTTTTGAAGAGGCGCATTTTGACCGTGTATTTTATGTTTTTTTTAGGTTTTATTAAAAGATACAATGTAGAATATATCAACGTAATATTATGAAGGTCGCCCTACACAGCATGTGCCACTGATAGGGGTCACCTTTTCCACCACACAGCTTCACTAGGGGTCATGATTTCAACATTCCAGCCAGTTTCACTAAGGGAGGTTCAATCTCGAGGTTCAATATCCACAAGATATTGGGGTATGATACCGTAACCTACCCCCTACCATTGAAATAACTTTTGATAGAAAATAACTTTTTAACAGAAAATCAAGGGAGGGACGACTTTGATACATGTTAGTGGTTGAAGAATGTTTTCAATGGATATAGGTACATTGTCAAAATATCGCAATGTACGTCTCTTGTGTATGAAGATTTTTTACTAAGAAGTACTTCTGCAACTGGCAGTCTTCAACAGTGACAGCGAGAATACAACACTCATGTTCAGACTTCCCAGTATAGGGGTATTAAAGGTGGCCCGGACGAAATGTCTATTAACCATTTCATGTATTATGTAAGTACAGTACATAATGCACCCGGAAACCGTTATCATAACGTACATGTCTTCACCTGGTCGTGTAACGGATAATTATCATTTGTTACATGTAAATATGTTCATCTGTGAATATTTTAGAAAAGCAGTGTCAAATCATTTTGAAGCATTTCCATTGAAAATGTGAACTATAGTAGAACCTCTCTATTAGGACCACCTTTGGGACCAGTGTTAGGTGGTCTCAATATAAAGGTGGTCTCTATACAGAGGTTCATTTTGGTAGCTTTAGTAATGTTTGGGACCGTGAAAAGTGGTCTTATTATAGAGGTAGTCTCAATGGAGAGGTGGTCTTAATTGGAGGTTCTACTTATTTTTTAGAACTCTTAAAGATAACACTTTAATATTTCAACAGATCTTAAACAGAATGTGTTATGTACAAGAACACATTTTGAATGGAATATTGATATGGAGTCCAGAAAAATTAAACAAACATTTTTACTATAACAACATTGATGTGTAGTATTTAAAGTGTTTATTTCAAACAACTGTGTTGGGTTTGATCTTGTTACTGTGAAAGGGCAAAGTTGGGAGCGTAATTTACGAAAATCTATTAGATTTCTAAAATTGATATGTTATGTGATTGTGTGTAACGTTAGTGATTCGCAAAATCTCTCTATATATAATGTTAACACTGTTTGATGTGTGTTGATAAACGGGAATACTCTGACACGGAGAGGGAATCACATTTGTTTCTGCCTATGTGATCTAATTCTGATTTTTTTCTGATTTTTATTTAAAATTTTTTTCAAAAAATAATAATTTTGCATTCTCGTGTCCCATGATGGGCCTTAAGTTAATAGTTTTGCTGTTTCGAAAGGATATCTTATAGAATATAAAAAAAGGAAAAACATGTTGAAAGAATAAGTTTTTTAGCATTTCTTTTCTATCTTTTGGTGTAAGGTGATGTGAAAATAAAAACAACATTTGTTGACAAAAATCATTTTATTACTAGTATTTTGTTCTGATGCATTATTCAACATCATAGAATCTTTGAGACTCAATTATATCACTAAATGTGTAAACAAAATGGTTACAATACTATATACAAGGGAACCAGCACCATACAAGAACACAATGTGATATTATAATACATTAATTCTTCAATACATCCGCGTAACACAAGACTTTATCTTCAACATCATAAAATCTTTAAGACAATATTATACCACTAAATGTGTTTAACAAAATGGTTTAAGACAATATTATACCACTAAATGTGTATAACAAAATAGTTACAATACATCATTCTAAGCACAAGGGCAACAGCACCTCACATACAAAAAACAAACACAATGTGCTACATACACAGTCAGTGCAATATTCTAATAGATCAAATCTTTAATACATCCACGTAATATTTAGAAGAAACGTCTCAAATGGATGCATTCACCAATTATTGTATTAAAGTATAATCAAAGAGATGTAATATTGTCCATTTCAATCGACTCTCTGATAAATATATATATCACACTAGAGGCAGTAGACAACTCAAATCTACTTATTGTACATTTCACATTCCTCTATAAATCGCCTTGTTTTATTGTATATGTCACCTTTCTTTTAAACACACAGATCGCCTAAATTTCACTAAGTACGACCTCTGCAATTCAACACAATCATGATCACAGCTTCATTTTCCCGTAGTCGCAACCGAAATGAGCGCGATGACTTGAGTCATGGAACTCAGAGTGTTAACTCTCGAAAATAACTTTTCACATCTTCATCTATATTCATGGTCTAGAACCCGATTAAGGGGCGACTAGTGCTATCCTATGTACTCATAAAACTGAGCCTCAATCACGCCCATTCAAGCAACCATGAGCGATCTTCCTACACTATTTATGCCACTATGAGTCTACTGAAGTCCCAGCTGGGGACTGGGACTGACTCAAAGTGATATGAATACAAAGGTGGTTTCAAGTACACAGGTGGTCTGTGAAGGGGGTCAATAGGGAGGTGGTCTCTTTTTGGAGGTTTGCCATAAGTGTGGGTCCCTGGACATGACGTAATAATCATATTGGCCTCAAAATCAGCATTGTAGAACCTCCCTACTAAGACCAACCGGAGGACTGACCTTAAGTGGTCGCAATAGAGAGGTGGTCTCTTTTCAGAGGTCCGAAGTTATGTTTACTAAGGCTTGGGAAGTCGAATTATGGTCTTATTACAGAGGTGGTCTCAATGTAGAGGGAGTGTTTCAATGCAACTGTTATCCCCATTTTGGCCTCAAAAACTTTCATCATTAGAACCTCCGTGGGGTATATATTTACAATATTTACTATACAAAACATTATTTTTCATATATATATATTATAGAGTAAGAATAGTTTTTATAGTAAATATAGTATATATTTGAACCTAACAAAATACCCCATAGGGAAAATGTTGGACCCGGCCTTTTCATCTGAAAACAGACCCCAAACGGTTAGATTTCAAGAAAACTTATTCAATCGCCAATACTGCATCAAGCGTAATTTTCACAGCTGACAATGCATAACACCCTCGTACACAGAAATGCTCTGTCTTGAAAAATTTCATGTCATGACACTTTTTCAATCGCTATACACAGTACACACACAAAAAACGAAATTCAATATTATTATATTCACTATCATAACAGCTAACAATGCAACTAACACATCTCACAAAAACGAATGCTTAAATATTTCAACTAACATTCATGTTGCATTACATTTATTATCACACTGATAACTTAGGATTTCGCGAATAACTTCAATCTCTTCATTCACACCTTTCCATTTCCATTTATTCATATATCTGTCTAACACGCGCTCTGACAGTCGCGCTACTGCGGCTCTCCCGGCAGGTCGAGCATGACGGCGTGATGGTGCCATAGCGGCATGTGGGCAGGCGCTGCCCGTGTCCACCCACCTGTCCCTCGCCACAATGTACTCCTCTATGACGTCACTGACCTGATCCCCATCTTTATAATACTGCCCCCCTGGCCAGAAACACCCTCCCGCACTCACCACCAGACTGCCGTAATTATGTATGGGGATAGACACGGCGCTAGTTTAGACCATTGTCGCGTATTTACATCAAAGCTAGCACAGATCTTGGGATCCTCCCCCGCCACGAGCATGGTGCTGCCCACAGCCACCGCCCTCCCCCCCCACGTCCTGCCGAAGTCCCGGGGCAGCGAGGGCCCGGACTCCAGCGTCCGTGGGGGGTCGTAACGGTGCAGGCTGATGTCATCACCATGCTGGGACGGTTTATTAACAGGTTGATCATTAAATAGTACAAATAATTGGTTAGTAATGATTGTTGTGATGGGATAAACCATTGCCTGTGGCATCCCTGTAAGTATTTCCCAACAATCAGAATTAAAATCAAACATTTCTAAATTATTTTTAACTCTTATATTTCCCTTACTTGAAGCCCCACATCCCCCTACAACCATCACCGTGTTCCCACGGTGACGGCTGCTGCACCTGACCGGGCAGTCGGCATGTCGGGCAGCGGCCGCCACCGCCGCGTGACCGGCTCGTACAGGTGGCAAGTGCGGGTCTGTTCATACCCATCAAACCCAGAGGCGAGAAACAGGCCCCGGGACGTGGCACACACCGCCGGTTCGAAACCTTCTCAGGGAAATCTGTAAACTTTAGCCACCCAGACGGGGGAGGAGGCCGCCTGGCGCCAGCACGCCGTGGAGACGGAGGCCATGGTGGTGTCTGTGGATGTGTGTCCCTGCCTATGATGGTGAGAGGGGACGCAGCTCTGTAAGGAAACATCACACATTATTGACTAACATGACCACCTGTCTATAAAGAGGGTCTCCGTTAAAAACAGTATAATTCATAATTAAATGTCACCTTGATGTAACGACTACCTCTCTATAGCGGTCTGGTGATTTGCATAGACATATTACATAGGGCCGTATATGGGATTCGAAAATGAGTGCAATGTCTTTGTGTCCATTTTAACCTTAAGATTCCGAAAAATTTCTGCGGCACTATTTGATATCATATTGTTATTGAATAAATATGCGTGACACTTGTCCATAGATAGGATTTTCAAAGTGTCACTTTTAATAGGTAAGAGAAATAAGATAAATAAGGGCACATTGGTTATCGTCCGATATGTTTGCTTTTTCCAAACATACAGTGACGTTCTGTTTACTATAAAATATCCAGCTCGTGTTGGTTTGGAAGTGACCAAACCATTATGCACACATGTATGTCTGTTATATCATAATACATATAAGGAATTACTCCGCCTCCTGCATACATTTTATGACATACATGTAAGATGGTGAATCTTGTTAAAAGAATAAACTTAAAAATTTTGACTATCTTTTAGCATGGTGAAAAACGTCCAACAGCCTGTTGACAAAATCATTTTATTAAGGTATTTGAAATGATGCAGATTCAACATCATAGAATAAAAGACTCCATTATATCACTAAATTTGTAAACAAAATGGTTACAATGGCAATATAAAAACCATTGCATGCTAAAGAACACAAGTGATAATCTAATACATTAATTCTTCAATACATCCACGTAACACAAAACTTCCTCTTCAACATGGTAAAATCTTTAAGACAACATTATACCACTAAAATGTGTTTAACAAAATGGTTACTTAAATGGACATCATCCTATGCAACAGCACCTCACATACAAAACAAACTGATACATACAAGAAACACAGTCAGTGCAATATTCTAATACATCAAGTCTTTAATACATCCACATAATATTTAGAAGAAACGTCTCAAATGGATGCATTCACCAATTATTGTATTAATGTACAACAAAGAAATGCAATAAATCCATTACAATAACTCTATCTGATAAATATATATCACACTAGAGGCAGTAGACAACTCAAATCTAGGCATTGTACATTTCACATTCCTCTATAAATCGCCCTTATATTATTGATGTGACCTTTAAAAAACAACACAGATTGCCTAAATTTCAGTAAGTACGACCTCTGCAGTTCAACACAATCATGATCGCAGCTTCATTTTCTCGTAGTCCGAAATGAGCGCGATGACTTGAGTCATGGAACTCAGAGTGTTAACTATCGAAAATAACTGTTTGCATCTATCTTAATTCATGGTCTAGACCGCGATTAAGGGGCGACTAGTGTTATCCTATGTACTCATAAAACTGAGCCTCAATCACGCCCGTTCAAGCAACCATGAGCGACCTTCCCTTGCTATTTGCGCCATGAATCTACTGAAGACCCACTAGAGTTAAGATATTGGGGGACTGACTCAAAAGTGATATGAATACAGAAGTGGCCTCCAAGAGGCCATTACACAGGTGGTCTGTGAAGGGGGTCAATAGGGAGGTGGTCTGTTTTGGAGGTTTGCATGGTCTTTGAAGTGGGTCCCTGGACATGACGTAATAATCATATTGGCCTCAAAACAAGCATTGTAGAACCTCCCTATTAAGAGTGACCAAGTGGTCGCAATAGAGAGGTGGTCTCTTTACAGAGGTCAGAGGTGATATGTTTACGAAGGCTTGGAAAGTCGAATTATGGTCTTACTACAGAGGTGGTCTCAATGTAGAGGGAGGTTTCAATGCAACTGTTATCCCCGTTATTTTTTTACGGTCACAAACTCTTTCATCATTAGAGTGGGCGTGGGTGTATATATATTTACAATATTTACTATACAAACACCATTTTTCTTCATATAATATATTATATGAGTAAGAATAGTTTTTGCATAGTAAATGTAGTATATATTCCCATGTCTAATCTAAAATCTCACAAAATGATCATAGGGAAGAAAATTTGGCCCTGCGTCGGCGTTTTTCATCTGATGTAACAGACCCCAGTAGGTTAGTTTTTATAACACTTATTCAATCGCTATACACCGTACACACGCACAAAAAAGAAATAATAATTATAACAGCTAACAATGCAAGTAACACCCTCGTACACGAATGCTAAATATTTCTGTTCATGTTGCATTACATTATTATCATACTGATGACTCAAGACCACAGATAACTCAATCTCTTCATTCACGCCATTCATATATTCATATATATTCACTATCATAACACTTATTCAATAGAAACTTATACATTGAACACATGCACAAAAAAGAAAAGAGAATTATTTATAACCGCTAAAATTAGGGATTGGACCCATGAATGAACATAAGTTTGCCTATGATGCTGCATACACATTTATTTTCACCAATTATGTGCTATTTTAGCATGATTGAAAATGTGTAAAGGTTAGGTTTTTCATACATACCGTGGTTCATTTGAAAGATCAGTATTCATTCAATTAAATTTCTATTTAGGATTTAAACTTTCATTATAAATGATAATGTAAGGCAGAAAATATATCCCAAATCCTTTGATATTTACAAATTCAATCAATTACGTTTACTCTTTCTCAGCTCACTTTCCATCGGTTCTCTCCCTTTGGGCTTCTCCCGTCCCTCAGGTTTCATTTACCATCTGGGATGGTGCCAATAGTAGACAAAGAGAGAGGGGACCGTAAGTTAACTTGCACTTAAAAGTAATTAGGGGAAGATGTTTCAATGTTGTTTTCAATTGTAATGTTACAAAATCAGATCGATGGGGACAATTAATCATTTTTAAAGTCAAATCGAACTCACACACCCACATTAAAGTAATATCATCGAAATTTGCTTTTCATACATGATTGCATCTGTTTTTGGGATGCTGCACGGTGAGTTCAAAAGGTTTACCCTGGCAAAGAACCTTCCCCCGGACACAATACTATATCCCAACATATATGGTGAGGTTCTGTTAAATCAAGATTAAGCTGAATTACTTAGGCTGCACTCTGGGTTCAGACCATGAAATAGACTGTTGTAGAATAAATCAATATTTTTACAAAGCTGATTTTGTATGTCGGTAAATTCATTTTTTATTCCAAATATGAGGAATGGGAAAACAAAAAACATAGAAATTTGGGATTCCTCACAGGGCGTCTAGAAAAAGAGGAATCAGCCATCAGAAAAGAGGCAAGTTTTCAAATTATGAAATGTAAAAGTGCTTATTTACCAGTTCTTTATCGACAGTGTGTGGTGAATCTGACTTTAAATCTACACCAGTCGCAACACTTGGCATCTTGTCATTGCTATGTACATTCACAAGCATCCCTGTCAACCTATACCTGCTCATAAAGGCGACCTTCTATGTGATGCAGACAGACTGCTTATCACTCATATGCGTTTTGAACGGTACCTTCACCTGTCCCGATTAGCAGGGTTGTACCCTGTCAAATTTGAAGGTTTTCTGTATGGCCCTCAGCACCTTTTGACTGAACCTGGAGGTCACACCGGCTCATCAGGTCGCCAGCCCGGACCATACTTTTATAAACCTGAATGAGTGTCCTGATGGGTGGAGGTAGGTCAGCGGGCAGGCGCGACTGAGGAGAAAATAGATATTTATATATATTATATTGTATATGTGTGTTTGTGTATTCGTTGTACATTGCATATAAATAGTAATAATCATAAAGTTAGATATAAAAGTTAGATTTTGTATTGATATATAAACAGTAAAAATTAGTTATATTGTAAAAATAACAAAATATTTATTAGGGTCGCCCGAAAATAAATCCTCAGAACCTGAAAGCAATTGTTTTGTTACCTTTTTAAATTTACAAGTTGAGAAAAATCGTCCAAGCAGCCGCTGACTGCCTGTGTACATACGATGACCAACCGTCTGATTGGGGTCACCCGAAAATTCTACAAATATATGAGTAGATTTTGCAAAGACATTCTATGAGATGCTGATATGTGATGATATATGCAAATGTATCTTTATCGTACATAAATTTGAAAAAAGTGACAGTAAGAAGGAAATTCTAACATTTTATGTTTTGCCTCTCTCTCTGTTCTTTATACCAAGTGTTTTATGTGGGAGATTCTCACTGACGTCAGTTACAATACTTCAGTTTCACTTTAATTTACACTTAAGATTATTATTGCTATATAACAAACAATAAGTATAAGTTAGTACCTGGAAAATATCCAAGCGTACGCCCTGCTTTGTAGAGCAGAATATCTAGACATGTGAGACCAAACGAAAACACGTCAGCACTAATATCATATTTAGGATGGTCTTTGGGTATTCCACGTCTAACTTCAGGGGCTTTGTACATAGGAGTGCCCACATAGGACTGCATGTGGACTGTGCTCTCCAAGATTTTTGATAAACCGAAATCACTAAATTTGAAAATAGGTTCAGAGCCTGATTGTACCACAATATTTGTTAATTTAATGTCACGATGGGCTATTTTCTGGCTATGAATATATGTAACAGCTTCTATGAATTGCAGAATCATGTTTAGTCTTTTTTCATAATTTGGAAACTTTTTCTTAAGGAAATGTTCACAATTACAATCACACAACTCCATGACCATCCAGAGATGGCCATGGGTTCCTTCGGCCGAGTCAATTATTCTCACTATATTGGGGTGATTCATTTTTTTCAATGTGTTGATTTCTTTCTTAGCAGAGGGGATCCAGCTGTCATTTGGACCATGATTGAACCTCTTCCCTGCCACTTTATTTCCTGCCTCATCTACTCCAGCATACACTTCTCCAAACGTTCCACCAGCCAGTCGCTTGTAAAACCTCCACTTCTTCTCGCCTTTACTGACGTAGATATCTAAAATGATAATGGTGTTTTATATATATATTTTAATCAAATTGTTCTAAAATATCCAAATGATTTATGATTCATATATCTTACATATATTTAACAATTTGAACACAATGTGTTCTGTTCAAAATTCACGATGGCTTGTTTAATGATTCTGTAAGAAATGGGTTTTCAGCAGGTAAAGTTAAGAAAAACAAAAACAAAAAACTTCAAGTGAAAGTGATAATTGATTGTTGTTCGCTTCTAATATCTGCTGTGCTGTGTGAATTGAATCAAATTGATACATATTTTATCAACATTATTTCGAAGGAATTTTATCATTTTAATCAATGTTTATAATTAAAAATCTGATTGTCAATATGTCTGAAGAGGGTGCTTCAGCACTAAAAACGTTAATAAAGCATTGTTGAACAAATTCATTAGCTGTGTTAATTCATATAATACAATACTTTCTTCATAGCAGCAGCTATCATAATTTACAAATATATATCTCAATATTTCAGCAACACATCGGTTTGCCTTTTTCAAGAACACCAGAAGTCAATAAGCAAAGGGGATATTATGATAGCTGTTGCTATGAAGAAAGCATTGTATTAAGTTAATAAAGTAGTTTTTACAAATGTTGATTCAATTCACACGACAGATATCAGACGTGAATAATAATCATGTGAAGAACTGCTGCTGCTCAACTCTTGAATTTAGCTTAAAACGATAATTAGTTTTAAACCTTCAGAAAACAGTTTGTCATACAATGTAGTTTCTGTTGAAAGTTCACATACCGAGACTAATAAAGTCAGAGGTCATTACAAGTTGTCAGCTGTACTGACCTTTGTCATTGTCAGGTGGGGGCGGCTCTGTTCTGACGTCACCCTCACCATCCAGACCCGGCTCTCTCGGGCAGTGGTCTGAAAGGTACAGCAGTCTAATAAACCTGGCCCAGTAACAAATTCATCATGTTAGTGCGATGAAAGTGCATAATCTCACATAGGAAGTATTTTTTCATTGCAGTCATTTTACTGTATTGCATGCATACATGCGGTCATTATAGTTCAATGGACTGAGTGACGCACTGTGCTGCAGAACGCCAGACATTACTAATCACAGCAGAACCCCAATTCGGTTCCAAGCTGTTGATGTCTCTGCTAGAGGTCGCCACTTGAAATCCACATTCCAGTGGTACATTTACAGAGTTTAAACTGATAACACAGATTCCAGTGCTTATCAAAAAAGGGTACCCCAGGGGAAGAGAAAATCATAAGCAAACTGACTGCCCTCACATCCCCGGCGGCACAAATAAAGTTTGGGTTTCAACCCCATCTAAAATGTATTGGAGCCATTGGCGCGGATCTTTCCTCCACCAAACGCAAGATGCCGTGCGGTGCTGTGGGTTTTGCCACATAGAATTACATTCATGGGGACCGTCAGGGACATGTTACTGCATACCTGACAGGGGGACACCACCTTCTGCTCTGCTCAGCAAATGGCCCGACCGCTGCTCTAAGGGGCCCATACTGGCAGCAAGAGGCTGAAAACCTCCTACCGAGGGGCCTGCAAAACAAATATTTAAATGCCATATTGCTCTGCTGTGTTTGAAGTGATCAGACGTGTGATGTAACCTTCCATTTTGTGGGGAAGTTATGGTTGTTAATGGTAGTTTGTCAGAAATATTATTTATTAAATATATTGTGATCTTTTGGAATGAGATTGATACGGAGACGGTCGGATAACTCCCAAGACGATGTTCACGTACGTTTAATTAACTGATATGAGCTTTAAAAACTAACAAAGGTATTGAATGAAAAAATATAGGTTATGTTATAAAGTCACTAGAAAGTGCAAAAAAGTCACTGAAATAATATTTCAATGATAGCATCATCCAAGAACATTTACAGTGGCAAGGTGCAGCTCTCCTAGGAAAAAAATGGCTCCATAAAGATCTGCAATGAGGATAAGTCAGTCTCAAGTTCCAATGTATCAGTGTTGTCTCCAAAGAGGTCTCTTGCTCGACGATGGACATCCATGCCGAGGTCCCATATCAGTCATTGTGGTCAGCACAGTTGGAAAAATGTGCAGTTTTACTAGAAATTTTAATATGCCAAAGTTGCAAAAATGGAACCAGAATGTGCATTGTGATTTTCATTCGAACAGTTAAATTATAAGATAGGAATGTGACAATATGAAGAAACTGAACCCACCAGATCGGCGATCACCATCAGCACTCGCATGTTGCTGAGGATGTTCTAAGTTTTCACCACCTGGAACAAATTAATATCAACTAAACTCATTAGCAATCAAATCAAATCAGAATAAATTAAATTAACACCAATGTTTACCAAGGTTACACCATGAATTATTTGTTTCTGATATTAAATTGGTATTATTACATGTATTATTAATTTTTATTAAAATGATACCCGGTAATGGTATTTAGAAGCCTACCACACAGCAATTTAGGAGCACACAACCAAAATCATATCTCCTTTTAAAAGATTTATTTTCTTTAAAATGTTTCTAAAAAGATCTTTTGGTGTAGGCATACAATGCATTTTACATTTATACCTATACATTACATAAACTACAAGATTATCTGATAATTAAACATGTTCATTTCAATAGTTTGAAACAATGACATTCATATATTTATATTCATTTACCGATACTATCAATTTCTAATGTAATTGCTAATTTAATCTATAATCTTTTACACTCAAATCTTAAAACAATGTCCAAATTGAGAATGTAATTTAATTTGAATATTCTTAAAGTTTGACATTGAGTTATATGAATATTTCTAAAGTCTGTGCATGAATTATGCTTCTGTGTGGGGGAGAGTGTTCATTTTTTCCCTTTTCATTTAGGCTTTTAAATTGTCTCAAAACTCAAATAATTATATCTGACATGGTACATATCTAACTGCTATTGTTTTAATGTATATTCTTGTCAGAGTATGGTACTTGCAATTGGTCATGAACTCCGGGATGGATACAATGAAAAGTAGTCCATTCTGGCAAAAATAGGCAGCCCTTCATAATGTTCAATTGACAGTCCTAAAAAGATTCAGGAATAGATAAGCCAACGTGACTGAATCATCTGTCACAAGGCACAGCACACAAGGTAGGCTTTATATTATGCTTATCATGTTTCTAACACTTAGTGTACATGGATGTGTGTTATCTCCTTCCATCGACTCCGCGCCTGATACAGAATACTGCTGGGAATCCGTGATGTTGTTGGCTCCTGCCACCCGGAAGCCAGACAATGAGGGACCTAGAAAGGGCAGACAAGTATTACACAATGTACGAAGACTATATGTGTATTTGCAAGGCCATGTTGTGCAACAAAATCCTGCACCTAAACAATGGAGATATTAAGTGTATAAATACACTGTAAGCAAACCTAATAAAGCTACATACACTGTAATGCTGTTTGTAGAATATATTTATCACAACCTTTGCACTGTAACCAGCATTTGAAATGGCCCAGAATGTATAATCAGGAAGTGAAGTTTACTCGCTCTTCTGTAACCTCACAATGGTCAAGAGTTCATAGAGTATCATTTCTTTACTCGTATAAAATGGTTCGTGATCTCAACTGAATTCGTACATGATTTTCTGTTCAATGTCAGTTACAGAATTGTTTGGACAACTTATTGAGTATTGCAAGTGTGTTTCTGCATAATAACGAGGATCTTATACAGAAAACTATGTTGGCGATTTCTAAATGGACGTGCGCAGGATATTGTCTTCTGATATCAATTATGCTTTAAGTTACTACTTGGAAGAACAGAACATCTTGAGCAGGCACATTACTGTGACTCATTTCTAATAATGTATGGCTGCATTATCATTCTCACATTTCTATGTATTTGATCTATAGGATTGGACCATGTTTCCCATCTCTGTTTGCTAAGTCATATTTTTCAAAATGCATTTTTTTTTGTATTTTTTCTTTGTATTTTGAGAATATTTTGATGGTCATAAAATGTTCAGTGTAACAAATAAACAAACAATATATATCATCACGTTACAGTTTAATGAAAAAGGGTTTACGCACCTAAGACAGATTCAAGTGTACCGACAAACAAGAACACGCACCTACGACAGATACACCCACCAACACGCGCACTCACTTCAGACAGCGTACATTGAAGACACCCACAGCCAAGTTTAATCGAAATATCTGCACACCAATCAATAATGTTCAACATGCATGTGCACCCTAAGACAGAGAGTCAAGACACACACACACGCACGCACGCACGAGCGCGCACACACACACATACACACACAAGGACACACTCACACGCATACCCACTTTTTAGTAGCTGTAGTAGTGGAAGCAAAAACGATTGGTAAGTTTGAATTTTAGTACAAAAAGCTCTGCTTCAGCCCTTTATTCATATTGACAGCATAGGAAGATCCAGCGGGCATGCACGACCCGTTTCACCTGAAGTATTTCACTTCATCATGTTTTTGGCATGTCTGGGGAAATAGCAAGATTGGTAGAACATGAACCTTCCAGGATGAAGCTGCACTGATGAAAAAACACAGATCAGAAATCAATAACTGTTGCAAAGGAAAATCCCCACGTTTCATCATGGATCTACTTAAAATGTCAACTTAAAATATCACCTGCTTATCAAATCAACACTACACATCATATATTAGAATATGCTGATTACATGTTATCAGTTATGCTGTCTGAGCTAATCCTTATGAGTCACCTCTTTTCATACATCAATGTGTTATATTAATTCATATCTGAAGAAATATTTCATTTCATATTAAGGGGACAGCCAGCACTAATGGTCAATAAACACCACAGCACTTTTATAGTAAAATTAATGAGTGAATGCCTTGAGGCTTAATGAAAATTAATGCAAATTAAAAATCAATACAAATGTGATTGATTTGAAGTCCGTATCAAAAAGGGGTCATTGTGGTCCATATGAATTAGGTGAGGAAAGTTACCATTTTCAACTGACAAACCAAACATAAACATCCTAGCCCAAATAAGGACCAATTTGATATTCGTGTGGAATAGGCTATACTACAAGAAATTACCTTTTTTCGACAGACAAAACCAAATTTGAGCATACTAGCTCAAACAATGTGACTTGAAGAGGGCTAAAAGTAAGAAAAGGACCAAATAATGACCTGAAATGGGCCGAATTATGGACTGTGTGGGCCCATGTGAGATAGGGTTCTTATGGTCATAGTTTCCTGCGGATATGCAAAAATTGAGTGTCCTAGCTCAAACAATGCGATCTGTAGAGAGGTAACAAACCGGGTGGACAGAGTGACGATCGGTCGGTCAGTCAGAAGCAATTAACTGGGTCATAGCCAGTGTAGAACACTGTGATTACACTACATATAGTGATAAATAAATAGGATTATCAATAACTACAATAGCTATTTTGAACAGAAACGTTATGAGGCGAAATCTGAAGAGCGAGGGGGCAAGTGAGGCAAAGTCAAAAGCGAGGAGGCGACTGCCTCCTCTGCCACAGCCTCGCTATGGGCCTGTCTTCAAACGCCTTTCACAATATATTGCACGGGAGCAGTAAGCGACCACTTGCCTACCACATTAACAGACTTTTGCTAGATCATCGCAATTTGCATGAGCGGTCTTTGCTGTTGTGAAATTGCAATCACATGTGAACATACTCACTCAGAACTCAGTTGGAGGTCTCGTGATGGAGCAGCTATTTATCTTTAAACTGTCATATTGCACAGTGTTGTATGCATGATTGATGTACAACGTTTTAAAACCAGCCTTACACATTAGCGAACTCCACCTACGTATATCTACATGCAATGGCGAACTGGCAAAATGGTCAAAAGATTTTAAACATGTTCAAAATTCGTCCGAATATACTTTTGAACATAGGTTCAAACTTGCTAGAATATACCCGTTATAAGTTTAACACTTCGTTTGGCTAATCGTTATTTTACAACGTTCAATGCAGCCTCAACACGCCCATTTGACGGCTGACACAATATGTGATAACTGATATATACTCGTTCTGAGACCAGCAACAAATCACACACAGAACAAACACAACAAACACTGACTGACGCCTTTTACTGCCACCTGCTGCCATCTGCGACAGAAAAATGAGTTGTTGATGGACATTTAAAATGTCCGAATTCGCATATGATTCAAAATTTTTAAAAAAGGTGTGACTAAATCTATACAAAAAATTTGCAATGAATCCGTCAAACCATTTCAAAATCTAATTCTATAATTTGTTTAATTTGATATAATATTTTACCACCAGATCAATTGGGGAGGGTGGTGGCCCTGAAAAGCATTCTTGGGCAAAATTTTTAATGTCCGTGTGTAGATGTACAAATTAAGAAAATAGATGAATACTTTATAGACAAAATGAGGTCTTTGAAAAAGCGGCAAAAATGCTGAAATTTCACTAGACAATATACTGATCAAGGTGGAGGGCCGTAGTCCATATTAGGTAAAGGGAGGCCATTGACGTACATTTTTGGGAGCTTTTTTAAGACAAACCCTAAATGTATAGATATGTACAGTTTAACATGTTGTTTTAAGATTAATTTTCTGTCTTAAATAGCCTCAGATGCTATAAAAAAGGTCTAAATTCCAAAATATTCATGGAGTATGTCCGTAAACCGTTGTTAGAAAAGCTGTCCGTTGGTGGCGTTTGCCATCATAAGACATTTTGTCCCCCATCTTTTGCAATCATGGCTACGGCCCTGAATAGATTTTGCCTATTGTTTAAGCTTTAAACGGCCCTGCGGGTTTGAAGATCTACACACTAATCAAATTTTGATTTTTCTAAACAGCGACAACTTCAAAATTATCACTATATTTAATCACTATACTACTGAATCTTAATATCGATATCAGCATTAACTAAGAATCTTTACAGAACTTAGGCATTTACCTTGGCTGCTGTTTCTTTCCGCCATTTCTCCAGTAGTTACAATTCCGCAGTTTCGACAGGTAACTTGTTCACTTGTTGTGCGCGCAACGTCAAATGCACATCCCTCATGATATGACCCAATATATAACCCAAGGTGGGCGGACACAAGTCTGAAAGGTTTCTTTTGTTTTTGACGACCAGGTAAGTATATCATCGGTTTTTATGTCATTATGATAAGATGCTGTATGAATGTCAGAGTTTAAAGTGTAGTGGAAAACCGTGCCCGCCAGTTACAGATGGACACATGCTGATAGGAATAAAATGGAGCAGTGTAAGGAAAAGGAAAATATTGCTTATGTATATTAGCACGTGCTGTTATTGTGCTCACAGCTACAACTTTACAGTAACACCGGGTGATTGGCATCCTTGTCATCTACTCTTTCCTTTCTCAACTCCCCGGGAGCATGCAGCCTTGCTGCACAAGCTCATGGTGCTCATCACTGAGAATTAGTGCTCATTCGCCTAACCTGTAACTTGACACGTAGGGATCACGAGCAGGTGTACAACCGGTTGAAAAGTGGTTGCTCAACACCATTGCTTGGCGGGCCGTCAGGAGTCGAACCATTGCCTTCCTGGTCAGAAATCACGAATCAACTATTGTAAAAAGGATGGGTGTTTTTAATCACAGGCAACAGTATTGAATGTCATATTCATCATAACTGTCATCTAACAAAATCAATGAACACCCACGTTTGTAGTTTGAAGTCAATAGTTGGAGTTCATGAAAAGGGTCTGACACCCCCTTATATGTTGTTGGAAACTACTTTTTTTATAATCCTTAGGGTACATCCCTCAAACAGATTTAGATGTTGACATTGCTTGCCACTTCTAATGTCCCCATAGGGTTTGTTCAGCAACTTTTACATCCCTGACCTTAGTGTTCATAAAATTCAAGACCATCTAAATAAAGGCTGATTATTTCTGTGATACATGCAAATTTATGAACATAACTGTTATCAATTTCTTTAATGCTTGCTTGAGTATCAAATAGTGATTTGTGCCTAGAAATATCACGCTAATGGAAAATTAGCTTGATTTCACGATTTTTAGACCTAAAAATCGCTTAGGTCTTGAAATGAGTCATTATTTGCCAGGACCCCAATTTCAAAAGTAATGGTCTGATTTTGGTTTTTTATTTAGCAAAAACATCTACATATCCTCTAGTTTATATTTCTGAAGAGAAAATTCAATTATCTTCATTTGTTTTCATGCAGTGGGTTGTTTGAAAATGTACCTGCCCCACCCCCTAAATGACGTTGGACCTGAAAGATTCAAATTAGTTAGCATTCATCATTTTTTGCGCAAAAGATTTATTCATTTTTTCTCATTTTTAATGACTGAACACAAACTACTTATATATGACTTTCTCATAGTTTGACACTATACTCCACTTTTTCATTGTTGGAAAAATCCAAGATGGCCGCCACCGATTTTGTTAGAATTTTACCTTTTGTTTTGTTATGATAAATCAAATGTACCGAGAAAGAAATGTAAATCATGTCATTTATTTTATTTCCACATCAGATCTACAAGAAACTTATTTCTCTTTTATGAATATTCAGCTTCTCATCTAAATATTCAAGAATGTCATCTGGTTCAAGATCCTCATCATCCACGTCATCCTCATTGTCAACTTGTACATCACCTATTGATTCCAGCAAGTCAACCAATGATGTTGGAAGTATTGGCCTCCGACCACACAGGTTCGAATTGTGCCATTCACATTTCTCATAACCTTGTTCTCTGTCATAGGGCTTTGGCCTCTCCACTATTGGCTCATGCGCTCTCTTGTAGCAAGCCACTCTGGGTAATGGCAACAAGAACTGTTAAGACATGGTGGAATCCTTGAAAAATACCTTCGATTTGAGACTGAGCGTTTCATTGTCACCCGCCATCTGCTTGATCATTTGGCTCTTTATTCACATGAAGTCTCCCTTTGCTGACCATATATTATACACGTGAACTGCTCTAGGTCATTTAAATTGCTACTTCATGGTTGATGGCCCAACTATCACCAAGTTTTGAAATTGATTTTATGTCATTTAGTTTTGCATTAATGTAAAAGCAGTCACTATGTAGTATGTGTATTTTATCTTTAAAGTGAATAAACGGTAAACTCACCTAAAGGCAGGTTGAAATCGAGGGGTTTTCTCTAACTTCGTTAATTGACTCACTTTGCCCCATGGTTTTGAATGCACTCGTACAGTCTTCACCAGAAAACACATAGAAACCTAGGAGCGTTTCACAATACTCAGGTCCGAGGGTTCTGCCAGCTGTGTGACATTGATGAGACGGCGATGCTTGCCAGTTCCAGTATCTAAGTAGACTGTCAAAGCAATGCTGTGCGCATGATGAAGGAGAATCACAAGGATGTCTTATTATAGAGGTGGTCGTAATGAGAGGTTCGTCTGTACTTGTTTTTTTTCGTGCGTAGTCGTAAGATCCTCAGTCCGAATTTGGTGGGTGTTGCCTGAGTGCGAGAGCAATGTTCAAAACATAAGGACTTTGAATCTCACGATAGCATGAAAAAAACAACACTCTAATACATTGTAGATATATTTCCTTGAATGAGTTCATCCCATTTGTTATACGCAACATGATTCTTCAACCACTACACCGAATCTACTTTATCAATCGCTGCACTTGCACGCTATCCTTGTCTGCACGGGTTGGCTGACGCTCACGGGCGACAGGGAGATACCCTCGTGCAGAGATAGGATGATCTCAACACTAAGAACTTGCCATCACTCTCATATTTACAGTGTCGGACATTCATCTCTGCCCACCATCAGAATGTCTCTCTGCGCATGTCAGTCCGCGCGACTTCCCACTTGGCGTGCTGTATTTAGCTGTAGACTTCAAGGTACACAGTGCCGGAATTCGGGTCAACTAGCATACAAGGTAAAATTAGCATATAGAATTTTGAGTCAATTAGCATACACGTATAGGCCAACTAGCATAAAAAACAGTGCCTATGTGTCTTATCACGATAAATGACAGACGATGTTTGTTCTCGTATATGAAAGTGCAATTTGTCATTGAAATCTTAATCCAATTCAACAAACAAAGTAGTCACTTGTAATTATATCATCATTTGGACGATGATTCATTTATGCAGTTTTTCAGAAGTATTTTGACCATATATTTTATAAAGACATTTTATAGGTTTGATATTATCAGATGTACTGTACATTCATGAATTATGAGGGGGAAATTACAGTCACCTGATCATCATTCCTTCAATAAGCTCGAGCCCGTAATATAAACCCCAGACCATGTTTTCTTGATCCAAACAGTGATGACGTTTGCGGCACTCTTCTGGTTGAGTTCTGCAAACTGTTGATCTACACTATTTTTTACACCTTCCTCCACTTCCCGTGCCCAATGTGAGCAAACTGGTCTATCAACATTTGAAACCTTGAAAGATTTGACATTATTTATCTCTTTCCCCATATTTATGAAGTACTTGATTCAGCGGTTGCAATATAACTGTTTTGTGTTGACATCAACGTCACACCTGTCCAAATTGATTCTTTTTCCAGACACGCTAGAGAGAACTGTGGCGATGATTACCGCATTATCATCGACGTTATAAAGTCACTTTACAGGGGAAAGGGGGAGGTGGTCAAGAAGTAAACAGCCTTGTTCTCGTTACTCGCTAAACAGGATCATAGATACTTTATTTTGTGCACTTTACTTGGAGGAATGAAATTATTGCTGGCCGCAGACGGGTATAAAGGAGTTGTTAAGACCCTCTGGTCCATGTAAGGAAGTACATGTGTTTTTTTTTCAAACATAAGATTTTAGAAACATACACACTGGACAAAAAGCTCTCTTTCCAATGCTAATCCAAATTTGTATTTTTTATTGAAACACTCCATACTTTTTCAGCTCATTACTCCGGCTAATTAACCGTAGTTGTAAAAGCAAGATAACAAGTAGGTAATGAACGATGATTATTCCTTAGATACAGACACTCTGCTCTCAAGTACCGGAATAGAAAGGTTTAGGCCTACATGTTATGTATATTGTCTTTCAGGACTTTGCGATTCCGAAAATGGGTCTTATTACAGAGGTGGTGAGTAGTATATGTTTCAAAGATACGCTCCTACGCTCCAACGATTCCGCTCCTATTGTTCCTATTGTTTGAAGGTGTAATTAGAAGAGCACCGGGGGGGGGGGGGGGTGAATGACCGAGTACGTAAAGTTCAGTCCAGGCAGTCCCCGCGTAGCGGTCCGGCAAGGAGCCGCGCGCCAAAGCTGGGAGGTATCTGCGCTGGCCCCATGTTTTACGTGGGGCCTTGAGGTGTAATTAGAAGAGCACCGGGGGGTGAATGACCGAGCACGTAAATTTAAGTCAGGCAGTCCCCAAGGCTTCCCGGCAAGGAGCCGCGAGGGCAAAGCGCTGGCCCGATGTTTTACATAAATTTAAAAGTTTTGCTCAGACCTTGGCCTTGCCCGATGTTTTACGTGAAATTTAAAAGTTTTGAACGGCACCCAACCTTGTTAGGTTAGGCAGATACCTCTCACGTCCTTGTAAGAGGTTGATGAACGGTGAAGTCAGCACCAGGCGGAAGCTCCGCGCAGCGGGCAAAGCAGTAACTGCGCCCGGCCTTGAAAAGTTTTGGCGAGAAACCCCTTGTAATCAATGTTAGGTTAGGTAGCCAATCAAAGCCGGTTTAGACCCGTCCCTCACGTGCATCTGCTCCAAACCCATTTTCATTAAAAACAAATTTTAAACCCATTAATCAATTCACGACGCGTTGACCACCTTTCAAACCTATTAATCATCCTTCCACGCAATCGTAGTCCTTTTAAATGGTTATCAAATGACAATAAAAATGCTTATATTCATGTAAAATACGTGTTCTACATTTAGCGTTGTGTTTAACCAATTTGAACCTCAACAATTAAAAAGTGTAAACACCGGGTGGCTTTAGAAAGGATAAAACCTACCATTCTTATAAACCTGAACAATATACAATAACAACACGTGTTATTGTCAACGCGCGATTACCATCATCCACAAAAGTGAGAAGTAACATAGTTATTTGACTAATTCGTTAAATTAAGAATTGTGATTAATTCATTAAATTAAGAATTGTCATTTCATTAGATTGTAACCACTTTCGTGAACGGAACTTCTCTAATAACGACACAAAAGAAGTGATATACAGTGTGCAACAGCGTTCATGTCATAATAATAATATCAATATCAAATATTATAAGAGGAGTAAACCTGCTTAATTATACATGAATTGACATTGAAAACGGCACCCAGCTCCATTTAATTTTATCTATCTAAGCAACAACTATTGTTTGAAATTAAATCACCATCTTCATTAGACAAGATTGACAGTTTTCATTTCATTTCACATCGCGTTTAGCATCAATCTGCAATCTTGCATTAATGTCTTTTTTATTTCATTCTTTCAAATAATTACATCAAATAACTGAACGTGTTACACGTAAATTTGCTTCGGTTTAATTTAATTTTACTTATTACAATCTTCTCTCCAAATACTACAATCAAATTTAATAAAAAAACTGCGTGATATTGACAAGTGTTACACAGTTCCATTTCTCGTGTTACATAACTTTTTGATGGCTTTTTAAGTGTCATCCAACCGTGATGAAATACGATTTTTATGTTACAACAAATTCTCACGCTAATGAGTTTTTAAAGTCCATTAAATGTGTTCAGTCCATCGTAATTTTACAAATGAATATTATTGCTTCATTCCATTTTCTAAAGTTTAATTTGTTTAGACACATTTATGTCAAGGGATTTAATTTATTTTTATTTTTTATACAAGTTCCACACAAAAACTTTTCTCATTAAACACACTTTGTTCAGTTGCGGCAAGTGACTTAATATGGAAGCAGTTTATGTTCGAATTCTCTAAAACGAGATTTTTTAATCTATATATTCGTTTTTTTACAAAATCGAACTCTTATAGTACAAAACATTGAATCGATATACGGTTTTCAAAGCTCGGTTTTTATTTTCAAAATAACAACGTAAATCCTTACAGTTTAGAATCAATTAAAAAAGAAGCGACTTTTTCTTCATTGTACTGTGATAGTACACAATGTTGTTTTTAAAAATCTATTTCATAACGTTCTAATGAGCTTTTAAACTTGATTAAAATATTGTATGGATATAGTAAGGAACTAATTATTTTTTTTAAAAAAAGTGAACTACGACAACAATTTCTTCAAAAATCTGTAAAAGTTAAATTTGGAATTGATACACTGTTTTAGCGAGGTAGAAACGTTATGATTCAAAATTTGATTTTAAGACTTTAAGAGTAGTTGTTATTTCTAGTAGGATTATGAATAATGCTATAAAGGTTTTTATACTGTATATAATAGTGTACAATGTATAAAAGATAATACTAGATGGCGTTCAATCTCAAGAGAACCTTTGATTGAGCTTGAAGAAGAGGAAGATGAAATATCTGATGTTCACTCGAATTTGACTGGACAAAGCGCGATTAATGAAAACTATAGTCATGATGCTCAAGAGTTTGAATTATTAGAGCGTTCAAGTTGAACAGCAGTAAGGACAATAATTAGTCAATGTATATATATTTTAAATAAAACATCACTTTGAACGACTATTTATTATTCATTTATTAAATACATCATTAATCTTCTACACATAATTTGCTAACCAATTTTGTGTTATCGTGAACTGTA
>CM032663.1:4796532-4816591 GCA_019095985.1 Streblospio benedicti
GATATAGCATGTTAAATTATACAGCTTATTATATTAATCACAATGTCATATATCTTAATAGGTAGGGTTTTTACAAGACAAAGTTAGAAATTGCATCACATGCATTAAATGGGCAAGTCAAATTGTTTCTTTTAATGTCCTTTGTACGGTTGAAAATCATCGTCATCCAAAAATCTCAAGTTATGTTGTTGTAACATTCCTCCAACATGAGAATTTAAGTATTTTAATGTATTTTTATCAACGGAAAACCATATCATATGAATGCTGAAAGTTTTTTAACTACCTGTACTTAATTTTGGAAAGACATGAAAATGTAAATGTTTCTTGATATGTTGAATAATGGAAAAATCTATTCATTGTAGATGACACAGGGGTTTGAAATACACACATTACATACTTTTATTTTGAAATTGATTGTCCCACGTCCTGATTTCAAAAATGGTTGTCCAGGACAACAGGAACGTAGAGCCCTGAATCTTGAGTGTCAATTGATATGAAACTGAAGACTGAAATGTAAAATATGCCATCAGTGAAATCTCTTGCAAGAAGTTTTCAATCTCAATATTTTTTTTTTTTTTTCAAAACTACTGAAGCACTCAAACCGTTTGCATGAAACACAATGGAAGACATAGTTGTCATTCTATTAATTATTTGATTATATATACAGATTTTATGTATAGATTACATTAACTTGAGTTTGAAAAATATTGAGATTATGAGTATGTTAGTTGCTTTAATTGTTTTCATTTGCTTAATTTCTCATAAGAAGTTATAGCTATATTATACTATATATATATATATCAGTCATGATATTAAACATGCATTATCGTATCATAGAATTTCATGTGAGTTTTTCTGATAGTATGTATGGACAGATTATATGATAAATCCAACTTTGGAATTATGAAATCCGTCAATACATTACATGCATTATCAGTAATTCAGTAAGATGGTATTACTACTTTTGTAAATATGTCTTATTTTGTTTTTGTTTTACTCCTATGCCATTTTTTAACTCACCCGGATATCTCAATATACTATAAAACGCTTGGTATAGAGAACAGGCAGAAGGGAAAAAATAAAATTCCCTTCTTATTGTCACGTGTTTGGTTTAAATAAATTTGTGTATGATAGATACAAATGCATTTGTCATGACATGTCAGTATCTCATAGAATATCTGTCTGTAAAATCTTATAATATATGAAAATATCCAAATATACTTGGAGCATCTTACCATCAAATTGTCTTCATCTTGTTTTGTAGAATTTTCGGGTGACCCCAGTCTGACGGTTGGCCAGCGCATGTACACGGATGGTCAAAGGATGTTTCCATTTTTTTCACCATGTTATTTTAACAAGGTACAACCTTCTACTTGTAGCACTGTTTTTATAACAGGTTCAAAATCCATATCAAATGTAAACTCATTTAACATCTACTTTACTATGGTGATAATATGAATAGGCATTGCCTAAAAGTACCTGCAATATTGGTAGTAGTCACCCCTGCCCCCACCTCTCATCTCCCCAAACAAACAAACAAAAAGTATTTGCACAAAAAATACCATACCGGAGCTCCTATCCGTCATATGGAATGGGGGTGCACTACTTTTGATACCATGGGGATACTGAGCAGACCAAAACAGTATTCTGTTGTTGAACTGACAAACGATGTGAGACGTAATTTTTGCTGCATGAAATTGTAAATTCCTTTAAAAAAAGTATAGATCAAATGACAGTAATGAAACAAATGCATCTCAGAAATGTCATACATTCTATCTTTGTAATAAGTGTTTAATTTGGCAATTCATTTTTGAATTAGCAAACGTAATCGATAGTCTTTGCTTGTGTGTTGTATGTAAACCGCATCCTGTGCGCTGTGTAAAAATGTATATTTACACGTGTAAATGTGAATCCCAAAATTTAGGATGCACTTTTACACGTGTAAAGATGCATCCCAAATATAGGATGCGATTTTATCTTTTCATGATAATCCGCATCTACCCGTGTTATATGAACCCTTTTAATATCATTTTTGAAAATGACCATATTATCACAAATTTATTCATGAGATATTAGTCACTGTCCAGCAGCTATGAACTGGCATTTTGTGATGCCAAGCAGCTATGGAAACTCTATGTTAGACAGCAGCTATAACGCACCTCTCATTTGCTTTTTTTTTTCTTATTTCAACTGTTAGTCTTCACAAAATGCAGTAGGTATTCATAGCTGCTTGGGAGGGTGAAAAATGTGCATCTTTCGGGACGGGGGAGGGGAGCATACAAATCGACCGATATGGAAGTGCGCCCCCCCGGCACAAAGTTAAAGTCTAATAGACAGCTTGGTTGGAGGATGAGACTGGACATTAGTAGGAAGGAATACATCTTGACACCTTGGGCCCAGCCTTATGTACAACACAGACCAATGCATACATTTAGTATTTTCATGGTAGATATCTATATACTCCTCCAGTCGCGCCTGCCCGCTGACCTGCCTCCACCCATCAGGACACTCGTGGAGTTTATCGCTGACCGCATGGTCCAGCGGCGACCTGATGACCGGTGTGACCTCCAGACGTTCAGGACAGAGGTGCTGAGGGCCATGCACCTAATGGGTGAGTGGCTGCTGGCTCTTTTTCAATCAGGGGGTGGTCATATTGTTATGTTGATCATTATATGACTTGCGTCTACTTGCATAGACAAAAGAGAGTCAAATAACCATCATGCCTGAGGTAGTCACATCGCAGGGCTATGTGTATGTTACACTTCTATTATACAGACTCGGGAACATAAGGTCGATATAGAAGGTGGTCATAGAATGAGGTGTCTATAATTTAAACATCGGCCTGCCTAATGAGTACCTACAGACTCACCAAGAGGTGGTCTTGTTAATGAAGTGGTCATAATATCGTCACTGACACGGTTCACCAGCAAACGTCTGCATAGAAAGATTTTCACCACCACCACATAGAGGTGGTCAATTCATAAGCTGGGGTCTGCTGGGTATGGCAGATCATTATATATAGAGACCGCCTATAATGATGTTTATACTCACCATCGATCACACCAATAGAGGTGGTCATGTCAGTGAGGTGGTCTCTATTTGAGGTTAATTGAGGTATCTATATAGCAGGCCAAATGATCTTTTACGGAGGTATTTATTTTTAAAAGACAGTCACCGTCATATGTGTATATCACGATAGAAAAGTCGTCGCATTAGTGAGGTGGTCTCTACATTACCCAAGCAGAAAGAAGCAGCAGCCACCAGACCAGCTGGTACTGTCTGACTGACTTTTTATATTTTTAAAGCTGGTGTGCACCTATTGGTACGTGGAACATCACAGTAATAAAACCACATAAATACTGCTTTGCTCGCGTGAATCTCTTTCACATCCATATAATGTGCCATATATAGCCCGCAATGCAATGAAAATTCTTGAAAATACAGTTTAAACATATATCGTATAAACTTAGATAACCAACTTAAAAGCATCAAAGGCGATTTCTTTGAGATTATGTCTACCCACCAGTTTCAATGCGGCCGCCTACATATAGGAGGAAATGTTGCTGTTTTGCTAAGTATAGGGGAATCCCAATTAGTCAGGGCTGGTTTTCAGGAAATCAAACTTTGCTAGGCATTTTATATTAGAATTTGGCATACAGTTGATCTTACATAATTCGGGTATGCTGAATTCAAATCTGTCGTATGCCGCAAAATATTTTCTTTCCTTGACCTTCAAATCAAAGATGGCCGCCGTTGTGAAGGTCAATAACGGTTTTGGTGATAACTAAATAACTATTTTACATAGAACATTGATGTTGGTGTCTATGAGTAGGTTTTCTGGGACAAGGAATCCAATTATTCAAGAAAAAAACTTTTCATTCAAATGTGAGGTCTTCAAAATGTAAATGTATAAATGTATTGGATTATAGTCTCAATGAACAGCTCATGCCGTTTTCTAGCGACTTTACATCTACACCAGGTCAGTGGCATCATTTTCACATTACATATATCTTTCTCAACTCCCTGGGGAGCATACAACACTGTCTGCACACGGCATTGCTGCTGTTGCGCACACGTGCTTATTACCCACACTTGCCACCTGTACCTATTTAACGTGTAGGTACCACGGAGCAGTGTGCAACCTGTTAGAGTTAAGTTTGCTCAACACTTCTGGTCACGAGTCCAACTCCCTATGCACTCGGCCACGGAAGCACACACAATGCCAAATGTCTTCAAATACATGATTTCCACACCATCGGACCATCTAAAGAAGCAAAACATGGAAAATGAGAAATTATCAATAACATAACTTTGGAGCAAAAAAGAAAGGCATCTCTATCTTGTCTCTGTTGTATTTATTACAGTAGGCGGTGCCCGGCCCAGGCAGCACGTAGCAGCAGCCATCCAGACCGGCCAACGTGGGGATTGTACCATCTGTCCCACGCCAGCCAACAGCAGGTGATTACACCTTTCACAGGGCAGGAGTCAATTACTGTAAACGTAATTGATCTAATTACAATGACCACTTTGCAAATGACTCAATTAAATTTAACTTCTTCACACCAACAAGACCTGCTAGTAGAAGAGTCAGAGCTAGGGCCTTTTCAGGTCATCAAACAAGTAACATAGTCAGCGGCCACGTTAGGAACAACTCCAGAACCTTTGTGGTGCCCGAGTCGAAGACTGGAAGAAAATGATGTACAGACCCAGTCAGTCGACCAGTTCAAGCATAAGAGCAGCGATTAATCAATTGGCACTCCTTCTGCGATTATTAATACAGATACAGATGTGTAATTCCACTTTTTCTAAAGTAAAATTAAATTGAACTACTTTTAGAATATATTGAAATTTTGAGTAGTTTTATGTTAGTGTTCACTATTGTAATTAAACCTCCATGAGATCACCATATAAAAAACAAAATTGCACATGTAATCTTCATTCATTAAATGAACCTTTTATTTTTTATTTTGAGATATTCATTACCATCTTTAGTTATGATTGAAAATGTATCTGTTTGAACTTGCTGTCAGCACATTTGCTTTTTTATTAGCTGCTTGCACACCTTGGTGTCCCTTGACAAGTAAGCCTGTCATTTCCACATTTTGCAGTAGTCCTCTGCCCAAATTACATACAGAAAGTGTCACCATCAATAGCCGTTATTGGGGGGCGTTGACGCATGTTAAATCAAAAACCAACCTTTTAATATCTACAAATGCCCCAGAACCATTTTGTTAATTGAAAATTATAGAGAGGTGGTCTATAATGGTCAACTTTAAAGAGTGGAATCGTGACTATTAAGTCGGCCATCGCCATTTGACTTAGACAAAGGCCTTTGTATGTAAACAATGAGATGTGTGTCTTCCACACTTTGAATTTTGACTAAAATTGGAAAAACTAAAACTTTGTAACTTAACTATTTCACTGTTGGCAACAGGTTAGCCCGGCAGCATATCTTATAGGATATGGCCTAACAATTTAACCATCAGAACATCAGTTTGATTAGAACCTCCATTGACCTCCTGTTGAGACCACCTCTACCATAAGAGGTGGTCTTACTGTCCCAAGGGTTCTTAAACCTTCAAAAATGACTGCTCTGTATATAGACTACCTCTCTTTATACCAAACACTGGTCCCAAAGGTGGTCTGTGGTTTGAATTGAATACAAATTTTGCTATATTGACCTCTTTTACTTCACCATGGATCTCACTAAAGAGTAATGGTCACCATTAGTAGGTGGTCTCATATAGGCTGTTTACCCTATGGTCTTTGTACAGATTTTTGATTTATAGTTTTATCTTAAAAGAGGGGAAGGATGTCATACATGTATGTCACCATAGAAAAGTGGCTGTGGTAATGAAGTGGTCTTTTGCAAATACTAACAGACCAAGTGGTGTAAATTGGTAAACTTGTCTGTGAAATGTTGGTAGGTCGGTAGGTCAGGGGTCATTTTGATGAGCTGGGATAGGAGTTGTAAATTATTCTGCTCATCTGTCACCATTGTTGGTTGTGATAGAGAAATGGTCGTATTGATAAAGTGGTCTCTATATCATGTTAACAATGTTTCTAATAAGAGCCTGTCATATCACAGAGGTCCAGGTATAGAAGTACTAGTGGTGCACATACCCACTTTAGGTTGTATCTATAGAATGTGTGAAAATATTCATCACACCACTATAGAGAGGTAGTCATTACAATATGGTGACCAAATCATTAATTATGAATTATTTGTATACGGTTTTCTACCTACACCATCTGCCTAATTAATGTTTTCAACCTAGAATGTCTTTATAGACAGGTGGTCATGTTAGTCAATAATGTGTGATGTTTCCTTACAGAGCTGCGTCCCACTCTCACCATCATAGGCGGGTGGACATCCACAGACCGCACCTGGGCCTCCGTCTCCATGGCGTGCTGGCGCCTGGCGGCCTCCTCCCCGTCTGGGTGGCACAAGTTCACAGATTTCCCTGAGAAGGTGGCGAACCCGGCGGTGTGTGCCACGTCCCGAGGCCTGTTTCTCGCCTCTGGGTGGGACGGGTATAAAGATACCCGCACTTGCCACCTGTACGAGTCGGTCATGCGGCGGTGGCGGCCGCTGCCCGACATGCCGACTGCCCGGTGTGATGCAGCGGCCGTCACCGTGGGAGACACGGTGATGGTTGTAGGGGGGAGGGTGGGGCGTAAAAGTAAGGGAAATGCAGAGTTAAAAAATAATTTAGAAGTGTTTGATTTTAACGCTGATTGTTGGGAAATACTTACAGGGATGCCACAGGCAATGGTTAAACCCATCATGACAATCATTGATGACAACATATTTGTACTATTTAATGATAACCCTACCAATAAACCGTCCCAGCATGGTGATGACATCAGCCTGCACCGTTACGACCCCCCCACGGACCGCTGGAGTCCGGAGCCCTCGCTGCCCCGGGACTTCGGCAGGACGTGGGGGGCGAAGGCGGTGGCTGTGGGCAGCACCATGCTCGTGGCGGGGAGGGAGAAGATCTGTGCTAGCTTTGATGTAAATACGCGACAATGGTCTAAACTAGCGCCGTGTCTCCCCATACATAATTACGGCAGTCTGGTGGTGAGTGCGGGGAGGGTGTTTCTGGCCGGGGGGGAGTATTATAAAGATGGGAGATCACAGCTCAGTGACGTCATTGAAGAATACATTGTGGCGAGGGACAGGTGGGTGGACACGGGCGCGCGCCTGCCCACACCGCTATGGCTCCATCACGCCGTCATGCTCGACCTGCCGGGAGAGCCGCAGTAGCGACTGTCAGAGGCGCGTGTTAGACAGATATATGAATATATGAAATGTGTGAATGAAGAGATTGAGTAATCCGAAATTCTGAGTTATCAGTGTGATAATAATGTAATGAAAGATGAAGAGAAATATTTAGCATTCATGGATAAGTGTTACTTGCATTGTTAGCTGTTATGAATAATTCCCTTTTCTTTTTTTGTGTGTGTGTGTTCAGTGTATAAGTTTCTATTGAATAAGTGTTATGATAGTGAATATATATGAATATATGAAAGGTGTGAATGAAGAGATTGAGTTAACCAAAATTCTGAGTTATCAGTTTGATAATAATGTAATGCAAAATGAAGAGAAATATTTAGCATTCGTGGATAAGTGTTACTTGCATTGTTAGCTGTTATACGTAATTCTCTTTTTTTGTGTGTTCAGTGTATAGCGATTGAATAAGTGTTATGATGAGTGACAAAACTGACCTGCCGGGGTCTGTCTCATCAGGCCAATGATGTGAGAATTTGTGGTGGTCAAAACAATAATGGGGATAATAGTTGCCTTTGAATCCTCCCATTAATACCACCTGTACATTGAGACCACCTCTGTAATAAGGCCATAATTCGACTTCCCAAACCTTCGTAAACATACCGCTTCTGACCTCTGAAAAGAGACCACCTCTCTATTGCGACCACTTAAGGTCAGTCCTCCGGGTGGTCTTAATAGGGAGGTTCTACAACGCTTGTTTTGAGGCCAATATGATTATGTCCAGGGACCCACACTTATGGCAAACCTCCAAAAAGAGAGACCACCTCCCTATTGACCCACCCTTCACAGACCACCTGTGTAATGAGACCACTTGGAGTCAGTCCCCGGCTGTCATAATAGAGAGGGTTTTCTGTAGGTTCGTGTGTGGTCGGCGACGTCGCTCTGGCGATCTGTGTTCACATACACTGTAGGGGGCGATTTGAACCGATTTCTCAGACGATTTTCTTGTGATAGACAGAAAGTAGGATGCAAATTGGCTTTTACAGTCTCCACGCCGCTTGGTCGCGTTCATAAGGGGATGTTTTTGCTTCTTGAGCAAAAGAAAATTGCCTGAGCGACCAAACTGTCAACGGTTCCATTACGCTATGTTGCCATGAACAACAAACTTGTGGTCCAGATGATGCCGTTGATATATAACACTTAAACTTAATTTCATTTTTGCTTCTATGTGATAAATATCTCAAATTATAAATATAATATCAATGTTAAGATGACTACGCGAGCAAATTCATATATAATTCTGACATTTTTTATACTTTTTTCATTCCTATTTCTTTTTGATAAATATCTCATTAAAAATCTGATGTTTTGATGCTAAGAATGTAGTTTTCTTGTTAGTTCCATCTTCAGGCTGGAATAAGAATGGAGTGTTGCACTTAGTTGGCAACTTTATAATTAGGAAAAAACAAGGAAGGTGTAAAATATCAAACAAAAATGTGATATATAATAACATAAGAAGGCAATTTATCAAGGAATGTGAAATAAATAATAAGCAGTTCTGGTAACCTTTCAATCTTTTTAGTGTAACATTTATTTATCATGTGGAGTCGATTGAAATGGTTAATATTTGCATTTCTTTGATTATACGTTAATACATTAATCGGTGAATACATCCATTTTATACCCTGTGCTTGTTCTTGTATGTTTATTTACACATTTAGTGGTATAATGTTGTTTGAAATATTTTATGATGTTGAAAATGCATGGATTTATTCAAGAATAATATATTAGAATATCACATGGTTCTTGTATGTATCACATTGTGTTCTTGTGAAGCCTTGTACAAAATTTAGGTAACCATTTTGTTTACACAGTTAGTGGTATAACGTTGTCAAGATTTTATAATGTTGAAAATGGTCTTGTGCTACACAGCTTTATTCAAGAGCAATGTTTTAGAATATCACATAATAGTATCTTAACATTTTCATTGCACATTTAGTAGTATAACGTTGACTAAAATATTTTATGATGTTGCAAAGTCTTTTGTTACATGGATGTATTCAAAAATAATGTTTTAGAATATCACATGGTGTTCTTATGAGATGTTGGTGCCATGTTCATAGCATTGTAACCATTTTGTTTAGTGGTATAATGTTGTCTAAACATTTTTTTTATTTTCTGATATTAAAAATAAAGTTCAGGCATCAAAACAAAATAAACCAATTTTTTTATCAAAGAGTGTTGTTCTTATTTTTGCATCACCTTGCAAAAAAGAAAAGAATTGTTTGAAATATTATTCTTCTAACAAAATATTATCTGCAAATTATTTTCTCTTAAACGATTATGAAGAAAATTCACAGAATTAGTTTAATGTATTTTTATCACTTTGATAGGAAACAATATGATTCTCTATCCCTAACCGTGTAAGATGCAGAATCATTCTCAGAACTTGGCACTTTCACAGTAACAAGCTCAACCCAAATATACAATGTCAATTGTTTGAAATAAGCACTTCAAAATCCTAAATATCGATGTCATTTATTGCTAAAAGTTTGTTTAAATTTCCTTGAGTCGTGTGGTAATCTCAATATTCCATTAAAATATGTTCTAGTGCATAGCAGCACAATTTCATTAAGACCTGTTGAAATCTTAAAATGTTAATCATCTTTAGAATTTTGAAAATAATAGTTCACATGTTCACTCAAAAGGCTTCAACATGATTTGACATGATGTCGTTATGTCTCTGAGCCAAGACTGTTTACGGATTACAAAATGGCTTACATTTTCCCTTACAATTGCAGTGTGGACGTCCACATGTCTCCATAACGATTCATCTCCCAGTGTTCACTTGATTAGATCTTACATTTCATTAAATAAAATATATATTGTAGATAGTAATATGTAAATTGACTTAATAAATAAATAGATAATGTATGATCATCTTGTGTATGTCTCTCCAAATACGTGGTCTCCTGCACTCATTATAGACATAAACCAACATCTATCTAAATTAGAAATTATAAATCCATCAAAACGTCCTCACATGTCAGGATTCAAAATGCAAGCCATAGTGGCTCCCTACATCAATATGGTGTCTCTCTCACTGAGCATTAAGCAAGCTGCCTCGCTATAATATAGTGATGGGTCTAAAGTTTGTGATTTTAGTATAGCTATGGGTCTAAATTTTGTGATTTCTTGTATGGCTATGGGAGTATGGGTTTGAAATTAAATGTCCAGATATTGTTAGTGTAAGTTTCATTTTGTTTGATACTGATATAACTTTAAAAAATATTTTGTTGATAAAATGTCAACAGAATGTAGTTTTATTATCTAATATGAACAACTGTATATATATTTTCCAAAGTTTCCTTGTGAAAACGATTTCACTCTCACTATCATGCCAAGCAAGCTCCTACCACTGTATTGACATAGATGAAGACATATCTTTCATTTGACTATATCAAGTGGCCCTGACTGGACTCGAACCCACGACCCCAAGGTTGTGAGACCAGAATGATACCATCATCACAAACAGCGGGCTGAACCGTTGTCTCTGTAACCCTCAGCCTACATACTTGGTCAGTTATTTTCTCAACCCAGAGGTCGTTGGTTGAATTCCCAGTTTGGATTGTAGATTTTATTATCAATTTTCATTTTCATTGTGTGGTAGAATTTTAGCGCAAATAGAAATCATGGCTATAGTCATTGTTCAAAACGTCATTATTAGATTAATAATCTAATAATCTAATAATATGTAAGCTAGTCTGTTTTATTGTGATATAATCTATTAATGCATAATTGATAATCCTTCATGAGAAAAATGGTAGAAGTTTTGGTATTGTTGTCTGTTATTCAAAAGTAATACTTTGTAGTACTGATGTTGTCATATTTCTGAATAGTAATATTTTATATATCGGGTTCTATATAGTACTGCCATGGTAGTATATAACATTAACATTTGTATTTGAGAAGGAGTCTGTTGACTCGAAACATGTAATAAAGATGTATAAAGAAAAGTTTTTATCGTTTAGAATAATTAACAGCAAGAAAATGAAAGAGACAAACTAACATAAAAAAAATATTAATTCCATCTAACAGCTCTGCATGTCCCTTTAAGTGTAACTTTAAACTAGTTGCTCTATAGCTGGTGAGTTAGTTCACAAGAAAAGGGGCATATTGATAGGACTGTAAATTGAGCATATTGCTATTTGATTGGACTCTTGTTAGAGAAAATGAATGTATCAAGAAAATCTACGTTTTCCCACATGAAATCTAGTCCATTACAGGTAAGTATATCCTTAGGGATGTCCAGTTTATACTATTTGGGTTGATTTTAAGCATTTCCATGAATATAGTTTTGGCTAGAAGACTGTTTGCCATACGGCTGATGTTGTGTAAGTATTAGATTCTTGATAGATCAAGGTAATCAGTAATTGGAGTCCAACCAAGTTCTCACATCAGTCTAGATAATTTGGTATTGGATTTGCATTTATTTTTCCTCGGAGGCGGAATTAGGTAAAAGAAAAACAACGACATTTAAATGAAGATAACATCATTGTAGCATAGCACAACCCCTAAAAAGTGGATGGCTCCCGGACTACTGATAATCAACACCCAGCGTTCATTGTTAGATATGAAAAAATCAATTATTAAAGTAGATGAATTGTTTCTTTTCATTCATGTCATTGTTAGTGAACACCCCTCTAGACACTTCTAAAACACCATATGCACTGTAGCTTCCAGGGGGCTTTAACCCCTGGTCCCCCACCCCACCAAGGCTTTACCCTGAACCCACTGGAGGCCTCAAGTGGCCCCCAGACCCCTTGCCACAGTTGCGCCCCCCTCCCGCCAACACAAAATGCTGAATCCACCCCTGTTTCCCATGTTATATTGAATATATTTTAAGCATTTCGCATATCTGTCACCGTCATTGAACCATACAGAGGCACAATGATAGATGCTGGGAAGAATAGCACGAGACCAAACAACATTACCAAACTGAATGCTATTTATATGAATATGATAAGCAAGCAAGTTACGTATATGGCCTTCCTGTGTTAGTGGTTGGAAGTAGACTGTTAGGAATCTTTGTGGGACTGTCCTGCATATATAGGACTTGAAACCATTGTTATGTTCAGTTGACTTAAGCTTTCTGTGCTGAGTTTCTTTATTTCCCCTTCGTTCCTTTCCCCCGTTATTTTTCTCTTGATTGTTTGCCCCCCCGCCATTCTTTTAACTAGTTAGCCCATAACAAACAATTCGCGGTTCCAACGGCTTGTATGCCAGCGCCCCACAACTTTTGTTACACACTTACTTTTCCCAAAGAAAAGTGTTATTTGTATGCGGTTTTCTTCCAAATAACTCGTACCTAGTAAGTGTTAACATGCATTCCAAGATTATATTATATTTTTATGTGTGTTTGGAATAAAAATACGTGTGTATGTATCTCAATTTCAGTGAATTTCAAACTATTTGAGAGTTGATGTGCAAGCATCCGGGCAAACGTAGATCCACAACTTACTGGCTGCTAAGTCTTAACTGACTTGTCACTTGGCTTCGAGGATTGAGGGCTAGTGTAGCCCTGTTCATCGTTTCAGAGAAAAAAGTACTTTATCTTGCGACATGCGTGGCTAAGCTTTGTACTAATATTTAGATTTTCCGACATTCTGATGAAGGAGGGTAGGTTTTTCCAAGTGGTAGATCTAGTCAAGTCTGCTCTTGTCTTGATGGCATTTACTGATGGGGGCTTGACAACTGTGTCAGATAAAACAGGGCCACGAATAGGGAAAAAATCTTCCTTGTCCGTAGGATTGATATCCTGAAAAAGATTCCCGTCCTCACTAAGATTTACACTGTCAAATCAACAAACATCAGAACATTAGAGTAAACTTCTTGTGGAGAAAAAGTTTACTCTGATGTTCAGCAGGAATCTGCCTTTGTGTAGTTTCAGAGAGTTACCCCGCAGTCTTTTCTGAGAGTATGAAGGTTGGCTATTGGACATCGTGGAGGTATTTGAATACCGCGATCATGTCCGCTCTCTTGCGTCTGTGCTCTACAGTTGGCAGTTTCAGAATCTGTAACCTTTCAGGGTAGGGTTTGCTTGCTCAGGTGTGACAAATTTTGAGGCTGTGCGCTGTACATCCTCGATATCACTGCACAGTGTTTTCAGGTGTGGTTGCCAGACGCAGGGCCCATATTCCAGCATAGGTCTCGCCAGGCTTTTGTACAGCTGGACAAAGGTTTTCTCAGTCAAATAGTCATAGGACCAGCGGATGACTCCAATGATGCAGTTTGTCTTTGATGTTGCCTGTGCTATGTGGTCTTTGAATGCCAGCCTGTTGTCCATCACCACCTCATAGGCTCAAGATCCTTCTCTGCTTCATTCACAGACAGTGGGAGTCTGGAAAGTGCCGTTCACGTCTAATGTTCATGTAGTATATCGCCTCTAATGTTCTTGACTACGGCTTCATTCATTTCACTTTTGGATCAAGTCACACGAGTGTTTAGTAAAGTTTCTGCTTTGATTTGAATTTGGTTTAGTGACAATATTGGTTTGAAAATTTCAATGAAATACATGCAATAGAGATAATCGTATTATTTACACCGTGTCAATATTATGAAACTACAACATTTGGTCTGAAGGATTTCAATGAACTACATTTTATTATTGTGTAATTACTTGATTCTTTAATTTTCAGATGTTATTGTAAGCTAAAAGATGGATATTCGGTGGTCACCAATCCACGAGGTAACTGCTTTTTTCAATTTGCAAAAATGTTCCTCTACGTGAATACAAATTTGTAAAGTCAAAGGCGGTGGTGATTGAATCTTTATCCTTGATCTGTAATGTATCCCCACAAATCTGGCAGAACCCCTAACTCGCTTTACCAAAAGCCTGGATCAGCCTACAGACATGGCAGAAAAAGATGAAATGTACACATACAATTAATTTCTTAATTTTGATGTATTTTATGTTCAAGATGAAATGTACACATTGCAATATAATTTCCCCGCATTGTACTTTGCGCAATGCTGGAATCTTGACTAATTTTATGCTGTGACTGTTCTAGGACAAGTTCCTTACGTTCGGCTCACAGCTGGACTTGTTTAAAGTAGAAAACATTGAGAATGTTGCTGCTGCAGCCCTGAAGGGCTCAGGTGAGACGAGAATGATGCGCAATGGTATAACTGTATTTCATAAATATTCGCTATTATATTTTACATTGTACCGTGTTTTTGTGTTAATCATTAATATGGTCAATAATTCTTGTTACTATTAAAGTTAGGGGCGAATGGATTCATAATTTTGTGGTGTTTTCTTTGCTTGCAATTGAATATTTAAAAATTGAAAATTAATTATTAAATCATAAAAATTGCAAATAATTATATTTCCATACTTCTCTCTCTCTCTCACACGTCTTTTTAGCAAGAGTATTTCTACCAACGATAGATATAGCTGTGAAGACAGAATTTTACCATTGTACCGGCAGACCACCGGTTTTACAACCCCATATGGTCATGATTCTTCCCATTTGACTATAGTCAAATGGAAGCTTAGGGGTGTAAAACCTTGTCTTCAGCTATATCTATCGTTGGTAATTGAAATATCAAAAAAAGAAAATTAATTATTAAATCATAAAATTGTAAATTGAGAGAGAGAAGTATGAAAAATATATCCCAAGCAGCTCACATATATATCACGCTAAATAATTTTTTTCATGATCGATTTTGAACTATTGGTATTAGTTAAAAATAACTCGATTTTGAACTATTGGTAAAATTTACTGTAAAAGTTTTGTTATAGTTACAAATTATTACATAGATAGTAACCAATCTGGTATCCAATTAGTAATGTTATTGTTGATGTATTAATGTTTCATATTTTATTTAATTTTGAAAGGAACCTGTAGACTTCAAAATCGATAAAATTATATGTAAAATTTGAATTTTAGCGTTATTTTTGAGAGAACAGCAGGTAATACATTAAAACCTACTTGATTATGATGACAAAGTGCCGCTTTTATACCACATAACAAAAAAATCAATAGTAAAAAAAAATTTAAAGATTTTTTTTATTGCCGACAAAGAGGACTGTTATAAATTACTTATTTTTATCAAAAGTCGGCCGATGGTGTTTTGGAAACTACTTGTCCATTCAGATTTTTATTTTTATTTTTTATAATTTTAATGTGAATTCTTAAATTAGCCTTGATAAATGCTGACAAAGTGCAGCTATGATTCAGTAACACGCACCTTATTTTAATACACAGTAAAAACCACCTGACAAATGCTAACACATCGCAGCAACTCAATTTGAAAATTTATTTTTTATTTCTGCTGATGTTTTCCAGTACATGAATTAATTGATCAGTCAAATAGCAGCTATTTTTTAGGTGAGTTTATTTTTCTTAAAAGGCGAATTTGTAATATTTTTGTTGGAAAATGTTATATTATTCATCACCCTAATGTTTGTATGATAGTATAATGCATGCCAGAACTCAAATTTTTTTTTAAGGCATTTGGCAAACTCACAGTAATAGTGGACATCGGGTTTATTAAACATACAAAGAATAATGGACCCCCCATAATGAGTCTAGCGTCATAAAAACAAATGAAGAAATTCATATTTGAAAACAGGTTTATTGCCTCTATAAATCAGTGTTTGAAAAATTTTTTTATTATCACATGGAGGGCAATCAAAAAATGTTGTGTTTCTGCCCTGATCAAGGTAGGGCAATTAAATTATTTCATTATTTTTATGGGGCTTAAAAATGATAAAGTATGGAATTCACTCTGACTAACCAGCATTCACCAAAATGGTTAAAATCGGACAGTGATGCTGTCAAGTCCTGCAAAAGCAGAATGGTGAAAATAAGGGGCTCACCTGCTGGCCGGGCCAACACAGACAAAACATTGAAGGTAAAACAGATTGTAATTTTAACCATTTTCCCAATAAACTGTTATTTGAAAATATTCCAAGACATGCATTAAAAGTCATTGAATTTTTAGTCATGAAGCATGTTGTCCAATATACTACTGATTATTTTTTTGGTATCAGAAAAAAACGAAATGTGTCAATGGTTTCTAACCTTCTCAATTAGAAAGATTTGCATTCATCATAAATCTCAAAGAAAAATGTGAACCATGATTTTTTGTTGTGGCTTGCATCAAGGGCTGTTGTCTCAACTGAGTCTGCAATTGTAAGTTTACAAAATGAACTAATATTGTTTAATGAGTTCTTGAAAACTTTATTGATGAAAGAGATTGAAAGTTCTCCTGGTACCTTGTCCAACCCTTACCTGCTAGGTATATGGGGTTCACACAGGCATTAGATGTTAGACAATTGTGAGTAGCTCATGATTCAGCTCATTTATCCAGTTCTCACCGTCAGTAACCGACCAGTATCAGCCTCTATCAACCAAAATGAATTATGTTGCTTGCCAATTCAAATGTCCGGTTACCGTTTTTGCCAATGAGTTTTGTGAAGATATTGCAGATTTGCATTCATTCTCCTGAATTATTCAGTTTTTAAACCATAATTTTTTGTTGTTGACTATCAAATTCTGTGGGTTTTGCTTTTGTCTCAATTGAGTCTGCAATTTTTAACAGTTTTTACAAAAATGAACTTTTTTTATGTTTGAGCAGCTGATCACTGCAATTGATGTTGCGAATAACTGGCTTCTGTGACAGCATGCGCGTTTATGGTACATCGGGTAGTTTCCCTGACCTCTGTAAAGAAGCATAAATGGCGGACACGAGTGATTCGGCCCTGACAATCCTGTCCAGGCAAAAAAAAAGAAAATTTCACCAAAAATATAGAACGGGATCAGGAACTCCACTTGGCCCGCCATTAAACCTTCGATGCGAAAAAATGCAGTTGTTGTTCGCCAATTCAAATGTCCGTGAGGCTCGTTGGCGGCAATGATAGGCTAAACATAAAATGGACATTATGAGCTGTGGTGTATTATGTTGTATTTTAAAAATAAAAAATTGTTTTTTTGAAATATACTTTTTTTGCTCAAAATAATGTTTTTTTTTCATCTGATAAATTGTTTTTTTAATTAAACTTTTTATTGCATGGGCGGTGATGTGTAAGGGTTAAATATTTGTTTGAATATTTATTGAGGTCCTTATTGAAAATTTAATAGTGACCTTTTGTGAAGCCTAATAAATGGGCACGTGAAATTTATATATTTGAAGCCTAAAATTTTAAAATTGATATAGTTTATAAACTTATCAGAGTACATGTTATTTGGCTCTGACAGAGTTAAAGCTAATCAGATTCCATTGTACTATGATTGCACATGCTGGACCTAGAATAATCTCTGACAATTTGTTAGTTGGTTTCATTTCACTAGTGTCAATCGACAGTGGCAAAAATTTACCATTTGATATATTTTTTCATCAGAATGTGCTTAGATTGAAAAATTTCGGCATTTGTCCAAACTTTACATCACATTTCAGGCTGGCAAAAAGTGGCAGTAGTGACCCGCATAAGCTGATCGGCAAAGAGTTTGGTGAGTTGACTGAAGTGTGTAACAGTTCAGGCCGGTTCAAAAAACTTGTCTCCGATTCCTGCTAAAATTAAAAAATTTGGAGATTCAGAATGTGTTGGAATTAATTTGCTTGGTGTAAAGGTTGATATTAGAGGATTCTGTCAACAGGGCTTCAGGGCTGTATCACATAGCCCCTGCTGGGATGGTTCAAGTCTGCAGAGGCTTTGTGATACAGCCCAGACCCAAGGAGAAAGAATCATTTATGTCAACTTTGGGTATTGCGTTTTTTTTTTGGCTTTGTTTGCAATAAATAGGTAGAATAGCATTTTTACATAGATTTAAGAGCTATGAAATATTCCTGCTATTAAACTTGTTACTATTAAGGTACATGAATTAACACTTTGAAATGAATTCACATGTCAACATCTCTATTACTAATGCGTATGAAACAAATCTTATGCAACCATTCAAGGCCTGACCCCTATGTAAAGCACCGCCTTAATTTACCCCATCAACCCCTAGACCAATGATATTCCTATATTAACACATTCATGTGAAGTCCCCCCCTCAATTGGCAATCTTGGAACTTAAAAGCCTATGGGCATTTGAATGCTGTTCTACAATTAATACTTTGATGGCTAGCGGATGATGTACATTTTGACAAGCTCACAAAAGTGGAACATTAGGAAGGGGCGGGTTTCAGTCAAGGTTCGGATATTCCACTTTTTTGTGGATCTAAGCTTTATTAGAATGAATAGCTATTTAAATAAATGTCGGAAAACTCTTGTAGATATTATTCAATTATGTCATCTGATATTGATTGCACGAGATTGTCGTGTCAATCGTAGAATTTTGCACGCAGATCAGCATGCAAAATTTTAAGATTGACATGACAATCAAGTGCTCAAATTTAAATGCCATTCACGAAGAAGATGTAATTAGAACCTCCAAAAACAACATAAATCCATGCAAACTTTCCTTCAATGATAAGACCATGAAGACACTGCATGTGCTTTCTGTGAACAATATTGTTCCGCAGTGTGAGCGAATCGGCCCAGTTTTAATCCTTAGCAACGGGTAAATCAGCCCTTAGCAGCGTGTAAATCGGGTAATTTAGTTCCGCCTCGACCAATCAAAATGGGTTATTGGTCGATTTATGCACTGAGGATAGAATTCCACTTTTGGGGGATGGCGAAAAGAGAACGTGCTGGTTCCACCATTGTGGAGCGTGACAAAATGTACATCCTGCGCGTGTTCTGTTGTTGCAGTGCCGGGCACGCCGCTGGCCAGTGTAACCACCTGGAGTGGAGCCCCCATGAGGCAAACCTTTGGTGAGTCCCCGCGCTTGGCAGATCCGGTTTTCAGAAAAAGGGATTCGGGGGTCACTGAAAGGAACTCGTGGGTTTCGTTGATTGCGAATGTGCCGAAAACCTGATGAAAAATGAGGATTTTTGGCACCTCAACGAGCCTTTATGCGTATATGACATACATGTAATTTTGGGGGTGCACCCCCCATGAAAAAACCTGGATCTGCCAATGTAATGTAAAGGAAATGTTTTTTTGGCTTCATTTTTTGTCTTGAAAGTTGGCAATTATGCGTGTTTGAGAAAACTGTTCAATTGTATTTTTTCCATCTGAAAATATACATGTATATATTTTTTTTAATTTTTTTTTTAATACAAATATTGTAAAAAGAAGGGGACGGCTATCTATTGAGAGTGTCATGCACACGCCTGATGGCTGGTAAATGTTTGGGGCTAAAGGCCAGTCCTGGTGTCTAGTACCTATTTTGGAGAAGTTTCGCACACTGCCCGCTGCTGTGTTGTAGCTGGGGGAGGGCCTGGGCAAACACCGGGCCGACAGCCGTGTGCTGGTGGGACGTGCACGCGGGCCCCACCCCGCCCCCCCCCCTCGGCCCCCGGGACAGCCAGCGGGTCAGCAAAACCGGGGAGATCGGGACGCAAAAAAACGCTTTTTTTATTTAAAGGTTATGCTCAGTGGCAGAGCAAGTATGCTTATGATGTGTTCTGTGCATTATTTTGTTTTTTGCTTTTTAAAAATAATGCTCAGTCAAAAGTCACTAAACCACTCCGGGCCAAAATCGTAAGCAGCCCAACGCTTGTTATTGAGGGGGGAATACCCCACCCCATTCTCAAGTCTCAGCAAAAACAGGGGCATTCGCACTAATTTTCTAACTATTTTCATTTTTTACAATTTTACAGTTTCCCCAATTTCTCACAATTCTCCTTAACGCTTTTTTTATATCATATATTTATTTTTTGTCTCAACTTAAAATATGTAAGTAAACATTTTGTTTGTTCTACCCAAA
>CM032663.1:4842681-4853177 GCA_019095985.1 Streblospio benedicti
CTCAAAATAATGTTTTTTTTTCATCTGATATACTGTTTTTTTAATTTCCAATGTTGGCAACTATGATATTGTATAGCTGTGGTGATGTGTTTCACAGGTTAAAACAACAGGGTTGTTTGAATATTTATTGAAATCCCGTCTTATTGAAAAATTGACCATTCTTAACCTTTTTGTGCATGGGCGTAACACGTAAGGCCTCTATATTTGTGGCACGTGCAGGTCGGTTTCGGACAGTGAATTCTGAAGCCTAATAAATGGTGTGAAATTGATATAGTTGGAGCTTGAAGTTATATAAACTTATCAGAGTACATGTTATATGGCTCTGACAGAGTTAAAGCTAATCAGATTCCATTGTATTATGATTGCACATGCTGGACCTAGAGTACTCTCTGACAATTTGTTAGTTGGTTTCATTTCACTAGTGTCAAATCGGGACAGTGGCAAAAATTTACCATTTGATATATTTTCATCAGAATGTGCTTAGATTGAAAAGCTGTCGCATTTGTCCAAACTTTACATCACATTTCAGGCTGGCAAAAAGTGGCAGTAGCGACCCGCATAAGCTGATCGGCAAGGAGTTTGGTGAGTTGACTGCAGCAGTGTGTAACAGTCACAGTTCAGACAGGTTCAAAAACTTGTCTCTGATTCCTGCTAAAAATTAAAATTCGTGGGATTCGTAAATGTGTTGGAATTAATTTGCTTGGTGTAAAGGTTTATATTAGAGGATTCTGTCAACAGGGCTTCAGGGCTGTATCACATAGCCCCTGCTGGGATGGTTCAAGTCTCGGCAAAGGCTATGTGATACAGCCCAGACCCAAGGAGAAAGAATCATTTATGTCAACTTTGGGTATTGCGTTACTTTTACTTGGCTTTGTTTGCAGTAAACTAGGTAGAATAGCATTTTTACATAGATTTAAGAGCTATGAAATATTCCTGCTATTAAACTTGTAACTATTAAGGTACATGAATTAACACTTTGAAATGAATTCACATGTCAACATCTCTATTACTAATGCATATGAAACAAATATCGTGTGCAACCATTCAAGGCCTGACCCCTACGTAAAGCACCGCCTTATTTTACCCCATCAACCCCTAGACCAATGATATTCCTATGTTAACACATTCATGTGAAGTCCACCCCTCAATTGGCAATCTTGGAACTTAAATGCCTATGGGCGTTTGAATGCTGCTCTTCAATAATACTTTGATGGATAGCGATGATGTACATTTTGACACGCTCGACAAAAGTGGAACATTAGGGAAGGGGCGGGTTTCGGTTAAGGGACTGATATTCCACTTTTTTTTGTGGATCTAAGCTTGTTTAGAATGAATAGCTATTTAAATAAATGTCGTGAAAACTCTCTGTAGATATTATTCAATTATGTCGCAATCTGATATTGTAGGAGTTGAGCACGAGATTGTCGTATCAATCGTAGAATTTTGAACGCAGATCAGCTTACAAAATTCTACGATTGACATGACAATCTCGTGCTCAAATACCATTCACGAAGAAGATGTAATTAGAAGCTCCAAAAACAATATAAATCCACGCAAACTTTCCTACAATGACAAGACCATGAAGACACTGCACATGCTTTCTGAAAACAATTTTGTTCCGCAGCGTGAGCCAATCGGCCCAGTTTTAATCCTTAGCAGCGTGTAAATCGGCAAATTTAGCACACCTCTCGACTCATCAAAATTGGTTATTGGCCGCGATTTATGCACTGAGTGATAGAATTCCATTTTTGGGGCGTGGGGAAAAGAGAACTATGCTCCACCATTGTGGAGCGTGACAAAATATACATCCTGCGCGTGTTCTGTTGTTGCAGTGCCGAAGTACGCGCGTCAGTGTAACCACCTGGAGTGGAGCCCCCACGAGGCAAACCTGGTGAGTCCCTGCGCTGGCAGATCCGGGTTCTCAGAAAAGGGGATTCGGTGGGTCACTGAAAGGAACTCGTGGGTTTCGTTGATTGCGAATGTGCCGAAAACCTGATGAAAATGAGGATTTTTGGCACCTCAACGAGCCTTTATGTGTATATGACATACATGTAATTTTGGGGGTGCACCCCCCATAAAAAACCTGGATCTGCCAATGTAATGTAAAGGAAAATGTTTTTTGGCTTCATTTGTCTTGAAAGCTGGCAATTATGCGTGTTCAAGAAAACTGTTCAATTGTATTTTTCCATCTGAAAATATACATGTATATATTTATTTTTATTTTTATTTTTAATACAAATATTGTAAAAGAAGGGGACGGCTATCTATTGAGTGTCATGCACACGCCTGATGGCTGGTAAATGTTTGGTGTCTAGTACCTGACCGCTGCTGTGTTGTAGCTGGCTGAGGGCCTGGACAAGCACCGGTCCGACAGCTGTGTGCTGGTGTGGGACGTGCACGCGCGCCCTCACCCCGCCACCGACCCCCGCCACCGCACAGCCAGCGGGGTCAGCAAGCCACTCGCAGAGATCGGTATGTATCACGCTTGTTATTTATATCATATATTTATTTGTTTAAGTCTCAAATGAAAATATGTAAGTAAACATGTGTTCTACAAACGTTAAAATCAGATATATTACATATTTCAACCACTCAGGTAAGAGTTATTGAAAGACTGTAGCGTTAAAAATAACATAGTGTACAAATCTATTTAAAACTGAGTTGTAAACATTTGGTACAACAGGTCATAAAATCATTATTGTTTATATAAATATGCAAGTTGTTTTATTTTGGACATTACAGTCTCATTATTGTTTTTTGTCAGATTTTGTATTTTTGTGGAGACTTATTTTGAATCACAGAAAAACAGAATTTTGAAATTCCACAATATTTTATTAAATAGTTCATTATTAAATAGTTCCTACGTTTCAACACAATAGTGTCCTCTTCAGGGAAAATATAATACAATTCAAAATTAAAATTAGAAACCAAAAACAACAAATAAACATTAATAAGCATATATAAGGTACAGTCTCAGTGATAATAGGTGTTATGATACATTATTTAAATAGGTAAGTATTACAAATTTTGTTCTATATTTCTAATAATAGTTAGTTATATGCATTAATTATAGTTTAGACATGGTATAATGTGGTAGCCAGCCCCGGACAAAAACTGGGTATCACAGCTCTTAATTACGTTAATATTGAGAACTCCCTGAAAATAGCCTACCCACTAGGCTGTGAACTTAGGAAATCAGCCGGCACCGGGCTATTTCGTACCCTGCTGTACGTATAGTGCCATTGGGCCTGTTGCAGGCAAGAAATCACCACTGTACGGATAAAGAGACCAAATGAGCCTCTGTATAGAGACCACATCTATCAAGACCACATAACATCGGTTCCAAAGGTGGTCCTAATAGAGAGGTTCTACTTACAATACAATGCAATATACATTTGATATACATGTAGCGCCAAGCAGAATGAACAACTATTATCGCAGTCGCTTTACAACATACAAACTAAAATTGATTAAATAAATGCATTTTAAGGTTTCTTCTAAATACATCTAATGAACTGATAGATCTAAGTTTAAGTGGTAGTTGGTTCCATTCCTTAGGGGCTTGTACAGAGAACAATCTTTCGGCTAGTGTTAATTTCTTAATAAATGGTACCTGTAACTTAAGTTCCCAATCAATGTTGGACCTGAGTGATCTTACTGACATAGACCTAAATAGTAATAGTTCCTTTAAATAGCCGGGAGCTTCACCATGTAGACATTTATGTGTCAAAATAAGAATCTTGTATCTTATCCTTAATCTGATAGGTAACCAATGTAACTGCTTTAAGCAAGCAGTCGCACTATCCATTTTACTCTTATTTAATACAGTCTTTGCCGTATTTCTACTTGTACGTACAGTGCCATTGTGCTGCGTGTTTCAGGCCACCAGGAGTCTATTGAGACTGCCTAACACTGGTCCCCCCGAAGGGGGTTGTAATTCTGCTGTACGTATATAGTGCCATTTCAGGCCACCAGGAGTCGTCTCAGTCGCTGTCGTGGTTCAAGCGGGACGTGAGCACCGTGGTGACCGGCATCAACAACCGTTTCCTCCGCATCTACGACCTCAGGGGTACACACAGTCAATCACTCAAACACACAGTCATTCAATTACTGTCAGGGTCAGGATTATGTGGAAAAGTGCTACTCGTCAGCAGGACGAGTAACCCTCAAATATCTACTCGTCCTGCAAAAAAAAGGAACTCGTCCTCCTTGCACAAAGCTCTATATTTGTATGGCAAATTGACCAGAATTGTTGCTCGTGAAAAGGACGAGTTGCTAAAACATTCTACTCGTCTTCCACAAGTTTTTACTTGTCAATACGAGCGGACGAGTGGCTAATCCTCTCCCTGTTACTTTAATGTATTTACCTGCTTGTCTTTTAAAACTAACTCTAAAATATAAATTTCAAATATAATTTCGAACTCTGCACGTTCTTTTTCAAATATAAAATGTTTCATGAGACTCACCGCCACGTAACAGAAATCAACTGGACTCAGATTCAGCTGGGTTATCTAGTGATGGAGGAAAACTGGCAAATAGTACACTTTCTTAGTTTCCTTGATTCATGTAAAACGTCTTCTAGATAGCTATTTATTTCTTTGAATTATGCGAACTGGTTTCTATGACCTCATTTTTTCTAAAGAAACTTTGAGACACATGTTTGGAAAACGCTAAAAGGACTCTTCTAATATTGAATCTGGTCATAGTCAAGTGTCTATTGAAATTTCCACCTTTCTATATTTTTTTTCCAATTGAAAGTCTAATGCTACTGGGCTATCAAGGTTAACGTGAAGAGGAATTATTTGGAAAAAATATCTGACTATCCATCGTCATATCTCTCTGACTATATACACAGATATATAGTTGCATGATACCCCCATATGCCTACACCAAGGCTGTGGAACTTATCGACCAGAAACCGCACCAATCAGAAGGCCCACTGCCAAAATGTCGTTTATCCACGTAATTCAACCCCGCCACAAACCCATCGATCTCGCTATATAAGTAAGATGAAACCGAGTATTAAGAATTTTTAATGTAAGTCTAAGGTAGAAAATATTTTCCTACATGAAAAATAAAGCTGAAATCCAATCACACGGGTTGGTATGAACTCCGTTAAGGCAGTGTGAGATCATGATGATGGTCATCTGTTTACATAGACGTTTGAAAAACCGGCGATGCTGACTATCTAGCTGACTGACTGCCTCTGTCTGACTGTGTCTCTGACTGTTTCAGACTGCACCCACCCTAAGAGTGTGGCCTACACCAATACCGTGCACGGATGTGAGCATCGACGGCTCATGCAGTTCCGTCTTGACATCCTACTGAATGAGGTATTCAGAGACTGGGGAATCAGCTCTTTTATCCACATGATTAGTTCACAACACAAAATTTCAAATATTCTTTTGGACCTTGAGATCATCAAGAACCATTAAAATCCTTATCAGATGCTTCTTTTAAAACAAAAACATTTCGGAGGACATTCCTCCTTCATCAGACCTCTGAAACTTCTACACGTGACTGGGAATTCCACCCTTCACGTGACTCTAAATTATCACAGGTTTAAACAACAACAGTCGCATTTTACCACCAGAATCTGATGGAAGGAGGAATGTCCTCAAAACGCAGTATTTCATTTAAATTATGTTAAGCATCTGAGTAAGGATATTTATCAATTTTCTTGACTATGATGAATCCAGATACTAAAGAAGTCTCTACAAGATGGACGGACCTTGAGATGTTTTGTGAATGAATGTAGCTGTTGTCAAAACTGCCAAGAGTAAGAGGTTTTTGTGTTGTGAAAAAGTTGAACTAACCTGCTAACCACGTGTATATATACAGGTCGCTCACATATCTTTTGGTATACAAGAAAAATCGAGTTTACTCATTTTTAAAATCCATCACATTAATAATGTAAAGTTATCCAGAATCTATATTTTTCAACCTATATGTAGACATGCAATAAGAATCTTCGACCATTAAGATACTTTTGTTATTTTATAAGTTTATGTCTATCATGGGAGTTTTCCTTGTAAAATTTACTACAGAAAAAGTCGGTATCGATTTTATAACGTACTGTGCGTTATTTACATTTGATTTTATGTTTAACGCAAGATTTTATTGGGGACCATACTTAAGTCCTTGTTTTGGTCTTGTGACTAGAAACTCATCGCGTGATAAAAAGTATTATTTTGTTCTCATTGCTTATTGAGGCTTCAATAATTATCTTTGGTGTTTTATAATGTATAATGCATGGAATAATTTACCTATTATCACTGGCAATCACATTTGAACTTTTGTTTGAAATGGATGAAAAATGCAACGCTCCCACGCTAGGATGAAAAACCTGCATTCTTAGAAACGTAAACAAAACATGCCATGTTGATTTTGAAGATAGTGGTCCATTCAAATGTTTTTAGCTTGCATTTAATTATGAGCAGACTTTTGTTGCATAATTTGTAGTTTGTAAAATATATTTTTAGCAGGAATATCATTGGATACTAAACGTTGAATATGTAAAGCAAAAACGCAATATTTCGTGTAAACCGAAATATATGTGAATGACCTAAATGTATTCCAACACAAACACATTCAAGGATATAACAATTCTTTTATGCTTATTACATTGACACATTATTTTACTTATGTGATGTTTACCTATCATTATAGTACTGTAAAACTAGAAATGTTTGTGCGCGATTTAATTTGATGAACCAAAATTGCAAAATTAAATAGTCACAAAATAATTTAGAGATAAAAATCTCAAAATTTGATAGCCACGAAATATTCTAGTTTTACAGTATTTTACATATCACTATACAGGATTGGGACATTTACCTTTTCATCAAAATTTTTCCCATTCAATTTATATAAGAAATAGTTACATATACCAGCCCTTCAGTTCAAATGTTCTAGAATTCATTATTTGAAGTTTATGAATTAAAATAGTCATTTTAGTCTATTTAAATTTAATATTTTCAGAGATTAAAAATGACTAAAAATAATAACAATGATGAGAATTTTTTTATGGAAACAAAAAGTAAACATGGATAAATATGAAATATAGTTTTGTTTTGTTGTATTTTGAAAGGGCGACTGCCTTCTCGAAATTCGAATAAAATTTGTAAAATATTTTAGTTCAATTTCATTACAAAGCAGTCAGTGCTTAATCTAGATGCGAGTCCCGAGTCCATGACTCATTATTTTTCAATTGGATGCAAAGAATTAAGAAATGTGCATCTCACGGAAATATTTATAGTTTATGGTTATGTCTGCCAGGACTCATTGTATTGGCCCTCGGACCCATTACCTCAAAATACGCGAGTCTTTAGGGACTCATTGTTGCCAATTTCTCGATCAATCAGAAATAATCACTGCCAAAACATCTGGATAGAAACACACATACATGTCATTGAAAGCATACAATGCATACATGATACAGACGATACACAGATTATTGCATTTTAATATATTTTCTTTCTACCTTCAAAATACAATTGCTGACTTTTTTTTTTTCATTAATAAAATGAACAAATCAACTTTTAACAAAAATCTTGTGTAAATCTTATTTTTTGGTATACATTATACCAAACTAGTTAGATATTTTTTGCATTTTTTGTTTATTTTCTTTTACTGAAAGACAAATTAACAAAAACTAGTTTAGTTAAAATCTGCAGTCTAATTTTGAGCAATTGAAAAAAACAATACAAAATGAGACTGCCTACAAGACACACTGAGTTTTACATCAGATTATTCCCCCCCTAGAACCAGGTGTTGGTGTGGGACACGCGTCACTTTGACAAGCCGGTGCTGACGATCCCCGACCACAAGGCCGTCAGCCGCGTCGCCTGGAGCCCGGTCAGGTGCGTCTATACATTTTTTTTTTCTAATCGTAGTTCCAGTGTTTGAAATAGCAGGCGGCCCGAGGGCCCTGAGCCCTCAACTTTTGACCAGGGCCCTGAACTTTTAGGACTTGAGGGCCGTTCTGTCCCTTAACTATTTTTGGTGAATATTGGTTAGTCAGAGTGAATTCCATACTTTGCCACTTTTTTAAGCTAACATTTCAAACACACATCACACCAGGGCCCTCAACTTGTGATCAGGGCCCCCAACTATTTAAAGTTAAGGGCCCTGCTGGCCCCGAACTTTTTCCTGCGAGTTTCAAACACTGGTAGTTCCTGTCTAAAGCCAGCAGATGGCTAAAAACAATTGCATTCTGGGGAAAAAATAGACAAACAGTATCAGTCTTTATCATTTCTTTCTGCCACGCCGTAGCATCACACGGCTTTGGTTGATTTAGACTGCACCACGTGGGGGTAAAAATTGTTGTAACTAATTTGAGACACCTTTGTACGATCGTACCTAAATGTTTCATATGAGACAGCGAAAGCTTCATGCATATGCAAAACAGCTTGGTTTATGTGTCTATTTTTTTTCCATGATTCTTAATTATACGAAAACTGGTGTATGGACTTAGTCACACCGCCAAGCTAGCGGCAAGAGGTAATGGCATACACAGGGTGGGACGTCAGTCTGGCACAGTATTACAATAAAGATAGCAACACAAGCTCCTCTCTCATGATTCACCACGCAATAATATCTCACTGGCAGATCCAGGTTTTCAGAAAAGGGGGCCGTGCACTGAAGGGGTTTTAAGGGTTTCGTACACGTGATCGATGGCATACGTGTAAAAAAAACATGAGAATGAACTAAACATTTTGGTGGGGAAAAGGTATGCCCCCTGCATACCCATCCGCCCTGGATCTGCCTATGTATCCCACAGCTATATACACAGTGAAATGTTCATTGACGTCAAACGTACAAGCTTACAAGGCCAAGTAAGAAAAAACGAGTATTTTGCTTTTGACAAAGTCGAGTCTGGCAAATTTCTCCACTTAAAAGCCACAATTAAACCCACGGTTGATATTGTATTCGGTGGAATATGTGTTATGAGAGATATAGTGGAGTAAACATTTTGATGGATCGGGACATTTTACCCAACACAGAAACCTATATAATCCCCTGAAGCTCCAAGAAAAAATTCAACCAAATTCAACCTTGGAAACTCCCTCCACGTACGAAAATCCAAAATTGCCACCAATGCTATTATGAAAATCTAACTTTTTGTGTATTTGACTTACAGGTTTCCGTGCAAAAATTTGTTTGTTAATAGGGAAAATGTCCGGGTTCAGGAAATTTTACGTCGATTTTTACTCTAATACCCGTAGACTGACAGTGGGGGGCAAACTGAGGCAAGGAGTGGGGTCTGTGGAGGCTGGGCAGCCATGGTTTGATTTACAGTCGTTTGTCATCTGTTTATCTGAGTTCACCATTGCTGTTTACAATATTGATGAACACATCTCAAGTAAGTTGAAAATCTCCTAATGTTGATTTTTCGATTTCTGTTTTCAGGTCGGGCCTGCTGGCGTGCCTGTATAAGGACAGTCCCATGGTCACTCTGTACGACATACAGCAGTCCCTCGACGGTGAGAGATGCTCAACGTATCTTCATAGGCAGATCCGGGGGGAATCCCCTCTTTTTTCATCAAAATACCTCATTTATAAAGGGTTTTTGGCATGTTTGCTATCGATCGCAAGTACGGAACCTGCGAGATCTCATATAGGTTATGCTCAGTGGCCGAACAAGTATGCTTGTATAGAAGCAATGTGATGTGGTCTGTGGATTCTGAAAGTGTCTGTCATTTAAACAACGTATTAAAGCATGTAGAGCAATTTAAATACTATGCAATAAGAGGCCAGTATGCACTCAAGTAAACACGTGAAAGCGAGAAATGTAAACTGAATGATTTCATCAGACGTAACTTGCATGGTACACAGATAAGAAGTCACCTATCTCTCCCATGTTAAATGTGACGTCTGCCGTCAGAAATCCGCGGTACATCTGGCGAAAATCATTCGATTATGCAGCATCACGGGACCTTGTGTTTTTGTTAGCAAGAGGACATGGTATTTTTATAGGTCTAATAAATATTAGAAAATATTGGAAAATACATATATATATTATTGTTCCTTACACTTGCAAAGGAAACGGCATTATTCATTGATACTGGACTTGACAGAACAAAAGTTATTTTGACTGAGCATTATTTTTAAGTGTGCCCCCCTTTTCTGAAAACCTGGATCTGCCTGTGATTTTTACCATATTTTTGTAACGTAGAACTTCTTAACAGTACACGATGTTACACATGATGATGAAAGAATTTGATTGAATCAGGTACAAAATATTAGAAGAATTGGACGTTTTTCACTTTATATTTTAGAATTAGAGAGATTACAATGATCTTTTTTTTACTGAATTTTGAATACTGTACTGAATTGGCGTGGTGACAAGTAATTCAGTGGATTCTTGCACATTTCTGCTAATCATTTATCATTCTTTTACTTATATTTCCAATGGATATCATGCTCCAGTAAAAATAAGTTGTATCAGGACTATTGGTTGGTTCTCAGCCGGCCTACTTTTAACTCAGTTTCAA
>CM032663.1:4861269-4873347 GCA_019095985.1 Streblospio benedicti
TGATATGCGTGCCACGCTGATTCAGTTATACCACGACAAACTGTTGCATCACTTTGGCATGCTTAAGACCATAAGCAAAATTCGAGAGCTTTATGTCTGGCCTGGCTTGTACGGCGACGTCACACGATATATTAGCAATTGTGAGGCTTGTTTGTCCACATAGTCTTCTCTCAACCCACAACATACTCAACGGTGCTCACGATAATGTACCTTGGCCCCACCCCCAACCTCTCTTTTTTTCCATTGTTGACACGCAATTCCCGGCTAACTCTCGGAATCGTACAGGCTCTGTCTGCGCCGTCTCGTCGCCAGGAGAGCAAGCCCATGGACGCTTTATGGCGCCATGCCCAGCCTCTGACTGTCCTGGCGCCCGGCGAGCAACCCCGGTTACCCAGACGGCTGGCACGCGTTCACAGAAGACCCACGTCTCTTTAACACGGCCATTCTTTTGTGTTTTGTAATCGTGACCCCCCCCCCTTCGATTGGTCTTGCCACCGAATACCAACCGCGCGCCAAAGCTTATCTTAGACTCACAGCAGGCGGCGCTGTTTACCACCAGCCGACGCCTGTTGCACGCGCCGCCGCCGATTAGCGACGCCCACATGCCAAGATTAAAGCTACTGCTACGGCACCGCCCCGCCTCACGCAGCGTGCGACGCCTGATATCGCCGCCTACTTGGCACATGCTCTGCAGGGGCTCGGCCTCATTTCAACATGATTCCTCTCGCAAATCCCGGTCACGCAGCGAATGCAAGTATGTTCACACTTCACTGCGCCTGGAGAACGGCCACGGCTGATTACTGCACATAAAACCCAACAGCAAGCGGGTGTCTCTGTACACCACGACGTCCCCTGTCTGCCGCATTTGAATTGGGCAAGTCACCTGACTGTTTTACCTACATTTTGTATAATGTATATGGTAATCATTCATATCGTTAACAAAAGATTTGGACATATGGGTACGTCATTGTTATGGATGTTCATAAAAAGAAAAAATTGATTGGGTAAGTAATATCACCCACGTAGATTCCCAAACATAGTCAGCTTCCATTAACGTAGACTGCATCTACGATTTTTTTTCAACCATATTTTTCAAGATCCTGGAAAAATCATTGGAATTTATAATGGATTCATTGAAAAAATGAAATTTTGTAAAAGTCATTGAAAAGTCATTGAATGTTGGTTAAACTGGTAATTTAAAAATGCTGTTTGAGCAGAGATTGAATTTTATTATAATTTACACCTTGATATCTTCCAAAAGTGTAATTTTTTTGCGGTTTTGGCGCGAAGACCCCCACACCACATAATTTGATTAAAGAAATCTGTAGATTTGTGAAAAGAATAACAGAAATCTATTCTATACAATATTATTGGCCTCTTTTATCTTTACAGAGACCATATTTAAATGAAGCTAGGTATCTGGAAAAATTTCTTGGAAAAATGAAAATTGGTCTTGAAAGTCATTGAAAAAGTCATTGAATTTTAATGTGCAAAATCTGTGGGAACCCTGAAAGTTTTACATCTAACATTTTGTGAATTGATTGTATTAGTTTATTGCGATGCTGCCTCAAAAATACCATCGACATTGATGAAAATACTATTTGGGCAATGCCGATGAGAGTTCCCACAGGCTGGTGCCTCTGCATTGACCACTCAATGACCACTCAATGACCACCCACAAACTAAACGATATACTGACAAAATCTCATCCTCATAATAAACTCGCCACTTTCATAAACAAGAGCCAAATGTTGACAATGGCCAGATTATATGCAAACTTGTAAATATTGTTTATAATTCTATTTTAGTTTCTATGGTGTTATCATTATTACTTTTCATTGTAATTTTTGGTATAATGCAATAAAAATATCTTATTCTTATTCCTATTTAACGTGTTTGATATACGATATACTGACAAAATCTCATCCTCATCGTAATAAACTTGCCACTTTCATAAACAAGCGCCAAATGTTGATAATGGCCAGATTAAATGCAATCAGCCGTGTAACGTGTTGGATATTGTTATCAGGCGTTCTCTCCTGACCTGCGCGTGACCTGGGCCGCGGGTCGCAGCCTCGTGACCTTTGACATGGTGACCCCACCCGGCGACGACCCCGTGGGTCACGGGGACGACCTCGGTGACGACGTCTCCGTCAGAATCAAACGACGCGCGCTGCGAGGCTACGGAATACAGGTGCTAACTCACTTACTTAGGGTCAGGGAAGGGGTCGATTCTGTTTCGTTCATTCCAACTCAATACAATGAAATACAATACAGCATTTATATAGCGCTACTACTTCACAAACCAGAATTTAAGTGCGCTGTACAGAAAGAAAAAAACAATAAAAATAGACGCAATAATAATTTCACATGAACTCCCAAAAGCAGTGGTAAAAAGAAATGTTTTTACATTGTCCTTAAAAGCTTGATAAGTTTCTTTTGACTTTATATGTACAGGTAATGAGTTCCACAATTTAGGCCCTGCCACACTAAAGACATGTCGATTTAGCTGTAAATGTCCAATGCCAATATTCCTAACACTGAGTATGAGATGTCCTGAAGAGACCTCTGACACACAACTATTCTCATTAAAAATTCTCAGCAATCACAGGCTGTTAATCTATAATCATCACAGGCCGGTGATGAATATAAATGAGGTCAAGTGACCAATCCCAGCTAAGTATCAGATGGGTGTGGCGCGTTCAACCAATCAGGTTGCAGTATTTAAACAGGTCACATAAATTATGTTAATCCACTCTCAGGCGAAACATTTCAGAGGTCAATTTCCATGACATCTGATACTCAGAGTGCAATTCCTTTGACTTCAATTCCAATTCCGATACATATTAGTAAAAACAAGTATGATGCATTTTTGTAAGGTTTAGTGGCCATCTTTTGAAATGAGCATATTAAAAATAATGAACGTCAATGATAACATATAAACCAATTGTAAAAAAATATATTTTAAATAAAAGAACAAATGGTTTAAAAATGATTTTTAACGATCATTTGTGCTCGTACATATTCCATAAATATACGGCAGCAATATCTCTGGATTTCATGGATGTAGAAACATTTACCAATGTCACAGTCACAATCTATAAAGTTACTGCTGCCTGCAGCCAATCAGAGCAGCGCATTTGCATATTTGTGGCTGAAAATGAACACTCGTATTTATACATCATAACTGACGGTTCCTCAATAGCTCATTAGCTGTCTAGTTAGGTCAGTACATAGCACAATGATGGCAGTACCTAGCCTTTGGTCAAGCAATTCACAAATCTTAATACAGAAGAAACTCATTATCTGTTGTTTGTGTTGCAGAAAGATGTGAAGAGAAACGCGGACTTGACGGACGATCCCGCTCTGAAGGACCTGTGGGGCTGGCTCAAACATATCCTTATCTCAACGAATGTTCCATTATCCAAAATCATGATCAACTATATAGTTTTTCGAACCTGTCATTTTGTACTTGGCAAGAGTTTTGCTCTTCTCTCAAGTTTACTGTCTCCACATTTACTATTACTACTATAGTGCAGCCGTCCATGCCTTTAACAAGCTCAAAATTTGCTACAACTCATGCCTCATAAACCGTCACATGCCAAGGTAAATCAGACACAAATTGTGGTGAACTTGAGCTTATTTTAGCCTTTTTTTCTAGTCCTTAATAGTATTCATCAAAATGACTAACCCACAAGTAAAGGGTTAATAGTGTAACATATACCAGCTCGCTGCTTGAGATGATGTATCATTCTGGTCTCACAACTTTGGGGTCGTGAGTTTGAGTCCCGCCAGGGCCACTTGATATAGTCAAATGGAAGCTTAGGGTTGTAAAACCTGTCTTCTGCTATATCTATTGTTGGTAGAAATATGCTTGCTAAAAAGACATGAGAGAGAGAAGCTTGAAAAAAACAAACCATTAGACCATCGAACGCAAATCTGTGAATGAATGTTAATTCCGATAATGTAATTTTAAACACTTATCATTCAAGCAGCATCGAATTTTTTTTACAAAATGTAATGTATTTGGCACCAACATCAACATAGATGTTCAATATATCTTCAGTGTATCAATGTGAAATGTTTCAAACCACATTATCAGAATTAACGTTCATTGACGGTTTTCCGTTCGGATGTCTAGATAAAAAACCCGAGTTCTCTCAATAACCCTATGGTTGGTAGAAATAGGCTTGCTAAAAAGACGTGAGAGAGAAGCTTGAAAAAAACAACATTAGGTTAAAAAAGCTCATTTTAGGCTTTTTTTCTAGTCAACATTAGTATTCATCAAAATGACTAAGCCACCAGTAAAGGGTTAACAGTGTAACAAACAAACCATTAGGTAAAAACCCGAGTTCTCTCAATACCCCCTTAACTCCGCCCACACCTGCGCGACCTCAGTGAGGAGGCTGCTGCTGCGGAGCCGGCCCCTGCCTCCCCCCCGGGCCGCCACCTGCCCCCGCCCCCGCGACCCCCGCCAGACCTCCGCGGGGTCCACAGCCGGCTGAGAGGGGGAGACACCGACACTCAGCAGAGGTACAACACGACTGTAGTTATACGTTCGAGGTGAAAACCTCGACAAGATTGACGTCACGAAATATAAGTATTTGGCGATGGAAGTTCGTCGCTTAGAATGGATTTCCAATGCTCAAACAATTGTTCTTCCAAATGATAGTAATATTATATCAATACCCTGCTTATTTGCCACACAATTTACATCGGTATGTAATGTTTATCCGCTAATGTTTGACATACAGGATTAGCACGCAAGAATGGGCAATCCTTCTGTATGAAAAGTTGGTTGGAAAAGAGGTTTTTTTTCATGTAAAACGTCCGAGTTGACTCCGATCTGGTAGAATAAGACTTCATCAACAACATTCACCTTTGTCCTATAACTTTCTTCAATCCAAATGCATGCCCATAAAAGTGACATTGTTTGGTGCAGAATCGGTGAAGGTAGTTAAAAATTATGACATAATAGGTCTGAACAATGTGTATAAAGTGTAAGAATGAATTTTTCCCCTCAATTCTTCAATACTGTTTAGAGAATGCAGTACTTTAGGTATCTATCGGTACGTCATACGTATGAAAATGACGTGTTTCACTTACGTAATATTTTCTAAAGAGATAAAGGGGCAAATTGTCACATACATTGTATATCTTGGCCCACAGAGAACAAGTTCACATGCTCTTAAAAATGCTATTTTTATGGTTTAAATAATAAAGAGACAGACTAAAGAAACTCCAATTAAAGACTATGGCTGAACAAGTATGTGTGCACAGAAACAATATGATGTGTTTTGTGCATTCTGAAAGTATCTTTTGTTTACTCAACGATAAAAAGATAATGTTTATATTCTTCATGTTTAATATTTATTACACCTATAAACGATACCTCACTGTGTTGTTTATGAAAGCACGAGGACACGGAAAGTTATAGACGTCACATTTTTACGTGCACCATGAAGTTACATCTCAAGAAAATCATTCCGTTTACATTTAGCGCCTTCACGTGTTTTTTTGGGCTTTGCTTGTTTACGTATGATTATTGCCTGTAGGAGCGATGTGGATTACATTCCGTGGCAGCAACAACAACAGCAGCAACAGCAACAACAACAGCAGGACCAGACGAAGCCTCGCCTCGGGTCACGGAGGGTTTACCGCAGTGAAGAGAGGTACAGGGGAAAACTGCATTACATATTTAACATTTGTTAACTTGAGTACGGTCTTTTACCTAAAACCAGGACTGAGATCACCTGACCATTATTTTAGAGGCCATTTTGCATTCCAAAATGGCCGCTCTAATTTTTTAAATTGAAATCTTATGTAGAATGTCACAAAATACAAATCATGACACATTTTCTTTCATTTCCGGCTACTCGTATTAACCCTGCGTGGCCAGTGTTTCCCTTTTAACTCATACATCGCTTTATCAATAGAGTACAGTATGAGACCTGTAGGCCAAATATACAGAATATGTAATACATACCGTATACGACCATCCAAGCGCCCAGGGCCGTTAATTTGAAATTTTCTCAAACTGGGGGGTGGGCTGTTACACAAGAGTGCATTTACTACATAATTCTTAAGGACATTGAACAAAAAGAGTGGGGAGGGCTGTTACACGAGGGTGGGCACTTGGATGGTCGTATACGGTAAGTTTAAAAAAAAAATTGTAAAATTGAGAAGGTCTCTATGTATCACTGGGCTCCCGCTTCCAGGGTGAGAATTCGCCACTCGTCCGCTCTTATTGACTAGTAAAACCTTGTGGAGGACGAGTAAGAAGTTTTAGTAACTCGTCCTTTTGACGAGCAGCAAATCTGGTCAATTTGGCATACAAATATAGAACTTTGTGCAAGGAGGACGAGTACATTTTTTGCAGAACGAGTTGACATTTGAGGGTTACACTTTTCCACTTAATCCTCACCCTGGCTTCACGACTGACGGTTTAGTTTGTTTCTGCTCCTGCAGGCTGCGTGCGTTGACTCTGTGTGGCTGGTGTTTCCCGACCTCCGACCCCGCGACCTCTGACCCCGTGGAGCGGCTGGTGAGCGAGGGTCGCTTCGAGCGAGCGGCGGCGATCGCGGTGTTCTCCCTCAGACTGAGACGCGCCATAGAGCTACTGCAGGCCGCAGGTGGAGGTGGCGGAGGTGAGGGGGGGAGTTTGAAATTCAATCAATCAATATCAATCAATCAAATCCTAAATTTTAAACAGGCCCTAATTATTCCTCATTCAGAGGGTGTGGCCTGGCTGCCCAGTCTGGATCTCAACCGTCCCCTCCAAGCCTTTCGGTCATTTGGATCTACCAAACTCATGCCCAAACTTGCACGATCTTTCTGCAAGACTGCAATTGTCAATATAAAGTCTTCTAGTAACTTGGTAGACAGCATATGGATTCGTGTTAGTTTTTGTCTTTCATTTTCTTGCTGTTAACTATTCTAAAATGATCAAAACTTTTCTTTACATATCTTTATTACATGTTTTGAGTCAACAGACTCCTTCTCAAATACAAATGTTGATCAATCATCAACATTTATATTTGAGAAGGAGTCTGTTCACTTGGCAGAGTTGAGGGAGGGGGTCATATGTTTTTTTCTAATCGTAGATCCTGTCTAAAGCCAGCAGGTGGCTACAAACAATTGCATTGTGGGGGAAAAATAGACGAACAGTATCAGTCTTTATCATTTCTTTCTGCCATGCTGTAGCATCACAAAGCTTTGGTTGATTGAGACTGCATTACGTGGGGGTAAAAATTGTAACTATTTTGAGACACCTTTGACGATCTTACCTAAATGTTTCATATGAGACAGCGAAAAAGCTTCATGCAAAAGCAAAACAGCCACGTGCTTGGTTTGTTTGTCTATTTATTTATCGCATATGTAAACTTTTCTTAATTATCTAAACTGCTGCTGTTAAATTGTTATCAACACTTGCTTCAAGTTCAAGTAAACGCGTTCAACTCTTACAACAATAACTCCATCTGCGGCTGCTGCTGCTGCTGCTTATTTCAGCATCTTTTTTATTTTCTTTTTATACATCCAATGAAAAACATAGAATGTAATGATAATAATAAATAGTGTAGACATAAAGCTATATATATCTATAGAACAATTTAGAATGATTCAACAAATCTTGTTACTAAAATTAGTAAAAACTAATAACAAATACATTTCACAAAAAAATCGCTGGTTTAAAAATTGAAGTCCAAAGGTTCAAAACAAAAAGTTCACTGTCACATCCAAAAAGTCCAGGGCTTTAACCCCCCGTTTCCCCCCAGACCCGGTGTTGCCGGTGGTTGCCATGGCGCTGTCTGGTTTCTCTGATGAGCGCCCGGCGGGGCTGTGGCGGGAGCTGTGTGGGGGGTCGCGCGGTCACCTCGCCAGCCCCTACCTCCGCGCTGTCTTCAGCTTCCTCACCGCAGAGACCGACAACTATGACGCAGTGCTGGTCAGTAAACAGACTAACGTTATGAGAATTTTTTTATTTGTCTTGGATTTCTTCTTATTGATTGTCATGTGAGTGATATATAGATACTACTAGACAAGCGAGCCAAACGAAAATAACCGTGAATGAAAAATTATTCCAATAATGTGGTTTTACACATTTCACAATGATACATGGAAGATATATTGAACATCTATGTTGGCGTTGGTGCCAAATACATTACATTCATGTAAAAATTTCGATGCTGTTTGAATGATAAAAGTGTTAAAATCACATTATCGGAATTAACGTTCATTCACGCAATTCCGTTCGGTGGTCTACTACTAATAGTAATGAAAATATTTAAAGTGCCGGTAATCAATAGCTGTAAGATAAAACTAGATTTCTGAACAAAATATAGTTATCAATCATATGCAATTTTGAATAAATGTATCTTCAATGATCTTTTAAAAATGTCAATATCCTCACACAAACGAATGTCATCTGGTAGTCTATTCCACATCATCGGTGCAACGTTTTTGAAGTTACGATCACCGTAAGTTGCAGTGCGAGCTCTAGGCTCAGTAAACAGTGCAATAACTATGAGAATAGATTTGTTTCATGCCATTCATGATAGATTTGGCATTAGGGATGATAATATTGCAGTTAGAATGCTCCTAGGGCAATTTTTCTGCTCTCTGAGTGAAAAAATCGCCGTTGCCTGCAATGATTTTCTTATTGGCAGACATATATTTATATTTTAAACAGGACAATAAGTTCAAATGTCTTATTGAGCTTTTGGCAATTGCTCTTGCCTTGTTCACAAGTCAAGTCAAGTCAAAATTCATTTATTACAACAAATGACGCCATAGGTCGTCACTGTTGGCAATTGCCGAAAGCTCAATAAGTAATTTGAACTTATTATCCTGTTTGAAATACAAACATCTGTCTATCATATGATTCGTATGATGGAAGTTCATTTATCTTGGATAATATCCAAGATAAATGAACTTCCATCATACGATTTTCTTATTGATTGTCATGTTAGCGATATATAGATGTATACAATACAATACAATAACAACGAACAGAAATTTAAGTGTGCTGTGTGCACTCTCTAATGTGTATAATCAGTGTGCAAACGTGTGTAAATCGCCGAAGGAATTTTTTGCAGAACAGTTGACATTTGGGGGGTTACATTTTTCCCTTAACCCTCACCCCGGGTTTCACGACGCGGTTTATTTTGTTTTGTCCCAGGCCTTCTGGTGTGTGGCTGGTTTTTCCCCCGATCCGACCCCGATCTGACCCCGTGGGGCTGGTGAGCGAGGTCGCTCGACGGGGGGGTGTTTCTCCCTGGGGCGCCATGAATTTCAGGGGGGCGGGGGGGGGGGGAGGCAACATTTTTCCCCCCAAATTTATTTTAAACCCCTAAAATTTTTTCGGGGTTTCTCCCTACTAAGCCCCTCAAGTTTTCCAGGTTTTAAAATTTTTCCCATTGAGATTTTTGAAATGAAATTTTAATAAAGTTTCTAGTAATTTTAGACAGCATAGGGATTGTGTTAGTTTTTGTCTTTCATTTTCTTGCTGTTAACTATTCAAAAATGATCAAAACTTTTTTTACATATCTTTATTACATGTTTTGAGTAAAAAAAAGGGTTTTCTAAAATTTTAAAAAGTTTTCCCGGAGGTTGAGGGAGGGGGTCTATTTTTTTCTAACCGTATTTCCCTGTAAAAACCAGCAGGTGGCACAAACTTTTTTGGGGGGGGAAAAATAGCAACAGTATCAGTTTTTATCATTTCTTTCCCCCCCAAACATCACAGATTTTTGGTTGATTGACTGCACAGTGGGGGGAAAAAATTGTAACTTTTTTAGACACCTTTGGACCCAAAAATTTTCATATGAGACAGCAAAAGTTCATGCAAAACAAAACAACGGTTGGTTTGTTTGTCATTTATTTCCTTTTAAAATTTTTTTTAATTATCTAAAACTGTGTGTTAAATTTTTATAAACTTGCTTAAGTTAAAGGCCGTTCAATTTTAAACAATAAATTATCTGTTCTGTGTGCCTTGCCTGCGTGCCGTGTTTTCCACACCACCCCCCAACCCCGGTGGGTGGGGTGCCATGGGGCTGTCTGTTTTTCTCGTCCCACTTGGCGGGGGCTGTGTGGGGGGCCGGCCACCTCGGCCAGCCCCCTACCTCCCCCCGGGTGTCTTCAGCTTCCCCACGCAGGACCCACAAAAACGGTGCTGGTCAGTAAACACTAAAGTTATGAGAATTGATTTTTTTGTCTGCGTTTCTTATTATTGTCATGTGAGTGATATATAGATACTCTAACCAAAAAGGAAAACCGTGAATGAACATTCCAATAATGGGTTTTAAAATTTCACAATGAATGGGTATATTGAACATCTATGTTGGGGTTTGGGGCAAATACATTACATTTGTAAAACCCCCATGTTTTTTGAAATAAAAGGGGTTAAAATCACATTTCGGTCGTCATTCCCTTCCCCCCGTTCTACTACTAATATAATGAAAATATTTAAAGTCCCATCTATTAGTGTAAGATAAACTGGATTTCTGAACAAAATTAGTATAATCTAAGTTAAATAAATGTTCAACCCATAGGAAAAAAGGGTTATATGCAATTTTGAATAAATGTGTCTTCAATGATCTTTTAAAATGTCAATATCCTAACAAACGAAGTTATCTGGTAGTCTATTCCACATCATCGGTGCAACTTTTTGAAAATACGATCACCGAAAGTTGCAGTCAGCTCTAGGCTCATTTAAAACAGTGCAATAACTATGAGAATAGTTTTGTTTCATCCCAATTCATGATAGATTTGCATGGATGATAATATTGCAGTTAGAATGCTCTAGGGCGATTTTTTTGCTCTCGAGTGAAAAAATCTTCCCTTGAGCATTTCAAATTTTGCTTTTCAGCAATCTCTTTCCTTTTCACAAATAGCCCAAACAAAAATTTATTCAAAGCCCATAAGTAATTTGAATTTTAACTTTTAAAATAAAAAATTTATCGTTTAATAAAGAAATTTATCGGATAATTTTCCCTACGATTTCTTCTTGTTGTATGTTACATAATAAATACAACATTAATACCCTATAACAGGAATTTAAGTGTTGTGTGCACTCTTTTGTGTATAATCATTTAACGGTGTAAACGGGAGCTGCTGTAAAATAAATTTCCTATGGGTTTCAATTATTTTAATCATCCCTTTTCTTTTTATTTCTATTAGGGTATATAAGATGTTGGAAAACTTTGCAACGAGGGGAAATTAAAAGTGTGGTTGATCCACAGGATTTCTTTGTTCATTCGACCCTAAGTGGGAAAGGGGGTGGAGAGCTGAGGTAAAGCCTTGCCAGAAAAGTTTGTGGGAATAGTGTTTTTGTGCTTATCCCCATAGGCTTTAAAAGAATGGGGTTTTGATTTATCAATTTAAATATTTTTATCATTATTATGGATCAGGAATATAATTCCTTCATACTTTCCAAAAAATTTTAATGATTTTGTAGACTTTTAATATTTTCACTTAAAAATTATAACAGAGACCCGGGGAAAATCAAACCTGTTTTGGGAAAATCACAAATATGATTTTGCAACATTTTTGTACAACCCAAAAGGGAGTTTTTTTAAAAAGTATTGGAAATCACCGAAAATATTTTTAATATTTTTAAAATGTTTAGTTAAACAAAGAATGTTTTTTTTATATAAAAACAAAAAAAAAATTAGGTTTTTAAATTTAAAATTTAAAGAAAACCCCATGAAACTATAAATTTTGGGTTTAAATCAAATAAATTTTTAAATAAAATTAATCCAACTAATAATATTTTTATCACGTAGATTAATTCATGTATTTCAACTTTATGTTTATTAAAAAATTTAAATTTAAAAAATTTTTAAAAAATTTTGACTCTCCGGCCCCCAGTTTTAACTTATTTAAAAAACTTGGGGGTGTTCCTGTCCAATTTCAAGTTCGTACGCCCAGGCGGAAGGCGGAACTAGATATCCACAGGTTCAAAGTTTAAAATAATGTGCAGTTAAATGAAAAATGTTAAAGAAAATTTAAAAGGAAATTAAAATTTGAGTGGGAAAATGTAAAATAGTGATATGAAGTCAGGCAAAAAAGAGTCCTTAAAAA
>CM032663.1:4873447-4889067 GCA_019095985.1 Streblospio benedicti
GGTGATCTGTTTATTATTGGTGACTGGTGATCTGCTCATTACAAGGACAGTGATTGGTGATTTGCCCTAAATCTTGAGCGTGAATTGTTAACTGCCTTAAGTGTGTGAAATGTGATGAAAATGTGATGCAACCTATTCAATTAAAATTCCCGGTGATTGGTGAAAGACACGAAAATATATTGGTGACTGGTGATTTAGGAAAAAATGTTGGTGAATGGATTTTCATCAAGGCTATATACCGCCGCCCATATATTGCAGGTGCCCTCCCAAAGCAGGACAGCATCAATGATTTCAACTCCCTAAATGCACCAATCCGTCTAGTTCTGTGCATCACCAGCTGTGTTTTAACCTGCCTATGACCTCTTTTAAAATTTACAGTGCAGTCTAAAAACAAAGCAGGTACTCAGAATCCTGCCACCCGTGACTTGAACTCCTCCAGGGTCACAGTATTTGAAGGGAGGTTGACCTCACGGCCTGTGTGTTCCAGGTTCACTGGCTCCGCTGCTGGAGGCATCGTCATTGGGTTCCGCGGGTTCCACTGTAGCGGGCGCCGAGCGTCGCTCCAAGCTGGCACCGTTCAAGGACTGGTTCACGTGGTGCCAGACGTGTCGGCACGGCGGCCACGCCGGCCACCTTGCCCAGTGGTGAGTGCTCGCTGTGGGGACTGTGGGCTGGGTGCTCTTCATGCCCCTTGGGAGACCCCAAAATAGTTATAGGGACTGGTTCACCTCGCAGAGTAAAAATTACTTCAAAAATTAGAATAAAAAACAACCACCTGCTGTGCAATATCATTGTTTACAAATGTCAATGGAACGTCGAATGTGAGTACTACAGCAAAAAAACGGATGGGAAGTGTATTAGCAGGTCAGATAAGTCTTCTTCTTCTTCTATAGATACAGTCTCTGTCAGATTTGACAATTACGACTGGCGCATGGTCTTGGTTAGATGATTGTTAGTTGAGTAAAATGTTCGTAAAGAAATAAGGAAAAAGGCAGGAGAGATCGATTGCAGATAAAAGCGGGTCTGTTATTTAAACTAAATTATTCCATTTATGACTCGTATTGGAGAAAAAATACTCACATGCACAGAGACGTCAGGGCTTTGTTATTGATACACCAGGGTTTGGGATAACATGGATGAGTATTTCTTACAGAGAATACACCACAAAAGTCGACAGGTGCCCATGTTTACAAACACTGAAAGAGGTCAACAAAAAGCCGATAGTTTCCACCCATATTATAAATTGAACGCAAGAAAATCTATGCTTTTCAAACAGCCTATGCGTTCAAACCATATATCAAACACAAGGGTACTAGGGTATGTCGTAAAATATGTCGTTCAATCTACGGAGGTTCAGCCAATCAGCAGCCGGCTTTCAACAAAGTTTCATCAGTTGCCGCGAATGGGCTTATAGAGCCGATTTTCGGCAATAATGGCAGTATTTTTCATATATTTTTCGAAAACAACTCAAAATTCCAGGTTATTTCCCGATATTTGGCCAAAACAACAGAATACCTGCAATTTCCCCGTGCTCCCGTGTCAAATATCAAATTCCAGGCTGGGAACCCTGTTCTAACTCGTTCTCCACATAGACAAAATCGGGTGAGTTTGTAATAATGAATTGTTCTCTCTGTCGAGGTTCTGCGCGGGGCGGTCCGAGTGTCCGGTCACCGGCTGCACGTGTCGCTGCCGCAGCCTCGACGACGACGCAGCTGGCGCAGGCCCGACACCGCCACAGACAGAGGATGGTGTCAGCTAGAGCCGCCGGAGGATAGAGGCGGATAGGATGCTATATTTTTTTTTTTCAAAAAGCATACGGGACTCCGTGTAATGCTAGTGATCTCAAAATCACTTAAAATTGTGAATAGAATGTATGTGTTGGGAAAATGTTATATTGATCAAATGTGTAGTAGTCCAAGATGAATGCATGGGTGTAGATGACATTGGTGTGTAGAATTTATTATTGCTTTATGAATCCATGTGAAATTCATATGATATACAACTGAAATTTCCCACTAAGAGGTGTGACTTTGTAATTGCTGATTCTCAAATCTTGTGCAATATATTGTGTTAGAAGGAATGGAGTTCAGGAACATGGACGTAATATCCTCTTGTGCTTTTTTAAAAATATTATTTGTGTATGATTGTGAATAATGTATCAGTTACTGACTGGCAATAGCTTAATTTTTATGATTGTGATGCAAAAGAACTAAAACATTTCATTTGGCTGCTTGTTAAAATATTGAATGACAGAATATTGAAGTGTGAATTTGAAGTCGTTTGCAGTAACGTTCCAAATGTGATGCAGATTTTTTGGTTGTACATGTGTGGTACTTTAGAAAGAAAAAAATGTTTTGCTGAATGAAGTAGATTTTTTTTGTCTGGAACTGTAAAGATTCACTGCTTTGAACAAATGAAGATGTTTCAGTGATATTCCATGGTAAATGATATTCTCCACTATTGCATGTGTAAATTTTACAATGTTCAGAACTGATGGATGCGACGTTTTCAACCCTTTTTGTGCTCAGTTTCGTTAATGGACTTATCATTACCATTTTTCCCGATTAGGAAGTCACTTGTGTATGCACATTTTTGAAGAGATTTCAGAATAAAAATTCTATTAAAGATGATCTTTGGATTTTTTTTCTTTCAAATTTTCATAAATTAGTGTGTGATGCAATCAAAAACACTGGGATTGAGTACACACAATCCGTGAATCTTGCGTATGACGTGAACTCAGCGTTGTAGTTGTCACTAAATTTTACATCATACTTTTTAGTACGCATAATTCACGGTTTATGTGTATGACTGGTTTTGGCGACTGGTGATCAAAGGGTTAATAAAAAACCACACAATATTATATAACAATTTATTAATTACTCATTGGAAGCCTGGTCAGTAGTACATGTAGAAAATATCCTCAACACACGCGCAACATTCATGTTCTGGGCGATAGTGCAATATTATATCCACAACACCCTAAGTGCTATTGCTGCCTGACGGATCTCATTAAACATCAATAACATTCGTTCACGACCTACAGTCCGTACCAACTCGCAGACATCAGGTTAGGATATTACAAGCTGGATGCTAACTTATTTGACAAGCCTTTTATTTTGGCATAAAAAAAGCAATGAACAAAAATTCTTATTGCTGCGAATTGGCAAGAAAAGCTGACTATCAGCAGTGATGACATGAAATGCCATGCTCTATAATAACTTGTTTTCAGGAATTGTGCAGAAACATTTAATTTCTTAACCTTTTAGTGATAAAGTATTCAAATTCTTTTTCATTGATTTAAAATTTATCTGGAATGTATATAAATTCATGGCATTGTAAGAATGAGATTCTCAGTTTGAATGACTTTGTTCAGTTTGGAAAGATGAGGAGCGTAAAAAACTTGCCAAATACTATAGCACCAACTACCAGGTTGGCTATTGAGTATAAATGCATCTATTTTCACTCTCAACATCTCATGACTATGTACATCAGTCTAATAAATTCTTATAACTCACAACAGACACTGAAATTAAATTGCATTCCTAAGATTGTGCTAAATGCTAAAATATTCTTACTTGTCTTTAATGCTTTCAAAAACTCTGTTCTCGTTGTCATTTAGAAAACTATGTATTATTGGCAGCGATTTCCATTCCTGACACTAGATGTTGGCTGCCGTCTAGTAACCGAAAAGGAAGTCTTGAAAATATGAAGACCAGTCAGAATTTAGAGGATTTAGCACAAAATTAGCTGTCTTATAGTGAAATAGAAATCACGTGAATTTCTTCTCACATTAGACACTTTTTTCTATCTGGCCTATTGACTTGTGTTTGAAAAGTTCCCAATCTATGTTCACACACACAAAAAGCTGTCAAAATGAAATTTGCTGAAAAGATAAAAGAAAAATGCTAACAGCTTGATAACAAGAGGTAAATGTAGCTGCTATTTCACAAAATAAAGCGATTGGGGGGTGCGTAATGACTGGTGTATCACAAGAAATGTTTGCGAACGATAGGATGGTTAAAGATTATTTGCATAGTAAAAAAAATGTGAGACAGAATAATAAAATTTAGGACAAAGTTTCAATTACAAAGACACTACTAATATAGTGCAAGATTTGGTGAAATATTTAACTGCATAAGGTATTTGGTGCAAAAAAAAAGAACAAAAGCTTTTGCAGCTTTGCAAGTGCAGTCAGTACAAAATAATTCTAAATGTAGTATACACAGTACAAAAGCAGTATTGATGGCTGCACTACCCCACTACACTATTATTTACAACTTGTGCATTTGTAAGAGAACTAACATGGTATCACACTAACAGAAATAGTTCTATTCAAACTTTTATGGATTGTTTGACTCTATAATGCCGCCTTTGACATGTTCTTACCTTGCACTCTCACACATCTATAACTATATACAATTATAACTTTAGCACCAGAAACATTAACAATAGCGTCATCGTCCAACATAGAACATTGCACTTAGTAATCACAGCATGGACCAGATTTAAAATCCCGCTATATATTAGCACATCATCGTGCTACAACAGCGACTGACATCAAAAACACAAGTTTCATTGTTCTATGTTGCACGTTGACACATTACTTTTTCCACAACTAATAAACAAATATTGTTTCTAACAAATGAGTTTGTCAAATACAAAATTATTAAATGTTGCACTAAAAAATCCCTTTTCACTCACACATTGCACTTTCATCATCAGACGTAAATAAATACATTGCCTATTATATACAAACAAAATGCTTTGTTCATGCATCAATAATAAATATAAAAATTGTTTTTAGAGACACCTCCAGAATCAACAAATCAAATTATACATCAATTTACTTATAAAGTTTTGATCAGACAAGGCAATAAGTTAAACACGAATTAACAAAAACATTGGAATTATTCATAACAATCATTTGTCAATATATAAATTAGTACCGCAGCCATCTAGACAGTTATGTTTAAAAAGTTGTTAAAATTCTACATGGCCGGTGATAACATTAAAATATTAGTCTTACAAATTTGATATACATTTGTATTAACTACTCCCTAACAGTAACATATAGTATTTGCTTATTTGAACAGATTTGGAAAATGAAAAAATGTGCAAAAACTAAAATATTCACATCTTCTCTAGAGCATTACGCCACTCCGTCTTGTGGAATAAAATACTTGCATAAAATATACCAATGTTGTTAAAAATGCTTCAAGACGTCTTAAGAATAAATAAAACATTGCAATGCATTCAAAATACTGTAATCCACATGCAGTTCACTGTCACTTAGAGCAAACAAGGTGAAAAAATTTGCGTTTATGATCCTTAGTATATTTGAAATTACAAGTTCAGCATCTATTTTTAGTTCATTAACAATAATTAAATTTTTTTTATTTGTATTTGCCATTTCACTTTGCAGTATTCCTTTAAGAAAGCATTTACGAAAAATAACATTCTCTGCTATGCAAATTGTAAATTAAAGCATAATATAGCTTCTTCAATTCAAAACATTTTCGATTAAAGAATAAGCCACACAGAAGTACCAGTTAATTATCAAAACCGTATGAGTCATTTTCGCACACAAACTTTTTCAACGTATAACATTTCCATTTATAACCAGACATTTTGCGTGTAACATTGACAAACAATGTAGAAGTAGCGTTCGATGCGACGGAATACACACGAGTTTAGTTTTCATTTTCTAAGTCATACAGTTCCAAGCCTCTCTTTCATTTCAAAATGACAGATACATGAAACAGAGGCTACATTTTGCTTTTCCCCGAAGTGACAGTGAACAGGCTTGAGCCTTCTCCTCGCGAGGAGACAGTAAGGCACCGAGGGCGAAGCGACATCACGCACCAGTGACCGCGGGATTGAGGGCCGTACGTTAGGGAGACCCGTGTCAACAGCATTAATAATAATGCTTCACGTATACATTGAAAAGATAGAACTTGGGTGAGCAAAACTAAGAAAGCACAGGCCCACGCGATGGTTTTCGTGAATGTCCTTAACGTAGAGCCCTGGCATTGGTCACTATAGCAATAAGGTAGAATCCATCACGTTTACTCACTTATTACAACGTGGTTTCTTTAAGAAGAAAGCCACCAAGATCTGTTGAAGAACGATGATCAAGAGATAATTCTTAGTTGAGAATAAAAACGATGGATTCTACATTTCAATAGGCACATAATAGACGCAGCAACAAAATCTCAGACGATTAGGCATAAAACTTGCAATAATTAGTCCTAAAATTGCATACATTTTCTTATAGCTCCATTGCTGATAAATCTTATAAATTATCAATTTAAAAGAATAAAAACCTCCATAAAATGCTAAAAATTATGTTATCCAATAACAAACATTTGTAAATGTTTTAATAAATATAGGTCAACCAAATATATAATGATATCCTGTAAAATGGTGAGTAAATTGTACCTCGGTACGCTACTATAAGCTTTGGTGTTAGACTGCAAAATATGTTTTAACCACTAAAATATAATCCATTCTAATATTTTGCTCATCACAGAGTAGATATCAATTCATGTATTTCAACTCTTTTAAAGTCAGATTTACTAGTGGTTTCTTTTTCTTGTAACAACTTATTTCATAGAATGCAAAATTGATGATTCCAAAAAATAAATGTACAGTAATAATGAAATGACATATTTCATCACAGATAAATTTCTTTCCATGTTTGGTGAATCTTTAGGTCTTTAAAATGCCATGTTGGATGATACAAAACATGACTAATTTCAATCAAAATGACAAAGATATTCAGACACCAAAATATCAAAGGTACACTGTCGATTTTGCGAGCAGTAGAAAACTTACAAATCTAGTTTTCTCTCTTCCAACTGAAAGACTTTTTCAGATCGTTCTCAAAGACATTTTTGGCTTTTCTTTGCCTTGTAGGTGACAACTTTTCCTTCTGTACCAGATATTTCACAAATGGTTTTCAGTTTATCTCAGGCTCTTCCAAGATGCAAAATCTCCTCAACAATCAAACAAAAATTAAACCCTAAACATCCAAATCACAAATCTCATTAACCACATCGCTTTCAAGTTTAACAAACCAAGATTTTCATCTGTAACCTCTAAAAGACACGGTCAGCCCTGCACCCTTCCAAAGTGACCAACCAAACTGACCACACAATAAGAAATAGCCTGAGATATACCGAGATTCGACCAGCAGGTATTGACCTCTTACCGGAGAAGACGATCTCCACTCCTACAGTTGGATGCGTTTCCCTAAAAAACTCTGACAAGTCGAGTTTATGCACAACTCGAGTGTCAAGCGATTTCCCATCTTACTACTTTACAAAACAAATCATTCTGCTGAAAACTAGAAATTTCGGATAAATCTAAATTCTTATCAACACTTGCTTCAAGTTCGAGTAAACGCGTCCAACTTTTACAACAATAACTCTATCTGATGCTGCTGCTGCTGCTGCTGCTGCTGCTGCTGCTGCTGCTGTTCCTCCTCCCCCTCCTCCTCTCCTCCCTCCCGAACCCCCCGCGAGCTCTCTAATCCTCGTAGAAGAGGTGCGTTGCGATGATGTCCCCCGTGGAGATGGTCTGACACGACACCTCGGCTGTAGTCGCCCTGCGGGGTGTCTGTGGGGGGGACAGGCGTGGTTGTCGCGGCGACACGGCTCCGTTCTGCTGCGGGGCAGAGGCGGTGGTGGTGGGGGGCCGCGGGGTGGGGGAGGTCGGGGGGTGCGCGCTCCGAGACAGCTGGGTCCTCTCAGGCACCAGACGGTCACCTGCAATCAATCAAATCCTCAGGGGTCAAGAAATCCCACATCAATAATTGTTTTGGCCTTATTTCCTACATTGCTAGATTAGTTTTTTTAGTCTTATTTCCCACATCCCTGGACAGCCGAACGGAATCTGTGGATGAACGTTAATTCCGATAATGTGATTCTAAACACTTTTATCATTCATTCAGCATCGAAATTTTTACATAATGTAATGTATTTGACACCAACATTAACATAGATGTTCAATATATCTTCAGTGTATCAATGTGAAATGTTTAAAACCACATTATCGGAATAACGTTCATTCACGGTTTTCCGATCGTTTGTCTAGATTCGATTATGTCAAGGCCTTTTTCCCACATCCCACTTTCTTGAAATCCCACACCCCGTATTTTCTGCCCTTCCCCCCCATTCTGATGTTTTCTCAAATTCATTTCTTGATTGTAAAGTATACGTCATTTCAGTATATATCTTAATCGCCCATAAGTCAACGTCGTTCTAGCGACGCAGTGTTCTTTGAACACTTTTGATCTAGTTTGGCCTTTCTTTCCACATCCCACAAATGTCAAGGCCTTTTTCCCACATCCCACTTCCGGAACTATAACCCACCCTTTTTTTATTACCTGCGTGGTCTGTGTGTACGGTGACGTTCCCCGTCGAGCTCGTGTCCGCGTCGCTGAACTTGTCGTTATCCAGCGAAGCCATCGAGCCGCGGTAATCGTCCTGGCAACAGCGAGAAAACACAACATGGGGAAACGGTCACTTTACGAAGCACTGACCGCAAGAAGCCACCAGCAGCGGCTGTCGAAAGCTCAAAAGCTTTCATAAAACTTAAAACATTTTGGAAATTTGTTGCATTTGGAACTTACAGCCACTTTCGCTGTGTATAAATGTGTTGTATAAGGGCAGTCGTATAATACAGTACAAATTGCGAATTAGTGTACCCCCAAACTGCGAATTGAAGTGCGAAAATTTGCAGTTTCAAACCACTAAACCGCAATTTCTTCTATGCAATTGCAGTTAATTGCGGTCGTTTGCTAATTCAATATTTTCCAAGAACTAAGCGAATTCTTGCGGAGGATCATGAACCGGTGCAATGTTACTTCACAAATCTTTGTGAATTATCAATTTGTGTAAGATATGCAATCACGCGAATGATATGCAATCAACCGCAAACATGCAAAGTAGATTGCAAATCCGATATGTCAATTGCGAATAAATCTCAAAACCCCGAATGTGGTACACTAATTCGCAGCTTGTACTGTATGTTGTGTAATAGTACTACATTTTCTTCTTAATAGGTATTATAATGTATTATATATATAAATGTAAATTTTGGTTGAAAGCCAGATGGGACTTATGTCCAACATGGGGTAAAAGAACAGCTGACATTCTAAAAGCAATGGGACAATTTCATTTGTTTTTTTTTCATATTGAAAAAGGCTTAATGCTTTATGTTACTAATTTGTTCATACCTAAATATATTCAAGGTATGTTTTATATTCTAGCAAAAGTTTAATAATATCTGGGTCAGGCCCAACGTTTTTTCCCATGCTAGACTTAAAGAAATTTCAACAAGTAGTCCAAATAACAGTCAATTAATGTTTTGATGTTTATACTAAAATAATCCTTAGGCTTATTACATTTTGTAAAGCCCTTACACCCCAAAGAAAAAATGCAAACATTGGCAGGTAATAGGTATTGTTGCAAATTGCATGTTTAGCATAATTTTGACGCTCAATTCTATTACAGAATGCTGATTGGCAATCAAAACTAAAACTTATTTAGGAAGACAAAATGATACGCCTCCGTGCAAATTTATGTAAAACGAAAAGTGTTTTACAAAAGACCAAAATATGTCCTGCAAGACTTTGTAAACACAAACATGGCGTTATGTTCAAAAAAAGTTAAAATATGATTATCAAATCTATTTAATATACTAAACCCAAATGATGCAGTTTGGCAGTTTGTAATGACAATGTTTTGCAATAGATGGTGAAATAAAAAGAAATAGGTATTGTAATGAATTATATATATATATATACCCTTACTAACTATGCACCAAAGGATGCAGAAATCCGTTTTGTTAATGGAAGTTACTCGGAAAAAGATGAGTTTGAATAACTAAAGTACGAACTCTACCAACAACCCAAGTCCAAAACCTGTGGCAGAAAGCTGTTGAACTTAAAACATTTTGTAAATTTGTTGCATTTGGAACTTATAGTATAAAAAGAAAATATAGCAGGGTGTTGATTCGGCACTCGACACTCGCCCCTGGCTGGTGTAAATTTCTGTTGGCTAGTGTAAATTCAAAGTCACTCGCCACAGTCGGCGAGTATGATTCCATGATTCCAACACTTTAATACCTAAGGATGGCCAGTTTGGATTGAACATAGCGAGTGTAAAGTAAGAGTGACTCGCCACAGAAGGCGAGTGTTCTACTGAACGAGTCACATTCCCTGCATAGTACGCAAAATGAGACCATATGTACACCAACATAAGTCCCAAACCGTGGCTCTACCTGTGGCAGGAAGCGGTTGAACTTAAAACATTTTCGAAATTTGTTGCATTTGGAACTTATAGCATAAAAAGAAAACATAGTACGCAAAATGAGACCATATTGTGATCAGTTCATGCATTCTGCCTGATCAATATGATATTGATTTTTGTGATTCACGTGAACGCTATAGACATCTTTGATACTGCTATTATAAGTAGATTGTATATACTACTAGAACATTCTAGAAGCTTGTGTTTAGTTGTTATATGTTTTATTAAAATATCTAATCCGTCTCCCATTTGTGCTAACAGCCCTCATTTCATAACAATAAGTATGTCCTTAAAGAATAAGCAGCTGCACTCTGGCAGGAACAGCCCAATGTGAACTTAAACAAAATTTTTAACGGCCCTGGCATTTGGATTATAGCATAAAATCTAAAAATAGATATGTATTTGTGCTGACTACCAAAATGAGACAATAAGAACCTAAGCCCCAACCTGTTGTTGATCTCGTCCTCCACGATGCTGCCGGCCGGTGACATGGGGCCCCCTCCGCCGGACCCCGCGCCGTCCATGCTGAGGTCGAGTGTGGAGCCGGCGCTGGGCTGCCGGTCCGTCTCCCGCCACACGTGGGTCGCCCGCCACTTGGCGCGGGACGACTTGGGAGCCATCACCTGGGGAGCGAACGATCATTTCAATGAGTAGATGATCCTCCCAAGTGACACTTTTTTTAAAATGTATTTTCAGGATAATGTCAATATTTCATATCGAAAGCCAGAACTGCGTTTTACAACTCGATATATGACATAATGTTGCTTTCAGACACTGACCGCGTGGAAACAGAGCACCTCGCCGGGCTTGTACTCGCGGGACAGATCCTCGATGGGGCGGCGCATTATGGACTTGTCGAAGAAGACGTGTTCGTGTTTGCCGAGGTCGATGATGCCCCAAAGCTTGGCCACGTGGAACACCTTGCCCTGCAAACACCAGACATACGGGTCACAACATGGAAAGACACGCATGTCACAAAATTCAGGGCTGCCAACCCCTCAATAGCCATTTCTGTACTCAGGATGCACAAAATTAGTATTTTAGGGGTATTCTGTGGTGGAACGGCAAACGGTCTACAAAAATACTGGGTGTAAAAAGAAATCCATTAGCGCAGAACTGATATGTTTGTATTTCTGGCAGAGCCCTGCGCGGGGCCCCCGCAACCCGCGGGCCCCGCATTTGCGGGCTGTGGGTTAAATTTGATGTTCTTCTGTGGGTGCGGGTGCGGGTTTGAAAATTTCATGCGGGTGTGGATGCGGGTTTTAATCATGAAAAAAAGTTACATTGCGGGCTATTTGCGGGCAAACAGAACCCGCAAAGAAACCCGCATGATCTAATTGTTACAGTTTACTATTTTATCGTAAAGTATTACAGTACTCATAAACTATTAATGTATCTCTTTCACTAGATGCACATACTGTAATTATAATTATAGTGTGACATGAATATGATTGGCTTTATGGCCATAGTTGATGTGGATGTATTGCAAATGAATTAGGGTTTTACAAGTAGATACTGTGAAAATGTCATTCAAACACATTTCATACACTTGGAGACAATCCCTTAATTCCATCAAAGTAAAACATACAAACTTTACTTATTCTTGTTTGAATATGGTCATAAAATTATGTTAATTTTGTTGTTAACTGTTGCATATATTCAAAAATAATTTAATAATTTCCTATTAAAGAAAATGTGAATGGTTAAAATGCAACCAACAATTCTTTATTTAAAAGCTAAATTACTTCACATTGTATAGTTCTCATAATGTTCTTTAACAATGGGCAGGATATCTCTTACGCAAGATTTAAGACAACATTATACAGAACAGCTTAAGTCTATGAACACATGAAAATTGTCTTAAATTTCTGAATTAAAGTCTGTAATGTAGCTTATACGCTATCATAATAGAAATAAGCAAATTAAAAGTGTCTAGAAAAAAAAATACAAACTGCTGCTATCCTGATTATGTCTGATTGAAAGTCTCTCTGAAAGTCTCTCTGAAACAAGAATAGTTCCTCTGTAACAAGAAAGCAAGTATTTGCTTAACTACTTAACTGTTGCTAATGAGATGGTGGTCACTGGTCACAAATGACAATGGACAAACAAATATCACTTGAAGCTTGTGAGTTTATTCGCTTGGTCAGATAATGGCTTTTGGGCCTTTGAGACATATCATGGGATGGTGTGAAATATGCTTCTATGATGCTACACCCCCAGTGTTTGTTTACCTGTTAAGCGAATTGCTTTACATATGTAGCTTCAAAGAGAATGGTTAATAGGATACTTTTAATTGGCATGGTTTTGACTATAACATTTCATCTATCAAAGAGATGGAATATTCATTTGCAAATTTTAGAAACAACATGGGATGATTTTATATAAACCTGTATGATGGTAGTCCCTTATATAAAGAGTTTTGTTTCTGAAAATCCTTTATTAATAGGCTTGCTGCAAAGAGGAATACTTCACTTGTGTTTTGATGAATGTGTTTGATCAACTGTAAATTCTTGAGAACAATGCGGTCTTTTGCACAGGGTTTTGCGGGTTTTTCTGCGGGTTGTCTTTTCAGTATTTTGCTGGTGCGGGCTCAATTTTTATGAAATATCCGGGTGAGGGCTTCAATAGTTTATATGTGTGGGTGCAGGTGCAGGTTTCACATAATACACAATCGGGCGGGTGTGGGTGCAAACTTATAACCCGCGCAGGGCTCTGATTTCTGGTTTAATGTAACCAACATTCAGGGCTTTTAACACCAATCACAAGCACACATATCTACTGGCCGCTCACAATTCTTTCACTATAGAAGGTTTCATTCGATTGTGCTTTTATATAAGCGTCAGTCGTTAACCAAAGCCATTCCTAATCAAACTATAGCCCATCCCCTAATATACCAATATAAAAATTTGTCACCAGAAAATACACATAATTTTTTTCCAGTCATTTTTCTTTTTCAGTCATTTTTCTTACATTTCACGATCTAGTGAAAAACAGTACCGAACGATTTACGTACGCTTGCAAAGACTTATTAAAAAACAGTACCGAGCGATTTACGTGCGATTGCAAAAAGACTTATTAAACGAAACCCGTTTCATTCCATGACGCATTTATCAGAGACTAGTCTACACTTCCAAGAACTGAGCGCACAACACATGGTTTGTGGAAAAATAAACATAGTACCCGCCATGTTGGCAGTACTGATTTCCATCGATTCAAACAATAAAAACAGTATTGAATGTTTGTTTTAAATCCATAACCTTGGATATTAAATGAAAAGTTAGGGTGTAAAACATAGAATATTTATTCGATAAAATGGTGAATGACAAATGAGAGGTAAAGTTTTTATTTTCAATATTTCCTCTATAGTGAAAGAATTGTGAACGGCCAGTTTATTGGGATGCAGTTCCTGTGCTTTTACCTCATACAAAGTAATTATTAATGAAAAATACACAAAGTGGGGAAATCTGTATTTTGAAGGTAGATTTAGAATTTGCGTATTTTGGGTCAGAAATCTGTATTAATACCCGGCATATCTGTACTACTTGGCAGCCCTGAAAATTGCAAGCTATTTTGCTTGGTATAAATCTGGTTTAGGTGGCATGTAGGCTTTATCAAGTATGCAGTATTATAACGTTGTGGAGTATTTGTTTGCACCTGTATCTTATTCATAATTACACAATCGTACTGGGAAGATGTCAGGTTATTTCTTGCAAATGTTAATATTTATAGAAGTGTATGTAATTCATCAGTCATTTTGTGGAGGGTTTAAGTTCTTCTATTATATACTTACTCTATACTGATAAGCATTAGTATTACATGTTTGTAGGTTGTCAAAAGAAATAAACTAGAAAAACCAACACCATTTACATTGAATCAGATCTATGATACAAGCTATTGTGACTGTGGAGGCCTTTTCCGTTTTTAGTGCATCCCATTTTTTTCAAACTGCAAATGTCTCACAACACTCGTTCTTTGCCGTTTTCCCACTATTTTCATCCATCTTTCCACGTCCCATTTTTTTTTAACCGTTTTACCCAGAATCTAATAACTAGAGATTGCTGCAGAAGACCGAGGGCATCTCATACATTTTTCTACTCCACTGAGAAATTCTTACAGACAAATTTTTACTTGCCCTGACCACGACCACTGGCTGTGACCTCTGACCTGACCCACCTTGCGTGTGTTGACCCCTGACCTGACCCACCTTGCGTGTGTTGACCCCTGACCTGACCCACCTTGCGTGTGTTGACCCCTGACCTGACCCACCTTGTGTGTGTTGACCTTTGACCTGACCCAACCTTGTGTGTTGACCTTTGACCTGACCAAACTTGCGTGTGTTGACCTTTGACCTGACCCGATTTGCGTGTGTTGACCTTTGACCTGACCAAACTTGCGTGCATCGACCTTTGACCTGACCCACCTTGCGTGTTGACTTTTGACCTGACCCACCTTGATGACGTTGAGTTTGACCCCCGGTTGGCTGCCCCAGATGATGACCATGTCACCCTCCAGCAGAAACCACACCCTCCAACGCAGGCGCCTCGGCGCATGAAATCCTGTAACGGCAGACACGTGCTAAAACCTCCTATGGAAGATCTTTAATACTCGTTCTTTTTTAAATATTAAAACCAATTGGTAATAATTTAGTGATCGTTATTAGAAAAGAAATTATATTTCACATTTGAAAAGTAAATTAATGCGATGAGAAAGAAATAAAGTAAAGATTATATGTCCTTCAAGCAGGTGATTAAATATTTTACATTTATATTCTCATTAGAAATATATTTGAAAAAAATATAAACTTGAGACATAATTCTTTCTCGATAATAATTGTCAACTGAAAGTTTGAAATTTTCATTAACCCTTTCGTATCGGGAACTTGAGGGACGTTTTTACATATTCTACATAAAGAAACTCATAATATTTCCATCTGATGGTGAAAATAAGAAACTATATGCATTTCTGAAGACCTGTGTTCAATTTATGTAAAGAAATAAGCATTCACAGAGGCTCCAGAAAAGATATTGTCTTCGATGTAAAGTGTCAAAATGACCATGTACGTCACAGGTTTTCATTGTGTAATTACGTTCTCCGTAGCTGATCTGAAAGTGTTTAACAGATTCTTTGAGAAAAACATGCTACAGAATTTGGCGTGGCAAATGTTATACTCCTGCAATTCAAAGTATAAAGAACAAACTGAACATAACAGTTGCACACAAACCGAAACGATCTCACCTCCATGTCAGAAACGATCCAACGCTTTTTTTTCTAAAAAAAAAACACAATGTCTAGAATGCTCATCCAAGC
>CM032663.1:4889167-4910306 GCA_019095985.1 Streblospio benedicti
AAACTATGGATTCAATACTTGATAGTTACCTGTGAATACTTAAAAGTTACTTATGAATTATTAACTGTTAACTGTGGATACTTGACCATTATTAACTGTGGATAGTTGACCATTAACTGTGGTACTTGACTGTTAACTGTAGATACTTGACCATTAACTATGGAAATTTGAACATTACCTATGGACACTTGACCATGACCTGTGAATATCTAACCATTACCATTGAGCCCTGCCCCTACCTGTGAATAGCGACGGGTATTTGAGCAGGAACTTCTTGAGCCCGCTCTCGTTGCCCCCCGCAGCTGTGCGCATCTCGGGGGAGAAGTTGCGGGAGCCGAAGCGTCCGGCGAGCTGGCTGATGGTCAGTGGACCGTTACTGTTCATCAGCACCTACAGCAGGCAGGCACAATGTATCGGAAGGGCCAGTGAAGATTTTAAATACTGGCCTTTCTGGCCAATTTGGGCTACTTCCCAATTTTTGTCACTGCAGCACACGCAACACACACACTACCAGACAGGGCAGATGCCTGCCAAAAATGGGGAGATTTAACCTACGAATGAAATTAAGTACCTTTTCTTACAATAATATTAATAAAATGAATGGGGCTTAGACTTTTCAACAGGCAGGGTTTGACTTAAGTGGCAGTGGTCGGGCGACCAGTTTTTGCTGGTGCATTATATGTTAAGTTTATTTTCTTTATTGTACAACCTGTACATATAAAAATCAATGTCAATTTATTTTCCATATGTCATTGTCACTAATGTAATTTTTTTTTGTCAGTGTCAAATATTTTCTGGAATTACCTCCTTCCCACATTGGCCTTGGTATCCATGCCTTAAATACCTAATTTTGACCCAAGCTACCTGATTATCAGGTGCTGTTGTGAAGCTGACCTTGAAAGATTTCAGTAACCATATTTATCCAACCGTTGATTATGGTTCTATAGGGGTAGTTGCTTTAATGATGTTCAAAATTACCGTCATTTTGTCAATATATATTGTCCAGTCAGAGGATTGAATGACCCAGTCTATTAACCCAGATGAAGCTTAAAAATTCTGCTTTAGAATATTAACGTTTTTATAGCTACAGGGCGCTAGCAAATTTAACATAAAAAAATCATTGTAAAAAAATCATTGGGTGTAATGTAGTTACCTCTAGAAAATAAAGCATGGCTTTATGAGCTGGGTCGTCAGACATGGCTGCTTCTTAACTCTGTGCCGTTCTTTTGTGAAAAAATCAACACTACACCAATGAACGAAGCAGAAAGTTACGGAAGCTCCGTTCCTTGAAGAAAACAACACCACAAAAGGTGCAGAAACAATGTGCAGTTACGCAGAAATCTGAACAGCTGGTGCACAATCGACACAGTTTGTTGTCTAGCAGTATTCTAGCTAGATTCCAGAAGGTTGAAAAATCAGAGTTTGGTTTTCAAAAGTTGACACTAAAACAATCCAGTTGCAAGTAGTCTAAAAGTTCTTTTTTCGGTTGGTTTCAAAACAACCAAGATGTTTCCAATATTGGAGAACACACTAGTATCGCTAACGTTCTTGTATGGATCACTGCAATCTGGTTCGTAGAACTCAGCGAAATTGGGCTGGTTCTTCTTGTTGTTCGTGGACTAACTCCTCTGCAATGTTGGGGCGGGAGTTAGCCAGCTGATGCCTGGAGCAGCGCCACGGAGTGAGGAGGCGAAATCTAAAGGTGGTGCCTGCTGCGCTGCTGGTCCCTCATTCCTGCACTAGGGGGCCGTGAAGCCGTCGCGCTTCTTCTTCGTCTTCTCGAGCTGTTGGGGCGAAAGGGGCGTGTGTCTGAAAGAAACATTACAGCAGCATTAACTAGACGACAACAGTGGTTTAAACTGTTCAGTTGAGGTAATAATAACTTTGTATTCAGATGACGTTTTTAACAGGAACATAATAGTATCATTGCAACACTATAATCATTGTAAAAAAATGAATAACTATTGGAATTTATTTCTAACAAGCATAGACATTTTGGTACTCATTCAGAAAAAGAAGAAATTTAAACTACAAGTCAATGAAAGTCCAAGTGAAGTCTCTTGAACTTACAAGGAAATATACATGTAAGGACAATAAACAATATCTCATCGCTATATACGCAGTATACAGCCATGATACAACCTATTTAATATCCGCGGAACTTAACCTAAAAAAAAAAAACTAATCACAAGGCCCACTGCTGAATTGTTCAGCCAAGATATTAACATCAGACGTACGATTTTACATTACCAAGTAAAAAAACTGAGTATCAATTTTGCATTTGACGCAAGTCTAGCCCGGAAAATGTTACCTGCTAAAAAGGACGTTCTTAACCCATGGGTAGTTATTGCAACACTGAATATATGTGCAGTGTTAAAGAAATTCCTGAAGACTGACAATGAATAAACAATCACATTTTGTTAATTACATTAGACAAGGATATGGATGTAAATAGTTTGGTTTCATATAATTTGTCTTTAAAAATCATTACATTTGAGCATTTCTACAATACAAAAAGATAACCAAAAGATTCCGTAATTTGTAGGTCAATATCAAATAACAAAGGAAGCCACAGCATAAAAGAAATGTGAGGCAGAAAATCATTTTGTGTGAGCATTTAGTTCTCAATAACATAAACACTTTTCTTGTTTATATAGAACTTGAGTAGGAAGCAGAAAAGGCTGTAAAAACTAGTAAACACAAAGCTATTGATTCACTCAACCTTGAGCAATTTCTAACATTTGTATGCACGAATCATCATATCTATATGTTGGTGAACTAAAATGCAGTCTTACACTTTCAATTTTTTCATGAGGGAGTATGACCTCTTCAATGAGTTGCATGTAGAAAAATATCTGATTGTCACATAATTATAACCCATTTCCTACAGTATATCTAGGTCATCATTTTTCAATGAAAGACCCAAAAAATATTACTCTATGCTACTTTTTGAAAGTTTGTATCATTTAATAATATTAAAATATATTGGTACTAAATGTAAAGAACATATTGTACCCTGCAATCATCAAATAAAAAGTCAAAGGATAGACAGAATGTGAGATGACAATAAACTCAAATCCTAGAGGAAAACAGAAATTTGTCAACAATGAACTGGTAGAAATCAAGAACATATACGAATATGGCTAAACACCACTGACATTTTTCTCACAAAATGAACTGACAATCAGAGGAAACAAAAGGTGGAGCTGAATTGATAGACAGAAGGAAGAAGTGACTGTCTAGCAGAAGCTAGTGAGCGTTGGCAGCTGAGTCGTTTGATGTGTACAACATAAACACTCATCTCCAGGTCAGGAGGGAGCCTCATGCTCATAACTAATGGTCTAACGACTCCAAATATGCGGTCTTCAAGACAAAGGATAAATGAAGGGATAAACTTGTACCAGTGTCCAGTGACACTGATGTTTTACAAATTTACTTTGTTTGTTTTTTCTTCTTCTTTTTACGTTGATTGATTCAGCACATTTATAACTGTTAGCTTTATTATTGTGTAAATTTTAGATGTCCCATTGAAGCCTTGTTCTGTAAGCAATAAACTTTTGACATCAATCAAGACCCATACTGGCAGCTAATAATCAAAAGCACCTCCGTCAGTGAGTCATATGATTGGTTCCATGTTTCCAGTCAGAGCATTCTCAACAAATCTGTATTTTCCTTCAGAACTCAGTAATAACATGCACAACTCATCAGAGAACTGATTCTCATGTCTATTCACAATGCAGCAGAACCTGTTTGGAATAATGATCTCTATTTTGGGACATTTGTTTCCATCAACTAAACGAGTAAACAATTAGATAAATCAGACTCCAATTTTATACAAATAGCTATAGCTATTGAAAATAAGGTTATTGTCAATTTTGACAATCTGATAATGCTACTTTTCTACCATACAATGTAATGTAATACATTCTTCCACCTATATAGCCATTGAAGGCCTAAATCATTCAACATCATTCAATAAATGAAACCTCAGATATATACCACTATGTTTTGTCATGTGCAATAATGCATATGATATTCTGATATTCACAATATAAATATGAATAAATACATGCATCACGCCTGAGGTTTCTGTGGAATGCTCACATGGACTTGGTTATGACCAACTTTATGAATATGGATCATATGATAAAGATTACATAAAAGCTATGGATGACATGAATTACATTGGCGACACATTTTTATTACATAACTGAGCAATCACAATGAAATTTGTATACACATACTGCTATATGGTATCAGGAATACATGTCATTTATTCCTGATAGAGTATGCTCAGTCATTTGTAGGTTCTTTTTTTGTCAACATCTCTATGAAAAAGATCATGTTTTTTTTTGTTTTTTTTTTGTTTTTGTTTATGCACCATGAAATAACAATTGTAACAAACTTTTGAGACCAAATTAACTAGAATTAACAAGAATCAGTCTTTTTTCATACCTAATAATTATATTCTTGCATCAAATCGCAGATGCCTGCGTTTGAAAATGCAGACTTAAAAATCTGCAAACATTGCTGTGTGTAACACAATACGGCAAGTATCGGCAATTTGGCATGCGAGCGACCAGTGCACAGCAGTGTACAACAGTAACAGCCTGGTCGCCAGAAGACTCCACATGTCACTTGGTCTGTATTATTCTTACGTGGGCCTCTTATTACCGCACAATACTTTACGACACATGATAAAACTTTGTGTGGGGCATTTGTAGTATAAATACAAGCTAATAAATGCTGTCATGCCACATTTCAGTCTGAGTAGATCAACTGATGATCTACACGGTCACAATGTATTATGAACATCATGTAGTTTAACACAATGTCACTATGTTTATCAATACATAGTAGCCATGAGTAAGCATATCAGTTGAAGCATATCATGGTTAATTGGAATGGGTCATTTAATTCTAATGTGACAATAGAATGATAAAGCACATTGATGATCAAGACAAGAACTTAGACCAGTGGAATCTTAGAACAGGAAAAAGCAAATTATGATGTTTTTGGAACAAACAAGTGGAGAACGTCATTATTTGACAGTAACCATCATCATGAGTGAATGGACGATCAAGACTAGAGTAGAACAACGTCCTCTTAATGGCAGGCCACAACAGGATCACCTCAGAAACAGCAAACTGCTTGGAGCTTTTTCCTATTCGCACCTTTTTCTCACACACTTTTTCAGTCAACTTTTTATATACAGCGTGAACCAGTTCATCTTTTACAACTACTATCATATGCAGCCCTCCAAATGCCCATGGGCTTTTAGGTTGAGAAATTGTCAATTTACAGGGTGGGCTTTTAAATGAATGGATGTTTACATTGGAATTTCTATGGTCTACAGGGCCACGAATAGTAGAAAAATCATACTTGTCCATAGGACCAGTATTCTGAACAATATACCCGTAAAACTTGATCAGTGCAACTGGATTTCTCCTACCATGTGCCTTACAGTGCGACCAAGAAACAATGTTTATGTAAATCTAGATGTTAATGTCTGGTTTTTGGTTCTATTCGGCGCTATGTAGGATCTGATGACTCACGTTCACACCAAGTCATTGGCACTCTTTTCACACTATATCTTATTAACTCCCCGGGTAGAATACAGCTAATTGCATCAGTAGCACATATGTGCTTATCCATCAACATTAGCGATCACTTGCCCTGCCCACCCCGTACCTATTTAACATGTACGTCCCACGGAGCAGTGTAAGTAGGGATGAGTTTGCTCAACACCTACCACCAGACCCGACTGGAAATCAAACTCACAACCTTCCGGTCACGAGTCAAACTCCCTATCCACTCGGTTACAGAAGCACATGAGCCCTGACATGGTCCAAATTTAGTTGTAGGCTTTGGGGGGTGGGTGGGGAGGGGGTCAAGGACGCTATCAACTTCGCAAAATCAAAATAGATGCGTTAGCTTATCAAGTTCGATTTCTGCCAGTCTATGTTCCAAACAGATTTCAGAATGCTAAATAGCATTGCTAATAATTGAAGACAATTAGCATTTTGTAGTCACAAGACAGGAGTTCAAATTAGATCATTTTTTCAATGTGATTCAACATTCACAGAAAGTTATAATTGAGTAAAATGTTGGTTGATTGTCAGTTTTTAGTATTTTAATTAGGAAAAACAAACACATTTACTTCACTTTCATGATAGCTTTTCATTCAGAACTTAGTCAATATTATTGAACTTCAATAGAGTTGATCAGCTAATAAGTCAAATAGATTTTGCAGGAAGAAGCTAGAAAGAAATCTTCAATGTTTACAAAATGGCCATTCACTTGTAAAATGTCACTTAGGGGTATATCAGACCAATCCACTTTGGTAATATGAATATCTGACAAAATTCAAATTGATATTATAATTATTTATAAGTTATGTTGATACTGTCAATGAATAACTTCACTGTTGACAGAATTGATAAGTAAAAGATCAATAGGTGTGTTTGTGATCAACATAATTGTATAAACGAATTCAAAATATGATGAATGATTTCTTTTTCAATACAGTATTAACACATAAATGTAACTGTACCACTGAGACTCTGTGTCATTGCATGGTCTAATGGATCAAACTGCATGATATAAAGTTAATGCAATGTGAAATTATGACATAAAGGAACAACAAATGTTTTTGTTGTGGAAATATTGCTAGTTTGGTTATTGCGAGATGCCACATAATATGCATAACTAGCCTGTTCGAACAACCTAATGCTTGCTAATACCTCTCGACGCTAACAATTTTCATCTGACTGATGTGCAATTTGAATAAAATAAATCAAGAAGCATAAAATGTAATGTAATGATGAAACCCTGTTGAAAAACTAACTCAATATATATATATATATATTTGCAAGGTACCTTAGCATAAAGTAAATGTGGATTTGTACAGATCATGACATGTAAATCATCAATATTTTATGTACAAACATGAACCTAGCCTGTTTAATAAACACATATATCCTTTCTATAAACAATTATAACAAATCTGGGAGAATGCCAATATAGACCTGTGTTATTATCAAGTTCTGATGTTGGCTGTAGAGTTCAATTTTATCTATATATAGGTAGAGATAACTGGTGCGTTCAAAGAAGCAACATCATTTGTAATCAACTTGAACTACACATTCAAATCTTTAGTTTTGATGAACACAATCTTATCAATATTTTCCATATCTTCTGTTGCTACTTTGTACTAAAAAACATTTAAAAAAACATGAACAAAAAAACAATCAACTTGTAAAATATTTACCAGTAGGCCTTCACTTGCTAATAAGATAAAACATGGTTAGGAATGTTAGTAAAAAGTCGTACTTATCAAATCTGCAGCATTCCTGGTTAATATACTAATTTAATTATAGCAGTTATACTAATTAAAGTGTGCTTTCAAATATGTAATTAGTACTGTATGAATAAACAGGTAGACATACCATAAGGCCTTTGGTATGGAAGGTTCCACGTTTGTTGTTAATTCAGTAAAAAGAAAATTCTTCTCACAACCAAAGGAAGCTGAAAACAAATGAATAATAATGAGTTATTTCTAGTTTTTTAAGTGCCTCAAAATTGCTAAAAGTCTGGGTGAATTTATACAAAAGGGTAAATCTCTGTCACATACTTTCAATGCTTTCATATTCATGTTACAGTCTGTATAGTTGTGTCGGAGTTTGTGAATACTTTCCCAAGGATTTAATTGTCAGAAATAAAAAGTAAATTATGTTTATATAGTTGGAGGCATATATGATCAGTCATCTTTCACTAATCCAAATCTTATTGTGATATAAAGTCGTTGAAATAAATTATATATCAATGCTATTATAATGTATAGATCTACATTTATAATTGTGCAATGGTATATGATTTTAATCTGTAGTAAAAATCAGGAAAGTATTAGGTGTTTCAATGAAAAAAAGGTCACTTGAAAAAAATATATATTCATTTAATGTGTACACATAACTTAGAAATTTTTAAATGCCTATTAATTTTTCATCTTATGGTAGATGCCCATGCAGCACTTAGACATGTGTTAGAAGTTCATTACTTATGCTATTCTGTGGTTGTATTAAATTTGAGTATCGTTAGTAGTAACTTGGTACGGTGCTAAACTTTTACCCTACCTGCCAAAACACCTGTTCGAAATGATAGCAAAAGGATTTGTATACATATAAGAAACTCTTCTTAGAATAAAACACTAAATAACGTAACTGACAAACGGCTAACGCATGTTGAAGTGCTGGCGGCTGCCTCTACATTAAAAACGCTTACAAGTTACAAGGATACTTAACACGACAACTATTCCTTGCCGCTGGACTCTTGAGATATTTCATGGTTCCCAGGCAGGACCTTGGGAATTACAGGTCTTAAAACACTCTTTTTTCCAAACATCGTACTAATACACATGCATGACAATTGTTCGATCTAGCAATAGACATACCTAAAGCAATTATAAATATGTAATATATTTGGGCCAAGTAAATTTAGACATGGAGTTATGGTAGGTTCATGTGCTTTTTCCAAACTCGAACATATGAGCTTCTCATATGGTAAATATTCACTCAAATGGGCACTCGCAGAACTTTGTAAAATGGCAATTATGAACTCAATACTTTTTTAGTAGACTGCTGGTAAATATCATGTACGACTATAGGAACGTCCATTCCAATGGATTTTCAATATGGGCAGCTCGTAAAGATATCCTTACCCGTTCGGAAGAAGCATGCAAACGCAGCATTAGTACAAGTTATGGACCCCTCTATATTACAGTACTAAAAAGTAATGAAGCAGACACACCCCTGTCCTGACACAGCTGGATAAAGTACACTAGACAGACAAAACTACATGATTCACAAACAACTATTAAAAGAACTGCATGGTTTGCCACGTGGTGGATTACATGCAGCACATAGAAATGACACTATCAATTTCCTAAAATAACAACAAGGCTGAGAAATCACAGCTGTCCAAGTTGTTCCAGCTCAGCTGTCAAGCACTTCGACGTTGAAAAGTTTGTAGTGTCGTATGCGGTCTTAATTTGTTTAGTATCTACAGAACAGATCTCTTTTAAACTTTACTTCTGAATTAAACACACAATTCTTTATTTAAATGTATACCTCTGAATACTTACTATCTTATGTATCACACTTAAATAATGCAGGAATTCCAGGCATCTAACTACATCGAAACACTTTCGGCCATTCAGCCTCGCTCTCTGAGTACAGACTGTCCCAGAATTCTTAATGCGCATGCGTACTAGGTCGACCGCCATTTTTACCCGAATTTTAAAAACAGAACTGAAATGAGAATATTTTGTTGATTTTGTGCTAAATTGCATTTTCGGATTAACAATTTAACGCTACTCTGCGTTGAAAACATACTATATGTGTTGTAGAACGACGTGAATACTTTACAATGAAGGCAAAATGCGAACTTGTCGTGCAATTTAATGTCAATTTTGTAACATGATGCCAAAGTGAGCGAAAATACAAGCTTTGGAATTGACCTATTTTTAGATATTGTTAACTACTATAATTTACACAATGTTTTACTTGCTGCAAAGTATATTTTCACTAATATTGAACTTGGGATATGAAGTTATCCTCTACATTTTCATTGATGTCTTGGTGAAGACATTTTTAAGAGAGGCTCGGTAAGTGGCGTAGATATATTAGGCATTTAATTTTTCTTTGCTATATTTAATATTTGATTAGTTTATCACAGAACTCTCATATTGGTAGTACATTGTATTATGATTAATAACCATCAAAGCCTACCGAATGACAACTCATAGCAGACCCAATTTGACCTTCGTAAGAGACTACTGCTCTAGCAGTAAACTGTCGCGATGGGTCGTATCTTTTGTGCATGAAGCTCCTACTGGGACACCTGGGTGCATTGTAGAGAAAAAAAACTTGCCGTGATGGAGTAGTAGTGTATAGTTACTTCTATGACCCAACTTTTATTATGGCGCTATATCAAAGACGCAAAAGTGTGAAGAAACGTGCGCGTTATTGTCATATACGTCAAATTTCTTACACTAGCATCAGGCTAATTCTCAAGTATGTTGCATTTAGAGATGACCGGGAGAAGCGTGTGATCTGGCTGTGCGAGGCGGGGGTGCTGCTGCTGCTGTGCCTGCTGCTGTGGCTGTTCCACCACACCCCCTACCTGCTGCCTCTCCTCACGGTCGCCACCTTTGTCTACACGCAGCTGGTCGGCAGGGTCAACTTCAGGTAGTGAACCTCTTTGTGCATCGTCTATAGTGACTCCATGCTCATCCCTTTGTACATATGCTTTGTCGTTATTCTCTCATATCAGGACTAATTTGAATCGTAATTTCCTAACAACTTAAGGTTTGAGTCCCACACCGGGATTGCATGTTAAGAGTGGCCTTGGGATGTGTAGTTCAAGCTGTGTTTGGTCAGAATTCTGTATCTCGTCCAAATGCTATATGGGTTTTTAATACGGATATGAACCTTTTCTTTATCTGCGGTCATCATGACTGACTTACAAATCCAGGCCACGTGTTGTCAAATCCTAGTGTTTAGTTGCCACTTAACAGAAAACAAATAATTGTGTAGGAGTCCAGTGAAGTTTCATCTAGAAATGTACGTACTTGGAAATAGCCGATTTAAAGCAGTCTACATGTATATTACAACCTGTCTTGTTACTTTTTATGTAATGTATATTAGCTTATAAATGTCATTTGTTCGTTACAAATTGCTATTGGACAGTTGCTAATGTAGGAGAAAAGCATATTAGACTTTTCATTTTAAACTAACGCAGACAGCACAATAATTGGTCTTTCGGTTGTTAGAGACGGCCTACGTTTTGTCAGGATGACTGAGCCTTCAAGTTGACCATTCAAAAGGGCGTTGCACATTGTATTGTTTTTGTTGCCAGGGTGACCACGGACAGGGAAAATCAGAGAATTTTGTAAAAAAATTCCCTGACTGGAAAAATTAGGGAATTTGAAAATCTTGAATAAATCAGGGAAAAATCAGGGAATTTTTAAGACAAACTTGTAAAATAATATTAAAAAATACATACAATGCATATTTGGTTTATTTTTTGTTTGGCTTTAATATTTTTTTTAGATGTGATGGTTTTACAAAAACATCTTTAAAGTTAACTTAACATAAACTAACCTTTCACACCCAATTATAAACAACAATACTATGATCAAAATGAGGTGGTAAAGGTGTGACTGAGTCTTAAAATCAGGCCTAATTATTAAACGTAAATCAGGGGAAAATGTCAAACAATCAGGGAAAAATCAGGGAATTTCATTTTCAAAATTCTTTGGTCACCCTGTGTTGTTGTTGTTTTTTCAAAATCCGGTTTAAAGGAATTTTTACCAGCCAGTATTTTTTTTCATATCAGCAAACATTATGCTCATAACCATGGGATTCTTTAAACATCAATAACAGATGGAACATTAAGCTTTAAAAACAAATCGTATTCATATTCTCGTATTAATTTTCCTGCTGTTTTGCTTATGTGTACTCCAAACACTAAATATTACAACTTTGTTTCTGACATGTTTCGGATGATCTACAGATCCCTCTTCAAATTTTCTTCTGATGTTGAACATCTGAAGAAAGCTTTAAAAAGAAAATGAAATAAAAAAATTGACGAGGGGTCTGTAGACCATTAATATGTCAGAAATAAAATTGTAGTATTTAGTTTTTTTAGTATATATAAGCAAAACAGAAAATGAGTACGGGAATATGAATATGAATCCATACGCCATGTACCAAGTATGTAGAATACTTTCTATTTGAAAACAAAATAATTGAGCTTGCTTGTTTTTTGGACGACCCGAAATATCACCCGTCCAACCTAGGTTTTAGAATCATTGTGCTGTGAGTACGAGCTGTTTTCTCCAGGTACTGGTGGTACCAGCTGCGCACGCGGTGGGACGACTTTGAGCAGCTCCAGGAGTCGATGGAGCAGTACGCCGAGATGCAGAGTCTGCAGTTCCACAACCCACAGCACCCCCCGCCCAACGTACACGTCTCGCAGGTCAGCCCCCTCCTCAGCAATGCCATAGTTAAATCTCCCCCGTTCCAGAGGGAGATCTCTATCTTTGCTTCTGTCTGCGTTAATATAAATAATAGCCGTATGTGTATGTATATCTGTCCGAAATAAACAGGCTCATAACCCAAACACTATTAGAGCTATTGCTTTGCAAATTGAATATATCTTGTTCCAGGAAAAAAGTATCTCTCAAAAAAATTGTTTGTACTTTGGGCCACTTTTGACGAACTTATGAGCATTACATAATAAAGCTTGTCATATATACACTTTTTCAACCAGAGTCGTTGGTTGAAAAAAGTGTATGTATGATTACAAACTTGAGCAGCTGAGTATTCAACATAGACAATAACCGTTGTGTGTGTTTGCGGCTGTAGGTGAGCCTGGCCCCAGCCTCCCTGCCGACTCACACCCAGCACTGGCTGCCCCAACACTCCCAGGTCAGTACTAGGGCGCTAAAAGCTTAATTTAAAGCACAATACAGTGATTATTTACAGTCATTTATTTAGATTTTCATGGGGCAATGAAATATCTCTGAGTTTCTCAAATGGGAATTGAAAGAAGGAAAAAAAGAAGACCTGCCAATTTTTTTTTTTTTTTTTTTGATCTTTTGAAAAAAACAACTACACGAACTCGACCATTTAAAAAAATATATTGGTTTTGAATTCGAATATCGACTATAGTAGCAAGACACTGCGTGAACATTACGTCATTGTTTGCAGCCGTCAATGCCCCACCCCGGCAGCGGTCAGCAGCAGCCCGTAGTGACCAGTGAGTCTGGTGCCTGTGAGGCGTGGTACCCCGGGGGGTCTGAGCCAGCAGCCGCGTCCACCCCGGTGTCGGGGGCCCTGCCCCCCGGCGCAGGCCTCAGACAGCGCATCTCCCCCATCGTGCCCAACCACCACCCAGGGGCCTCCCCACAAACAACACCACACAGATTCTACAGTAAGTGCCCAGTGCTACGTGGTTCTTGTCTTTATTTACCATTTTCAGATTGCTACAACCACTGACTGCAGTAAGAGTTTTTGTAGCAATTGCATGTCAACAAACTACTACTTGTTAAAAGTATTTTCAAAATTCGAAAGAAACCAAACCATAAAAATTGGATCACATAGATTTCAGTTCTCTAGAAATAATTTTTTGACATAAAAGTTATGGAATATTGCGATAATAATCTTGTAGTAATAAACATGTTATAGTGGCTTGGCAGAACAGTGAGAGTAGAATTAAATGTTATCGTGCATCTCCGCATACCTCCTATAAAGGTCTGAAATAAAAATGTTTGGATTGACAAAACAAAATCAACAATACATATTTTCTGAATATTATTTACATTTATTCTTGAATTTTTTGTCATTTAAAAAAGACATATCTGTCTATTGAAATGAATGAATCAACAGCTAAAACATTTGGTTTGGTCAAAAAAATGTGAGAAGTGAATCGAGAAACAGTTAAAGGTAAATGTATTTTTGGTCAAATCGTCTCTCTCATGAAGAAATATTGGTGAAATGAAGCGGTGTTTTTTGTCAGTATGACGCACACCTCCCCCGCAGACCCCAGCAGACACACACACTCGTGAGTAGCCGGGCTCAACTCAACTCGTTGCCGTTTGTTTTCAAGTTTTTATGGTGTTGATTTAGTTTTTTAAGTATTGATTGAGTGTGCTGTATTGTATGATGGCAGTTCATTTATCCTGGATCTGATAGACAAATGTTAATATTTTAAACAGGATGCAGTCATTTGTTGTGAACAGGGCAAGAGCAATTGCCGAAAGCTCAAGAAGTAATTGAACTTATTATCCTGTTAACATATAACCATTGCGTGGTGTCTGTAGGCCCTGCGTCCACGCCTCCGCCCGCGGCCGCGCGGCGTCCCGACCTCGCAGTGCCGCGGCGCGACCTCGCGCGGCGACCGCTACATCCATCGCCGTCCATTCGCCCGTCACCACGCACCGCCGCGGGATTCTCGGCAGCTCTCAAGGTGAGCTCACAATCACAGTAGATCTAGTGAAGTATTGTTGTGGAGATCCGCATGTTAAACTCTCGTGTTTAGTTGATTGTTTCATGCATGGTACTTTTTAGTACATTCAGAACCAAGTAGACTTATACAGTCTTTGACTTGGCCTGGGCGGGGATCGATCAAGTCAAAGACTGTAAGTCTACTTGGTTCTGAATGTACTAAAAAGTACCATGCATGTTAAACCTCAACTATAACCTTACTAAATTTCACAGTCTCAGCGAGGAGAAGGCTTGTGATTGTTTGGTCATTGGTGCAGGGCTCCAACTGAGTCTGAAAATGTCATTGAATATCATAGTTTTTCAAGATCTTGGAAAAGTCATTGAATTTTGTAAGGAGGCATTGAAAAGTCATTGAATTTTAGTTAAACTGGTAATTTGAAAACTATTTGAGCAGTGATTGCATTTTGTTAATTTCGCACCGTAATAAAGCTGACTCGAGCAGGCTAAGACACCACTCGTGCATAGCTATTGTTATCTCTACACTAAAAATGATCATTACCCTAATAATCTGTAGATATGAGCAAAAGAAGAGTAGAAATCTATCATATAAAAGTATTGTGTTTCTTTGATTTTTACACTACAGAGCCTATCTAGAAAAATCTCTGAAAAAAACACAATAAGTCATTGAAACATTGTTGAATTAATAATGCACAAAATCTGTGTGAATGCTCTGCAAGCTATAATTTTAAAAAGAACAAACTGGATAAAAACAAATATGGTTAAAATTTGTAAAGTCTACTGATAGCTTCTGGTCTTAATATTATCTATTCCCGTCTTGACAGATCCGAGAAATAATGCTCATATCAAAGGTACTTGTGGCAAAATTAAGCTAAAATCACTTGTGTACAAACAAATCCTGCGTGCATTGTAGACGCGGGTGTGGTCTGCGCTGGGTCTGCCCTCCCCCTCCCCCCCGTCCCCCCCTGGGGGGTCTGCGGGGGCTCCCCCACCCGGCCTCCCCAACCCCGGGGCGGGGGCTGCAAACCTCTGCTTCATGAACGCAGTGCTACAGGTAGATATTATTGTATTCATTTTTTTAATTATGATTGTTTTTTCTAAATATATACATGAATTCAAATTCGAGCACGTGTCTAACTATTATTTATTTTGACGTAAACTCTTAATATTTGAGGTGTGTGTGTGTCGTCCCATCATTTATCAAATCTATATTTTATACGAGTTACATCAACTGAGACAGTTGCCTTTGATTTTTCGAAATCCACTAAATTCATTTTGAAATGTAACATTGACATGTGCAAGGCCTGGCTTTTTTCAAATAAGCTCAGCTGTTTTTATTTTAACTCAAATTAATCATGATTTTATTATAAGTAGAAATGCATTGACTAACGTTGTCACTGGTTTGTTAGTGCTTGGCTGCCAGCCCTGGTCTGGTGGAGGCGCTGGGTGCGGAGGTTGCCGCAGGAACGCCGGCGCCCGGCAACCAGGGAGAGCTGGTCAGCGCCGTCACAGCACTGCTGCAGGTGAGGAACCCCCGCGTCACACGGGCGATAGAGGCTAACGTTACATAGAAGAGTGCTACTGAAAAATCTACCATTCCTCAAAAATTGTACTTATCCTTCATGCAGGGTCAGGATTAGGTTGAAAAGCACAGGACAAGTAGCCCTCAAATATCTACTCGTCCTGCAAAAACTCTATATTTGTATGGCGAATTGACCAGAATTGTTAATCGTCCTGCTTACGAGTAGCTTAAACATTCTACTCGGCCTCCACAAGGTTTTACCCTCACTTCCGTTTCGATGATAACAAATGTATAACGTGTGCCGTATTGACATAAAACAAGACAACGTCTGGAACGGGCAGCATGTTTCTTAACAATGGAAAAGCAGCATTTGACGTGCAGTGATACACATGTCATTGTGATTGTTTGGGAAGGTATTTTATCTAGTACGCATTACGTTGTAGTAACGTCAGACCTAGGATACTTTTATTAGCACCCTCTGCTCAAAAAAATGTCCAGTATATAATTACAAGTATGAAATGTGTTTTAATGCATAACTAATAAAATATGGCAAAGTACAAAAATATCTCGTCAAAAACAGCCTCTTTCCGTATAAATGCACAGGAAAGTGGCTATTTTTGAAGTGATATTTCTTTAGTTAAAGTTGGTATATTCGGTTAGTTATGAATCAAAATTCATTCCGTGCACACTTTTGTATAACACACTGTAAATATTGAGACTAGAACCTTGCTATTAAACGCTTACTATGGCTTTAATCGTACCTCGAAAATCTTATACCTAACAAAAGGATACCACCAAACAAACGTGTGAACGGTTAAGGTTTAACGTATTTAAGCTTGTAAAAAAATACGTCAAAACGACACTCGTTGGTTATCACCACAGGAAACGGAAGCAAGGGTTGAGTATATTGTACATGATACTATGACGGCTGAGATGTAGACTGGGCAGCCAAGCCACACAAACAATTATGTAACAACTGTAAATTTTTGGGGTCTTGTCTAGATAATCACAGTGTTATCACATGCTCATACCCCTCCCCATTTCACCAGATGCTGCGTCATGGCGGTGTTTCTGCGGCTGACACGTCCGCGGTTCGGTCGGCGGCGTCTCGCTGCGGCGCCGCTGCCTCTTCGCTGGTGGCGCCGGCGCCGGGACAGCAGCAGCAACAGGACGCCGCCGAGTTCCTCATGTGGGCGCTCGACGCGCTCCACTCGGCGCTCAACCGGCGCCACAAACAACGCAGCGCCGCCGCCGGCAACGGTGAGTGGTGTTCATTCTATAGACATCTCTACCGTTATGTCATGTGTGGTTTTGACATAACCGTAGGACTCTAGTTTGATCCGTTGATTCACTGTCTCTCTACACGTTTGCAAGCGTTTATATACCAGAACTCGTCTTGGTCTCTAGACTGATCAGGTCTGGCATAGACTAAGAGGCTTGGTGCCTGTGGCTTTATACAATGAGTAAAGTGATCTATGACACAGGGAGGGGGTGGTAAAACGGAACAAATTATGAAGTCCAAAAGGTACTAAATTTTATTGAAATCACAAATTTTCGCATCTTCAATGCTTTTTCAAGTGAAAATTTACATTTGTATAAATACAAATATATTGTTTGTGACTCAAGAAACTTACTACTTAGCACAGTATTTAATACATGTCCACCATGTGACACAGCCACACAGAATATGTGCAGAAGCAATTTGGGAAAAAATATATACAGTTATCAATCATAGATATATTAGTGTACTGTGGTTGTCAGGTGACGGCCACGCCCCCCCTGCTGCCCTCCATGACCCTGTCCATGCTCAAGTTCATCTAGGTGACCTCACCAGCTGGTCGATGAACTGAAGGACGCAGGGAAGGAGGTACGGTGACTTGAAACTAGTTAAATATTTTGTTACTTTGATTTGTTTATTTGATAAATAAAGCAGTGAGAAAGAAAAATATATTACAAAATGAGACCTTATGCTGCATACCACATACAATCAATTTTACCACTCTCTGGTTCTAATGTATGATTTTATGCACAGTTTTTAAGGGGTCAGTCCAACTTTATGATTCCTTTTTGTGGGGGTCACTGAACTTTTTATCAATGCTACAGCATAGTTTTTCAAATATTTTATTATTTAGCAACGAATCCTTTGTTCGTGCTAAGTGATTGGCTAGTGAGGTTGGGGGGCGGAGGGTAGAGAGGTTGCTTCAAAGTAAATTTATATATGTTTCTATTAGAAGGATTTTCGAGATTTTTGTTTTTGGTGGAAATCGTGTTGAATTACACGTCAGGCCCGAAAATTTGGCAGTTCTTTAATTTTACAACATTTAATCTTTATCATCACTAAGAAATAAATATAGTAATGTCGTTGTTGTGATATATGTATTTTATTCTGCATTTGTTCGTGGCCAAATCTAAATTCATAGGAGAATTTGAGGCCATGTTTGCATACTTTAAACGCTATAATTTCACTCGTAATAAAGCAACATACTGCGTTTTACCCGGAAATCACAGTACACCAGCACAATAAAGTTCATCGACATAAAAAATCAAAATATATTGTTACCTGCACCAGCCGGTTGCACTTTAAAAGGTTCTATTATTCAAAGTATTGATGCTGATTCTTATTATCACACACTTTGAGACCATAATATTCTACATATTTTAAGAAATCTATCGAATACTCCCCCAGATCAAGACGACAATAATGCTCTTTATTATCGCCTCTACCTGTCTGCTAACATATCGCTTATCGAAAGGGCTATATTAACAATATGCAACAACCATGCGCGCTTGACTAAAGGCTGATTTTTTGAAACCAGCATATGCATAAATTATGATAATGAGCATGAAACGTGAAGAGGGTTATTGAACAACCCTCGTTCCAAAATGGTGGTCACCACTATTCATAAGTATTATCTTGGTTTTCTATTGAGTAAACACACTATATACGCTTTAATTTTTAATGCTGAGTTGGATAGGTATTAGCTCGTAGATTGTGTACACATGAACGTTTTTTTAGAAGTACATAGTATAACAAACAGAAAACTTAGCCTAAAAAGTAATCAGATGAGAGGAGGGCTGGGGTTGTTGACAAGTACCATTCTTGTATGATGAGGGTTGTTGAAATTAAAGATGAGGGTTGTTGCAAATGACATGCTTTTTATTTATATAAATTAATATTAAATTCTTGAAAGTGTAATATATCATACATAATACAATAATACATTTTACAAAAAACTTGTGTAATAGATGGGAAATTCATTATAAACATCAGTTACAAATATTTTGCCCAGGGATAGACATTTCATTTCAAATGATTCCTTTGGTCTCAATAGAGGTAATGGCAGTTCCATCTCTACTAATAACTGCATAAGGCCCATCTGTATTCAATGGTAGAACCACCTTATCTCTGAATCGGAGGTGTTGGTCGCCATTTATAAGACGAGGGTTGTTGCAATAACCCTCTTCTTCAGTGTAGTGTACAAATCGCATCAGCAATAAAAAAAATAAAAAAGACTATATAAAATATAAAATATGTGTTTTTATTAAAGATTTATAAATTATGACAAAGGTGAATTTATTGGTAAACGAATATAATATGTATCTTATTTTAGAAGTAAACAACTATAATTATGTCTGCAAGTGGATAAAATATTTGTGTTTTAATTGTGTGTGTGGCCCTGCCCAATATGGCACCGGTAAGTTGAAGAAAAATGCTGTGAGGTGATACGCCTATAATATTCTCTTAAAAATATTCAAGTAAAGATTAAAATAACTTGTATTATGCAAGATTAAAATGATTCCTCATACGGTTATACATAAAGTTATCTAGTTTTAATTATAATGACACTGGTGTTATACCCCAAACGGATGCCTTGTGTGTTGAACCTTTTGACAGCCATTAAATGTGAAATGAATTTAGGGGACCCGGGACCATTCAGTATTTATGACAGGGTGGTGTAGTAGGTTTTTAGGGCAGGCCATGAACTTTTTTCACAATGTTTGAGGGGGGCTATCAATTTTCACACACTTTTAAAGGGGGAGGTGCGGGGCTATCAATTTTTTCACATGTGCCTTACCCCTGGGCCCCTGGGGGGAGGGGGGCTATTATATTTTTCACAGCAATTTTTTAAAATCCTCCTGCCCCACCCTGTCATAAATACTTAATGGTCTCTAGTGTATCTACACTAACGTAATATGGTCAACAACGAACATAACATGATGCGGTGCCGTAGGCGCCGCGGGGGGAGGGTGCGGGAGGGGGGATATCCCCCGAAATTTTTGAAAATGTGATGCATTTTTCTGCAATCTAGTGAATAAATTACAGCAAAATTAACAGGGCATAATCACCTTGAAACATCTTGTTAGTGGGATTCCTGTTAGTGTATTTTTCTGTCAAACCCATCTTCTAAATCTTATTAGACCTATCCCAAAAGATTGTTGTCCTCATGATTCTTATTGGACATTGAACTATTTTAGGTCTTTCAAGTTCTTAATTTGCCGTAGGCACCGCAGGGGGAGGGTGCGGGATCGGGGACACCCACCTTCTGTGTGGGGGCCAGGGGTGCCCCCGAATTTTTTAAATGTGATGCATTTTCTGCAATCTGCTAGTGAATAAAATACAGCAAAATAAAAAATTAAAGACCAAAATAAAGAATTGTTCTGTCTGTCTGCACCAAAATCAGTTCGGGAACAATTGATAGGGGGCGAATATCAATTTTAACTATTATTTTAATTAGATAATTTTAAAGTTATGTCATCTAGTGTACATAAAGTTAAATAAATTATTGACATGTAAATTGGTTCATTAGTTTATCTTACTTTTTTATGTATATTGTTAACAGAAATTAATAATTTTAATGATACAAATTCTCAAAGAGTAAAAAATTCATTCAAATACTAAACTACGACATGAAGAAATTAATTAAGATTTACATTTTTTTCTTAATTAATTATTCATATCAAGGACAAATATGTCACAAATTATTAAACAACAAAGAATCATTCGCATTTTTCTGCAATCTAGACTAGAGCTACTATTTGGCAAAGACAGATATCTACATAGTGTTTCGCGATATTCATTCAAATATTACTTATATATGCCATAAGATAATACTTATTATATATCGGAATGTACATCATGTAATGGAATCATAATATTAATGAATGTGTGATATCTGCTCTGTATCCTTTTAATGCCACAATTAAATAGAAAATATTAGAATTCTGGTATGAAAAGTTTTAGCACGTGCGGTGAAATATTAGACCCACAAAAAAAGTGGTGTATCCAAAACTTGACTGAAACCCCCCCTCGCTCGAAATGGAATATCGGTGACAAAATATACATCATCCCTTACTTATATTTTCGTAAGATGAATATTACTTATGAGTCATAAATATTATATGATCTATGGTGAACGTAGATCAGTAGGGATTATGGATATATTTGTCTAGAAATTTGGTTATGGCTGATGAAGTTTCTTTCACCTTATGGAAAATGTACTTTCTACATATAATTCTAAGAAATTGAGTCTTAATTAAGGGAACTGAGGGCAGGAATAAACGTTTCGTTGTTAAATTTCGAGGGCGTGGAGGC
>CM032663.1:4910406-4942661 GCA_019095985.1 Streblospio benedicti
TTAAAAATGATACATTTGTCGCAGTTTGAATAGCTGTATTCTTTATTTAAAACTATATCACATGTTGCCAGTTCGGCAATGACGAGTATACTGACGGTACTTATGATGCCTGAATGATTTTGTTATGAAGACTATTGAAGTATGTGTGTGATGTATGCGTATACTATTAGTGAAGTGAGACTACAAATGTGAATGAATGGATTGTTGCACATTGAATGTCTGTCAATATTCATAATGAACACAATGTATTATGTCAAAATTGCTATGATGTTTGATTTATAAATGTTTGTAGACACATTTTCAAAATTTGCATTCTTTCACGGATTTCTGTTCAGCAGTGTAGCAATTTATATAGCCATTTGATAACATTATTTTATCTTAGCTTAAAAAGTTGTATTTTCATTCGAGATAATTTTTTGTCTTATTTTGTTTCATTTAGTTGGTAAAATTGGGTTTGAAAATCAATAAAACAAAACAAACAAAGATTTTTAAAAATGTTTGTAAAAGGTTTGCAATTGTGGGTTGAAAAAAAATTTATTTGAGATACTTGCGTTGTTTTATTGCGGTGACCGTCTGGTTTCTATTGTAGGTGCGCCCGGTGAACATGGAGTACGAGCTGAACACACGAGAGGTGAACGCTTGGGGTATTTCATAGAAAGTTCACTTAAGATTACAATGCTTGTAGTAGTCGAATCTGTGTGAACATTGGATTGTTTTATACTCGGTTTAGTTGTAATGCAATTGCTAATCTGGTCTGTTTGAAATGGGATTGAAATATTAAAAATTAATTCATTTAATTTCCTAATGATTTACATGACTTTCTTTAGCTTACTTTTTTTTGATTGAATATAAATTCGCCTTTATTTATTACATCAATAATGGAATTTTAAAAAATCAGCCAGTTTTTGTCTGTCACATAGAATGTAGAAAGTTGGTATTTTGTCACGATGTCGTCTGCTTTCAGGTGCGTGAGAACGCGTATCTGCTGTTCTACCGGCGCAGCACGTAGCAGCCCCTCCCCCTGGGGGCTCGCGGAGCCACAAAAATACAAAACAATCTCTGATGCTCTGCTCGATTGTTGGGAATGTTGCCAAATGTTATTGATTACTGAGGCTGAGACTCGATGGTCCACAGATCAAAAAGCTCCTGCTCTGATCCTCACATGTGATCAAAATTGTCAGCAGAACACAGAATCAGGAAATTCGACTGTTTGCTGTGGCATGGAGTCGACATGTCATGTCTGGATTGGCGTGGATGGCAATGTAATAAACCAGCTGCTAAGATACTGTTAAAAAATACTGTGCAGCTGGAGCATATTTTTCGCTCAGTTTTTGGTTATTTTTCATATACAAACGTAGAATCACAGTGTGATGACGGCCATTATGATTTTTGTACCAGCAGCTTTATAGAGAACTTAGATGCCGAGTGGAAAATAGATAAAATAGCTCGATCCCTTGTGATACTTTGTGGGTATGAAGCCTTCTTTTATTGACGTTGGATTATTTCAAATCGTATCCTCAAGTTCTCTGGTGTAACATGCTTTATTAAGCCGTTCGGTTTCTTTGTTGGAATGAACTTTGTATTACTTGTTAAAATTCTTGCACGAAAAAAGCTGAAGCGTGTTTGGATGTGATTTATATGAAGAGGAAAAGACTTGATTTTCATGTGAGGCAGCATACAAAATAGAGTCATGAGAAAGGGAGAGTTTACTCTGTCAACTAGTGCTTACACATATATTGATGATTACCACGTCGTCAGAAATTATGTGATTAAAAATCAGGGTATTTTGAAGCCATCTCTTGACATTTTGATATTGATTTTGAACATGTCAACTGAAGCCTGAACAAACCATGACATTTCACCCACTAGGTTTTTTAATTCAACAATTGTGAACTGTGAAAAATGGCATTGAATATTTTGCATTCATGCAACAGATAATTGAATTGAAATACTAGAGCAAAACTAGTGACGACAGTGATGGAAAAAGAAGATAAAAGATAAATTTTTAATAACGCAATCACTAAAATGAATCTAATAATATGGCCTAAAGAGCCAACGTATTCCTATTTTACTAACTGTGGAGTCTGCTGGTGGTTAGAAGAAGATGGAGCATAAAATGCTCTTATTTACAGAACTAAGCATTGAACAAAACAAAATCTATACTACTTGATTTTTAATAAACTTACACCAACGTTTCATACGACATTTGGCATATTTCTTGGGGAAATCGGTGTAGTCTGTGAAACGTGTGTGTAATCAATCAATCAAAACAAATCCTATTTTAATATTCTCTATTCCCAAAGTAAAGGGTTGGATGGGTGACGTTTTGGCACAGATGTAGATATCATGCATCACAATCATTCGCGTCAATGGTTGTCATGTGCCACAAGCAGGTGTTTCGTCACTGTTTCCTCCTGAGGCTTTGCCCACAGTTCCAGGCACAGCAAGTGTTCTGCATTGGTTCAGGCAACTGTCATTTCTCTACGCGTGCCTGAACCATGTCATTAAAAACCCGGTTATCAAGATATAAATTAATCGCTGGATGTCTAATCTTCGTAAAAATAAACACTACTTGAATGTCTTCGAGATTATGGAAATATAGTAAAGACTTCTATTTATTAATAGTTTAAGTTAGAAGAAAATTTTTGTAAATTTACTATTTTCATAGAAATGAAAGTAGTGAAAGACTAAATTGTTATGAATCACTCTATATTATAATATATAGTAATGAAATTGGTGATCTCAAATTACAATTTGAAATGTTAATGGAATATTTTAGTAGATTTGTATGTTTGTAAATATGCATACTGTGTGCAAGAAGTATGTGGTAATATTATGCCAGGAAGGCTCTCAACATCATTCAATATTTTCATTTGCTTATACTACATATGTAGAACTTCTATAATGATAATCACCCATTGAAATACTGTACATACAAATAGAAAGTATTAGAATTTGAACTGCCATGAAATGCTCAAAATTGTCAAATAGCTTTGCTAAAATTTACAATACTTAAGTTCTTGTCAGATTTTTCTTATGACCAGTGCACACCATTCTCATGTATCACCAATCCTGTAGGGTTTTATTTAAAGAAAAATACAATGTAGCATCTAAACAAGCACCAAGTAATATTACTTATTAAACAATTGTTTTCTTGGTGTCAAAGTAAAAAGAAAATTTCTAGTAAGAACTGCCACTGTTTTGACTACTATTAAATAAATATGAGAGGACCTGCTGCAGTACGAATCAACAAACTAGTAAGATCTAAAGTAAACAATCATGATGCAAGCCGTGTTCAAGTTACATGTTATTGCCATATACGGACTGGCTGTGCACAACAAAAAGCACCGTGGATCATGTAATTTTGATGAATTGTATAAATTTTGTTTTTCTTACGGAAATACAAGCAAGTAGCTTTATTTTGACACCCCAAACACTTTGGTTTCATTAAAAGCTGTGCTATGGTGGTTTAAATATAAAAATATATGGGTTGGGTTGTGCACTGTTCTAGAGATTATTTCGTTATTTGAAACATTTGCAAAGAAGTGCTCAACGTGCTGCTTGTTACATTTGTAAAATGTCACCTCTTTCAGCAGCTTTAGCTCAGTGAAATTTCTTTTCATGTGGAATATTTTTTAGAACAGAGATGTAGTATAATGTAAAGTTGGCGTAAACTAAAATAGTTTTGTTGATGGACGAAAAAAATTATCTTTTAAAATTTTGTTTATGTTTGTACATTTCATCATTGCATGGCAAGAAAAATATAAGATTTAATCACTTTAGAGGCAACTAAGTTAATGACTGAATCACTGTGCAGAAGCGAGGTGGGTTGTGACGGTTTCACGCCTCACCAACATAACTAAAGTTGCCTGACAGCATGTTAGCACCAATATTATTTTGAGCTTTATTAGAGGATTGACACCATTATTTTGTGTGAGAATTAGTTATGAACATTTTGTGTACGTCCAGATGCGTTGGCTTTTGCTGCATTTCAAAATAAAATTTATCTACATCAGTCAAGGTCAAAATAAATCCTCACAGCCAAATTAAGCATTAAATCCCGCTTGTTTTTGTATCCTACCATAGGTATTTAGATTAAAAAAAAATGTGAAACATGTGATACTAAAATTGAGACCAATAGTTTGTATTTCATTAAAAAAAATACTTTTATAAAATTGCTTATATTTTGGTTTAGTTTTGCTCGTGAGGCAGGTAACGGTTGCCACCCGCCTAGCTTCTGCACAGTGTAAATGAAATATTATATTGGAGTTATGAAAATAACAAGCATTGTTTTCATAGATATATTCTTTGTGAATGTTTATAGCCAAAAAAAGCGTATATTGTGTGTCGCAACTGAAATTGATACCTGTTGACTAAAAGAAATTGTAATAAATGAATGATGTATGGTATGTTTGTGAAGTTGATAGTGCAATTGTGAATAAATTGTGCAAAATTACTACTTTGTTTTTTCATTTAACAACAATATAGCAAACAAACAAGACAGATTAGACATGATTCATGATTTCAAAGTGGCGATCGAGGCAAATGTTCTTTTTTTTTAATCACCAGGCTCCTAACGAACATTGCAGCGATGGATTGCAGCTAGGGCAATGCTGACAGCCTGGGTCTGAAGCTGTTCACAGAGCCTGCTGATGTTTGGGGGGGCCTTGGAGACTGTTCCACTGAATGATAGTTCTGGGAATAAACGATTGTCCGTATTCCTCAGTTTTACAAGCCAACGTCACTATTTTTTGTATGGTGGTGTCCCTAAGCGCGGGCTTTTTGTTATAGCTAAGGGACCATTCAGTATTTATGACAGGTGGGTAGGAGGATTTTAGGGGGGGCCATGAACTCTTTGTTACAGTGTTTGGAGGGGGTTGGGGCTATCAATTTTTTCACACACTTGGGGTCTCAATTTTTTCACAGAAAATTTACCCCTATTATTTTTAGAGATTTTGTACTAAAATTTACTGTTTGTTATATTATGGATATCCATCAAATACGATTTTAGTTAACTGACAATAACTGAGAGGGGGGGGGGGGCATCAATTTTTGTCATGAAATTGAGGGGGGTTACAATTTTTTTCACAGAAGTGTTTGAGGGAGGGCTATATTATTTTTTCACGGCAATTTTGGAAAATCCTCCTACCCCACCCTGTCATAAATACTGAATGGTCCTTAAACCTTAAAAGCACTTTAAAATTACAGTGCTTCACTCTTTTTTTTATTATTATTATTGAACACCATCCCGCAATTGAACACCATCCCCCATTCATTGTTGAAATTGTTTGCTATTATTACATTTCTATAGTTAAAGCACATTAAAATTACAGATTCACTTTTGTTTCTTTTTTTTTCTTTTTACATTACCATACGCTTATTGATTTACATTGGACTACGCTCATAAACGCACTTTCCAACTACAGAAAAAAATTATCCCATTGCATCATAAATACATGTCACGTTCCAATATTTACAAATGTACACACATAAATTATCTATGCAACGAGAAACGGCAGCTGATTGGCTGTCTGTGCACAGGCCTATTTCATGAATATTTGCCCTCAGTTAACCTTTGTGTTGGATACAACGCAGTCAGAAATATTGGTCACTGCCAATGAACAAGAGACGTTTTCATGAATGAGGCACATCTAGTTATTGAAATCACTGTTAAATGAATGCATTGGATATGATATTTGGATAGATTAAGACCACTTTAACTATTTCCTTGTTGACATCAACACAAAACACGTGCATTTGTTTATATCACTGTCAACCACTGACCTTTGACCTATATACTGCCTGGATTTGACCTTATCTTCTAAGTTCTAGACAGTATATTTTACTTTTTTCCGTGGAGCGCATACGATAATACTGCTTGTGATTATTTTGCTTGTCCAAAAGAAGGCATAGATAATATAGAAACAGTTGGGTAGCTGATTTTATTTCTGGAGCACTTGCTGGTCACGTGATTGAAACGTCACATTTTTTGGGCAAGATCCGCCATTGTTGTTTTTATTTTGCAATCGACAACTGGTAAAATAGTTTGCGAAATACAGCGTTAAGATGTCTTCTCCAAGTGCAGGAAAGCGGCGTATGGACACTGATGTTGTCAAACTGTATCCTTTTATAAATAAATGAGCACATTGTTACCATTTCGAGGGGAAATTTGGAGGTGAACATTACAGCTGGTTCGAGCAAACAGAATCTGCCCAAGGCAGGCTGTTACAATGTACACCAAAATACAAAGGTAAATGAACTCATTACATTGAGTGTCATGTAGACTTCTATATTAAACATTAAAGACAAGCCAATGGATGATAATCTTATATCATTTTAAATCTATTTTCTGCTCTTGAAGCGTCAAAGGATGACGATTGCAATAACTGTTTTTTTCCTTAAATGGACATAAACATAATGCAGTGTTTAGGGTTTGCAAACAAAGGAATATATTACATATCGACTCAAAATTATGACATACGCAATTAATAGAAGTATGTATAAGATTAATCAATTATATTGTAATTGTGTGCATATTGAACATGAATTTATAAATTTCTGTCAATATATATTCTATCAAATATTAGATCTAATTTCTGTCAATAAATTATGGAAGTCATTTTGATGATGCCAACAGCAGTTGTCGAAACTGTCAATGAAGGTAAAAAAAATAGTGTTGTGACTTAAGAAATATGAACCAATATATGCTATACCAACACAATGAACACATTCAAGAATACAAGAAAATCTGTATGTTATAATTCAATGGGGAAATCAGGGAAATTCAGGGAATTATAAAATGAGTAATTTTATGACCATGCACCTTGCATTAAAAAGGTTTGACAAAGCGCTTGTTTTCAAAATCATCCACATTTTAACAAATGTTTTTCAATGTAGCTAGGTTGGAAGAGAGGAATTGTTATGTTCAATCACTTCAAATAACATAGTAACAATGTAACCCCCAATTATTATTTCTTTTTAAATTATTGACCAATAGAAATTTAATATCTAATACATACACATTTTTAATTCCTTACTGGATATATTTAAGCATATGTTGATCAATAACAGTCTACAAAACATGGTTGAAGTATTCACCAGTAGTATTTTACTAGTAATTAAACATGTCTAAATCAACCTTAACATGGACCAGTATTGAGAGCAAGCATGAGGTGACCATCCTTGGTGGCCTCAATGAATTCATTGTCAAGTTCTATGGACCAACTGGCAGTAAGTTTTTCACATATTGTACAAGTAGAGACTAAAGTAATTAGTATTTGTGCTTGTTTTACATGGATGTGTACATACTTGAATGGAAATCAGAACACAAAGAAATGTTAAGTGGTCAGTATTTACGTGTAGATAAGTTATGGGCACTTAAGTTACGTAATTGTTTCTTTATAGATGATATTTTGTTTGCTCTAATTTGATTTCTTAATACCAATGTTTCAAGACACATAAGCGTCATATGCACTAATAGTCTATGCAATATACGTCTTTCAATCCATGTTGTTACATTACACCAGCAAGCAATGATCAGTCGGTGACAGGTGACACTGATCGCATATTTGCAATCATGTTGCAGCCCAATGATAAGAAATTCCCCAAATAGACATAAGTTGTGTTTACTCAGCATTTACAATTTCAAAATGTTTGAGACACATCAGATGTATACCTGGGTAGGTATATTCTGTCCATTTCCTTACAATTAAGAAATAGTTGTTTCAATTTTGCATGAACTTCTATATCTGGCATTTTAGAAACACAGTATAAAACTTTAATTATTTTTAAACATGTGAGCCAGCCTAAAGTAAACTAGTATGAATGCGATGAATTATCTTTGCAGCTTAGTATATGCAGGCAGATATAGACTTGATTAGAAGTTATATGAAAATATTGAACATTGAGTGTGATAAAGTATAACACGACCAGTTGTTTATTAGCTCTCATTGTTTGGGCGTGACTGGTTCATGGGCTCATTCATTATTCTCCTGCCGTGACAGTCATCCCTTTGCTATGTAAGGCTATGTCAATTTTATTCTGTGGGGTGTCTTTTTACCATTTTTCTTTGCAAATTATGTCATAAGATGAGTTAATTAGAAGAATGCTAATGATCTCAACCTTTTTAATACATGTACATCAACACTGTATTTTGGCGTTTGGGGGGGCACTTCCAAGCCTGTGCCTGTTACTGTGTGTGTAGTTCTGACTGTAACCTCCAATTTAAACCACATCTATTTTAAGATACAATCTCTAATAAGATCACTTATCACATTCCCAAGCCTGAGATGATGAGGTTCTACTGTATGTTATGTGCTGCTTGCTGCTTGATTCACTGATGTAAGAACAGGTGAGGTGATGGCAGCCTGGGGGATGTGGTCATGCAGGGGTCATCTGTTATTGTCACCTCACCTGTCCACTCTTGAAGTGGCCTTTCTACCTGTGAAACATGGCCTTTGTTTTGATATGCAAGTGATTGACAGATGCTGCTGTGTTTTATACTATTCACTAATTACTGTTCAACGATGTTATTCACCATATAATACCTTCAAACGAATTCTCTCTGGTTTGGAGCAGACAAATGTTTTATTTATAATTTACATCTAAATTTGGATCATATCAAATTGGGAACTTTGATATTCCTTAAAGCGCAACAGTTTTATTGATAATTTTTCATCCTAAACACCCAGAAAATGGCAATGTTCGTGTATGATAAATTATGCCACTTGCATGTAAGTTCTGATAACCAAGCCTATTTATCATTTTTTTATACATGATCATCATGAATCATATGTGTAGAGTTCTCACTGTAACCGGCGAGTTGCTCCAACAAACCAACATTTGTATTTAGAAATCAATAAGCTGCCATATGCACACAGCATATTGGCGTATTTTCACATTTTGCTAAAATGATGATGAATGGAATTCTTAAATTCAAGTGGCTGAAACGTGTTATCTTGGTTAGTCCGTGGGCTGGCATGGGCAAACAGGCACCTGGTCACAATTCTTATGCAAATGTCTTCATGAAATCTGCATTTAGTCCTCAAGATGATTACTTTGGAACTTAACACATTTATGTAAAGGCTTTAGGTTTTTGTCATTCTTTCTTCTGTTCATCAGATTTTCAGTAGACATTTTGATAACGTTTTACCACAATTTATTTAGTCCCATCACAACCCTGAAAGGAACGTTGCAGTCTTATCCTCTTTTCTGTCTATCTTTTACCATAGGTCTATTTTTAGCTCTACTTATTCATGCACATGTACTTAGCATATAAGTAGTCTTAGTGATCATGCATGGTTGAGAATGGACTTGATTAGTTCAACTGAATAAAAATGTTAACCTGATGTCAAAATATATGCTGCCTGTGTTCATTGTTACTAAGCATTAACCCTTTATAGTTTATTGCTGGTTCTCTAGTTCTAAAGTACCAAAAGCATATTTGCTTATTGATACAGAATATTTATAAACAGCTACCTAAGTTTTCAGTTGAGACCAATATTTTATGAATATTTAATTCTATAGTTTACTAATATTTGATTGATGATGAAACATACATTACATCGAAATTGAGTATTATGTAATTGAAGCAGCGTGATTATTACACAACTGCCACATGATAGAACTTTTGGCACCATGTAAACAATTGCTGGTTTGGTACTAAAATACTTCAAATATGTTATCTACATAAGAGCTGAATATATGAATCACACACAATTTCACAGTCAAAGTGGCAAGGGTTGATGTAGTGTCAGTGTTAGTGTTTGGCCGTGAAGAATTGAAAGGGTCAATTTAGTCATTAATCAAATTAATAGTCTTACGTTGCCAAAAGATGCAGTTTTCAAGATGTTGATACATCAGATGAAACGGTTTACCTGCATTCTAATATCATTGAAACCTCATGTGTGGCTACTAATGATATGAATGTATAAAAAAGACACTTGATAACTTATAAAGAATCTTAAGATTAATGCGTTATTTTTACCACAAATAAAATGATGAACATCATGTTGAGTAATATCTATGCCTTTGTGTCTGGTTTATGATGTCACATGCTAAATTCTTTGACATGTATGTAGATTAGAAGATAGATCTAGAAATCACTCGTACTTTCTGTCTATCTCACCTGCTTACGTCAGCTCTGTGTGTAACATGCGTGTGCATGGAGTGCTTGTGTCCAGGGTCAGCATTAAGCACTCGCCTGCTCCTGTTGATAACAAGAGTTTTATCCATTTTTTAGCAGGAGGAGTGTTGTTTTATGAGATAATAGATGTTGTGGTATTGTCCACACCTACAAGTCTGTGACAAATCAACCATGAAACAGGCACCAGTAAATAACACATGGTTTGATCATTGTTTGTAGCTGATCCCTCGATGACTCACAATGTCTCAGTGAAATTTGCATACACGAGTTTTCTTATCTAGGAATTATGGGTATTTTTTTAAGACAAACAAACCAAATCACATGACTTTTCACTTGTTTTGCAGTGCATTCGGGGAATTATTTAGAGTTTTAGACAAACATTGATAGAGACTAAATCGTTCCCTCGTCTATGCCATCACAGGATCTGATTGATCAAGACTAATCACCTAGCGGCCAAATATGGTACTACGATTGTACCCAAATATTTCTCTTAGAAAGCAAGTGTATAGAATCACTGGCCAGCATGTGTTCAGTGTTGTTTGTTTTGTTTCAGCCCCGTATGAAGGCGGTGTGTGGAAGGTTCGTGTCGACTTGCCGGAGAAATACCCGTTCAAGTCGCCCTCCATAGGTATGCTCCCAGGGTGGACTATATCAGCTACCAGGCTGACAAAAGTCAGTTTCATGCAGTAAAAAAAAATGACTTGGGATTTTTATAGGACCATCAAATGGCTTAAATTTTTAAAGCATAAAACAACAAAAATCAAATTCATAAAGGGTTTATTGAATTGTTTGTTGAAGTGTAAGTTGTCTTATAAAGTATGTGAATTTGATGCAAGTAATGATGCCTAGTGCTATGCCAAAATGACTTGCATTAAAAAAAAATACTCTAAGATTAGACAAAATCATTTTTTATCCAGAATAGAATTGATATTTTTAAAAATTAAATCAAGTGATATAAATAATTGTGCCTGTTTACTGACTGTTAAGTGGCTAAGGTAGTATAAGCTGCCACTATGAAAGCCTAAACTGAGCTAAACTTTGTCACCACGTATGTCTGATTCACCCTCACTGAATTGTTGTAAATCTGGCATCCATATTGGGACACATTTTTGTATTTTATGTTTTTCTTTCTATGCTATATTTTAACTAATCGAAAATTGTTCGAAACGTTTTTATTTTAAAGCATTTCTGCTCTACAGATCCCTAAACATTGATTATGTCTGTAGAACTGAAAAGCTTTAAAATATAAACGTTTCAAACAATTTTTAATTAGTTGAAATATAGCGTAGAAAGAAAAACATAAAGTACAAAAATGAGACCATATGCTATGCACAGACTCCATGAGATTAGTAACAAATCGGGAAAGTTTTGCTTATTTTATGCTGTATTTGACGTTTATTGTGTTGCAGGTTTTATGAACCGGATCTACCATCCCAACATCGACGAGGTGTAAGTAACAACATTACGGCTTCTTCAAATTAGTCGTTATCTCGTAGAATTCACCAGTTAACAACTTGATGTGTACAATACAGTACAGTTAAACAAACAATATTGATGTAAAACAAAACTTGTTTATTGTTTTTTTTTTCCATATTGCCTGTATTGAATAACAAACAACATTGATTGAGGAAATAAATCTGTTTTCACTAGATCGCAGTACCTTACGCGATGTTAAAAATATATAATGATTAAGTCCGTAATGTTTTTTCAAAGACCATGTATTTTTGTTTATTTTGAAACGAAACTTTCAAAAATGCTGTATGATATCTTTTTTTTTTCCTTTTCTTTTTCTTTTTTTTCAAGATGTATTTATTCTATCACAAAAAATATGAAATCATGCAATTTGCTCTTTCGGATCCGCTAAATGGCAATCTCACTATGTCACCTTTGTATGGTTTCTCAATCAAATTAAATTTGGAATTTGTTTAATATTAAGTTTGAAAAGTGGTATAAGAAAATTTTGGCTGAAGATATACAGGTTATTGCTTTTTAAAACCATCCAATATTACATGTGAGTTGGAAATGTTTCATAAATATTTCATAGCTTTTGCTGATCAGGGAAAGTGTCCTGAGGACACGTAATTTCTTCTTTAATAAATTTTTTAAGTTGAAGATGATTTCTCATTAAGAGTTCTGTTGATTAGGTATGATATGTAGCGTGGCGGTTCAGGGTTTGTGTATATTCACTGCTACTATTAAAATCCAAAATTAAATAAGAATCTTAGGGACCATTCAGTATTTATGACAAGGTGGGGTAGGATGATTTTCCAAAAATGCTGTGAAAAAATTAATAACCCCCCCCCCCCCCTCAAATCTCTGTGAAAAAATTGGTAACCCCCCTCAATTTCACGTGATAAAAATTGATAAATAAATTTTTGGATTTTGATAGTAGCAGTGAATATACACAGATACCATGATTTCTCATTAATTACATTATTACGCTATATGCATACTACTTCAGTTATAAATTTGATGTGGTGTGGTCAAGCTTCATTTATGGTTTGATATTGTATTACTCCTGATAACCAGTAATAATGAAACATGCTCCTGAAAACGGCCATTTAAACAGTACAGAACAGACCCTAGTCCATTAGAAAGCCAATGACGTTGTTCTGTGGGCCGGTGTTGTAGATCCGGGACGGTGTGTCTGGACGTCATTAACCAGGCCTGGACCGCGCTCTTCGGTAAGTCCACGGCATCCTTGGTTTGTGGTATATGGCAGTCGTGGGTCTCAGGATTCGCATTGGAGCCCCCAGGATTTCTAGGTGGGGCCCAACCCAAACAAAAACTAATTTCTAAGTAACAATGCAACACGGAAACATATTAAGCTAGATTTTTTCCTCCCTGGAACCTCATGTTTTGAAATTCTCTGGGGGTGCCTATGATTCTACAACTCAAAGTTATTACCTGCTTTTGCTCAAAAGAAAAAATAAGTAAAAACTTTTCTAACACTACAGGTTCCTTTTCAAAACTAAGCATCTGTTGTTTAATTTTGAAAAGGATGGTGTTTAATAAATCATTCATGAATTATATTTGAAATTTGAGGTTTAGAGTTAATTGTTGGAGCAAAAGCAGGTGATAACTTTGGCTAATTGAATCCTGAGGCTTTATTTTGGTTGGCAGAAAGCTGCCGATGACCTGAATAAGCTATGGAAGGTTCCTTGAGCAAAACGTTTTGAATCTGGTGCGTTTTTCTCACAAGGTCATATTCACTTCTTATGAGGCAGCAATGTTGAGATGGAAATGAATTCAGTTACCAGTAACATCCAACATCCACTAAAATGTACACAATCCTAGCGTTTTATTTGGATGTTATATACAGCAAACTCCACTTTTCATCTGGTGTGCAGAATACACTACATGTTCAATAGTCTCATCCAAAGCATTGTTGGACTAAAAATACGTCACAACCAAGTTAATGCAAAGGGTTTATTCCCTTGTTTTGGATCTGGTTAACATGTTTGATGCTGTAGATATTAACATTTAAGTCTCCCCGTTCTGGAGGAAAAAACTTCGAGGTTTGTTTCTGTCCAGCATAAAGAGCTTCTATGTAAGAACATGCCGAGAGCTATAGCTTTGTAAATTGAATATATTGAATTACACAGCTGAATGGAAATCCGTGAATGAATGTTAATTCCGATAATGTGATTTTAAAACACTTTTTTCATTCAAACGGCATCGAAATGTTTACATAATGTAATGTATTTGACACCAATATCAATACATCTTCAGTGTATCAATGTGGAATGTTTAAAACCACATTATCGGAATAACGTTCATTCACTGGTTTCCGTTCGTTTGTCTAGAACAAAAATTATCTCTGATTTTAATTTTATGAACTTTGACCCAAATTTGAGAAAGCTTTTAAGGTTTAAAGATTTTGTATGTACGTTGTGAACTCCTTTTTATTGTTTTGGAGGGTTGTAAGCAAAGTTGAGGAAAAGCTATTCATGAGATGATTGCTATTCTTGTATGTTAGTTTGTCTCTTTCATTTGATCAACATTTGTATTTGAGAAGGAGTCTGTCGACTCGAAACATGTAATGTGTAATAAAGATATGTAAAGAAAAGTTTTGATCATTTTACAATAATTAACAGCAAGAAAATGAAAGAGACAAACTAACATGAATCCATATGCTGTCTACCAAGTTACGAGAACACTTTATGCTGTTGCTGTAGATCTGGTGAACGTGTTTGAGTCGTTCCTGCCTCAGCTGCTCACCTACCCCAACCCCATCGACCCCCTCAACGGCGAGGCGGCCAGCCTCTACCTACACAAGCCCGAGGAGTACAAGGGCAAGGTCTCCGGTCAGTGCAAAACACGCTTAGCCAACAATTTGAACTTAAGTGACCAAGCCAAAAGTTGCGCGGCTGATAACGAAGTTAGTTCTTTAACTTAGCTCAGAGACCTCCCACCCCCCTCCCCCTGTTAAGTTAATTATTGAAAAGTTGATTTAGGGGAATGACAAACCCCCCTCCCAGGTAATATCTTAAAAAGTTTAATGTGCACTTTAAAAATCTTGATTAACTAATGTTTGGTCTTAAAGTTAACTATAGAAATAAAAAACAATATGAAACAACAAAGTTTGGAAATTGGCTGTTAAAAAGTTGATTTTGTCACAAGTTAATTGGGTGCCCCCCCTCCCTAAGTTAAATAATTAACTTAGAAAATCCGACATTGATCTTTTGGCTTTTGGCTTGGTCCCTAAGCCCAGTATACACCGCTAAGACTTCCATCAAACGAGACGTTTTGTCGGACAACGTCTTTGCGGTGTAGACGCGTTTAAAACCAAGATTCCACGATTTTCCGTCTTGTCTTTAGCCGTCGTGAGTATTTGACACGTCAAGTCTTGGTCGTATGAAGTTTGATGTAGTTTGAAGTAGTTTGATACAGTCGTGTTGGTGTAGACAGGTTTAGAGACAAGACGGATCGTCGGGGCATAATTTAACCAATCATAGAGCAGCATTCGTTCCACGTATGATATGTTAACCGTGCGTCTTGTTGCTAGAATCAGAAAGTGCACAACTAATGGTTGTAGAGTTTTAGCAGTGTAGACAAGACGTTTGGTCGGATAGAGTTTGAAGGAAGTCGTAGCGGTGTAGACAGGGCTTTAATCATACTGTTGAACAATGAAATATATGTGTTTTTCCCACGTTAGCTTGTTTATGCAATTTATTCCTCTCTGTTTTCTATGGGAAGCAAGTTCCTTCCACTCTGTTGACATAGCTGAAGTATCTGCTTCCATTTGACTATATATATATTTAGTGCCCTGACGGGACTCGATCTCACAATCCCAAGGTTATGAGACCAAAATGATATCATTATTCCAAGCAGTGGGCTGAAACATATAGTGTTTGCTGTTTGAATCAACAACCAAGTCTTACGGTGATAGAGCATTTAAGGTTGCAGCACCTAAATTATGGAATAAACTTCCCCTGTTCATAAAACAATCAAAGACTATGTACCATTTTTAAGACCCAATTGGAGCACCATTTGTTAAACGAAGCCAACAAGCCTACAATCATATGTATCGGCATCTTTATCATCAATTTTCACATTCATTACCATTATCATCATCATTCATTATCGTTATCCAAAATTGTAATATAATGTAGTATTTGAAGTGTAATTCCTATAGTTCATGTGTGAAGTTATGGATTTATTGATGTTAAATGTAATGTAATTGGAATGCATTTTCTATGTTCTATGCTTCAATAATTTAAATAAATAAGACCAATTGAAAAAAAAAAAAAACTAACCCAATGCACTATAAAACTATTATTTTGTTTAGGCACTCGCCACTGCCCCGGCTAGTGTAAAGCCCCACACATGATTCTAACACTTCAATAACTAAGGATGGCTAGTTTGGATTGAACAAGACGAGTGTAAATTGAGAGTCACTTGCCACAGAAGGCGACTGTTCTACTAACGAGTCACTTTGTGTGTTGTAGAGTACGTGAGTAAGTTTGCGACTGAGGAGGCTCTGCGGCGGGACCAGGACGAGCTCTCCACGTCGTCCTCCGAGTCGTCCATGAGCGACTTCTCCGAGGACGAAGCCGCAGACATGGAGCTATAACCCGCCGCCGCCGCGCCGACAGAGACTGACAGCAGCAGCCCCGCGATGGAGGCTACGCGGGGGGAGATAGGGGGCCGCGGGGGGTGGGGGCGGGTGGGGCTTGGTCTTCTAACTCGCCTAAACTAGAATAAGCACTGCTGAAAAAATGAGGAATATTAGATTGAAAGCGTTCGTGTTTGAACCGATGGCAAAATTGTACGAAGCAACGTTGATCGATGGTATTGAGCTCTCTAACTTGCTAAGATTTATCTTAGCTTGCGAAAATGTATTTTAAAAAATCTTCTTTTTGTGTATTTTGATAACGGCAAAAGTCAGCAATGATTGTAACTAGTAAATTTGGCGAGTGACGTTGATGGAGCCCCAGCCAGCGACCGGCCACCTGGTGGGAGTGTTCAGCATCAGACCTCGGACGGTTCTCGGCACGCTCTGGCGAAAAGACGCACATTTTCAGCACAAGGTCCGTACGATCGCGATCGTTTTTGATTGCGAGAAATGGAACTAGTTTTCTCGTGGTGCGCTATTCTTAGCGTTTTATTAAAGGATGGAAATTTGTACCTCATGAAATAAGAATGTATCAATGGATGTGTGATGATATAGTTATCGATTTTTTATTATAAGAGAGCAACATTTTTACGATACTGAAACAGTATTGGTCTAAATTGTTGATAATCGTCAGAAGAAATGAAAGTTTCTCAGAAGAACAGCAAGTTTTGCCTACATTTTGAAAAACATCCCAAGTAAAGTTGAATGTAATATTATGATTAAAAAGTGGAGCAAGTGTTTCAAATTTCGATGAGAAGAGATGAACTATGAACTATCTAGTGCGTGTTCGAGCCGCGGGTTGTCTGTTGAGTCTCCGCCCGCCCGCTGTATTGTACATACAATTAGAGTCGTTGTCGTCGTCATAGTTACCGCGGCAGGAGGCAGCGGCCCCGCGGGAGGCGGCCATGTGGGTCCTCGCTGGTGGGTGGGTGTGCAGTGACAGGGTACTGGGGGGCACAGGCAGCACCCTCACCAAACCTAACGAATTTCTCTCGACTAGATTATTCTAAAAGAAAATGCATTTTTTTCCCGAACCTACTCAACGTTTTCAATCGATCCATCAAATCCTAAGTTTATTTGGGCAGGCCCTAATTATTCCTCAGTTTGAGTATGTGTTGAAAATTTAAACTAAGTGCTCTAGTGACGCTGTTTATATTGTTGGGGAGTCAGTTGTATTTTAAATAATAACCATTGTTTATTAAGGATATTTGTATGGATTGAAATTTTTAGAAAAAATTAAACATTGCTTTCTTCCCCCGAAAAAAATATTATGCTCAGAAGAGTCGATGTTTAGTCTGTTTATATGAATATTTTTATGAAATTGCTTTCATAATGGAAGTTAAAAACGTTGATCTTTCGAAGCAGTAACCAATTTTTGTACTTGAAGTCACGTGAGCGGAGTGCCGGTGCTGCCCTGTGGTCTCCCAGGGGGTGGGAGGGGGGGACTAGTCCATGAGCCCGGGAGGCTCGGCGATTGTGATGTTCTAATCGTGTAACCGATCGTGATACAAATCGCACTGTTGTCTGTTTTATTGTTAGTGCTATTGTTATTATTATGGAGAAGACTTAGTAGTTAGATGCGTTAACGATGCGGCAGTTTTCAGGTTTTGGCTGTAGTTCAAGTCCGGAGATTATTCCCTAAAGTATCGTGTGCAGTTTGATAAAAATGTTCTGTGGTTACATTATTACATATCAAATCCATCGGTAAAAACTGTGAAGTTTCATAAGGATCGGGGAAGTAATTTTATAGTTTTCCAGTATGCCTAATACTAAAATCCCAGCTTTTGCGCCTGATATATTACATGTAAAATAAGGATACTAAAGTCGAAATTTTTTACTATAAAGCTTACAAACTATACAAAATTTCGGTCTGATATTTTATAAAGCTTTTCATCACATAGGTTTTTGACAATAAGTTTTCATGAACGTGCATTGACCCCTTTTACGAAATAATCTCGGATCCGGATCCCAGCATCCTGAAAGTGCTCCGCGCTGTTCCAAGGTGGCTGTCACTTGTGATGATGATGACTAATTGTTCTGTTCAGGGTACGAGGAAAATGTGCGTATTATTGATAGTGGCTTGTGGCCAAAACTTACAAGACTAACGTGTCTTTGTATACTCCAGGATAAATAATGGGAGAATGGGGAGTTATTCCCGCAGCAGCCACCTTTAACTGTGATATAATATTCCACTGCACACCCACGGGGGGAGGGACGGGGATGGTCAAGTGGTCAGTGCAAAGTGCCCAATTTTGCACGAAAATCATGAATGTTTTTGCTTCAAATTGCACTCATGTGGTCAGACTTTTTACTGACGAGATTAGAACGTTTTTGTGCATTCATTGGGTACTAGCATCATTCCCAGTATTTTAAAATGATACTGAAGGAAATCTAACCCAAAGCTGACGTAAAGGTTTCGGTAAAGTCACATGACCCTTTTCAACAACGTCATTCACCACAATCATCCTGTGGTGACGGTGTCATCGGTTGGTGTTGACCAGGGTCTGTAAGTCGACCGAAAGCTTCAAATCAGTTTTTGCATGAATTTCCTTCAAAGTGTCAGTTTGAAATGCTCGGACTGACCGCCACATGACCGGGCCCCCTGATTGGTGCATTCTGTGGCTGCCTCCCGACGGTGGCAGCCGTTACCAGGGCAACCACAGCCCCTAATGAACCTTTGGATGACCGAGGATACAGGGGACAAACCAGCCACAATCAGCACAAAGCGAGGCTAAAAATCACGGGATTACGAAGCATTCAACAGCAAATTTTGTGGATTTTCGCACTGAAATTCTCCAATGATTGTCTTTTTTCGAAGGAATTGCTAGTTATATTGTTAGCTTGATGTAAAATAATTGATAGTACTATTACTTCAGCAATATCCTCCCCTAATCCCGTTGCCGAGCACGTTTTGCACGTAGTGTGTGGCAATGTGCAGTGTTGGGATCGACAAAAATAACACAGCTGTAGAGAAGAAGAGGTTTTCACCACATCGCCTCTGACTCATAAATCCACATGGACTCTCAGGAAAATAGTTTTGGCAGTGATTCCGGTGTGTCTGTGGCCTGGTGGTCAGAGTTGCCCGCGGGGCGACGCGGCTCGCAATATTAGCTTGACGATGATTTTAGTGACGGGTATATGGCTAGCGGCGTGTTCTGTGTATTTGGATGCCTCCACCGCGAGCACTGCACAACCCAGGGGACCGATGCGCAAAACTAAACCAAGCTACCGTAAACATCTGTGTTGATGCATGGCACGCATATTTCTGACCAATCTCTAATTGTTGCGTCCAATCTTCAATTCAAAATTATTTGACGAGCGATATGGCTACGTATTTTTGCATTATACTACGTACGGTTGATCCTGGTGTTGTGCAGTGCTGGCGTATGGGGGCCATTGTTGCAACTTTGAAGTTAGAGTAGAATTTTCTCATTTTGCAATATTTGTGTGTGTGTGTTGTTCTTGTCTCTTGCAAAAGTCCCAGTTACAGCGCGTCTGTTCACCCCAAGTGGTTCTGTTCCGAGGCCTGTGTGCATATTAAAGTTTTACCATTTTATATCCTCTATATAAATTTGCTATGAATATTGAACAATTTATGTATTACAGAATTTTCCCTATATTTCATAACCCAAATTTGTGTTGTTGTTTTTCAAATGATTTTTTTCACAATCACTCGACAATGTGGAAATGTCATTAAGAACGAACATTAACAGTGATTAATCTCGTCCAAGATGAGAAATATTCGAAATGCACACAAAGTAATAATACTCATTGAAAATTGTGTTACACGGGCCTCCTAAACCTAGTTAATTGCTTATGAATGAAGCTTTTACTATTCACATAACATTTTCTTGGCAGTTGTCATAGAAAAAAATGAGCAAATTTTCCATTTTTTTCTTTAGCATATATCTAGATCTACATGTAAACTGATTGTTGATTCTATAGTATGATCATGATGTAATTTTCATTCTAATGATGTATGAAGGGCAAAAATATGTCTGTTGATTATTTTAATTATTTCTTTTACTAGTAAGTAAGTAGTGTTAGTCTCAGAGTTGTTAGGATATTTTACAGCTCACATTTCGTTTTAATTTTAGCCTAATTTCTAACAAAGTAGCTTACATTAGTGGCTGTGTACAGGGACTCGTGTGTTCCAAGTGGACTGTTTCATGTACATACGTTTTTGCTGTATTGTGGTAGTGGGTTTATTGTGAGGATTCAGTGAATTTAGGAAAAAAAATATGAATCAGCTATTTCATTCAGTAATAAATGCTCTATTTGCGCAATTCCAATTGTAGAACCCAGAATGTTTTTATGACAAATATCTTGGGACTTCTTTTAAAAAATATAACTATATTTTGGTGTCCTTTTGACGATTAAAATAAATCACCCAAATTTACCGTCCAATAAAATATAGTGATGTACACACAAATGTCTGAAACCGAGCAACTGTTTGTTAACCAATGGAGATAAAGCACAAAGCTGACGGTTTATGAAGCTCCAATAGTTCCTGCTACCTCCACCAGGGGTGAGGGAAGGACGTGTTTCATGTAATGCACTTATTGTTTTTATATAGAATATATATTCCTACACATCAAGCATATATTGGACTTACTATATTCTCCCAAGTGTATTATTTATCCTGGAAATTTGTATACAAAATAATAATGTAATAAAAATTATAAAATGACTCGTTTTTTCTTCAACACATACCTGATCATTCTACAAAAGCGCTTGCACCCAACTGTCAGACAGTCTCTAAATCAAGACTGCAATTCCAAATGAAATTTTATTAAACTTTTACATTGTTTATGTCTCACCTTTTATAGTAATAAGAAATCAGAAAATATTTCCTTTTTGGGAATATAGTTAGATTTCTGCACACCCACTTCATGCATTTTAATGGTTAAACCACACAGCTAATAATGAACCCACAATAGTGTTTGATATATCAAAGTAAAGCTATTTACTTATATTGTCGCATGATAAACACAATTGTTACGATTCATTAAAATTATATGATCTATGGTGTTATTTTGTTATGGCAATGTTTCATTTATGCATAACCCCAGGTGTGTGGTGATCAAAATGCAAACATTTGAACATAAATGAGATGTTTACTTTTTCAGATTTTTTGAACATGTTTATTTACATTAGATCTTATTAAAAAATTGCATCCAAAACATTTTGTTTCCACTTTGGCACCAGGAAAACAATCATTCTCATAAAGTAATATCATATGAGGTTTGTTTAGAGCCTAACTATTTTATTTAAATAAAATGCGAAGTGAGTGAATACACGAACTGGCTGTGCAGTGCTCTAGTTTATGAAAAATTGTAGCACAAATACGAAATGAACTCCATGCAATGAAACCAGATCGTATTGATACTATAGGTGGAAATATACCCATTTTGATATGTGAGAATGGCCCTTGATAGGTCAATTTCCTTTGAGAATTGTGAGAAATTGGGAAAAAAAATAGAAATTGTGAAATGAGAATGGTCAGAAAATTAGTGAGAATAGCTCTGGATTTTTGCTGAGACTTGAGAATTGGGTATGGCATATTCTTCCTTCATACTAATTAAGGTTGTCAAAATTTGATTCCTTGTTTCAGATTTTTTCCTGTCGCGTTTGGCAGGAGGGGGTGGGGGGTGGGGGTCGGGGGTGGGGGTGGGGTCCAGATATTAAAACAAAATGGTTTCTTATTTTTGGGCAGATTAAAAAAAGGGCCCAAAATATTGGGTCAAGTGGAAAGTAACAAAAAAAAATCTACATATGCTTGTATATTAAAATGAATTTTATTGATAATTTCTTCGTTTAGATGTAAACATTTGATGCATATATTAATGTGACAATAAAACAATTACTAATGCCATTAAATCTTTACGGTGGCAAGTTCACTTTTTGAATGTAGAATGTCTATTACGGGAGTATCAATATCTATCTCAACACCATGATATGAAATTTTAGTACACTGGGCCTCTTGAAGACTTGGATAAGGCTGTTTACAGAGATGTAGCTAAGTTTTTGGTAATTGGGGCCAAACCCCCCAACGCACCCACACCCACTTGCAAAAATGTGGCCAAATGTGGGGCTACCATTTTTAAAATATTACACGAGAAAATAGGAAAATTCCAGTGTTGGTCTCGGTCATGCAATCAAATGGAGAACTTGCTCTGGCTAAAGCTTCACATCTCTGTTAGTAACCTACAGGTTACCGGTGTGTATGGATGAATAGGGATATTATGTACCTTCAATTTTACACCCCAAAATATATTGCATGACCACTTTTCCAATGAGCTACTGAACTTTAAATGCCAGACAATGAAAATATGCTGTTCTCACAGGAATAATGCTTAAGTGAAATATAGAACAAGTTATGTAATTTTACAACTAGAAATGAAATGAAACCGAGACTTACGTGTATAACATGCATGACTAAACTTTAGGTGCGAATAATGATAAAGTTGTTAAATTTAATTAAATGCACAAGTTGAATATCTTTTGCAACCCTGATTGTTCATATTACATTTTGAATGTATACTAGTATCTACATAATAATTAGAAATTCTCTGCTGAAATATATGAGTACTGTTTAACGACTCGAACAAAACAATTACCCTGGCAGACTCAACAGTTTACCCTAAAATGTAATTAATATGTAAATATACATTATATGATTAACATAGTATGTCAGCAACAGTTGTACAAAGGCTGTTTTTGGCAGAAGCGAGAACTGGCTGACAAGCTCACGGTGTTCAATCAATCTCCAGTTTTTGTGAGTTATAAGCAGTTTTTGTGAGGAAAATGTTTCCTTTTGAAATCGACGGTTTGGATTTTCCACTGTAAACGGTCTAAAAACCATTTCTGAGCACAATTTTTGCCGTCCATGCACTATAAGAATACTTCTGGCACATACTGATGCGATTTATTTCAACTCACATGGGCTGGTTTCTGCTGCTAAGTCTGCAATACATGACCATGACTTCAAAATTGAGGTCATCTGATAAAAATAACGAATATAGATAAAGACGTGATTCAGGCAAAATATGAATGAGAATGTATCTCAAACTTGATACAAAAACAGATTACACTAATCCCATGCTTTTTAAAATCACATAACTGGCCAAAATTACAAAATGATTTTCAACTCCTCACAAAACTGTTGATTGTACATTTCTCAGATTTGGAGACTCTGCTAAATATAGAAATTAATAATATAGAAGCAATACATATAGTTACATGCCTGCCCAACAGGGCTTAACAAATCAATAAATGGCACACGGATAGTGGACAGACAAGAACGAGGGTCTTCAATATTTGACAGACGAAAAGCCCAAGTTGAAAAAAACACATCACAAATAGATAAGAATAGTGCATGGACGGCAAAAAATTTTGCCATGTTTTGAACATGTGGAAAACAACCGTACAAAGTGCATTCTCCTCACAAAAAGTTGTAACTCAGCAAAATCTGGAGAAATTAAACACCGTGAAGCTGAGCTGTACAATCATTGCCATGTGACCAACAAACGTATTAAATCAAGAATAGATAAAAGCCATTTTTTTGCCATGTTAAAGTTGTCCAGTACATTCACAATGTCCAGATTCACAATTGTTGACTGTCCTGTATAATACTGCATATATACATTGTATGCTGAATACATATTGGTCAATTCCTATACTGCCCGTTCCTTCACACCCTCCCAACACTGTCCTTCTGACACCTTCCCAATACCATCTAGTGACCCTGTTCTCACACCTTCCAACACTATCACATCACTTCCCCTTTCACCGACCCCTGATCCCCCTCCCACCCCCTGACATCTAGTGACCCCCCCACAACTTCCAACACTATCCTCTCCCCCTCCACCCCCCCTTCAGGCCCCCCTCCCCCCCCAGACCCCCTGACACTGCCCCCCTCACGCCTTGCCGATGCTGGACAGTGTCTCCCCGATGCTGCCCATGCTGACGGCGTACACTTTGACGACGATGAAGAACACCACGGTGAGTCCGACCACGAAGAGCATGCCGAAGAAGAAGAGGACGCGGTCGACCACCAGCGCCAGCTGCTCCCACTCCACCTATAAACACAACGGCGGTATCGGTTCAGATTTATATGTGTGACACTACTACTCACATTTCAACAAAACTTGACGTTGTGGCTCGCTTCACGGAGCCTTCAACCGAAGTGACAAAATAGGTGGATTAGTCACTGGCGCCGATTCCAACAGGTGGCATTCCTGTCGGACAGCAGATGGAGGAAAGCCGGAGGGATGCTCCTGCCTTGGTTGAGGTTGAGCTTGGGCTTGTTTTGGAAGATCTTGAGAGCTTCCACAATCTTACGATGATGGAGGTTGTCTTCTCTACCGATGACCGCAGCTACGTCGCCCTTGAACCAAGGCAGGAGCATCCCCCCGACTTTCCTCCATCTGCTGTCTGACAGGAACGCCACCTGTCGGAATCGGCCACCTATTTTGTTACTTCAGTCGAAGGTCCCGTGAGCAGTCATCATCCCAGTATGGGGATCTATATTTAAAACTATGTTATGTACTGAACTGATATTTTGCAAAATTGGATGCATTCATCATGGAGTACTTCAATTTGCCATCTGAGCATGATAGTTTGATATTTGGGCCGGTGTTCTTCTGATTGGCTAAAGTTTTGAGACAGCTTCCAGCGTAACCAAGACCTTTGAAAGGGGTGGGGGTGCGGAGGGGGGATATCTTCAATAACTGACCAATTGAATAACGAGCTCGACATAGATGCTTGGGTTCTGACCTTGTTTGCGATGAGGATCTCGTCATCGGAGTCATCGGCGGTGTCTCGGCTGAGCTGAGACCCGGACGTGGTGACGCTCTCGGAGTCGCTGACGGCGTAATGATCGCCGGCCGTCGGCAACACGTCACCATTCGTTAGCTCAGCTGCAGCACGAAAACACAGCAGAACCTCTTAATTAAGACCACCCAAAGAGAGGCTGGTACACGTACTGTGCAATAGCTACGATAGATAGGGGACATACCAATAACCTCGTGAAAATGGATCTGCCGAAGAGATCTACCTCAGAAAGTTTTGAAACTCTTTGCAATTGAAATAGTCAGTATGTCAACTTCCAAACAACCTTGGATAAAACACAAAGAAAATGTGGGACTTGGTATACTATACTGTGCTATTAAATACTACTTGTAATGGCCATGGCGGGATGCGAACTCCCGACTTCAAGGTTATGAATCATTCCAAGTTTCAAGTGCACAAACTTGTGACACAAAGACAGGCGAGGTTGGAACACGTACTGCTGGGGTGGACCCCGTTATACTGTACACATACTGTGCTGGGGAGGACCCTGTTATACTGTACACGTACTGTGCTGGGGTGGACCCTGTTATACTGTACACATACTGTTATACTGTACACATACTGTGTTTGCTGGGATGGACCTTGGCCGAGGCGCTGCGGCGCTGACGGCGCTCCCTCATGGTGTGCAGGTGAACATCCACGCAGAAGACACGTGCCAGGCAGCCGAACCTACAGACAGTCAGATAGAAAACAGTGCTATTTTTTTAAACATTTATCATAGGCAGATCCAGGGGGCAGAACCCCCCCCACCTCGCCTCGCTCCTTTTCCCACCCAAACCTACAGCCAGTTTTTATCGATTTTAACATGCATTTTTAACATTTACCATCATCACGCTTCACGAAACCCATTCAACCAGTACGAACCCCATTGAAGCAAAAAATTTTTTTTCAAAACCTGGATCTGCCATTGTTTATCAAAGCATTTCAGCTCTAAAGAGCCCTAGTCATAACATATTTACAGTTGAGGACATTCAGCTGTGCACATTTAAAGTAGTGGCTTGGACTGACGAAACTAAAAAAAAAAGATAAATCAAGTGTTGTGATTTGAAGATTCATGTTGATCTCGCTATCGTTATGGCTAGGGTTGGTACTAGGCGAAAGAATATGGTTAGCCAGGTTTATTTTTTAAGTTTTTGTTTTTCAGACTATGGTTTGTGAGGTCCAGGATTAAGACTATGGTGAGGTTTTTGGCATAGAGTAAGACATTTAAGTGGGGTCCGTTGGTTAGTGTTGGTATAAATCATGTTTTATGATCAAAGAAACCCTAGATCATTAACCTATTTAGTTAGGGAACATGTACCCTACAAAACCAAAAACAAAAAATAAATCAAGAATTGAAATTTTAGGAGTGTAAAGGTGCTAGGTTTAGATTAAGACTACTGGTTGGCTAGGTTGTTAGGTTTAAGTGTTATGGTCCACGCAGTGAGGTTTAGGATTATGGCTAGTGTTAGTATTAGGTGTAGTGTTGGGTGCAAGGCTGAGGTTAGCATTAGGTGTAGTGTTGGGTGCAAGGCTGGGGTTAGCATTAGGTGCAGTGTTGGGTGTAAGGCTAGGGTGTAGGTGTAGCCGACTGACCAGACGGCCTTGGTGCAGGCAGAGACGGGGCGGTACGGGTGGTGGTGGTGGATCGTCAGCACCAGGATGGTAATCACCAGCGACAGCATCGTGAGGAACATGCTCAGCACGATGTACACGGCTGAAAGAGACAACAATAAGGGACCATTCAGTATTATGACAGCGTGGGGTAGGAGGACTTTCCGAAAATGCTGCGAAAAAATTAATAGCCGCCCCCCCTCAAATCTCTGTGAAAAAAATTGGTAACCCCCTCGATTTCATGTGATAAAAATTGATGACCTTAACAGTTAACGCAATTATTGTCAGTTAACCCTTATCCTATTTGATGGATCTCCATTATATATAAACAGTAAATTTTAGTACAGAATCTCCAATAAATAGGGGTAAATTTTATGTGAAAAAATTGATAGGCCCCCCTTCACCCTGTCATAAATACTGAATGGTCCCTAAGACAGACCCACGTGACTTCAAAGTCATGTGAATATAAATCTCTTATGTATAATTATTACACTTTTTGACATCGTATTGTATACATGTACCATCTACCATGCCACTGTTGTTGTTTGCAAAGTGTCTAAGCAAACGTCTTTTAAAAACACAACGACTAATGTCTTTACTCTAAAGTCAACATTGTGTTACATTCATTGTATTCCATTACTTTTCTTGTTACAACACTGTACATTATTAATGGTATGTTTATTCACTGTATTCTATATTATTTAACAGTTTTATTCGTTGTATTTTATATGTTCTTGCTGTTGAGGCTTGACAATAAATGAAATAAATTTGAATATGCAACCGTAACGCTGACTGGAAATTACATTAACAATGGTTGCTATCGCTGACTGGAAATTCACAGACAGGAAATTCATGTTGCTAAGGGTAGTTAGGGATTGTTGCTTAGCAATTGTTGCTATGACTGACTTCGTAGTTCAGCAAGTGATAACAACCGTTGCTAATCAACGGTGCAACCGTTCCTATCACTTGCTGAACTACAACATACACTAATATTAATTATTATGAATTTGAATATGATTTTAATTTGATTTGATCTATCTAATGTCTCTGGTGGAAATATACTGAGGCCCTTTTCAAAGGAAAATTCTTTTTGCCTTGTTTAACCAGATTCTAAAAAGTGCAGATTTGAGATTTTCCCCAGAAAACAGGCGTATTAAGATTTTTTTTGGTAAAAGAGAGATCTTTAAAATATTGTCACGATCTAAACATTCAATTTAAAAAAAGAAATAGATGTTGAAATGAAACAAACAAACCCACTGATATAGGGGATGCTGTAGCCTGAGCGCGGCATGATCTCGGACACCATGAGCAGCATCACGGAGTAGGACAGCAGTACCGTGATGGAGAACGAGATCTGGAAACACAGCACGGTTATGCATAGGCAGATCCAGGTTTTCGGAAAAGGGGGGTCACACTTAAGGAAAAGAGGGGGCGCACTTACGGGATTTCATGAAACCCTATGAAAATGAAGTATTTTGGTGGGAAAAGGGGGTGGGGCGCACCCCCTGGATCTGCCTATGTTACGGATAGCACTATACATTGGGAGTGAACCGTATGCGGTCAGAAGCAACACTAGGGTAGATGTTTAGGCTGGAGTCAGTAGAATCCTGAGGTTAACATCAGGGTGAGCTCAGCATTGTAGATGTGGTTAGCATCAGGATTAAGGCGAGTATTATAAATACCTTGTCTGAGGCAGGTGACAACAGACGCAGCATCATAGACCATTACGGGCCGTTGAGTAGTTTCAGGGTTTAACTTTAGAATAATTTTCCCATCAGAGAGATAGGATGATGTTAGGTCAGGGCTGGCACTAGGGTTACAATATAAGTTATCCCCTTCACTTTCTCACTTGATGCAGGGTGCACCACATACACCATTATTGAGAGCGTAGATTCAGTGGTAGGATCAGAGAAACCTTACGGGTAGTGTTAGGGCTAATATTAGCGTTTCTAACTGCTATGGATATTGAATATTTAGTTACTCGTCCTTAGTTCCCTTCATATTAAAACATGCATACAGAATACAACTCCTTTGCCCATTTGCCAAAATCTTAGACTGACTTTGATAGGCTGCAGTTTGAATATCATCTAGCTATGCTGAGAAATTTAGACGGTGGCTGCTTCTGAGTGCAATGATCTGAGATTTCAATAATTCTTTTAAATGATATTCCTGACAAGATAAGCCCTGACAAGAGTCAGCCGTATCTCAACAGTAGAGTGAGGGTGAGCATGGGGGTGACCTTCTCTCCGGACGCGGGGGGCAGCACGTAGACCATCATGGACAGCACGGAGATCATCACGGTGGGCAGGATCACGTTCGTCAGGTAGAAGATGGGGATGCGCGTCAGCTTCAGGCTCAGGCTCACCTTAACCAAATATTGCAAGTGGTCACAATAGTAGAATGCCTATTATGGGTAATGAAGAATAAAACATTGGAGGATTCTATCTCCATCTCCACAATAGAGCAACAATGCATAGGACTCAAACCCTGGGCCACTACCACTGTGGCACCTATTCACCATGGAAGCACATAAGGATTCATGTTTATTTTTTACATACTGTTCAAATGTGCCATCTTTGAAACTTTGGACAATTTTAACAAATGTCTACAAAAACATAAATGAGCAGTATTTAAAAATAGATGACACATTACCGGGATATATATGTTCATACATTTCAAACAGAGTAATGGTTTGTCTCCCGGCTTATAAAAAAAACCTTCGCTCCCTGCTACTGACCATGGCTGAGGCTGTGTCCATCTATCCGGTCACCTACCATGGGCGCGGCTGTGTCCAGTCCCAGCTCCCGCAGCCAGCGGTCATCCATGACAAAGTCCTCCCGAGACACGGCCGCCTCATCCAGGATCCACTCGACGTTTCCGCCGTCAGAGAACAGGTTCCGTGGCACAGCCGCCTGCAGCGCGAGGCTACGCTTTAGAATGCTACACGTGGAAGCTTTTTACTACATTTAGTTTTAGCAGGAATTTATTCCTGGTTTTAGTAATAGTTTATTTAAAAGAAAAACCATATATATCTTAAATGTGGTGTGACTTGTTTGATTGCTCTTTGATAGCAGATTTAAAGGCTTCCAGGGAGAAGGAAAAAAAAACTGCCACATTACAAAGGAGGCCTTTTTAAAATAGAGGTGTGTCTAAACGGGGACGTCAATTGCAAAAAAAGAAAAAGAAAACAGAAGTCCCAATATGCACTCGAGCCTCAATTCCAGACTCATTTCCGGTGCTATAGATCAGATGTACACCAAGCGCGAATATTGGGCCTTTTATACACTCACATTTTCATAGCTCATTACATACAAATGTATTTTTTCTCTTGCCATTTCTAAGTTTTGGAGCAGACGCAAAAAGCACTACGTTTAACCTGCATCTCCCCAAACCCCTTCGCACATTTGGACATGAGGAAAACGGGAATTTGCGCGAATTCCCGACCACCACCTGCAAGCACTAAAACATGGACCTTCTAGTGAAAGTAAAAAATGCGAAGGTAGTAAGGGATCATTCATAAATGATGTCTACTCATTTTTTACCATTTACCCCCCCCCCCCTCACACACACACACACACACACACCCTTTGTCACCTTTCATCATCTTTGCCGTCTGGTAAGTGACGTCATCTTTGCCCCCACCCACCCACCCCCGCGACATGGTTTCGCAAAGACATTTGACATTGATTTAACTGTGCCGTTATATAAATACAATTAAATATAGATATATGTCCATAATTTAGACATAATTTTACAAATGTATTCAGGATATAAAGCAAACATGGCAATGTGATTTTCAGCTTGTAGATGTGTCACAACTCACTTAACATGTCAGAAAGTAAGTTCAAATACTGTTAAATAACTACAATAATTCCCCCTAAAGGTGACATCACCCAAGTGCTAGACCCCCCCCGCCCCCCGGCAACTTTCGTTATTTTTCGCCCCCCCCCCCCCCGCTTGGTGACGTCATTTGTGAACGATCGGCTGAGGCTGTGTATATATTACATTATGTGTATATATATGTATATATTACTCGACACTAGCTTTTGTATTTGTTTGAGAAATACCGTTATAATTTGAAAAGTCTCAATGAGCTCTTTTAAATGTTGGCTTTAGAAAATTTTGAGCCATTGGATCTCGAGATATATGTAAAAACAACATTCCTGCTTTGATTTAACAAAACAGTCAATTTTTCACTCGAAATATGAACACTTTCGGGTTGAGTAGGTATATACCGTTTGAAAACCCTTGAAAAGCTCTTTCCAAAAGTGTGCTTAGATATGTTCTCACTTAATAGTGTTACAGCTATATTATAACATAAAGCGAATTATTTTTCGGGTATTTTCTAAGTGAGGACCACAGATTAGTTAAACAGTTTAAGTAATCTGTGTGAGGACCCTCTTTTTAATTATTGGGAATGCCCCCACCCACCCCCACCCCTTTCCCCTAGTCTCGATGCCCATTTTGATCTGCCCTGTATTATGAGTGGCTGTGTTATTATAGTTGCAAAGCTTCATTTTTTCCCCACCAAACACGTGCCAGGTCGTTCCCATGGCAACAAAACAAAGCCCAGTGATCGGGTACAAACTCCTCGGCTTCACCAGTTTGCCGATCACGGGGACGCGGAGGTAGACAACTGGACGTCACGCCTGGTTACACACTGAAGGGTGCAATAAAAGCTCGCCAAACGCCGTCACGGACCAGTGCACGGCTCAGCAGGGATCTGAGAGCCGACCATGATACTGTATCAATTAATATGAGGTGATGAAGTGTAAGATCGATGTTGATGGGAGGTAAAGAAAATAGTCCCAACAGTACAACCTTGCCATGGGGACAGGAAGCCTCGCTACATGGACCACCGTACAGACATATCGTATTTATTGATACAATCCAGCAGTTACCGTGACATGATATTACGCGTGACTTGTGATTTGTCATTTTATTTTATTAATTAAGCTGTAATGCATTTAAGTAAGTTATATATATTTGCTAACTTAACAAAACTATTCCTCGTTACTATACAGACTGAGGATAAGAGCGAATTAATTACATAGATTATTATTTCTAATTAAAACAAGAAACAGTTTCTTTGATATGGAACCCACTCTTTTTAAAAGATGGCATTTAACTGTAATTATCGTCTAGTCAATTAACCATTTTATAATGTGAGTTTTAACAAAAAGTGTTGAATAAATGAGGTATGGTGCTAGGGATTTTGTATCTATGTGTATATGTATTTTTTTTATTCTATTGTTTTATGGGGACTCGAAGAAAAAGTTATTGATTATATCAACATTTTAAAAGTTGAAGACTGACCCGCCAAAGAAAAAATCTATTCCTCCACACCCAAAAAAGAATTTTTAAAGAATATACCGTAGCATGATAAAAAAAGTTCAGCGGACAACGAAAAATGAAAAGTTGGATGAATCAGAAAAGACGATGTCCCCAGTATCATTATTTATAATCATTCCCTTATATTCTTTCAAAAGACACTTATATTTCTTGCCCTGTTTTTTTGTTTGGGGTTTTCCCGCCAAAAAAACAAAA
>CM032663.1:4942761-4955888 GCA_019095985.1 Streblospio benedicti
ACCAGTTTTTCGTTAGTTAACCCTTGCTTTTTTTGGCCCCTTTTTTTTTTTTTTCCAAAAAGGTTTTGAAAGAAAAAAAAATTTTGATTTGGGTTAAATATTAGGCGTACATAAAAATATTTGATTAGGTCCGCACAGACACCACACCCGTAGAGAAAACTTTCTAGAGATATTTAAAGGAATTTAGAGATAAAAAATTCTCAAAATGTCTTTGTTTTTTTATTTTAGTATAAAGAACATTCATTTCCCTTTTTAAAAATGTAGAACACTTTAGGGGTTTCGGGAATAGGATTTGGTTTATGGACCATACAAAGATCATACAAAAAGACTATAAAAAAATTCAGTCAACGTTAATTTGCCTGTACCGAAATTGTATACACGATCTTTTGTATGGTCCATAAACAAATTCTATTCCTGAAATTAAAGTGGTACTTGCATTTTTTAAAAAAAAGGAACAAACAATTACAGAGCACACAGGTTTGTTCGATAATTTGACCTTTATTTGACACAGTCATAATTATCATAAGAATATTTTTATCACAGAAAGATCATGAATTATAATGAAAGTTACATGGAAATGATTAGGATCCACGTTGTTATGGCTCAAGTAACAGATTAGAACGTCTAGGGGTATGATCAAATTAACACTGGGAATTTAGTGGTTAAATTTTACAATTATTTATTTTTATAACACAACTCAAATACCTGACTCGGTTTCAATAAAAAAAAAATCTACAATAATGAATTATTGATAATACAAATGTCTAAATAAATAAAAAAATACTTTACACAAGATTGCTGTGAATGTTCTGACACAATCTGGACGCTTGAAATTACTGTCCATTCCCAAACGTTTTCACTCCACAAAATGTCCCTCAGAAATGCTTGCTTTACAAAGTCCAATCCAAAGTTTCCCAGCGGCTTTCAGCTCGTCTGGCCCAAATGAGATGATATCTCCAAAACAATGCTCTGTGAGCTTTATCAAGTCTTCAAAGTTCCAATAACAAAGTTTTCAAACAAATGCTTCTCAGAGCAACAATTTACAAATTCAAACTTAATGACAAGGATGCATGAAATATCAAACTTGATGGCAAAGATGCATGAACAAATCAAACTCTTCAAAACTAATTCACAAACTGAAACTCCACAAACTATGCTGCTTTTATATATGCTCTAAGGTCTAGAACAATCCACATTATTCTTAACAAATTATGTAATGCAGCGAGAACATTCCAGAGTGTAAACAAAAAATAATAACATAAACCTTTGTTTCTGGAAACCTCCGACGTACCAGATAGTACATGCATACTACTAACATCAATAATACATCAATAATATTGATTTACCAATCAACATCTTTGGTAACATGACATAACCATATCACTATACAATTAACATTTATGTTTCTTTATTTACGACCTAAACACGTCACAACGTGGACCCTATTGTACTGATTGAGGTGTTTTGGTTAATGTATTGATGGGGTTTAAAAGTGGTCTCAATAAAGAGGCGGTCTCTTAAGGAAAGTCCTGCAGTGACCTCACAAGCTGTATATGGCTGCGGTGATCTTTTCAAATGCTTCCAGGGAGAAGGAAAAAAATGCCACATTACAAAGGGAGGCCTTTTTAAAATAGAGGTGTGTCTAAACTGGGGACGCCAATTGCAAAAAAAAAAAAAACAGAAGTCCCAATATTCACTTCGTGAGCCTCAATTCCAGACTCATTTCCGGTGCTATAGATCAGATGTACACCAAGCGCGAATATTGGGCCTTTTATACACGCACATTTTCATAGCTCATTACATACAAATGTATTTTTCTCTTGCCATTTCTAAGTTTTGGAGCAGACGAAAAAAAGCACCTTAACCTGCATCTCCCCAAACCCCTTTGCACATTTGGACATATTGAAAACGGGGAATTTGCGCGAATTCCCGACCACCACCTCAAGTTCTAAAACCTGGACCTTCTAGTGAAAGTAAAAAATGCGAAGGTAGTAAGGGATCATTAATAAATGATGTCTACTTATTTTTTTGGCCATTTAACCCCCACACACCCTTTGTCACCTTTCGACATCTTTGCCGTCTGGTAAGTGACGTCATCTTTGCCCTACCCCCCCCCCCGCGACATGGTTTCGCGATGACATTTTTGACATTGGTTTTAACTGTGCCGTTATATAAATACAATTAAATATAGATATATGTCCATAATTTAGACATAATTTTACAAATGTATTCAGGATATAAAGCAAACATGGCAATGTGATTTCAGCTTGTAGATATGTCACAACTCATAACATGTCAGAAAGTAAGTTCAAATACTGTTAAATAACTACAATAATTCCCCTAAAAGGTGACATCACCCAAGTGCTAAATCCCCCAGGCAACTTTCGTTATTTTTCGCTCCCCCCCGCTTGGTTTACGTCATTTTGTGAACGATCGGTAAAGGTTGCATATTTATACTGCTGAGGCTGTGTATATATTACTCGACACTAGCTTTTGTATTTGTTTGAAAAATACCGTTATAATTTGAAAAGTCTCAATGAGCTTTTTTTAAATGTTGGCTTTAGAAAATTTTGAGCCATTGGATCTCGAGATTTATGTAAAAACAACATTCCTGCTTTGATTTAACAAAACAGTCAATTTTTCACTCGAAATATGAACACTTTCGGGTTGAGTAGGTTATACCGTTTGAAAACCCTTGAAAAGCTCTTTCCAAAAGTGTGCTTAGATATGTTCTCACTTAATAGTGTTACAGCTATATTATAACATAAAGCGAATTATTTTTCGGGTATTTTCTAAGTGAGGACCACAGATTAGTTAAACAGTTTAAGTAATCTGTGTGAGGACCCTCTTTTTAATTATTGGGAATGCCCCCACCCACCCCCACCCCTTTCCCCTAGTCTCGATGCCCATTTTGATCTGCCCTGTATTATGAGTGGCTGTGTTATTATAGTTGCAAAGCTTCATTTTTTCCCCACCAAACACGTGCCAGGTCGTTCCCATGGCAACAAAACAAAGCCCAGTGATCGGGTACAAACTCCTCGGCTTCACCAGTTTGCCGATCACGGGGACGCGGAGGTAGACAACTGGACGTCACGCCTGGTTACACACTGAAGGGTGCAATAAAAGCTCGCCAAACGCCGTCACGGACCAGTGCACGGCTCAGCAGGGATCTGAGAGCCGACCATGATACTGTATCAATTAATATGAGGTGATGAAGTGTAAGATCGATGTTGATGGGAGGTAAAGAAAATAGTCCCAACAGTACAACCTTGCCATGGGGACAGGAAGCCTCGCTACATGGACCACCACACAGACAGACGTATTTATTGATATAATCCAGCATTTACCGTGACATGATATTACGGGTGACTTGTAATTTATCATTTTATTTTAATAATTGAGCTGTAATGCATTTAAGTAAGTTTTATATATTTGCTAAATTAACAAAACTATTCCTCGTTACTATACAGACTGAGGATAAGAGCGAATTAATTACATAGATTATTATTTCTAATTAAAACAAGAAACAGTTTCTTTGATATGGAACCCACTCTTTTTAAAAGATGGCAACAAACTGCATTTCGTCTAGTCAATTAACCACTTACGTTGTGAGTTTTTAATACTCGTAATATATGAGGTGTGGTGCTACTATTTTGTATCTATGTATATGTATATTTTTTATTCTATTGTTTTATATGGGCTCTAATGCATGTATTGATTATATATGTATTCTATGTCTGAAGACTGAAATAAAGAAATAAATAATCTATTCCTCCACACCCAACTTAGTCTCGGTCAACCCAGACCATTCCCTTACTTACTTTCCGTCACAACGAAAATGACAATGATTAATTTCAACACAAAGAGTGTTAATAAAATAGAAATATGGCTTTTGTGTTCTTTCAAAAGATACTTATATTTCTTGCCGTGTTTTTGTGGCTTTCCGCATCAAACCGCAGTTTTAACGTGTGCAAGAACTGCCTGAGATGGGAGAAACACCCTCTGCTGGGTGAGGACGGTGGAGGCCAGGCAGGAAGAGACACCAAAGTCCCTGTGAAAGGCCCTATGGAAGGTTGGATTGATGCCATGGGGCTGGAACTCCATGGAGAACCCAATCCTCTAAAAGCACACAACAGATATCACTGGAGACCCTGCCTGTGGAGGCATGGACCGTATTCAAAAACCACCTAATGAAGGTCTCTGGAGGCCCCATGGAAGCGGGGACAATACTAAATCCACACCCGGGAGGCGTCGCTGGAGACCTTATCCGGCATGTGGAGGTAGCAACCACCTCCCAAAGACAAGCAGAGAACGACCCTAGGTACCATTTCCTGGAAGCCTAGCACCAGCCTCCAAAGGCAAACAGTGAATGGCCCAGCAGCCAGCCTCCAAAGACACAACAGAGACGCCGCTGGAGACCAGCATCTTCAGGCCACAACCACACGCTGGAGCTTCACGACCCTGGTACTGGCGTGAGCTGGACATGGGACCTGCTGCTGGGGATGGAGGTCTGCAGGTGTGTGATCATCGTGGGCAAAAAAACTGAGCAGGCGGACAGGCACCATGATCAAACAGGCAGCAATGAAGCTGGGATCTCTGCAGGTCAGAACATAGTTCTTTTTCACTGCTATATAGTATAACTCACCATCAAGTTCCTAGACCAATACGACTCATGATAGTTGTTTTTCCTACACATAAGCGTGACTTCACTCATAAGAATCGCATGAAATTTCTCAATTTCACCAGTCTTTTCAAATTTGGCCCTGTCAGTGTAAACTTACTCCAATAACCAGCTATGTAAGAAAGTTGTAAAGTGACAATCATGTAAGTTTAGACTGCAGCTCATGTAACATATCGTGTCCACACGTGCAATAGCTGGTTGTGATCGTGGAGTCCGTGCTGACGCGAGAGTCCCCGCTGGATGTGGAGGCGCTGGCCCGGTCCCTGTCCACGCTTATTGTGGAGGAGACAGTGACTTCTACGACTCTACGTGGTGCTGTGAGGGGAGCTGTAGTGTGGGGAAGACGTGTGGGAGAGCGTGCTACAGAGTGGGTGTAATTGCGACAAGAGCAGTGTGCTTTATCATGAATATGTTAAAGATCCTCTGTTGGCTGTTAAATATTTAGGTAGAGTGTGTTTAGATTTGCAGAGTTGTTATAAAATGAAATATTTGTAAATTTTTTACTTTTATTGTTTATGTTCATTTTTTGTGCTTAGATGAATAGAGTATTACTATTTGTTCCCATTATTTTCTAATTAATTTATGGGAAACAATAGAATATTTATCTTCATACTTACTTAATTCTTATATGATGTGAAAGGAATGTAAAAAGTTCATTTTTGTGAATAAAAATCTAGACAATAGATAGTTTTAGTCTGTAGTGTTCTACACGTTAATGCTGGTAAACAAGCTGTAATTATTACTAATCTTCAATTCCAAATAATCTGAAAACATCTAGGGGTAGTGACAGTTCTAAAGGAAATGAAAATTATTAGACTAAGAGTAGATCAATTATATTAATTGCACAGCAGAGACGACACTGTTGTTGCCAATTTAAAAAACTTTCTTTCACATCATTATCTCAATGCATTAATGAAATAGAATCATTTATATGGCCCAGGAAATTCTAAACCAAAAATGTTAAATGCTGATGTTTTGAGGGTTTTAGGGGTATATCAAATTTATGGAATCCTTATACTATAGTATTTAACACTTTGATTATCACTAGATGTTTTGAGGGTTTTATGGGTATACAACACCAAATTTGAATACCATTTTTGTTTGTTTTTAACAATTACAAATAGGTAAAAACGAAATCTTTTATGTCTATGAGGTCCCAGTCACAAGATCGCGAATTTCGCAGCTCACACAGATTTCCTGAGCTGGCATCACGGCTTTCCTACTCCCAGACCTACCCATGATCAAACCCATACTCATGACCGAATGTTAATTTTTGTGATGGGGTACCTCCTCTAAATAGTGTCCCTTTAAGAAATCTGCTGCAGCAGTATTTGTTATGCACACACACGCGCACGCGCGCACACACGCACGCACGCACACACATGTATATGGCTAACAAATGTTCATTGCCATCAAAATCTCACTCAAATACATATTAGAACCTCTCAATTATGCCAACCCAGGAACTGACCTCAAGTGGTATCAACAGCTATGTAGTTTCTTCATGAACATACACTATGGTTTCTTAATGAATTGTAAGTACCGTCAGATATGGTCTTATTATGGATGTGTTCTCAATAACCAGGTGGTCTTAATTAGAGGTTTTACTGCATTTGACAATGAGAACTCCTCTTGCCGCCATCGACCACATTCTACAACTTCCCCGGCCCTACTTTCTGCCGGATTTGACTTGTATAACTCCTGATGACGTCACACCATTACCAGAACAATACATAGAATACTGTAGAACCTCTCTATTGGGACCACTTCTATAATAATAACAACACTTTCTTGCATTCCCAACCTAAATGCCATAATCATGTGCCGTAATGAATAAGTTAATGAGTAATTCCCGTTTGTTACGTAATTGTTTTTTTTATAGAGAAACTACCGTAAAAAAGAAGCAACCTCCCAGACCCGTAAAAGGACCACCTCTGTTTTGAGGCCACCTGGGGCCAGTCCACAGAGACGGTGTTGTCATTGAGGTAGCGGTGTCTGCCATGCGTAGTGGGCAAGATAGTGGGTGCTGTCAATGCGCTATGTCCAAGTTAAACAAGCAGAGGATGACCTGGCAGATTACAAACACTGGACCATTGATATGTCCACATGGACTACCCGTACTGATAAACATTCAATACACATTGTCTCCATACACCCTGCCTGGTAATCACAGCAATATCACCGGGGTAAAGCAGTAAGGGTAACTACGGGAATTACCCCAACAAGATGGAGGCATAGTCCGTCGATTCAAATGTTTTTCTGTTGATTATTTAAATTCCTGCTATTATTATTATTATTATTCATTTGTTAGGTATGTGTCAGTAAAAGGTGTGTATAATTAGGCTACACATGTGGAACACATGTCAAACTCTTCAATGAGCTCATAAAGCAGGTTTTAATTTTGTTATCATGTTGTGGATAACGCCTGACTTAGTTTTATTTTGCAAAACAACAACAAAGGTCGGGATTTAACCACAACATGATGACAAAATTAAAACCTGCTTTACGAATCGTTGATTAATACCCTTTAAACCATGAATGTTAGTTTCACAAATTCAAATAATCAACAGAAAAAAAAATGATTTGACAGACTATGCCTCCATCTTGTTTGGGGGTAACTCCCAAAGTTACCCCTACTGCTTTAATCTGGTGAATATATAGGAACTCAACTGTGCGGTTGTTATGAATGAGGTAGCCTGAATATATCGGTAGTAATAGTAGAAGCTGCAACAGCCGGGTATATCTGACCCCGGCTGAGCCGACCAGTGAGACCTTGTATGACTGTACAGGACAAACAGCGGACAATACACTAGAGGGACTTCATCACGCGTCACCGAGTCACTAATGCAATCACTGAACGGGCATATATTTTTTATCTGCACTGTACGTTGAGTTGCTACATTCGGGAGACTTGCTGTATTTAGGTGAATTGCTACAAAGTAAAACATAGCAGCGTCCACGGCTGGTATATTAGATATATAGCAGGTGGTGAGTTCAAGTAGCGTGTAGTGGCAACTAGCAGTATTGATCCTTTTAAAGCGCCTGAGTTGTGTTTGACCACAGTGTGAGCATTTGGTTGGACGTGGTGTGTCTGTTTAGTTGAACGTTTGTTTGAATGAGTGTCTAAGTGATTGAGTGTATGCTTGATTGGGTTTTTGTCTAGTTGAGTTTCTGTTTGGTCGAGTGACTGTCCAATTGAGTGTCTGATTGATTGATTCGATTGATTTGATTCGATTGATTTGATTTGATTGATTGATTGATCGATTGGTTGATTCAGTGTCCGATTGTTTGACAGATTGGCTGGTCGGTGAGCATGTGTCTTTGTGACGTGAATACGGGGTTCTGCGTACACGGATGATTGACTGAGTGAGGGATTGAGTGTCTGCTTGGTTGATTGTCTGAGTGAGTTACTCACGCGTTTTGTCCACAGCGTGAAGTTGACGCTGGAGGCGGCGTATGCAGAGATCAGCTTCACCTCACACACCTGCCACAGGGGACATTATGTTTAATTTTAAAACTCTTGAAAATGCTCATTTGCTAGAGTTATGGAAAATCAAATGTGAAAAATCAAATCAATGATTCATCATCAACTTGTTACAAAAAAGAACCTGCCCCAAACTAAGCACGCACCTGCGAGTCGAAGGGGAAGAACGAGAGGTCAAGGTCACAGAAGGTCGCCCACTTCATGAGCGGCGCCCACGTGACCGTGCCGTCGTACGAGACCGTCACGTGACCCGCCAGGTCCTCGGACAGGTCGCCCGACAGGTCCACGCTGCAACGGGCGGAGGGTTAATTACAGGTTCGTGGACAGGACTTCAGTGTACTTAACAAGTAAAGGGTAAAGCTTTTTCTGAACGGTTACTCATTGAAGAAGGTAGAACATATTCTTCAATTTCTTAATGCTAGAGTAGATTAGAACACGGTCTAAAATAAGCCCAATGTCATGTGGTTGATTTAAAATTATACAAGATTGGCCAGCCAGCAAAACCACCAGGCAGACTGAGAGAAAGCCTGCTAGCCAGCCAACCAGCTAGCCAACCATCCATCCATCCAGCCAGCCAGCCAACCACATAGCCAGCCAGCCAACCACATAGCCAGCAAGCCAACCAGCCAGCCAGCAAGCCAACCAGCCAAACAGACTGACAGAAAGCCAGCTAGCCAGCCACCTAACCAACCAGCTAGCCAACCAGCCAGCCAGCTAGCCAGGCAACTAGTCAATAAGCCAGCCAACCAACCATCCCCTCCACCTCACCTGTTGAACACCTGCAGACTGGGCAGCCACACGTAGCTGGTGGGCAGCACGAGGGAGAAGACGTCGCCGCCGTGCGCCGCCGGGTCCCACGCCAGCAGCTCGTCCACCCACCGCTGCAAGGTCAGAGGGCGGGGTGAGAGGGGGCGGGTTATTGAGGGGGGGGGGGTACAGAGCTGGCAAGCTATGAAGAGGGTTTCTATGCAGAAGGCATCTCTATACAGAGGTGGTCTCTGTACACAGGGAGTCTCTGTACAGAGGTGGTCTCTGTACAGAAGGGGTTACTGATGCAAGGGTATGATGGCTCAGGCTAGGGGCGGACAGTTTGACAGGGTGTGGTCTACAGCAGATGTTCTCAATAGAGGGGTGGTCCTAATGGGAGGGTGTACTGCATTTGACAATGAGAACTCCACTTGGTGCCATCGACCCCATTGTACCCCGGCCCTACTTTCTCCGGACTTGTCTTTAGATCTACGGCTCAATTGGTTGTTTGTAATGTGGAAGTTTGACAAGACTAATGTACTGCCGGGTGTGTCCTAGGCTTTATAGAGGTGGTCAGTTTATAGATACCGTCACTTTATACAGTTGTTCACCTTGTACTCCTCTGCTAGTGCTGCAAATAGGAGGTCAAACAGCTGTAGAGGTGGTCACTTTATACAGGTAGCCACATTATATAAGTGGTCCACAAAGTGTGTAATTACATAATTAACAGCCCTGTAATCAATAGAACCGTGGCATATATAAACGTTTGTCTAATCCATGGATTACGCCGCCGCCGCTTCCGCCGTGGGTGGATTAACAGGCCGCGGTTTCCCACGGCTTGATCACTCACACTGCCGCCTTTACAAGTCATGTTCATACCAACCCCTGGGCCAAGATTTGTCTTTTAGGTGGAAAAAATAATTTGGATTAGACTTACGTCAAATGCAAAATCAATACTCGCTTTTTTCTTTCTTGGCCATGTAAAATCATTGACGTTGGATGTCTCGGCCGAATATTTGGTAGTGGAGCTTCTAATTGGTTTGATTTTTGAGTGGAAGTTCCTCGAATTTAAACTGGTTGTACCACGGCAATATACTGCATATATAGCTGTGAGATACGACGATGCCAGCAGTCCTACTCCGGCCATCGTGTCCACAAGCGATGGTGTATGTCTATGTGTCTTGTCAGTCAGTGGGCGTTTCCAGTTCCTCTGACAACAGCTTTATAGATGCTATAAAATCGGACACTTATCAACACCAACTACGCCTCCTTTTCACCACCACCACAATCCCTTCTATAGTAAATATATGGATCTATGTTGAGTGACTTGTGCACTATAGCATGCAAGACAAGAGGGTAGCATGAAGTTGTTGGTGTATTCTATTGGCATTCTCTGACAGAAACAGTAATGAGCAGCGATACATTATCATGCAAATATCATGAAATTTACTATGCATGTTAATATTCTACACCTGAGACATGAAAGGATGATCAAACTATCAGCAATGCCACTCTCACCCTGATCTTGTCACCAGCTCAAATCGCCCTAACCCCGGGAATCAATTGTGACAGTGTTGACAGGCTGGTTGTCTGGCTGCCAGTCTGTGATTTTGTCTATGATATGTAGGATACATTCACATTCAGTTTCCACTGCACCATGTCTATTAGGCGAGACCTTTATATGAGATAACCGTGACACACACACCTTCCTAGCATTGCTAGTGGCTGCCAGCGTGGGTGACAACATTACGGTGAGAACGTGGTTTAGGGGTCTCAAACAAAAGAAAAAAACTTTTTGCGGGGTTACAGGCCTCAAAATATGGGACACTGCATATCTGGTGCTAATAAATTGTGATGAATACTAATTGTAGGTACACACAGGACAAAATCCATAGAGAGGATGTCTGAATGCCGTGTCAAAATGGTCCCCTTTTTCTCATACTGCCCCCCCATGGGCATACCAATCTGTTACAGGATAAATTATGATGAATACAAAGCACACGCTGACAAATATTGTCAAAAATCAATAGAAAATGTCACAACAACACGCCATGTCCTAGACTGGTGCTCCCTTTTGGGCATACCCGGGGATGTGACGCCGAGACGGCCATTGTTCATCGATTGCCAAATTGTCTCGTCTGCAGATGCCGGATACAAGTGTGGCCTTGCGTATTGCGTGCGTGCGTGCGTGCGTGCGTGAGAAATGATTGCCAAATTCGTGTGTGCCAAGTGCAAGTGTGTGTGTGTGTGTGTGTGTGTGTGTGTGTGTGTGTGTGTGTGTGTGTGTGTGTGTGTGTGTGTGTGTGTGTGTGTGTGTGTGTGTGTGTGTGTGTGTGTGTGTGTGTGTGTGTGTGTGTGTCTGTGTGTGTGTGTGTGTGTGTGTGTGTGTGTGTGTGTGTGTGTGTGTGTGTGTGTGTGTGTGTGTGTGTGTGTGTGTGTGTGTGTGTGTGTGTGTGTGTGTGTGTGTGTGTGTGTGTGTGTGTGTGTGTGTTTGTGTGTGTGTGTGTGTGTGTGTGTGTGTGTGTGCGTATGTGTGTGTGCAAGGGCACGTGCCCCCCCGCCATTTTTCCAAACATTTTTTTTTGGGCTCTGACATATTCAGTATCAATCTCGCTCACGACACCCATAAGATCTAATAAGTGTGACCCCCTTTTCAGAAATCCTGATTCTGCCCGTGACAGATGTGATTCTAAAAGACATCACCAATCTTTCCACTCACGGATTTCTTACCCACGGCAGACTAAACATTCGGGGTGCAGATTCGTGCGCGTGAGACTGGGGCTTTAGTGTAGTTATTGGTTTCTTTCTGGGCTACTGGCATTTTTGCCACCACTTATATTTATCTATTGTGAACGCACATATTCGCCCAGCTTGTTGCTATTGCAACTCATTGTATCGGCTCCACTGCTGAGGCTTGTCCTGTAAACCGTGCAGGTTGCAAACTAGCAGTGACTTAGACATTTTTTTAAAATTATTATAGACAAGTGGTCTGCTATATTTTTGTATGACCCGTGGGTGGATTGTGAAAAAGCTTATATGTGTGTTTGCCAGTGCTGGCGGATACCTTTATAACCTTCTCTCACGTCTCTATCAAGCATATTTTTACCGTTATAGCTAAAGATGGACTTCAACAATTAATAGCACTATGCTTCCATTTTTACTGACGGGACTCAAACTCACGACCTGAACGTTGTGAGACCAGAATGATACTATCACCCCAAGCAGCGGGCTGTGAAAAGATTACAAGGACGTTTATTCACATTTACTTGCATCAAATAGTAAAAATAGACAGCTTGAAGCAACCATATCACAATAGCACACCCGAAAGAGCTACCTAGACTGTTGCTCTATCGAGAATCCCTGCAGTAATCTCTAGCGGGGATGTGGACAATAAGTTGATAATGTTTGTCTATGAAATGGAGAAAATACTAAAGAAAACACTGTGCAGTGTGGGATAGCACCTGTGTTTACGTAAATCGTGCTGACGAGAAAATTAAATGAAATGTGTTGCTCATCTTTCCCCAACACCATGCATTTCCCATTTCGTACCGATCATAAAATTGTTTAATGAACATTCATGGCCGTGTGCCAGGGCTGAAACTGCGCTTTTCCATTTCACCAAAGTGTAGAAGAAAAAACTAGAAAGAAATACAAAACACCATTTGTACGGAGTTTAGAGCAGCTTTGTGTTCGTTTGATCCCGTGTGTTGCTATCACGTGACCCGCTATGTTATGATGCAGTGGCGCCGTCTGTTGGTAAACTGTGGAAGGAACGGCGGGAGCTGAGAAGAGAGACACACAGATCTTTTCTGCACTTTCCTGCTTGTTCCTTTATTTTGTGCGATTTATTTATACACTTAGTATAGTTTATTTATGTTATCTTATTTTATGTGATTTGTTTGATTATATATCCTTTTTGGTGGGGGTGGGAGTGTAGGGGTGGTGGTTAACAGCTAAAAATAAAGACAGCTGTGTACACATGTACAATGGCAGATCCAGGTTTTTTGAAAGGGGAGGGGCACTTTAAGGGTTCCTCTAAATCCTTTCAAATCAAATATCATGGTCAATGTGACAGGTTCACAAATTTTGTACGCAACATAGACCACAAGGTGGCGGACATGAGATAGATACCTTTTTGGTTAAAACTTATGCATTCAAAATGAAATGATAAATGAACCGATGAAGTATTGAAAGCGGATCCTGGATCTGCCCTAT
>CM032663.1:4962320-4989820 GCA_019095985.1 Streblospio benedicti
TATAATATTTCTTGATGTCATATTATTTTTTCACAATGTTGAGCTGTCATTTAATTAACCTATTATGGATGCATGTATATCATAGTTAATGTGTGTACATATATTTTTATTTTATATTTTCATGGTTGAATAATTCTATTTTCGGATTCAAATAAAAACACTTTCAGCTATGCGTGGTTTGCATTTTATTCTGAGAAAACAAGTCTGTTTATTTACTGTTCCATTTTCTTTATCTTGATCTTGATGGCTTCAGATTTTTCAATGTAATTAATTTTATTTTATTTCTAATGACCAAACAGTTTTTTTTATAAACATCATCTAATTAGCTGCGTGATGTTTCATTGATAACAATTAGAAAAAATGAAATACACCAAATACCAGAATATTAAAGTAATTGTCATTCAATGAAAGGTTGAATCAATTAAACGAGTATGGGTTTATAATCAAAACAATTGTAATAATCCAAGCAAGGATCATTTTTCAGCACAAAGTTTAATTTGACATGACATAATGCAAACTTCACATGAAAGGTTTGGTTGCTGCAGAGGAGCAAAGAACCAGTAGAGTGCGTTGTGATGTTTGCTGTCCACAAAATGTTTATGGTGTTTGAAATGGAACCAAATCTATACAAAAGATAAATGCGTAGAGATATTTGCCTTTGTAGTGATAGTGATGCATTTTATGTTTTTATATATAAAGGTTTATGCCTTATAAGTCGAATACACAAACTAGTACAAATAATTATACTTTTATTCCTTCATTGATACTTAATGAGCAATGATAAAAATGCATTTTTATGAATATTTACCTCATATTATAGGTATCGGGGCTGAGTTTGCTCAACACCCAGCACCACAGCATCGAACTCACCACCTTGTGGTGCAACTTAATCCGTTCGCCAACAGTAATAAACACATAATATCCTCAGGTGGGATTTGAACCCACGACCTCTGGGTTGAGATGATAAATTGACCAAGTATATGTAAGCTGGGGTTACAGAGACATCGATGTTCGTCCGCGTAACCTTCTAACAGCCCGCTGCTTGGGATGATGGTATCATTCTGGTCTCACAACTTTGGGGTCGTGAGTTCGAGTCCCGCCAGGGCCACTTGATATAGTAAAATGGAAGATGTCTCTTCAGCTATGTCAATACAGTGGCAGGAGCTTGCTTGGCAGAACAGTGAGAGTAGAATTAAGAAAATAGAAATTAAGGGGAATTACTCCTTAAAGCAGAGTGTTTGTGGTACATGGCATGAGGTGTGAAGTTGTGATTATTTTCCTTACCATATTACCACACCTTATTGCGCGGTAAGAAAAATGATAACTACATAAGCCATAAACAGAAACGTCCTTCACACTGTTCACACATCGCAATAGTAGTAGTTTGCTTTGTTTTGCCATGCTGGTTTCCGGGTTTTCCCAAGGACAAGATGTGAAATTGGGTTAATGAATTATTGTGATTTGCTGTGGAGCTCTCCAGGGTGATTAACATAGTGAGACACATCCTATGTTACGGCAGTATGATTAGGGAAGGTGCAATATTTATCAGGCAGGGGGACCGGTGCATTTGGTAGGGGGACAGGTACTTTTTTAAGGTGCAAAGTAGGGGGACTTGATGATTTTTCATTCTCGTTGAGCATGGGACATGTACTTTTTTTCAGCTTCTGAAATCCCACTTCGACGTGAGCGAATCGGTACAAAGTAATCGCGCGAATATTCATGGGAGGGGACACAGACTTTTTTTTATGTATAGAGGTCATGGGACATCAGTTTTTTTTCTCCATCACATCAGCATGGGACAAGATCTGTTTTCAGATAAGTTTTTCGATATGCACCGGTCCCCCTGCATGGTAAATATTGCACCATCCCTTAGTTAAATGCTTAAAACAAATTTTTGTTAGGCATCCTTTATTTCATATGGTTCAAACTGAAACACATAATCTTAACATATAGTACAAATAAATATAATACATTTAAATACGCTGGTGAAACAACTAAGAAAACCTATATCAAAATACATATCAAACTTTAACTTACATCAGTTGTCCTTGTTATTAACTTTCACAATTAACTTTCCATTACTACACATGACTTTGTAATTTACACACATATATACATACATATAGCCATAAAACAACATTCCATTTACCAATACAAATAAACAACCCAGTAAAAACTATTATGAAACCGTTCACCTCATCAACTACAAGCTAATAATAATGATATACACGATTATTTAACTATAACAGAGCATCAAAAATACCAAACCCCCAACTAAATCATATTAACATACCAAAACACAATGTATTCAATGGATAGAGAAATATAAAGAAATAATTTACACAATGTATTAGAAATGTACAACAACATTCTGCATGGAATACCCGGCCATCCACGCTTTGCCCACCAGAGCTGCACTCTTTGTCAAACACCAATATGCAAATCAGCTGGATTTGATTGGCTGTGTGGGACATTGTGCTGTGTATAAACTGACCTTTCATATATGGTGTACTATATGGTGTATATCTATATAATGTTTATGTATTATATTCACATGTAAAATGATTCATTGTAGATTAGCATGACAAGCATGTACATACGACTTATAAATGCAGCAGTCAGCATTAAGATAACATTCTATAATTCCGTGCAAAAAATCACCGCCAATAACCCACGCTGATTGGTCGAGCAGGCGTGAGTCAATTATACGATATGCACGTTGTTAAGGGAAGATACGCTGCTAAAAGGACTGTAACGCGCATTTGTAAATCAAGCACAGTAAACATTTTTGTTATGATATTTTTATTTTTAAATTTAAAAAAAATTATAGGTGTTTAGTGTAATTCTTTCATGTGTCAAATCAATGGCATATTCGTCCTTTATCATCCACAAATGTTTTTATAATGGATAATTTCGAAACTATGCTAAATATTCGAAGGTTTTCGAATAACATCAGACGAGTCAGCATGGTCAAAATGGCAATGAGAACTGTCGTTATGATATGATGTATTTTAAAATAAAAACGAATCATACACTCGTTGGCTGTAGAAACGAGTCATGATAGAATGGTATTTTGACCATGGTGACTGTCTGTCAATCTTGAATTTCAGAATTTTCTCCTTTGTTCGGAAACCAGTAACTGTCAGCATGATCAATTTCGATTGTCAGCATGATCTATTTCATACCGATTGACAAAAAAATATGTATTTCATACTGTACCACGGAGTACAACCACAGTCTAAACTAGAAAAGTACCGTCACGTTATCTATACAGTCGCTGACAAACGCATGGATTTTTGGCATCACAAAAAACCTGGTTTTATCTTAAGATGAAAACAAATCAGACATGTGGTTAAGTGTAGATTCTGGTCATGATAGAATCAACCCCCGATTGTCGTGTCCCACATGGACGGTGAGCTGGCTTCACTTTTTTTGTAAAATCAGAAGTCAGCAAATGTAGAATTTGATTAGAAGAGATTGCAGTGTCAATCGTAAAATTTAATATGCTGAGGTGTTTTGACACGTTTATTGTCAGACCCAGTGGTCCAATACCATTCTAGCATGAAGAAAAGATTACAGAATCATGTACATGACCATAAAAATTAAACACATGTACAAGGAAACATATTTTGATTACATTATCAAAGCAAGCATTCACATTGTTAACAGACCACTGCAACAAAGTAGTATGAGCCAACACAGTCGCGCATGTAAATCACAATTTTCATCACGGGTAAATCCAGTTTTAGCACTGGCTATGTGGATTTGACCAGATTACAGATCAATATTCTATCAGCATGCTGACGTCTGCTTTACCCGAACTGCTTGAGGGTAAATCAGATGTCAGCATGCTCATTTATCCCATTGACTGTCACAATTACGTGGATTCCAAATACCATTCTATCATGACTAAAATCCACACTAAATGAGTGTCTGATTCGTTTTTGTACAAAAAATAAATCATATCAAACGGTCTCATTGCCATTTTGACCATGCAACGTCAACGGCTGTATAGTGAAAATGTGCGGTACTTGTCTAGTTTAGACTAGTGGTCTTGCGCATGCAGTCAATCGTATAATTGAGCACGCTGGTCGGCCAATTCAGCGTGGTTATTGGCGGTGACAGACACGGAATGATAATTTTCACGATTGACACTCCAATCTTGTGGTCAAATTTTACAGTAACCACTTCCAAAATACGTATTAAAATGGCTGAAAACGAGAATATGGAGAAACAAATACCCCAGGCTGTCCAAACAGCATTATCAGGAATTTTCTATTGGCAGACACCAGTGACTGCGTATGTGTAGGACATCAGGTAAAATTGACCACGATTGGGTGTCAATTTAAAAAAAAAAAAGGCATGCTGACGTCACGGTTTACCTGAACGAAGTGGGGTAAATCAGACAGTCAGCATGCTTTCGAATGAATGACATGACAATCGTAAGTGGTCAATCACCATTCTATCATGACTAAAATCCATTTTATTCACAAAATAAATCATATTATAACATTCTCATTGCAAGCAAATTTCGTTTGTTTTGAGCGTGCGTAGACCACAGACCTATGGCGTTAGTCTAAACTTCTGCCTCATGCTTTACACGGAACACGCCTTGCAGACGTCAGCTTTTGTATTGATAATGTGACCTGTTTAGACAAGCGGCCGTCCGTGCGCTCTCGTTTTTTTCCAAAAAAATTGAGCACGTTGATTGACCAATCAGCGTGGGTTATTGGCGGAGATTTTGCATGAAATGATAGAATGTAAAATTGACACATGGGTCGTAGATGTTTTAGGGGGGGCACTTTCTTTGATATCAGACGGGGATCTCCCCCCGAAAAGTTTCGATGCGCAAAATTTCAAAGCTAACTTTCATCAAAAAACTATTATATTCTTTCCTCTCTTCAATGGCAAGAAAGCTCCTACCCAACTATATTGACATAGCAGTGAAGACGCATCTTCCATTTTGACTAAACATGAAGTCTAGTTGTGCCATAGCCAGAGATAGTTTTTAGTAATAGGTAATGCTCTTTGCCCTAGGCTTAAATCGAGCACATGCATGATGCATTCGTTTATCTACTGTTCATCTCTGCTGTCCAAAAACTATTTCATACCTGACTATGATAAAAATATGTATTTCATGGCTACCGTTTTGAATTACACCCCCTTAAAAGCCGTTTTGAAATGAGAGGGGTACAAAACATGAAAATTGCAAATGAGAAGCCTGGGAAGAGAGGTACTTTATAGCTGCTGTCCTAACATAGAGAGAATTACATTATAGTACAACCCCCCCCCCCAACCCCAACCAATACGCTGGTGACACTTTTTGTCCTGATACAGGAGTATTTTGTTGAAAGCTTCACCAGCCACACAAACAGCATCGACCCAAACATGCAAAAATCACCGCCAATAATCCACTCTAATTGGTCGAGCGGCGTGCTCAATTATGCGATTTACACGTTGCTAATGATTGACTGCACGTTGCTAAAGACTGTAACGCGCGCGCGCGAGAGACATGGGTCTAAACTAGACTAGTACCGTCACATTTTCTATACTGCTGCTGACGTCACATGGTCAAAATGGCAATGAGAACTTTATGATATGATCATTTTAAAAATAAAACGAATCAGACACTCACTTCATGTGGATTTTAGTCATGATAGAATGGTATTTGACCACTCGATTGTCATGTCAATCGTGAAATTGAGCATGCTGACGTCTGATTTACCCCCAAGAGAAGTGAGCAGGGAACACTCATGGAATGTTATACCACGAAGGCAGTAGACTGGCAGTAGGCTGACCTTGCGGCCTGATATGCCTGATATATGTCACATGACCGCCACCATGGCGGTCATGTGACCAGCTGTTGATTTGTTTGGCCCGAAGTTGAAGATAAATCAACGAAATAAAATAAAAGTCTCACAGACAGTACGTAACAAGCTCCAATAGATATCTTGTAATATTCCCCTCGTGATATGATGTGTATTCCCATGGGCAAGTGGCTAAGGAGTTGGTCTCGTCACTAGAATGTCGTGAGTTCGAATCCCGGTAGGATGCTGGGTTTTGAGCAAACTACACGCTGATCAGTGACACCTACACGCTAAATAGGTAAAGGTCATTGTGGTCAAACGAGTTAGCATTAAATCAATGCAGTGTATAATGGTGATATATGCTCCACAGAGAGTTGAGAAAAGCAATGTACGGTGACAAGGATCATCTGGTGTGAATGATATAGAGTCGTCCGAGCATATGGATAGTAGACACGCACATTTACATTTACACGAGAAACTCAAATGAGAACCACCTGTCTGTTGAGACCACCTTTATAATAAGACCACTTATCAGGTTACACTGACCTTCAACAGCGAACCTCCATAAAGAGACCACCTTGAGACCACTTGAAGCCAGCCAGTTGTCTTAATGGAGAGGTTCTACTGTACATTCATATAAACCACCCCTATGACAAATTGTCCCCGCCCCCACACTACTACATTATATCAATGTGAAAAACACACACTTAAACACAAAAAAACACTCACAACTCACGCTCTCGCACATCCTCTTCAAACAGCGGCTGACCCCGCCCCCTCGCCTACCCACAATGCACTGCGCCGCCATATACACCTGCGAGCAGCCGACTCTCGTCCATTTGTGGCCGTGACAAGCAGGAGTGGACAGTGACTGCGGACAGTGCGTGATTGTGGGACTTTGTTGAGAACTTTGTTTGTGCAGTTTGTGACGTGACTCGGACGTGAGCGGAACGTTTGACGTTTGGCGTTTGACGTACGCAGCAGCAGCAGGTGCCCAGCGGAGCGGAAATAGCAGGTGAGAGTTTTTTGGCTGAAAAAATGGCGTGTGTTTTACGGTGTTCATAGAGTGGCAGTGTCTTTGATTTGTATTAGGGGGAAGTGTTTGTTCTTGAAGAACATGTTATCAGGATCGGTTGTGTGGTTTTGTACAAACTCCTGCTGTGTAAAAGTTGGTATCTTCTCTGTTCACCTTGGTCTTGGCTATAATCATAGGGGGAAGTTTCTAGTCTCCGTCAATTTACTTCACTTACGAGTAAGCCTCATCTAAATGACAATGAGGGCATCTTGGGGTGGATAAGGGTTGGGAGGTGGGGGGGGGGGGCTATTTACAATGCCTTCATACCCCAGCCAATAGGCAGATCCAGGATTTAGGAAAAGGGGGCGTGCTTGAGGGATATCGGCGATTTCGGTCCATTGCGGGCATGCCAAAAAACAGATGGGAATGAAAGAAATTAATGGGGAAAGGGAAAAGGGAGGGGGGCTACTCCACTGGATCTGCGTAAGCAATTGGGCGTGCTATGTTTGGTGTGTTTCACCAAAGATTTCAATGGGCTGACCTTTTTTTTCCTACACAACCACCCTGCTTTGTACACTGATAAAAGTATTATTGCTTACTTTTCAAATGCAAAAATGTTTCTGTCAAAAGCGTTTTGAGCAAATGTGTTAACATTGGTATTTTTTTGTCTTAGTCATGAACTATATTTAATGCAGCAAAACCTTTAGAAATGTGGAATGCAATTCACCTTCTGCTTTACATTGCCACATCATATTTATATGTAAACACATTGTTACGGCTAAAGTTTGTACTTTATTTTTGTTTTGCTGCTAATGTCATTAACCTAAACAGTTGTATCCTGCGTGTCATTAAAGTTACTGCCTGAGGCCGACGCCCGCGATAATCCATCTATCATTGTTTACTGTGAAGCTACATGGGCGTTAATCCATTAACTGTGACTGCAATAAAGACAAAAAATGAGACTGCATGAAATATTAAAAAACTTATCAAAATGTTCTCGATGTATAAACAATGATATTTACAAGTTTTAAGCAGAGGTTTTTGTTGTGGTTTTGAATGGGGAATGATGGTGGTCCGCAGTGGGGAAGATTTACTTCTGATATAAATGAAATACATCCATGTTCACTACAACATTGTACATATATATCAGTTTTGATGTACGTTAGGTAAACGTTATGCTGCCTTTGTTTCCTCTTAGAACATGTACTAGGCTACTATTGCAATTGGTGTAAACCTTTTCCAAACATAGTGGATGGGATGTTAAAATACGTCTATCGCGGAGAGTTCCGGGTATTGCGAAAAGGCTGGTTGGGTCCCGAGGTTTTGTACGCTTGGAAGCTTGCAGATTTTTATTAAAACAAACTGACACAGTGCATATAGGCAGATCCAGGGAGGGCGTAGGGGGCGCCCCCTCCCGCTTCCCACCCAAACACTTCATTTTCATAGGGTTTTTCATGAAATCCCGTACGTGCACCCCCTCTTTTCCTTAAGTACGCCCCCCTTTTCCCGAAAACGTGGATCTGCCTATGCTGTGTGAGCGCCCACCCCGACCACCTATGGCTATGAGTGTGTCAGTGAGCATGTACAAAGTGTCCAAGTGCCTAGGTTATGAGCCATGGGCTGGAAAAGGAACCCCCCGTGTTCGGGTGGGGCCGGGATGGGCACGCGGTGGTCACTAAACCACTGCCTGTTACCATTTGTTTTGGCACAGAGGGTATGAAAAATTAAACCACACAGAGAGATCCAGAGGGAGCCCCCCCCCCTTCCCACCAAAATACTTCATTTTTGATATTTTTTCTTTTGTTTTTTCTCCTTTGTGTGTGTGTGTGTGGGGGGGGCATATGCGCTATCAATCGCGTGTACGAAACCCATGAGCTCCATTAAGTGCGCCCCCTCCTCCTTTCCTGAAAATCTGGACCTGCCGCTGCAATCTATAGCTGGTCCCACTAATGGCCCCAACAAAAGTCTTCCTCTGGCGTACGGAAATGGTGCCTCTGCCGTCCAAACACACCGTATTGATAACTGCGGCCAAGACGCTACTGTCACAGAGGGTGTAACATCAAATAGCACTCAATGCACAGGTGTGGCGACTCAGTTGAAAGGGTAATGTAGATGCCTGGGTTGTATAACCTTATATCAATATGCTCTGTCTACTTTACCATAGGCAGATCCAGGGGGCGCAGGGGGCGCGCCCCCCTTTTCCCACCAGAATACTTCATTTCCATAGGGTTTTTCATGAAATCCCCCTCTTTTCCTTAAGTGCGCCCCACCCCCCACCCCTTTCCGAAAACCTGAATCTGCCTATGCTTTACATTATTTACACCAGGTCATTGGCATCATTCTCACTCTAGATTGCCTTTCTCTCAACTCCCTGTGGAGTATTCAGCTGCAGTTGTGCTACTCAACACTCAGATTAACGTTCACTCGTCTGACCTGTACCTGGTGCATGGGGAAAATAGCAAATGGACAAAGTGGAAAGTGTCCACCTTAGACAGGTGTGCTGTAAAAGGAGGTGTCCTCATCGAGAGGTTCCTCTGTATGCTATTTGATGATGATTTACAAAAAAAGACCAAATAAAAAAACCTAAATAAAATGAGATTGATGTAAATTGATTCACTTTTTGTTGAAATCAATTTTTTGTAATGAAATGTTATAGCAGAATAAAGTCCTTGAGTTTTATACGAACAGTTTTTAAAGTGTGTGGGGGGGTATCTTTCATTTTTAGTCATATTTGAAATATTGTGTGGATTGATTTTAGTTAGTAATCTCATGCAGTCTATATATATGGTCTCATTGTTGTACGTTTTGTTTTTATTTCTATGCTTATGTTTCAAATAATCAAGAATGAGCATATTTCAACATTCTTGATTATTCAAAATATAGCTTTTGATTGAAAAGAATTCTTGAGAATCAAAAATATTTTCCAAATTAATAAAATAAATTACTACAATAAATGAAAAAATTGTGTTTAGACAACGTTTGCAACAATAACAGCAACAGAGACACTTAGTAAGAATGAGACATAGTGCTGTGCACCATGTAATAATTTATTTAACTCAAAATATAGCATAGAAAGAAAAACAAAAAGTACAAATAAATGTGACAGAGGACCTAATGTGATGGTGAGCAGTTCAGATACGTGTCACGGCGTGAGCAGTGACAGCAAATTGTGGTGGGAAGGAAATATGTTAACAACAAGAAAGCAGGTTTTTAGCTCAACACTTCCTGCATAACATAGGTGACAATAGTGCATCAAATGAGATTATATAAATGTCCACACGAAATCGCACAAACCATACATCAAATTCAACATCCTGGTACAAGGTTTTGATGAATTTTTACAAACCACTTTTATTTCAGCTGTGAAATAACATGTAAAACAAAAGAAAACAGTTTCAGTTATATGAGTAATGACACTTTTCATTGAGTAGGTTGAACTTTCCACGTAAAAAAACAGACAAAAATTTGGTGGCAAATTTCAGATAGTTTGTGAAAAAACATCTCATACATGTTCAATGCCACTTCGGCGTTTTTTTACCATTCCAAATGGCTGTCGTGCGATGCGCGCCTGACGTTAACACGTATCGGTTTTTCTGCGCTCACGGTTTTTACACATAATATATTGTGATTGGTGCAATCAAGTAAAAGAGTCATGATCGCTGAAAACCTGAATAACGCTAACCCGGGGGAGGGTCCAGCACGTCGTATGCTGCTTTTAGCGGAATTGTCACCGGATATTCATCTGCCTACCAGTGGTCATGTTATTTTATTATTTGAACTGCGCACGATTCCACCTGTATAAAACATGGCGTCAAATTCCAACATCAATGACATGCACCTTAATATTAAAATGGACAATATTCTGCCATAAAGACAGGATTTTAACACGTGAAACCTGATACCAGTGAAGATTTACAAGTTAAATGTGGTAAAGAGTTGGCGTCAACTATTAACCACATGCAGTAACTAGTAGTAACAGCTATCGATGCATAGATAAAACCTGATATACCGGGTGTGCGTTTTGAGGATTGCTTGGTCTGGTCTTGTGCCTATCACAAGGCCTTTAAATGATCTGACATGAAGGCCTACTAGAGCTAGAGGCTGTCACAATTGTACTTGCTCTTCTTTGCACTTGTTTTATGGTTTACACGAACGGGTTTTTTTTTGTTATAAAGGAAGAAAAAACTATTAGATGTAATGTCTTTTGAATGACTAAGTGTGTGTATTTTATGATGTTTTTGTAAACCTGGTATGTTGGCTCCACTTTGATACATCATAATGACGCTGATTGTTCCTTTTTGTTACTTTTGAAGACTACGGGACATACGTCACTGCATACGATTTCCGGGAACTATTTATAAATTAACGTAGGAAGTGGGGGTGGGGTGGCGAGGGGAATTAAAATCTTAACTAGTATCAAAATGAATGATAGATGACATACAAAGCAACCTATTGTAGGTTGGAAATAGGTTTTGTGTTTACTTTAATATCCCAGTGTTCAGGGCAAACAATAACACTGGCACAAAGTGGGCCTTGGTACAGGCGACATCAGACCACAGATACATATAAATTACGGATTAAGATTGCATAAGCTCTCCATCAATAACCCACGCTCAGCCACAGTTCACAGTGAGTCACCATTGACTCAAGAGTGACGTGAGATTGTAACTATCCATCAAGGGCAGAGGAGAGTAAGGGTAGATGTTATGATCATAGGCAGATCCTCTTTTCCATCGATCGCGCATACAAAACCCATTAAGTGCGCTCCCCCCCCTTATAAAAAAACCTGGATCTTCCATTGATAGTGGCCCTACCTGTGCCATGTCCTGCGTCCATTTAATGCTTTCTAACAAGTTTCTGCATAAGCAGAACCCCCCCCCCATTCTCACACCACCAACAACCCCTTGCCCACCAAAATACTTCATTTTCATTGGGTATTTTACACGTCCGCCATCGATCGCAAGTACGAAACACATGAAAGCCCTGTGTCACTTTTTACTATGATATCCGTGTAGAAGAATTGTGCATGGCTCTTGCTCGTCCATAAATGAGGGTTCTCAATGTCACATTGCAGGTGAGCACGGCTTTTAAAACTGCCGTGTCTCCGTGTCGCTTATCGCCCTGTAGAGAGAGATCATGGGTGTGGATCTGAAGCTCTGGTCCCACGCGATGTACAGTGAAGTGGCAGGTCTGGTGGGTTTAAATATAGAGACAGTGGAACTTCTTCGTTACCACCACCTAGTTAGTGTGAACTGGCCTCAGGTGGTCTCAATATAGAGGTGGTCTCTTTGTGGAAGTTAGAAGTGACCTTTAGCGGAAGTTAGAAGTGGTCCTTAGAGGAAGTTAGAAGTGGTCTTTAGAACAAGTTAGATGTGATAGTCAGAGGCAGTAGTTCTGTCCACACTGTGTAATCAGCACAAGTATCTCAATGTAAGAGGTCTCAATAGAGAGGTGGTCTTATACAGGAGTTCATGGTGGTCACTTTATGAAGATGTGGGTTCGCTAGACACGGTTTTATTATAGAGGTGGTCTCGTTATAGAGGTGGTCGTGGTGGGTCACTACTGACCGGGTGAGACAGTAACACCAGGTAAAAGCCGCGGGGGTAACTGGGAAGTTACCCAAACAAAGATGGAGGCTTGGTCTGCCCATACAAATCTCTTAGTGTTGATTATTTGAGTTTCTGTTATTACAATTGGCAATAGGTAGGTGTCACTGATACGGTGTAAGATTAGTTTGCCCGTATTGAACACATATCAAACTCGCCAATTAGCAAATCATGTACCCCGTAACTGTTATAGGTGGATTCGGGGTGGGGGTGGGTGGAGGGGAGAATCATCGCACCTACAAAACCCACGAGATCGTGTCGGTGCGCGCCCCACCCTCTTTACACGAACCTGGATCTGCCAGAACCTCCTAACATTGTTGTTGTTGTGTATCACCGAACAGAGTTAGCTAGATTTACTCCAACATGAGTTACCCCCATCACATGCCGTTACCCAGAGTGCGGAAATGTGTGTTTTTGTTTGTTCGTTTTTTTCTGTTTTTGTTAAAAAAACGTTTACTTGAATTCATTGAACTGACGACCGAATTATATTCTTATCAATTTTACTGACACTTATATAATGCACAAGCAAATATACATCTACACCATCAGTTTGAACAATGAAATGTGAAAGAATTCCCAGAGCAAAACCCGATCTTGTGGGAACTTGCCTGAGCGAGCCTTGGCATGAATTTGGACTTCAAACCTGCCACAAAAGTACTCATTAATCATAAGATAATATGAAATGAAGTAGCCTAGCATTAATCATATACAGTAAAACCTCCAATTAATACCACCTCTCCATCGACACCACCTCTATAATAAGACCACTTTTCTTCAAGGACCCAAACCTTCATAAACCTACTACCAAAACAAACCTCTGTATTGACTCTATTGAGACCAACTAACATCGGTCCCAAAGGTGGTCCTAATAGAGAGGTTCTACTGTATGAAAACCCGGATTATAGTCCGCACTTCCACAAGACACAGACCTTTCGTTGTCGCCGCTTGAGACTTCGGCACAGAATGTTAACTCCTGCGTGCGATTAAACATGCATGTGACGGGGCGCCGGGCCCCAGGGGACCACCCCCCGGGGGGCCCACGACATTAGTGGGTGTCGGATCTTGTCATGCTGACGGTAGTGACGCTTTCTAGGTTTGTTATATTTTTTTTCTTTCGTTTGTTACACTCTGGTGAGCAGCGGCGGTGAACGGGGATTTTTTTGCACTCACGGCCATAGCTTTATATGACGCAAATACCTCGTATGGGTTTTTGTTGTTTTAGTTTTGTTTTTTTTGTTTTGTTTTTTAGGTTGAGGGTGGGGGGGATTGTTTCTATTCGGGAGTGAAAATGAATTTTTAACCTATTTGTTTCGGATGGGGAAAGTGGTTTTTAGGCTACAATTAATCGCCAGTGTATACAAAAACAGAAACCAACAAATGCGGGCAAGTAACAACTATGTTACTTGACCGATGGGGCAAAATGCGATTAAAATCTAAAAAGCCCTGGGGGCATCCCCGACCCCCCCCCCACACACACACGCGCGCGACTGGGCCGACACTCGAAGTAAAGAGTTTCACTGTTGGCCTTTGCGTGTCCTGTGCATAATCCAGTGTTACAGAATCTCTGCTAACTTGTGATTTGAATACTGAGGCCGGAACAGATGAGGGAGACTTGTGAGGGGCGATTGGCTGCATGTACAGCTTGTTGTGGGGGGTGGGGGCTAGGGGGTTGAGGGTGAGTTCAAGGGGTTCACCTGACAGGGGTTCCCCTGAGCTCATACATCAAAGGTAAACCCGTTTTAAATGAAAAGAAAAGCCCACATGGTCCCTCCTCCCCCGACCCCCCCCACACACACACAAAATGAAATAAATGGAGAAAAAGACTACAGCACTGCCAAACATAACTCTCTGTAACCCCAGCCTTCACACCTGGTCAGTTATCATCTCAACCCACGGGTCGGTATGGGTGGATACTCCTCTAATGCCGTATACGCCCTCTGTACGTCACTGTAACTTGCACGTTACCGCACCAGCCGTCAAACAACCCGCTAACGTCTTAGCCGCCGCCAACAATGATGCGTTTTACACGAGCTTATTAAGACGAATATGAGCATCCATATTTGATGGCTGCGCGCAGAAGTGAAAGAAGGGCATTAGCATTTGGTCAAGGCTGGCGACCTGTGATGATGCCATTAGGCTTTTCATGCACTTAGCTCGCCGGTAAATTTATTTACACGTTCGTCCTTATGGTTGACAGTTTGAAGGTTTAAACAAGTTCTCTTGTCTTACTTTTTTGCACTTGCAGCCTGGGAGAGTTTTATTTCCTTTTTATCTAGGAAATTTGCAATTTTTCCTTTGTTTGTTTCTTTTCTTTAACTTTTTTTCTCTTTTTTCCGCATTTACAGGTGTGTGGTTTTCCCCTGTGGCTTGCAAATTATACAGTGAACTGAACGTTTTCACGCACGTATTTTACGTATAGCGTTATCTCAATACTCTTACGTGTGGCGTACAGCAAATGTTTGTTTACATTTTAGCGACCACGTGGTAATTAAACTCGTTCTGGATGCAAGATGACGGCCACGTAACATTTGTCCAAATCGAGTAGGACGCTTTTATGTTAACAAAGTAAACTGTAACTCGGTGTATGTGGTAATATTATGCAAATTCGTCATCAGAGGCTTATGTTACGAGATGATATAGCTCTTGTTTAGGAGAAGATTTCTTCATACACCGAATTATCTAGTGCCCATCAGAGTTGGGTGACGAAGGCGATGCTGAAGGGAACATTCTGTGGAACTATGACACTTCTATGATTCCCAACAAATGTAAGTGAGTGTTTAGTTTATGGTCTTATGTCCCCCCATAGGTAGGATCTGACTTCTCCACATCCACACAGGTCATTGGCATCCTTTTCACACTATATCTTTCTCAACTCCCTGGGGAGCGTACAACATATCTCAACCTCAGCGCAGACATTTTATGCTTATCAATTAACATTCGTGCGGTGGCCAACTGTTTAGACCATCTTTATGTTAAGACCATATCTCTATCGAGACCACCTTTATACAGAGACCATTCATTTTTGGTGGTTCCAAACCTTCACATAGAGACCAACGCAAACCTCCGCAAACGTGAGGCCAGTCCTAGGGGTGGTCTCATGCAGACTGAATTATATAAGTCCATATTTGGGACCACGTGAGGCCAGTAGGGTGATGTGGTCTCATTAATTGGAGATATTTTTCCTGTTCAGGTGAATTGTGAATTATCATCTGCCAACACATTTTTCAGGTGGAGTGGCCTCTTTATTGAATACATTTATTGATCTTGTTAATCTTGTTAATCTTGTTAAGATGTGGTCTGACATTGGAGGTTCCTTTCAGGTGAGGTTGTAGTATTATCATCTGCCCAAATGGATGGACTTCTTAATAGGACGTTAAAACAAAAATTGAATACTGGTTGTTAATCTTGATCCAAGTTTTGATCTTGTTAATTTACACCAGGTCATCGGCACATTCTCTTATATCTTTCTCCCTCCCCGGGCTCCATACCATATGACTGCATGTGACATTGGACGCTTCTCACTGCACCGTGAGGTGGTAGGTACCACGGAGCAGTGTGCTACCTGTTAGAGGTAAGTTTGCTCAACACTTACCATCAGACTCGACCGGGAATCGAACCCGCGACCTTCTGGTCACAAGTCCAACTCCCTATCCATTCGGCCACAGAAGCATTCCATTTTACCAATGATTGTGCTGCTGCATTTATCAAACAGGCACGTGCTTATGAATTCGACAACATTTTGATTTGTTTATCCACTTTTAAACTGCTAAAAGCTCTTTTTTGAAATCAAAACATCAAATAAAATGAAATACAAACTGAATATACAATCCAAAAGAATGAGTTTTTCCTTTATTATGAAAAAAACTTTCAAGAATGGATAAAATTTAAATGTCTGTTTATAGATTTCATAATAACTTTTGAGAACAAATATACAGCTGTAAAAGAAACCAAAAATCATAGAAAAAGACTCAGTGCTGTAAGGCAACGATACATAATGTCTCATGTCCATAGACGTTATACACCCACTAAAACAGTGTTTTTCTGCTTTTTACATTGTATAGTGTTTGACTACAATGGACAATTCTCACAGAATGCCGTCTAGGCTATAGTATGACTATCATGCATTATTGCGTCGGGTCTGCCTTGTTCTCTCTCTTTTCCATGTCTAGTTTTCATTGTCAATTGTTAATCTTCTGTCCTTATCACACTTGTCCCGCCTTCAGCCTTCAACGACCACCCACCCAGTAGTGAATATCTCATATACTTTTGTTAAATGGGGGACGGGTGTCTTAAGTTTGGTTTATGCCAGAATAGGGGGTCTTAAATATTTGGACCTGGCAAAAGTGTGGGTCTTTGCTTTGAGATTTAGATAAATTAGGGGGTCTGTGGGGTTTGGCTGCTAAGGAATATGGGGTCTTAGATATTTTGTCATCTCAATATCGAGGGTATTTCTGCTGAGCATATATACCCAAACCGACTGTGGAAAAGCCCACCCACCCCAAGCAGCCCACTAGTGTTGACATCTGATTCTGTGCCGAACATGGCCATCTTCATACTCAATACAGTTACAGGAGACCGTAATAACACTCGGAATACAGAACCAATGATGTGGTGTTGTGTGTGTGTGTGTGTGTGTGTGTGTGTGTGTGTGTGTGTGTGTGTGTGTGTGTGTGTGTGTGTGTGTGTGTGTGTGTGTGTGTGTGTGTGTGTGTGTGTGTGTGTGTGTGTGTGTGTGTGTGTGTGTGTGTGTGTGTGTGTGTGTGTGTGTGTGTGTGTGTGTGTGTGTGTGTGTGTGTGTGTGTGTGTGTGTGTGTGTGTGTGTGTGTGTGTGTGTGTGTGTGTGTGTGTGTGTGTGTGTGTGTGTGTGTTGGGGGCTGTATGTACCTTTATGAAACTCCTGTCACCAACATTTGTATAACCAACATCACCAGTCACTAATACATTTCATCATCTTTCACCAATCTCCAGGAATTTTAATTGAATTGGTTGCATCACATTTCACACGTTTCTATCACCGCCTCTCCAAGGTGTTTGTGGTCTTGTTTCACGCTGACAGTCACGACCGCCCCGCTGGTGCCTGCTGGCCTTGCATTGCCACTTACATTAAGGTAAAACTCACCACCCCCTTCACCGTAAGTGTACCCGCTTCGTGCATTGCTGTGGTATTTCCTGCTGTTTTTTATAACATCGAAGGCCACTGTGCTTCTGCATCACCGAGCTGAAAGTCGGTGTCTTCATGTCACACCATCATTTCTGATGCCAATCTTGCATTATCTCAGCTTCCTAAAGTGAGGGTCAGTAGAATCTGCAACCTCACCCCCCTGTCACCCCACCTTCCAACTCCCTCACACAGGGTATTATTAGGGGGGATGTGCGAAAAAAGAGGGATGTGAGACAAAAAGGCAAAAAAGGATATGGGATTTCAAGGAAGTGGGATGTGGGAGAAAAGCATGAAAAATTGTTGGATGTTGTCATTCATGACCTCTATGACAAGCTACATAGAAATTAACAGGGTATATATCACCGGATGTGTAGACTAAAGCCATCTTGAATCCAGACACCATGCCTCCATCTTTGCTGTGGTAACTGGCGAATTACCTCTGTGGCGTTCTACAAGACACCGGCCAATCAGAAGTTCGCAACTGACCCCACGGGCAGATATTGTAGCACGAAATGTCTATGTCCAGTGTGAAAAAGATTCCCGTTGACTGACAATGGAAATACCACATTCCACTACAGCTTTTGTTTTCTTTGGTTCCCTTTTTGTCTCCCCCTTCACCCACCCTCCCACCCCCACCCCAGTACCGCCCTAACTATCTGGTTTCAGCATTTTTCATCCATTCCCCCCAATATGTCAGGCTGTTCCAACATCCGCCCTCCGTCTCTCTTCCCGATAAATATACATCACCCACTCAGACAGACATATCGCAAAACAAAAAACAACCCTCTGTAAAACTGCTGGACCACTGGCTGCTTTCTACCCCCGGTTTCGCTGATATTTCTTGTATTTGTTTCTCCTGGAGGACAACAATCAACGGAAAACACGTGACCGCATAAAAAAAACATCAACAAAACCACGTGGCCGACGGGCGACTCAATCGTAAAACGTCTCCCGCCACCCTCCCTCAGCCCCCCGGCCCCAGACTTGATTAACACGTGCACGAGTTAGCAGCCAATGAATGTATTAGTGATTTATGAAGGTGCTAGTCCCCCTGGGGTGGGGTGGGGGTGGTGGGGGTGGGGGCACTAACCTTAATATCAGACGGAGAGGCTCCCCGTGAAATTTTCGGTGCACAATTTCATAGCTAACTTTCAACAACAAAAATTATTTCATAGCTGCATATGGCAAACATTGGGTATTTCATAGCTGCATTTTGTAAAGACAAGCAGTTGAAGTGGGAGGGGAATTTCAAAAACACATGAAAATGGCAAATAGGAAGGATATATAGCGGCAAAAATTGTACTAAGACAGTACTAACTATTTTGATGTGTGACCCCGAGCCGTAGGTTCCAAAATATTAAGTTTTTTTCTTTCAAAAAAGGTACTCGCGTGCGCACTGCGCGTTTACTCTGCCACCTCCCTCCAGTGTCGGGTGTAAAGTATCGTCCTTTATTCTATCTAAAAAGTCAAATGCGCCGCCTCCACAAGCATTTGCTTTGGTTTATTAATTTGTATAACTTGAATCCGCGAACCAATTTTTATGGACATTGTTAGCCTCATGTGCAAGATAACAGTTATTACAATAGAAAGCATAACGTGACTGTAATATTGGCAAAGCATGATTGATCATATATCGCACAGTGCAACTACCGAGTAATACCACCTCTTTGTTGAGAACACCTCTATAGTAAGACCACTTCTAGCAGCCACAAACCTTCATGAACACACCAAGATTAACCTCAATAAAGAGACCATCTCTCTACTGAGACTACTGGAGGCCATTGTGGTCTCAATAGAGAGGTTCTACCACAGTTTATCGGCAACTTTGGTCGATTAATATTATGTAACATTTTGCAATAACAATAAATCGATTTAAATTGGTCTTGTTCTAGTGTGAAATTGTAGATTTGGAGGAAATTAAAGAATTTCATTTTCGTAAAACTTGTCTAGACTTTCCACTTTATTGGTTAACAATGCTTGGAGCTGTCCGGCGTAACGCCGTGCGAGTAACACAGAAGTTACCCCCAAACAAGATGGAGGCATACATCTGTTGATTTAAATGTTTAACTGCTGATTGTTTAAATTTCTGGTACTGAAAGTCATGGTGTAATAGGTGTGTGACAACAGTAGGTATGTATTATCAGGTTGTACATCAAACTTGATAATAAGTTCACACATAAGATTTAGAATATCGTAACCAGGTAGCCCGTAACTACCGATAGTCCGTTCATTTTGTTGTTGAACAAAGGCAGGAGTTATGGATGCACGATGAAGAAATTCCGTGATGTAATTCTGCAGTGAGGCAGGGTGTGCTCACATGCGGTCTGTATCTTAAACATGAGGCTACCTAGACGTGTATTTCGTACATGGATTGCGATGTTTTATATTTGGTTTTCTCAACAGACTAATCATTGTAAGTATGCTGAGTGCATTATGTTAATTTCTATTTTTTCTAACATGAAATAATTACATACAAAACACACATGCATTGACAATTGAAAATAACCACACTGGTTTGTCTGGTATCGCTCGTTTGAATAAACCACTCTGATTGTTCACACAATATTTTGGCTTATTTATCATTTTTGCGTCGCTTCAGCAGCTGAAGTGAGAGCCTTGTGTTTCGTTCGTTTGTAACTGTGTATCTATGTATGTTTGTCTTTGGATAAGCTAGAGCTTTTACACTTCAAATGATTTCGTTCAAACTTTACACAACTATGAGGTATGAGGCGACACCGAAGTGATTCGATTTTGGGCACTCTGCCAATTACATTGTGCTTTCTAGAAGGCCATTTATGACATTTTACCGACATTCAATGCACTTAGCCAGCAAGAAAAATCAATATTCAACCCAGCAGCAAAGTGTTTAGCCAACATGATAAAATCAATACAGCACACTCATGCACAATACAATCACTGTAATATTATTTGTTGCTGATTACAATATTGGGTACTTTTAATCCAGATTTCCATAACATTTAGTCACCTTTTAACAGTTGAACTTGATTAATGGTAAAGTATACATAGTTTCAGTATATATCTTAATTGCCCATATAAGTCAACGTTGTTCTAGCGACGCAGGGTTCTTTCAACACTTCTGATCTAGTTTTAAACGATTTCAAGCTCATAAAGCCTACTTTTAAAAATCAGGACACCATATGAAATGAGATACCAGTAACAATATGCAGCGTACGATTATGAGGTTTTGCCTTTATGAGCTTGAAGACGTTTAAAAAAATATAATCTAAATATCTGCTTATAAGTTTCATTATAACATTTTAGAACAAAAATACAGAAATAAGATAAACCACGAAATGATAGAATAAGACCCAGCGCTGTAAGGCAACTCTGCAGAATGTGTCATGTCCATAGACACCCACTAAAACAGTGTTTTTCTTCTTTTTACATTGTGTAGTGTTCGCCTACAATGAACGATTCTCACAGATTGTCTTCTAGGCTATAGTATGACTATCATTCATCATTGTTAATGAATACACGACTCCAATCATTTATAGAAAGGTTATTGTACACCTAGGTGTACAATAGCTAGTAAGTATTATAACTCTCATAACACATTACTATGTTTTTGTGATTAGAGTGGTCATGGGTTTTTTAAAGCAAAAACTATCCTGTAGTTTCAATCAAGTCGCATGACCTTTGTTAACAGAGCTTTTTCATCACCAGATCTACTTTAACACAATGAAGGAAAACTTACCAAATTAACATCTAGTAGTTTTTGGGCGGCACTCCCTCTAATATCGCCCTCAATGTTAACACGATCTGCCAAGGTTTTAATTTAAAAGTATTGGTTAAAATACCTACGTGTTTTATTAACACCAACTCAGCCTAACTAAATGACATTCAGCGAACAATTGAATTGACAATGGTGCTATGCCACACATATATTAACTGTAATTACCTTGTAATGTCAAGGAATCGTAATATCAGGAATTTCTCTCAATTGACAGAACTGAATTTTTGTTCCATGCCCCCACCCCCTAAACACCCACCCACACGCACTCACACGCACAAACACGCACACACACGCACACACGCACAAACACACGCACACGCACACAAGAAGTCCCCAGGTGTCAGACATTTGAAAGCTTTGTTTTTTACCCCTAAGAGCAGGCAGGTTACAAATGCCTGCTGACTCGGCGACGTGCTGAGACTGCGCCGGGGCTGTGACCCGACTGGCAAGAGGTGGGAGCACTTCACGGCCCGGCCCCGGGAATACCAACTAGGGGGCTATGAATAATTAACATGATCCCTCTGTCTGGACGTGCATGGCACATTCTGCTGTGTAACGTTCTAATTCGTGAACTTTTTTCAGCACTTTACAAATGGAATTGTACGTTTGACGTTGTTGACGTTGACGTTTGACGTTTGACGTTTTGGGGAGTGTGTTGAAATGGACACGTGGCATAGCATGCTTCCTGTATTGGCATGGAAGGTGATTATCTATAAGACAAGTTTAGTTTTTGCTGTTGAGAATTTCCCAACTATTTGTTGCCAACTCACAATAGAATAATTAATATTGGCTGAATGGACGCGGGATTACCCATGTCAACTGTGCGATGTATAAATGCCGCCGTCAACGTGCATAAAGCTACTGGTCTCTGCAGCCAATCAAATTAAGCTAATTTGCATATTTTTGTTTGAAAAAGGAGTGCTCGCATTTATCTCTCACAGTACAATAGTTGGACGTTCCAAACATCGCCTGCTTATTCATTGCTGCGAAAGCTGGCTATTGTTTTACATAGAACACAGAGATGTGACCACCTAACCTTTGGTTGGATCGTTTAAGCTGGAATTCTACGGAAGCCCATTGGTTGGATCGTTTAAGCTGGAATTCTACGGAAGCCCATTGGTTGGATCGTTTAAGCTGGAATTCTACGGAAGCCCATATATTACCACCAGGTGCACATGCAATAGAAGTGGGTATTTTTAGCTACGACCGTAATAATGAATAAAACTGAAATAGAAAAAAAAGCACCGCTAAAACAAGTACAGTAGTAAAATGCACATTGACACGTAATCTAAAACGGATATCGATGTCATTATTAAAAGGAAATTAAGAACAATCCCCAAATCATGCACATGAAAGTACAGTCGAACCTAGAGTCAAAACCACATCTATAAATAAACCATCTCTATTAAAAAAAAGACAATAATTTGTAAACAGGTCCACATAAGGAAACCCCTGTAGACCATCACGACAGGCCACTTTCCTATTGAGCCAGATATTTTGCTTCCAATCCTTTGCAATCCTGGCTGCGATCCTGTAATTAGGAGGTTCTACACAACAAGTGACAAGTGAATCTGCGGGATTTGTGACATTTGTGGTATCAAGACACTGGGGTTGATGCTTTCAGGTGGTCCCATTGAACAAGTGGTCTCTTTGTGATCCTGAGAGGTGTTGAGAGTACATAAAATGGACCCCAAATTTCTATTCTTGTAAAGGCAACCATCTCAGCATCTAGTATGTGGAAACAATGTTGGTGGGTTTTCGGTAGCCCGGCATTAAGTAAGGAAATAACGTTTTGGGGGACTGTACATTCGGGGTAGGGATTATATCTAACGAGTTTAGCATTGAAAGGATTTTTTTAAGCTGAGTAACTAAATGCCTGATACTGAAACAAAAAGGTGTGCATAATTAGTTTTGACACATTCAAATTGTCAAAAGAGGTTTGTTGCTGGTAACTGCCACTACTGTGAGAGTTACTGGCTGCATGATAATGAAAACGACAACGATAATGATACATTTTATTCAGATATGTAAAAGTTACAATCCATATAAATAAAAAGTATATATACCGTATATACATAATATCTAACAGTATTCAATAGTCTAAAAAACATATTAAATTAAAGTTAAATAATAATAACAAGATCAAACCCTGATTGTGAACTCATTGACGAGTTTGGGGTGTGTTAAACGTGTGTCCAAACTAACCACTATACACACCTATTGTTAGCATATACCTATTACACCATGTATGTAGCACCAGAAATTATAACAAATCAGCAGAAAAAACATTTGAATCGAGAGACATCACCTCCATCTTGTTTTGAATAACACCCACGGCAGCAAAGTGATTGGCACAACTTGGGTTTTAAGTTGTTATTCTTATTTTGTATTAAGCACGAGCACGTCTGTGTGTGTGAGAGGGGGTTCGGGGGGGCGTTTCGTTTTTCAACTTTTTTCTCGGATCAAGCTGGCCTGGTTTTGTGAGATGTTCCATAGTGAGAAACTCACAAATCCAAAATTTTTTCAAATTCCGTGCGCGTTTGGTCCCCCCCCCCCCCCCTCGCGTTTGAATATTGACGGTGATGCCGCTCAGCTGAGTTCCTGGCCCCTTATATCGAAAATAATGAAATTCCTCCTAGAGACTTCATGATGATCTTAAATTGTAGGAAATGTCTTCCTGATCAAACTTTATAAATAAAACTATGGTCAGAAATGGTGCCATCATATAGGAATTAACCCTTCAATAACGTGATGGATGCATAAATTGATGTCAGGAAAGGATTTTGTCATTTTATCTGCGCTGTCGTATTTCGTAAAATCAATCAAGGTTTAAAAGTGTTTTAAAGTGTTTTTAAGAATGAACATATTTATTGTAATATCCACAAAAGATTATATTTACATGTAGAAATGAACAGTTTTGTTCAGTTGCAGCAACAAAACAGCATTTTTATAAATGCTCAATAAAGATTTCAAGAAAAGAAGTTTAGAATGACAAGTTTACCAATGATCAGATGTAGAGTTAATCAAGCACAATCTAACAATGAATTGCAACTCTCAGCATTTGAAATAGATGTATATTTATTTTGTTACAAAGTACTCATAATCAGTAACTAGATATTCTCTTCCATTTAATTTTTCAAGAAAGATGGAATTTTCATGCAGTGTGGAGTTTTGCAGAGGTCAGGTGATGTTGATGCACTGGATGCGTCTCTACAGCAATGGGAGATACCGCGTTAGACAATCATTGAGATGTGTTGGGATACAACTGCATCGAACACTGGACGAAGATTAGAAGTTGCAACTCATTTGACGGTCAGACAGATCACGCCTGTCTACGGTTTGCTTGTTGGCATCATGTTCGTGAGCTCCACATCAAACATGCTAATGAGACACAATGATTCGAATGGCCCAACTGATTCTTTTTTTTTGAGAAATTCCGAGATGAGCTTGAAAATTTACTTAAAGATAACTTGAAGCTTTGAGAAAGTGCACATGACAATTAGCACCCAATGACATTAATAAGGCATCAACCTAATCAGGTTTTAATGCGGGAGAGCAGGAACTATTGGCTAGGACATTTCCTTGTGAGGATTATAGGGAATTGCTGGAAGTGAGAGTGCACTATCTTGGTGGGGATGTAGTCAGGCCAAGAGCTAATGCCCACCCCACTCCCAATTAGGCTTTTCTATGTGACACCCTGGAGTTCTTTACCATGCACACTTCATGTTTAAGGGACCAAACATTTTAAAAATCTCAATGTTTATAGATATTCTCCCACATCAAGTACTTCCTCATAATATAAAGTCAAGTATTGTGCAGTGTTAAGTCTTTTTGACAAATCTATAGGAGATGATGTTAAAGCAGCAATTAGTGCAGCACTACAGGCATGTGTAAGGCCAATAGCGTATCCAGTTGGAAAACCAACTTTTCCTGGGCACATACTTGTTCACTGTTCAGGCCAATGCAAGTCCAGAGCTGTTTGGTTTTGTCGGGCAGTGTTCATATTTGATCTCATTGGGTTGATTCTGGTTGGCTTAATTTGCCACCTCTGCTATGGGAAGCTAACCATTCTCTTTTTTGTGGTATATGAAACAGCAGAACGGTGGGTTAAAGCATTGCAGGAATTTGCAAATGCTACACTACAATACTTGTATCCAATTCACACCGTATGAAAATTCCATCTTTTAAAAATGAAATGGAAGCGAATATCTAATTACTGATTATGAGTACTTTGTAACAGAATAGATATACATTTACAAATGTTGAGAGTTGCAATTCATTGTTAGATTGTGCTTAATTAACTCTACACCTGGTCATTGGCAAACTTGTCATTCTAAACTTCTTTTCTTGTAATCGTTTTTGAGCATTGGCATCAATAAATATGTGGTTTGTTGTTGCAACTGAACAAAACTGATCATTTTTACCTGTAAATATAATCTTTTGTGCATATTACAATCAATATGTTCATTGTTTATGCTTTTAAACCTTGATTGATTTTACGAAATACGACAGCGCAGATAAAATGACAAAATCCTTTCCTGACATCAATTTATGCATCCATCACATTATTGAAGGGCTAATTCCTATATGATGGCACCATTTCTGACCATAGTTTTATTTATAAAGTTTGATCAGGAAGACATTTTCCTACAATTTAAGATCATCATGAAGTCTCTAGTAGGAATTTCATTATTTTTTCGATATAAGGGGCCAGGAACTCAGCTGAGCGGCATCACCGTCAATATTCAAACACGAGGGGGGGGGGGAACCAAACGCATACGGAATTTAAAAAAATTTTTGGATTTGTAAGTTTCTCACTATGGAACATCTCAGAAAACCAGGCCAGCTTGATCCGAGAAAAACAGTTGAAAAAAAAACGCCCTAGGGGGGGGGCAGGGAGGGGTCGGAGAGGGGCAGGGGGGGGGTACTCAGACTGCGAGGGGCGAAGGGACCCAAAGGTGAAGTCTGTGTTTTGTACAAGTCTCCATGTCATCTATTGTGGGCGTTTAGGGATCGTTCCCAAATGACTTCACCTGATTTTTGCCATTTTAACTCCCCACCCCCCACCCTGTCACCTGCCGTTGGCAGTCAGTAGAGTCGCATGATATCAAGCGGTCTCAATAGAGAGGTGGTCGCCTCATACCAAGAAGTTGATCTTGGTCTATGTATGAAGACTTGGGACCGTGAGAAAACAGGGTGGTCTAAACACAGAGGCGGTTTCTATATGACGGTCTGAGGCAACAAGAGAAGTGCTCTCATTACAGAGGTGGTCTCTGTGTAGCTGTGGTGTATTTACCCAGACTAATGCCACACGTCATCGGCTGATCCCGGCTGACTCGCGGAACCAGCAGGTGACACCAGCAGGTTCGCCTGTAGCAGAACCGTGATTGGGACGCCCTCTATAGAGAGACCACCTCTATGGAGAGACCACCTCTATAGAGAAACCAAATCGTCAGTTTCACGACTCTATAATTTATGCAGCCTTTACAGCCGATGTTCATTACATCCATAGCCGTGAGAAACCACTTCTATAGAAATCCCCTCTATAGAGAGACCACCTCTGTAATGAGATCACTCTCCTCCAACAGATAACTTGACACATGAATCGTAGAACCCCCAATTAACACCACCTCTGTAGAAAGACCACTTCTCTACAGAGACCACCCCAATAGAGAGACCACCTCTATAATGACCACCTCCATACAGAGACCACCTCTATAGTAAGAGCAGTAGAAACCATTTCTATAGAGTGACCGTCTATATAAAGACCATTAATATGACCATTTTGCGTGGTCAAAAAGCTATCAAAAAGATTACACGAAGGACCCCCATATTGTAATAGCTGTGAAATATAGCAACAAAAATAACATGTAAAAAAATAACATGTAAATTATACATTGTCAGTGTACGGGAAACTTTTTTACACTGCATATATATATTCACCATATCTACTGGGTGTATAGCTGTGAGGAAGGACAAGTTATACAAATTATATACAAATTATATTGTATAAAAGATATAAAACTTAACCCTGCTTAGAAAATCAATGTTTAGCTTTAGAAGCGGTTGCTGAGCTCATTTAATGGTAGTGTACAATGTATTGTTACATCTACCGTTTATATTTATTCACTTGTTTTGAGATGGAACAGACATTTAT
>CM032663.1:4994820-5000185 GCA_019095985.1 Streblospio benedicti
GCAAGTGTAAGTTTACCATTGGGGCTGGGTTCAGTTCACACTTAGCATCCTTATAGCCACCCAGGTTGTGGTGGTGGGGGGTGGTGTCTTACACTATCACAGTGAGTACGGACGTCGGACGTGCCCCAAAAATGGGTGTCTTTTTTCATATTTTTGGTATGTTCATATCACATTTTGTGAGATATTTGTATATTTAAGTCAGAGTTTTGTCAGATGTTGGCATAGTGTGGGTCACATTTTCTCAAAAATAATATTGGTAGGTACCAGAGTTTCAACCTGTCCGTGGCACGTCCGTACCCATTTTGTGACCCAGACCCACACACCCCGGAGTATAGCCAGTGAAAAATCTATGCATTTTCACAATTCAATCTAATATTGCTGCTATCCATTTTACTGACCCTCATATCTCAGGGCTACATACTGTGTACAGTGTAAGAGAGATTCCCGTAGACCGACAATGCATTTTACTATGAAATAACCAAATTCCCATCACTGTGCATTTCGTCACAATTGGATGAATGCTGAGAAAGGTTGAGTTTTCATCAGTGACATTAGTGAGGTAATTGGCAATGATCCAGCAGAGGTGGTGTGACTGACTATGGCATATGGAGACATTCATCAATCCTGACTTGGAATAATTACCAAAAGGTTTGATATTATTTTTCATCTGATATTGTTTGAAGATGGAGACATGAGTTCGTCCGCGTAACTTTTTAACAGCTCGCAGCTCACAGCTTGGGATGATGATATTATTCTATGGACCACTACCAGCCAGCTGTTGGCAGGGTGGTAATAACAAGTACTCCCAACACCATTTAAATGTTTGTTCACCAGCTTTGTGATTCCTGTCATGCATTGTTAATGCTGAGTATAATTTAGACAGTGTGTACTTTAGCCTTAGAAGTATTGTTTTTTTTATTATGAATCAATATCATTTGGATTTTTATTTTTGACGGTATAGTGTACATATAGTAAATTAATAAGAAATTGAAAAGATCTATAAAGAGATCTAGATGAAAAGCCTTTGTGAAAGAAATAAGTTTTAAATTTTACATATATGTTAGAAAACTAATGTGGTAGGAAAAGACTATACATGAAATGAAATGATATTATTCTTGTCTCACAACCTTGGGGTCGTGAGTTCCAGTCCCATCAGGCCCACTTGATGTGCATAGTAACAATGGAAGTTTAGGGTTGTAAAACTTGTCATCAGCTATGTCAATGCAGTGGTAGGAGCTTGTTTGGTATAAAAACAGAGAGAGAGGGCTTCCTCAGGATATGACGTCATCAAATGACGTCATAAGGAATCTCCTATAGTCAGTGACTCCCTCTATTGGGCCTCAAACACATTGGTAGCGCAATATACTGACGAAGTTCATATCTTTGAGTGAAAGCTTGTAGATCAATGCAGCTTTTCAACATAATTATAGTGTTTATGAAAACTGCCAACAATTCGCACTCCACACCCCCGTGACCTTGACCTTTGTTTTATAGTCATAATGTCAGGGTCACCAGCTAGGTGTCATGTTGTCTATGAGGCAATAATTGCACCGCGTGTGTGATATTTAAACACATTGTTAACCAATTGCAATAAAGATAGATCAAATTCAGGGATATTGCAGTAAGTGGATTAGAAAAGAGGACACCACAAGTGGGCGAGAACTGAGAAAGATCATCAGAAGTGCATGAGGCGATTGGTCAGCAATGTTGTGGCATACCTTTAGAAATGTCAGCATAACTTCTTAAAGAGACATGCACAGGTGAATTTCATGTCATAACTACCTTTTATTCCATAGTACTTGCTGAGTCATTTGAATACATACATTTTTATCTATGTTCAGTGTTCCATTTCGTCATGATCAATCATTTCTATCAACTGGTTTCATGAAATGTACCCCAAAATCATGTTTGTAAAAATTGCCATCTTCTCAGCCTTAACAAATATTTGGAACCAACTAATTTAGCTGTCGATGCATGGGTGATAGAGGCTGCAATTTAATGCAGTGCACTTTTTCCCCAGGGGAGATATGTAAGTGACAATTGATATTGCAGTCTACTGTTTTTAATCTACGTTATCGATATTTTATCAAAACGCAGACTAATAATAATAAAATCATAAGTTACTATGAGCAACGTGTCAGTCAAGTGTATAAAAAATGAAATTATTAATTCAATCTATCCAAGGAGGCATTTGCTGTGTAAGATCAAAATTAAGATACACTTTCCTCACACGGACACACTGGTTGTACCAAGGTTTTACTGTATTCAAACCATGAATTTTTGCATCAAGCAACAAATGCGACATCGCGGAAAAACAGCGGTAGGCGGCAGCAGTGTGCAAAAAAAGCACCTGTCGTGACGTCACAGGGTCATGTGACACCCTCAATATCGATAAAAAAGTCACGATCGTGATATGACAGGTCTCAATTTTGAAACAGGCCATCCGGCCACAATGTCATACAGTGGAACATGTTTGTTAAGACCACTCAAGTGGTCTCGATAGACTCTTTATGAAGCATTGAAGCTATTAGAACTGGTTTATATTCAGTGTTGGAAATAGCTGCCCGCCCCTCCGCCCGGGCAAGTAACTTTTATTCACGGCGAGTAACTTTAAGAGTTACTTGCCCTGATGTTAGCCACTTTTCGTTATAACTTTTCAACACTGTTAATAACGTTCGTACATTTCCTACCACTGCATTGAAATAGCTGAAGACTAAACTTCCATTTGACCACATCAAGTTGCCGTGGGCGGGAATAGAATTGAATTCACAAGCAATCTTGGAAAGAATAATAAGCATAATTTATTTCAGCATACATCGCTTATGAAATATGCCATAGAATGGATAACTATGTACACTACACCAGTCTTACAGGGGTGATCTCTTTATAAAGGTGGTTTTACTTGTGAATTCTACAGTATTCGTTCATCATTGTCAACCTCTCAGAAACACCAACAGCTACACACTTTGCCGCAAGTGGGCGTTTTGCCCGCTGTACCCCATTGATGAGGTCACCCCCATTGAGAGAAACCTAGTGGCGTATGCTGATTAAATCTAACACATTAATCCCCAGACCCCGTCCCCCGTCACACTGGCTGGTCAAGGCGTCAACTGACCGTTTGACCAGTTCCGGGAATTAGCCAGTGACCACTCGCCACCTTTGGTGCTGCCTCACGGCCTGTTTAACCCACTTCCGGTCAGCTTTGTGCAAAGTGACCAGTGACTGACCGGTACCCTGAGGGATTATAGCCGCTTGAGTGCTCTAGGAATAAGAACACCTCTCTCTATTGAGACCACCTCTGTATCTTGCTGAGTTTCTATCATATCGTTTATTTATTTCATAAAAACAAGAAACTACTCACTGTTGTTTATGCATATGTGTATTATTTCATAATTTAATGTGTTATATAAAGTCTTGTAATAAGTTTTTTTGGTCATCTTCATTTCTTTTACCTATTAATACTTATAACTTCTCGGATATCAACCATCCCCAAGCTCACACTTTCTCGCACCTGTTCAATACTTTTACATCCACTATAGGAAACATACGACGATAATGAATGCTCTTTGGCCCCACCACAAGTGGCTTGAGATTGTACGGTCTTAATATAGAAGTGGACTCTTCGATGGGGGATCGTGTCTGTTTCTTCGGGAAGCTTGGAGGCACGAGAAATGGTCTTCTCCCCAGTTGGCCATTTATTCTCGATTCTGATTGGTTAAGAGCCGTAGGAGATCAGGTTATCTCTCTAATTTGTGAACAGTAAACACCATCAAGTTAAACAATTCATTTAACAACTGGAAGCGATAAAAAGGCAATGGTCTGTTTTAGTGTGGAAATAACACTAGCTATGCACGGGTGGTGTCTAGGCCTGCTTTAGTGAGCGTCAGCGAACGAGAGGAAGCTAAGACACCACCCGTGCATAGCTAGTGTTATCTCCACACTAAAACAGACCATTACCCTTATATTATTATAAATGTGGTCTCAATAGAGAGGTGGCTCAAAGTGGAGGTTCCACTGTACAATATGATTCTTGACAAAATGATAATAGAAAACTCAATAGTCAATATGTATCCATTTTCTAAAGTCACGATGACACTGATATTACAGTTCGCCTCGCATTTCACCTGACTGCATTGAGAGGTGGTGTGTTTTTTAAGAGAAGACTCTGATCTCACTACGTATCACCACCCGTACCCTTACCCCCGTTCTGCTGCACTACATACTGCACACAACCCCTCATGTGCCCTCAGCATCGCCATATGGTCTTTTATAAAGTTTATTGATGAAGCATGAACAATAAGAAGAAATAAGTTTATTTAAATATACTACTCTTATTTTATTACATTTTATTTTATTTACCCATACCAAAGGGTTTTTACTGCATTTATAAATCTATTAATAAATGCTGTTAAATCTTAAATATTGCCCACTTGTAATCTATATTGTGCAATGTTTATTCATGACGATGTGGGGAATAATAAACGTTCAAAATTATATGATTAGGCCTACTGCTAATAGTGCATTGTGCTATGTTATCTATGAGTTTGTTTTTTGTTTTTACATATTTTCCTTACTTTCTAATAGACAAAAATAAGATGTAACTTATCTATAATTGTTGGGGAAACTTTTTTTCATATACAGGAAAATGGTTTCTTGGTATAGATAGCTAAATTGATCTACTTTTAAATTACAGATAATATAGTTTTTAGCACGTAATTACGTGAGTTTATATAACAGTATTACATTAATTATTAACAGTATTGAAATGAGACATAAGTAATGAGTATTTACTTTTATATGATCACTCACATGGCAACAACAAAAAATCAAACTGAGGAAAAATAATACTTTAATTGAAGATTTAACATACTAGTGTATATGCTCTAGATCTATATTTCATATCAAATATTCTTTACTTCTCAATTACTACTATGTATACAGATTATCGATATATATGTGAATGTGTCTAAAATTGTAACACCATAAGGCACATGAATAGTTGAGCTTGGAGACATGCAAGTGGGTTTAAATATGTTTAGTACAAGGACGCTGTCTTAGTGAAACATGATATTTACACAGGAAACCCACTAACTCGTTTAGTGCTACACAATTAAGAGTAATGCGACAGTCCGGCAACGAAAGCAGGGAAAGATTCAAACTAATAGTCGACTGTCATCTTTATACAAAGCGTACACAAGGCTTTACAAAGTGGGCGGGTGGGGGGGGGGGGGGGGGGGGGGGGGGGGGCACCCAAAGGTTAGTAGCTTGTTCTGTTTACCCAAGTTAAGTTTCGTTTGCCCATTTTGCACTTTGTCCTGAGGATGACCGCAAGGTCGAAAAATATTTGATAAAAATGTGAATGAAT
>CM032663.1:5000285-5154373 GCA_019095985.1 Streblospio benedicti
AACCAATCAGAATCGAGAATGAACGGCAAACTGGCAAAAAACAATAACGCTTTTAGTAATGCAAGCCCCCCCCCACCCCCCGGATCTGCCGATGCGTCATCATATTCTCGGCGAGTCCTGGACACGTCTCCACTCCTCTTGTCAAGTGATCAATGGGTGAGATACCCACACAGCATACACGGTCACTCGCTGATCAATCACCGGTCACTCAATGCGGTCAAGTGAGCGGTCACAAGTGCTGACCGCCCCTTATCAACAGCTGTTATACGAGCATTGGTCCATCTGCTGTTGGATTTAGTCACACATGCGGCAGAAACATGGTATCTCAAATATTTTATAGAAGCACCAAAAATGTTCGAGATAGACACGATTCGAGATTGCCAGATATTGGGCCATAGTGGGGAGTTGAAGAGAACTGAAACTACAGAAGAACCTCTCTATTAGGGCCATCTTTGTAATCAGTGCTAGGTGTTCTCAATAGAGAGATGGTCTCTATACAGAGGCTCATTTTAACAGCTTATGAAGGTTTGGCACCATGAAAAGTGGTCCTTTTATAGAGGTGGTCTCAATAGAAAGGTGGTCTTAATTGGAGGTTCTGCTGTAACATCAAAATAACAGGATATTCTATATAAGCAGTATCGAGATAACGAGTTTCAATGGGCATGTCAAAAGCCTAGGGCACAACTAGCAGTACTGGTTCTCCAATGCTTCTCTACTGCCAAAACCCCAAGAAACCTCTACGGCCAATATATTCAACAGTAGGCAGTACTGCTAACGTTTCTATTCTAGTCCTGCTGGCTGTGAAAGTGTGGAAAAGACGAGACTTGTAGCAACAACGTAAAATAGTTATATTCATTCAAAAGTACAACTTTCGATTTCATGAACGCAACAGGCAGAAAGAAGTGTTTTTATTAGATAATATATTCAATTTGTCTTGTGTTTTCGCCATTGCGCATTGCATTAAAAAACCCAGTATAGAGCCAACTTTATCAACAACCTTTTTTTATTCATCAATTATTGTGTGTCTAAATTTACCTCCCTCACCAGAAAAAAAGGGCACAGTGTACGGGATAACAAGGTACACCTCGGAAGGTAAACAATTTCACATCAGCACAGGAAATCCCAGCGAATCCCGCATTTTAACAGCAATTAGAACAGTCGTGAGTTGAGGGAAAATACGATTAAAAACAAGCGTGTGTAAATTTGCATGGTTAATTGACTCCATAGAATGCTGCGTGTTATTAGCAACAGGCCGTTAGCTGAGCATACAACAGATTGCAGACTCTGTTGACACTAGACCACCTCTAAAATGAGACCACCTGTATAATAGGACCATTTGTTGCAGCCCCACGCCTTTATAACACGACCAGTATGAACCTCTATAAAGAGACCACCTCTCTAATGAGACTCATTTTCTTGGATGGTCTTAATATAGAGGTTCTAATGTAAATCAATTAAAAAACAGGCAATGTTATACAACTATAGATGGCTGGCTGCTTTTGCTGTCTGTATATTGACTGTTAAAAATGTGCCATCAAGAGAGGATAATGCGTACATTATGTAACAGCACAGGTGTTTGCCAACTTTTTGGGGGACGAGAGATTGAATTGGAGCAGTCACAGAGGAACCTGTCTTATTTGGACACCTTTGAAAAGTGCCCTTGTAAAAGATGTGTTCTTAAAAGAAAGGTTCACTTTATGTTTGATATATTGGGGAGGTAAGAAATGAAAATTGTCCCGCATATAAGACATGTGTCATTAAAAGTTGTGTTCACTTTATATTTCATATATGGGAGATGGAAGAGGTAAAAAAAGCCCACATGAGACAGTTGTCTTTACAAAGAGGGTTTTTATATGGTAAACATCACATGTACATGTATGTAATGATTAACCCAAAGGTTTTTTTATATGTCTTTTTTTTACCAATCAGAAATCACTTTACAATATTCTCCTCCACATCCGCCATTACAATTCCGAGGCGAATGTCAATATGTCCGCAGTAAATGTAAACAAGGTGACATCATGTCGCTTTTGTGCGTACACATGTCGCGTACACTCACTGGTGTACACGTGTGTACACAGATGACAATGTCGAGGAAAGTGAGTTTCCTAGTAACAGGTTGAACTTAATATTGTGTGTTTTAGCCAGCGATTGCAAATGGCTGTCAGTTGATTTCTAGAGGATGTGCCAAATGGAATGACAGTTTGTGTCAAATACGTTTGCTCACCATCCATTCTTTGTAATGTATAATGCCTATAATGGGTAATGTATTTGTCAAAATGGGTAAAAATTATTTTCTATCCTTTGCTCACACAATTGTAATCTCTAGTCTTCACAATCCAATGTATTTTAGGAGAGAAATGTTTACCCTTTGTGTTATCTGTGTACAGTTATCAATACATACTCGCTTCCTGTTTTCAAATAACAACTCACATATTCATCCATTACTCCGTTAAGCTTCTGTCCTACACCACTTACGCCTAGGGCACAACCAGCAGTGCGGACATTTTGACAGTACTATTTTTCCGTGACAACTGTTTAATTGAGTGTAGAGAAATATTTTGACATGTCAAAAATTCCCTCTCCTGTATAAATCCGTACTCACATAAAAACGCACTTTCGCAGCACTGGACACTCACTGATACTCAAAGTCTTCAAGAGATTTTGTCAATCCAGAGGCAGCAGAGAAGTAATACTGCCGAATGTGCCCGAAGCATAACTGACGACCATAATAAACACACCAGACTCATGAGAAAAAAAAACTTTAAAAGCCATTAGGAGTGCGTTTCTTCCCCCAGTTACAAGTGTTATTTCTGGGTTTTCCTATGAGCTGGCATTGTCCATCTTCCTACACAGATCATGTTTTACTGTCTATTTTGAAACCTAATGCTCGACTTAAGGAGTGCTCTAAGTTGAAAGTACACAAGCTAATGGGGATTCTCTCCCACAGTCACGCCAAACACGCGCTCTGTTGGCAATGCAATCTCCCCAAAAGACCTCCCCTTTGCAGATCAATGGCAAACATATAGGAGCATTTTCTTTTGAGTGCCATGGATGAGAAGCTGAATGGACTCGTAAGCCGTTCATTGCAGCGTCTGATGTAAGTGTAAATGTGGTAGTTTATAGTCGTGATCCAAGTCTGGCTCTCACGGCTTTACATTTTACACCAGGTCGTTCGCTCACTTGTTGATCTTTCGATCGTTTCTCGCATTCTTGCTAATCACTCACACAATTACTCTCTCACTCTTTCAACCCTGTGACCTGTACCTAATTAATGTGTGGGTGCCACGGAGCAGTGTGCAACTATTTAGGGATGAGTTTGTCCAATATACACATCCCGACTCGACCGGGAATCGAATCCACGACCTTCTGGTCACGAGAACACAGAAGCACACGTTTGCATGTGGAGCTGTCTGGGTAAAACACTCAGTTTTGCCTGTTTTAACAGCAATTAACGACAAGGTCGTCACATCAGTTTGTTGTGTACTAACCATTTAAAGCAATAGACGGTGTTTAGTATAAGCAGTTAACGATCTAGGGAATCCCAGATTATGATATCTATAAGGAATAGAATACAAGAGTTCATTTTCAGCCACACATATGCAAATGAGCTGCTCTGATTGGATGTAACTTTACGGATTGTGCCTGTGACATTGATAAATGGCACAATAGACAGGGGTGGGCACATTGTGTTATTTATCATTTTAGGTCTTATATTTTGTAGTGCGGGACATCGAATGTTCCACTCCTCTCAGCCAATCAGAGTCGAGTATTTCTTTCAGCAAACATGAGCGAAACTGATGTATTTCTAATGATGAAACTAAACCCACCATTTAGTTGTAACTCAGTCTAAACATATATGATGATTACTAGCCAAATTTTCAACTCTACTTCCCCATTTTGTGATACACCAATAGGCCAAACTCATTCTTAGCAACTGCTGCAGATCAGATTCACAATATAGTGATTTTTTTAATGTCAAAATAAAACATAATAATTGTGAAAATTTTCAATTCACTCTAAATTCAATGAGCTTACAGAAGAGTAAACGTCAGATGGTGTAAGATCACTCATTTAGCACTCTATCGGTGTATACAACTGATTGCCTTTGATGCTGACTCAATCACTTCTATTTAGCTGAGTACAAACCTCTCTAATCAACAACTGCATAAAAGGCAGCAACTTCCATCTAAAACCCAACCAGATGAGAACTCAATATAAAAACCCAACCAAGGAAATTGAGTTTTAAATTCCTAAAAGATGTCCTGATGGCAAATACATTCACCATTGCACGATTGTGTAATGATAATGCATAAGTAGATATGATTTTCTAGACTGTGGCAAAAGTTAAACTGTCTGTAATGTTTTCATCAAGAGTCCTATGTGCATTGAAGCAGAATGTGTTTGGGGGAGCACGTTTACCCCACACAATGTACAACCTTCAAGCACCAGCTTCCTTACAGTCTTCCTTTTCACACCAGGCCATTGTCTCGCTCAGCAACACGAGGTGACATTAAGGTACATGGCTTCTGATGTTAAATGACTTCTTTAGAAAGCACACAATGAGTTCTTAATGAAGAGTTTTACACTTACACCTACTGTGCCTATGCACATAGACACATCCGTTCCAGCAGCAAACCATTTCATTTCCATACACCAGAATGACTATCGTAGTTCCTGTCTAAAACCAGCAGGTGGCTACAAACAATTGCATTCTGGGGGAAAATTTAGACAAACAGTATCAAATTTCTCACGCCGTAGCATCAACTTTTTTGATACATCTTTGCGGGTAAAAAATCGTTGAACTATTTTGACACCTTTGTTGTTGATAACCACCTGGGTTACTACCATCGTACATACGCATTTCATTGAGACAGCGATACGAAAACTGGTGTATGGGTGTGTTTTTTTTGTGTTTTTTTTTCTTTGCGTGTCTGATATCCATCGGACGTACAAAACCCATGAGATCTCTTTTGTGGACTCATCATTCAAAAAAATAACTGGATCTTATGCGCTTCCAAGTTGCCCAGTGGATAGGGAGTTGGACTTGTGACCAGAAGGTCGTGGGTTCGATTCCCGGTCGAGTCTGATGGTGGGTGTTGAGCAAAACTACCTCTAACAGATTACACACTGCTCCGAAGATATGGTGTGACAAGGATGCCGCCAATGACCTGGTGTAGATGTAGAGTCGCTAGAGCCAGGCAAACTGTGAATTGAGACTGTAACTCACCACCTTTACATTTACATATACCAGTGTTATGTGCAATCAAATAACTTCCCTCTGCAAAGACAGCTAAGCATGCTGCTGTTACGGTGCTGGGGTTGGAAGTCTTGGTGAACTTTTGAGCAACCAATTAACCACGTTTTAGCAACATTCTCTTCAATATAGAGGAGGCAAGCGTTTGAAATGGGCCTAAATTTGACCACATAAGACCACTTAAAACCACTTAAAACCACCATTGAACATCACTTATGAAGTAAAACTTGAGTTTGAGGCCAGGAAAAGACACGCACGAGACCATTTGATAAATTATGGTGGTCATGAATTAGACGAAATGACAATGTCATTTGTATCTATTTCTGCTGGTGTTATAAGCTGAACATAATCGCAAACTGCAAAACATTTTGCCTCATACTGCCCCTTGTATAACATTGAGAGATAAACTGTGTATCCGACTATTAATGATTATACTCGTAATGATGTACTTGGGGCAGTGATGAGCTCTCTTAGTACATTTATGTCTTTGGTCCCGGCAAAACATGATGATGTTCATGACAGATCATGACAGAGCTCTTATCAATTATATCTAGACTTGACAGTTTTAACATTACCCATGTTAAATGCTTTTTCATCTGTATTAAAGGGATTATTTTTGCATCTGACATGTTTTACTACTCATGATGTTCGATGTCAAGATGTGTGTATGACAAATGCTATTTGTTTGGTATGTTGCACACGTTGTTGTAGGCTTTGCTGAAACTGACCTCGTAAGTGTTTTATAGCTCTGGGATGAGATGTCAAGTTCTATGCAAATGAGTAGATTAGCGGTGATAATCTCTTATATTTACTTGGGCTGATTGTATATTATAACTACTCATGAGTACCAATGAAGTTTATAAGCGGTATTTTAATGCACAAACGTCCCGTATGCAGCCAGTATGGTATCTCCCAACTTTTTATAGAGAACTGATATGTGTGAAATGACCTGGTGTAAATTGTAAAGTCGTGAGATCAAAAACTTGGATCAAGACTATAAACCAGACATTTACATTTACATTTACAACTACTCATTAGTACCAATGAAGTTTATAGGCTGTATGGATTCACGTCCTCAGCACTTTCACCATCTCAGCACCGTTTGATAGAGAACTGGTGTGAAACATTCCTGGTCAGAAGACTTGGTTTTAGCACTTGGATGATACAGATTTCAACACTGACTATGATGGGTGTCAAACTGCAAATATCAAAAGTTAACAAGGTTGCACGTAGGTCTTATTAAAGTTGTAATAACTTAAAACCTAGTTCCATGGAGTCATATAGCAGTGGACTTTGGTCGGGGGGGGGGGGGGCACTAACATCTGTTTTGGGTAGGTATGCTCCACGCTGAGTTCAAAATGGGAGGTCTTAATTTTTTGTAAAATGGGAAGGGGGGGTCTTAAATATGGATTACGGTCTTTTGTTTTTGCCCTGGCAAAAGAGTAAAGGTGTGGATATTTGCTTTGAGATTTAGAGAAATTATGGGGACTTTGGGAAGTTTGGGGGTTGGCGCCGGCTGTGAAGAAATAGAGGGCATTAGATAAACTGTCATCTCAAAATCGGGGGTCTTTCTGCTGAATGAATGTAAATGTCTGGTTTATAGTCCTGTTCCAATTCTTGCTATTACGACGTTTACAGTTTACACCAGGTCATTGGCCCGCTTATACACCAGGTCTTTGGCCCGCTTATTGATCGTCAATTGATCATTTCTCATATGCTTGCTGACCATAAATACCACACCCACTCTCCGGCTCCCCGGGTTCTTTAAGGCCGGCGATTTAAAAAAAATGTGTCTTAAATATGGTTTATGCGAGAATAAAGGTCTTTTTTTTCTTCTTTTTCTTTGCCTTAGCAAAAGTGTGGGTTTTGAGATGTAGTGTGAAATGTAGAGAAAATAGGGGGTCTTTGGGGTTTAGCTGTAACGCTTGGATATTTTGTCATCTCAAAATCGATGGTCTTTCTGCTGAGCGTATATATATGTACACACAACTCGACTGTGGGACAGGCACCCCCCCCCCGCGTGTTGTTTAAGGACTGCGAATACAGTGCCGGAGGTCCCATGATGGATCGAGTAACTCCTCACGCCGCCGACAATTGAGCAAACTAACAATCGCTGATCCGTCTTTGAGCCAAAGGTGTGGTGCTCACTCGCCGCGTTATTAATTGAGCGCGCGACTCACATGCTCAAGATGTGTGGAGACAAATTGAGCGAGCGCGCCATGATGAATCTCTGTGAGGGGCGGCGGCCTGAAGAGGGAGCTACAGTGGGACCTTGGGTATCTCGATGCTGCTTATCGCGAATTTTCTCTTAACTCAAAGTTGAATCCATTTTCACTGAGCCGCAACATAACAGGATTTTTTTTTAAATTCTTACCGTGCAATATTTAATAAAAAAGTTGTAAATATTAAAGAGTTTTCATTCCCTTTGAAACTAGTTTGAAGCCAATTGATTGCATGGTAAGAAGAAGAAAAAAATATATTTGATATGAGAGCACCTGCAGTTAATACCATTTGAACTGTATATCAAGTAGGTATCAGTTGGTTAGCTTGAATAGTCTGTTTGTTATCACCCTGCAGATTCGAGATAGCGAGATTCTACTGTCGTGCAGGGCCTGTTGGGGTGCTCTCTAGAGAGCTGTTTGATGCCGTGAGTGTGAGTTTAGCACACATTGGGGGGCAGTGCGTGTGGTGTAGTGGCAAATAACACATATTCAAAGGCAACATTTGTCTCTTCAACTACAAGTGCGCGTGGTATTCAGCAACTTTTAAGGTGACTCAATACAACATCACAGTATTCTCCTTAGTTTATAAACTGTTTGAAATGTTCCACAAGCAAGAACAGATTCTTCTCGCTAAAGTCACAATGCCAAATAATCATTTTCAAAATGTGACTATTCACAAGTATAAAGCCTTAACAACACAATGTTGCAGTGTAAAGAAACAACAACAGTACTTTTTTTCTTACACCATACAAATGTGACTTACATAATAGCTGTATATGGGGCCCCATGCAATGTTTTGTGTGCCGTGAATGCAGTAGTGTGGGCTTTACAGACGTTCTAAAGGGAATAGATCAAAACATGAGCACTGCACATGCGCTACTGGCACCAGCACCTTACAGCAATAGACGCAAGTCACGCACGCCACACCTTGGAGCAAGAACAGGTTTAGCTAATCTCATGGGGGGGGTCTCACACTGTCGCGATTAGTACGGACGTGCCTCGAAACTGGTTGTCTTTTTTCACATTTTTGGTATATTTCAGGGTGTCTTTTTTCACATTTTGGTATATTCTGGGTGTCTTTTTCACATTTTTTGTATATTCTGGGTGTTTTTTTCACATATTTGGTATATTTCAGGGTGTCTTTTTTCACATTTTTTGTATATTCTGGGGTTTTTTTTCACATTTTGGGTATATTTAAGGGTGTCTTTTTCACATTTTTAGTATATTTATCAGGATAAGAAAATATTGATATTTATTATATTCATTCTTGATATCTACATGTACTAGAATCTGAGTTTGATATATTGGTGTGTCACTTTTTCTCGGATATTGGTATATTGGTGGGTCACATTTTCTCCGATATTGGTATATTGTGGGTCACCGTTTCTCAAAAATAAGTATATTGGTGGCACATCCGTACCCATTTTCTGACCAAGACCCCCCCACACACACCCCGAGAACTAACACGTGGCCGCTAGAATGTAAACAAAGCGACCATACACCCACGTCCACCACAAAGATAACAGGAACGTTGGCAAGATTGCAACAGATGGGAGGCAAAATATGTTGAGTGACTATGCAGGCAAGCGCATAGGCATACACTTTTTCTATAGGCTTTTGGGGGGCAGGCTTCCCGAGAATTTTTTGGAATTTATACCTTTTTTTATAGCGTCTCAGGATATTTCAGACTGAAAAGGAACCTTAAAACAAATACGTTAAAGCCCCCTTTATTTTCCATAAAACCTGGATCTGCCATTGCCGACAGCACCATCCGATTTATTATAAAAGCATAAAATTATAAAAGCACCTCAATTTTAACCTGTCGAACTGTCGAGGCGTATACCCGCTAAGGAAGACCTACAGACGAAAAAAAGATGACCATCAGCGGAGTTACGTTTGCGTTGTGTTAGGAATTTATAAATTTAGATAGTGCTAATATTTTTTATTTTACGATACAATATACAAAGTAATTAATAAGTTTTAAATGCAAAATATTAATTTAAATTGTGTTTTAGTAAAGTAAATAAAAAATACTTTACATTATTACATTTATGTAAATAAAAAAGGGCCAATTTATTAAAACATTCATTTTATTATTCTCTCTCAAAGTTGTTCACATCAAACAAGTCAAACAATCACATGTTAAAATGAACAATATCAACATAAATCTTGTGAACCGGGATACATTATCATTTGAGGAATTGTTTCCAAATGTGTCTCTACCGAAAGAGGAGAAACCTCCTGAGGCACCGTCGAAACCTAAGCCTCTCAGATCACGTTCAAAGGGAAAAACCTCAGCGGATACCTTCAGTGCATCTCGGCGTGGATCTTACAAATGTGCTTCATGCTCAGAGATGTTCACTTCTATGCAGGCTTTGACGGACCATCGCGACCTGCACCATTTGATGGACCCAGCAAAACCATCGCATTTAATGCTGGGAGAGAAACAACATGGCAGTGGACTAGGAGAAAACTCACATTTTTACTCGGGGGATGATAATACAGTGCCAATTAAGAAGAATAACACTGATATAAAATACCGAAAACAAAAAACAACTGGTTCAACCCTGAGGCGTACTTTGCAAAGTGCAATTGAAGAATCTGGTAATTTATGGGGTGGTAGCAATGAAAGTAGTTATGGGGGAGAGAAGCCTTATACAGGTGTGAAACGTAGTGCTGAGTTGGATTCAACTGGAAAAGAGAAAAAGAAAAAACTTGAAAAGATTACAAATGTTGCCAAGCATGATATTTTGCAAAGTGCAATTGAAGAATCTGGTAATTTATGGGGTGGTGGCAATGAAACAGCTTTGGGAGGAGAGAAGCCTTATACATGTGTGAAACGTAGTGCTGAAACTTCTGAGGTGTGTACAACTGGAAAAGAGAAAAAGAAAGGACTTGAAAAGATCACAAATATTGTGCAAAGTGCAAATTGAATTTAGGGGTGGTGGCAATGAAACAAGTTTTGGAATTTACATGGGGTGATGAGGGCAAAACTGAAACAGCTTTGGGAGGCAATTGAAGAATCTTAATTTATGTGTGAAAAACAAGTTATGGAGGGGGAGAAGCTTATACATGTTGAAACGATATAGCTGGAAAAGAGAAAAAGAAAAGATTTGAAATGAGCACCAATAGTGCCAAACAAAGATATAAAGCAAAAGAGCAGAGTGAAATGACAACTGCCACCGTGCAAGGTCTACAGTTTCAAGAAGATGTGATGCTTTTAGATGATGATTTGAGCTTCGTATGTAACATTTGTAATGGCGCATTTTTCTCTGAAGAGCATTTAGAAGAGCACAAAAGAGTGAAGCATGTTCAAACTTCTGAGAATTCTGCTAATAATGCGCTGAATTCTGAACACAAGTCTGCTGAAGATGGAGATTCGGGCAAACCAGCGAAAAATGATTTTCAAATTTCATGCAGTGAGTGTAAGAAAAAATTCTGTGAACCGTTCCAGCTTCAAATGCACATGAACAAGAAACATCCTGAAGTGTTTCTCTCTGAACATCATCATCCACGGTTGATTGCGAAGAGGATTGCATGTCCTTATTGTCCGAAAATCTTTGGTCAAACTATGCAGATTGCGCAACATGTGAGAGACAAACATTCAGAACATTCTCATCGATGGATCGAGGATCAGCAAAATCTTGCGCATATCTGCAAAGTTTGCTCTGCAGGTTTTAGGCAAGAAGATCTTCTTAAAAAGCATATGCAAGCCGAGCATCCGGAAGAGTATAGTAAGCATTGGGAAAAGTATTTCTGCCCACCGTGTAACAAAGGTTTTGTGGACACCGATGCGTTGATCGATCATCTTCGCGTGACCCACAAAGAAGATTACGAAGAATATGAAAAAGAAAAGGATCGCAACCCGTTTATATTCGGGCAGCAGTGCCTTATCTGCTTAGAATATTGCATCGATACGCCGGCATTAGCAAAACATGCCGAGGTTCATAAAGACGCGACTGGTTTCTTCCGTTGCGGTGTACACTGCGATCTAACGTGTACTCAAGTTCATGAAATCCAGAACCACTACTTGCAAAAACGTTTGAAATTTTACCAGTGCCGTAGATGCGATATAGAATATTCGAACCGTTCAAATTGGATGAGTCATAATGCGAAACATCACGGATACAATGTAGAGCTATTAGGTTGCGAAATATGCGGTGAGAAATTTTGTGACGGAAGCGCGTTGAAAAGACACTATAGAAATAAGCACCCGGAGAGTAAGAAACTCTTGCAATGTACAGTTTGTGGTCCTGCGTATTTTAATTTCGAGGACCCGTATAAAAAGCATATTATAAAGCGACATTGTGAAAGTGTCCGCGTATTGAAGTTTGTGGACGATAACCGATTCCAATGTACTCTTTGTGATATGATATTTGAAGATGTGAATCCCTTTTTAGAGCATTGTAGCTTGACGCATCAACTAGATAGAAAGAAAGATGCTTCTAACACAGTTCCAACCACAGATAGCGACAAGAACCCTGTGGCCATGGATTCCGGCAAACCGAAGATAGGCATTATTGAACCATGTTTGAAGAACTTCCTTGAACGCTTCCAGGTCCAAAAGCACGTACAAAAGAAACCCTCTGGAGCTGAGAACCCTCAAAGTGAAGAGCCGCCCAAGAGCAGTTCTCTGAGCATGAAATGTCCTCATTGTTCAAAAGTCTCAGCTCAAAGTAAAGACATTGACCAACATATCCGAATCAAACATCCGGAACATTATCATCTGCGGGAAGAGCAGCATTCGGTAGATCAGAAAAACGCTGCTCATGTCTGCCAAGTCTGCTCAAAAGCGTTCATCCAAAAAAATCTGCTGAAAAATCATATGCGTTTCAACCATTACAAAGAGTACAGACAGCAATGGGAAAAGCACGTGTGTAAAGTGTGCGCTAAAGGGTTCACGCACATCGACCATCTCGTAGATCATTTGCGCATGACCCATTACAAAGAGTACGAAGCGTATAAAAAAGAAAAGGAAACCAACCCGTTTATATATGGTCAGCAATGTCTGGTCTGTTCTGAGTACTTCGTCGGCATGGATGATTTGAAAGAGCACGCTGAGATCCACAAGGATGCCTCTGGCCAGTTCCCCTGCTCGATACACTGCGATGAGGCGTTTGAGACGATTGATAATATCAACATCCACTATTTGAAGCAACGTTTGAGATTCTACGAGTGCCGCAGATGTGATACGGAATATGCGAATCGCAATAGCTGGCGCAGTCATAATGGAAAACATCATGGATATAATGAAGGGAAGTTTGCCTGCGAGTTGTGCGATGTTAAATTTTGTATATCGTATGGACTGAAGAAACATATGTCGTATATGCACAAGGAAGATGAGAAAAGTATTCGGTGTGCGGTTTGTGGAGCATTTTTCAGCGATGAGGGCATATATAAAAAGCATATGATGAAGAAACATAGTGACGTTGAAAAGACATGAATATTATTAGACATTAAAAAGCCTGTAAGGAATGAAATGTTCGAATGAAATTAAAACTTGGATAAACTGCAAGTGATGTGACTTGCAAGCAATTGCCTGACATGTTAAAAATGTATGATGAAGGGAACTTTGTTTGTGATGTGTGTACATTAATATATAATAGTTGTTATTATTAATAAAAATATAAAATTTGACTTGTACTGAATTACTCTCTTACTATGTAGAAGGTAGTGATTTTATTGCCCAAATATGTTCTGAATAAGAAACTAATGAAAAGTGAATCTCTCGACAAGATTTGCTCACAGAATACACCCCAGCTGCTGGACTATATAAATAATTGGTCTTACGAAACGTAAATGTGTATATTGCATTAATTGCAAGGCAAGTTATTATAATGTACTGTTGGGTGTAATGGTCTCACAGACATTCAGCTTTAGATAGTAAAATAAAGATTAAATCCTGTTTTACACTTAGGCTTACACTTACAGAACGATCATAAATAACGATACAGGGGGGGCAGGGGGTTCCATTTTTTGAAGCTAGGAGTAAAAGTTAACCGACCCCCCCCCCCACACACACACACACCTGCTAAAGAAAAAGTCCTCTATATAGTCATTGCATTGCTAGAAGAAAATATTTGAAAAATATACTGTAGCGTGATAAAAAGTTTCAGCGACCCCCTCCCCCGCACAATGAATCAGAAAAGTTATACGACCCCCACCCCCCTCACCCCAGTATCATTATTTATGATCGTTCCCTTACACTTATTGGATATTGGCGAATTCCACCTATGGTAGTACACTGCTGAATATTTTTTTGGTTGAACTTCATAAATTCTGACAGTTTTAAAACCACAAAGGCAGCCATATTTACAGCCATTTTGAAAAGTTCCAGATGGCAAACTTTTTTCCTGGAAAGTGCACATATCAGCAATGCTATTCCAATCATGAAACCTTTGTCAACAATATTGTCCAAACTCATCATTTTCACATGTGCATAAGATCTTAATTGAGGGTCCATTGCACATTTGGAAACAGCCAACCACACAACATTCGACCCTGGTACCATGTGTTTGTGGCTGTTAAGCTGCTCTACACGAGTGATAAACAACAGACACTAATCATGTATCTAAATGAACAGTCATACCGGACAAGCTGGCTGTTAATAAATTGTACATAATGGCCCCATTTGCATTGTGTACGATCGCGAATTGAACATATCAATTAAAGTAGCACGGGGGGTGGGGGTGGGGGTGGGGGGTCTCACACTATCGCGATTAGTACGGACGTGCCTCCAAACTAGGTGTCTTTTTTTTCACATTTTGGTATATTTCAGGGTTTCTTTTTTCACATTTTTTGGTATATTTCAGGGTGTCTTTTCACATTTTAAGTATATTTATCAGGAAAAAGAATATTGATATTCATTATATTTCTTCTTCATATTTACATGTACTAGAATCTGAGTTTGATATATTGGTGTGTCACCTTTTTTTTCTCGGATATTGGTATAGTGTGGGTCACATTTTCTCAAAAAATAGGTATATTGGTCGGTGCCGTTTTCAACCTGTCTATGGCACGTCCGTACGCATTTTCTGACCAACACCCCCCCCACCCCCCACCCCACACCCCACACCCCACCCCCACCCTCGAGTAAAGTTGTTGGTTTGCTTAATAGATTGTGTGATCTATGAATTTTTGTGTGTTTTTATTTCATTGTTTTTTGTTTTGTTTTTGTTTTGTTTGTGTTTTATTGTCTTTTCTTGTATTCTGTTTATTTTTGCCTTTGCTTAGAGAATGAACTTAGACAGTCGCCGTTTCAGTACTGCATAACAGAAGTGACATAACCCTGTAAAACAAAATGGACCATCATTGTAGTCATGTAAGGGTGCCAATTGCATTACCCCCACACCCCACCCTACACCCCCACCCCCTCCTCACACCCGACCCCTCCCACCAAATCAGCCACGTAACCAAACCCCCCATAGGAGCGTAAGCGGACGCCCGAGTGTACGCCCCCTGGATAGATCAGTGACAGGGTCCGGGCGATCTGCAGCTAGATTGGATATTGGATGAGAAGGTGCTCCTTCTGTTCACCTTAATAGTGAACACCGTTGTTGAGAATACACTAAAAATCTCAGTGCATCACTCAAGCCGGCAGCCTACGGTCCCGAAAGTGCGTTAAAACTAGCTTTTTGTGGTCGTGTTTCTCATATCACTTTTTTCTTCTTTTTTTCTTTTTCCCTCGTTCCTCTGTCTTCTCTTTTTCTTCGTTTCCCCCTATTCCCACATCCCTCCCCCCACACACACGCATCCCACTATATTTTCGCCACAGTGCACTGTACTCACATTCCACTTGCTTCTGCCCCCACCACCACATAGTACTGGACACCGTTTACGATGCAAAATAATGCACATTTGTATAGATCATACTGTTGATCCACCAAGCCACACAGTGCCATAGCACTGTATAAAATGCCAGCCCCATGCCCCAGGCACCACCGACCTGCTTCAAAAGGCGAATTTCTGGTGGCAAACAGCGTATGTAGACATTGCACGCACCACGTGGTCCGCACTATTTTCTCAAGGACACAGGCGGTGATGCGGAGCTTTCTCAGCAGGGTTGGGTGGACTGCTTTGTTTTTGTCATCTTGATGATATTATGATTTCTAACTCACTTCTTACACCAGTCATATGTGTACTGTGACTTGTGGTCTTGCCAGATTACAATTACTTGTGAAACCAGCCATATTGTGACTTTTTATTGCATAAAATTGTTAAATATAGTTGAATAGTTATCATTAAATCATACACATGGGGAGGAACTTGATAAGTGATCCGCATTTTAGATCCACTGTCATCTATATTACTACTTATATGTTATTTTCAATATAGTGTTTTACACTCGCTGAATTGTATACCATTTATGTTCTCTGCACAAAAGGCAAATAGATAAATACTAAACTACTTTTAAGCAGCGATAGTGATCTAATGTTGGATGTTTATTCTATTTTCAGGTGCGTACTGTGGTCTTCTTGTTTCCGAGGGTGGGTGAGCCATGTTGGAGGTAACTGTGTCAACTTATAAATGATGTGACCGTTGATCTAAATCATATATGCCAGATTCTTTGAAAGTAATATTACATAGACCATGCAGTGTTCTTGCCTGGCTGAATCTACATATGTGCCTGCAGCTTGCTGCCTATTGCTACCTATTGTGAAGCTGGGAGGGACTATGGCTAACATGGCATCAGGCCCCATGATGTGAAGATATCAATTGTGAATACCTGTGTGACCTTTGGTTATACCACTCTATCGAGGACACACCCTTGAATACTGTTCTCTGATTGGCTGAGATCCAAAATCAGCCGGGCATAATTACTGCATGAACCATAGGTGAATTTTGCCCTCTAGACGCATTCTTTTTTTTTTTATTCTTGAAGTCTTTGTGGCAGAAATGAATTTGTTGAATAAGCGGATACTGTTTGGTCACTGTATAACAAAGTTCGCATTAACTTTTAGTAAAATCTCCTCTCATATACTCTTACATTATTGGCGTATGGGGGATTATAATCCTTTAAGCCGTAGTGTGCAACCAGCCGTGAACTGTTATCGCTGCAGTATTCAGAAATACTGTATTGGCGCACTTGCTACTAGAGGGTCAATATCTTCAAAATATGATAAACCTAGTGTCTGATAGTAGTTTCAGTAATCAGGTCAAAGTCAAATAAGGGATCGTTCAAAATATGACGTCAACCTAGTGGGGGGGTGTGATATTAAAGATGACAAGGGGGGGGGCTTCTAGCACTTGGATGATGTCACCTTGTGAAAAATAAGAGTTATTGAACAGTATTTTAACTTAATTTCTGACACGTTAAGTGAGTTAATTGTGTTATATCTACTCGTTGAAATCACCTTGCCATGTTTGCTTTATGTCCTAAATAACATGTGTAAAAATATATATAAATTATGGACATGTATATGGACAAAAATATTTATAAAACGGCACAGTTAAATCAATGTTAAATGTGATTGCGAAATCATTACGCCGGGGGTGGGGATGGGCAGAGTGAGGCAAAGATGACGTCACTTATCAGGGGGCGGGGGGGGGGACTGGGAATGCTGCAAAGATGACGAAAGGTGACAAGGGGGAGGGGGTAAAAAAGGCCAAAAATGAGGTGACGTCATTTGTAAACGATCTCCAATCATTTATCATACTGACATAGACATGTTTTGATTACATTTTAATACAGAAGTGATTTCACCCGGGCACTTCTGGCTTCTATGTCCACCTTCTCTAACACCCCCCCCCCCCCTGTTGTTACCACTAAAATCCGGCCTAATTAGCGAGCCCCATCTCCCGTATTTACAGCCTTCTATAGTCCTCTGAATTATTAATTTACTGCGTCATTATGCAGCCTCACATTGCCCTGTCTCATTGCGTCTGAGTGACTGCGCCGATACTTCGGCTTGGATTACGAATATCATATTGGATCTGGTCACAGCGCACCCTCTCAATTAACACCACCCTGTGCATAGGCAGATCCAGGGGGCGCAGGGGGCACGCGTCCCCCACCCCCCCCACCCCCCCTTTTCCCACAAAAATACTTCATTTTCATAGTGGTTTTTTTTCATGAAATCCCTTAGGTGTGGCCCCACCCTTCCTTAAGTGCGCTCCCACCCCCTTTTCAACAAAAAAACCTGAATATGCCGATGCTGTGGAATAGTAGTCTCAATCGAGAGGTGGTCTCTGTTATTGAGGTTTGCGGTGGTCTCTTTCTCTAATAGACTTAGGGCCGTACCAATTGGTCTTATTACAGAGGCGGCCTCTCTATATAGAGATTGTCTTGATTGAACGTTCCACTGCATACTCCCAAGGGCATTCTGTCCAGTTTACATAGACAGAGAGTAGAAGTATGCACACCAAAGGTGGTGCCCTATGTTATGTGTTATGCACGACCACTTAACAAGAAGTCTGTTGTTGTTTTTTTCTTAAAAAAAAAAAGTTTATATCAATACAAATCTAAACAGGGAGCCGATTGGTCACTCAGATTTAGCAGGTGCCCGTGACGTCATCGGTCACGTGGTAATGGCGGCCGCCTTCCCGTGATGCTCCGCGTCAGTGCGCATGCGTGCTGGGTCGGCAGACGATACTGGGCATTAGGGACCATTCAGTTTTAATCACAGGGTGGGGTAGGAGGATTTTAGGATGGGCCATGAACTTTTGTCACAATGTTTGTAAGGGGGTGGGGCTATCAATTTTTTCACACACTTTTGAGTGGGGGGAGGGGGCTATAAATTTTTCACAGAACATTTACCCCTATTTTTTAGAGATTCTGTACTAAAAGTCATTATTTTTTATACTATGGATTGGATATACATCAAATAGGATTTGAGTTAACTCACAATGATTGCGCTAACTGTGGGGGGTCATCAATTTCTATCACATGAAATTGAGGGGGGTTACCAATTGTTTCACAGAGATTTGAGGGTGGGCTTTTAATTTTTCACAGTATATTTGTAAAATCCTCCTACCCACCCTGTCATAAATAGTGAATGGTCCCTTAGCTCTATCTCTATAGGCATCAACATGCAAGAGCTATGTGTGCATGGTTAAATATTGACCTGGTTGGGTCTGCCTATATCTGATTAAGCTATGCCATTTGAAGACGACTCTTTGTGAATTACAGAATATTTGATTTACATTATCATGACAATGGAAATATAAAACACGTGAAGCTTTGTTCTTTTTAACAACCCCTTAACCAAAATGAACGCACAGTATAATACACAGTATGCAGTATAAGATATGCATACAGCTGTGACAGCTAAAATAGTACAGTTTAGTACCACAATGAAGCTAAGTGCGTTTATAGTCTGCAAATACTATACATATGAACTAGCTATATTAGCTATATTGCTACAACCATATACCCTGTCATTATTCAATTACTTCAATCTATTCCCTGCTTCTATTTCAAAATTAACTCTAAAATCCAAATTTCAAATACATTTTTTATCAATTTCGAACACCACCGGATCTTTTTTTTTTTTTAAACACACATCATGATCCACATTTTAGAGTTCATTTTGAAATAGAAGCAGGTAATAAATTGAAGTAATTGATTAATGAGACCCACCGATGTATACCACTTACTGAGAATCAACTTGACACATATACACTGTATTGGGGGTAGACGAAGTCACACATAGCTTGCTACATTGACACATAAGATGTTATTCAAAGTTACACGCAGCAGACGAGGCTGTTGAAAGCTTAGTGTGAATGTTTGCTTTGCATGTCCTGTTTACAACTATAAACTGATATCTTTGTCACCATCTGTCGTTAACCCACGTAATGTATAATTCATAAGCGGGTGTATATTTGGAAAAGGTGCTTCACAGATATACTAGATCAAAAGCGAGCGTATTAAGTATGTATGGGAGAGTGGCCATCAGCTTCTGTCATCACGAGGGTGATTGTTATGGACAACTCTCTCATTGCCCGTCTCATCATTTGGTGCTGTTGCTTGGGCAGGGATGGTCACTCATTATAGTGAAACACACTGCCAGCCATGGCTGGGGCACTACAATCTTTTCCGGGTAGTTATGCTCCAAGGTGAGTTCAAAATGTCTTTTTTAGCCCTGGCAAAGGTGTGGGTCTTTGCTTTGAGATTTAGAGAAATTATGGATTCTTTGGGGTTTGGCTCCCAGGAAATAGGTGGCCTTAGATGGTCTTTCTACTGAGCATATATAGCTAACCAGACTTTGGAAGATGCTGCAACCCCCCACCCCCTTCCCACGGGAGGGGAACTCCCGGCGATGACATCCTTAAGGCATAAATAGAAGCACTCATTTTTGCACAATTATGCAAATTAGTCTGTGTTGATTGGCTGTAGACACTATTAATTGAATTTTGCTAGTACACTAGAGTGTGTGACGATTGAAGCAATATAACCTCTGTGGTAAGACTGAGCAAAAGTCAGTGGCCTCAATAGATAAATTTAAAATAAGGTTATTTCGGCATGTGCGGTTTTCAGGGCCAAAAAAAAACAGAGCTGACAAAATTTACATCACTTTTTTAAAGGCAAACAAATATTTTCACAATGTTTTTATATTAAATCTGTTATATGCCTTCTCAATTACTTTTTTAACCCTTTAAATACTCTGAATTGTAAATATTCCGCCCCCTTATTAAAAAAGGCGAGGTGGTCACTGGATCTGCCACCAGAGAAAAATAGAGCTGAGGCACGCCCACCGTTATTCCGCCCCTGATGTACAGGGGATAGTTCACTATTCTTCAGAAACCTGAAAACCTGGCGACCATGTGAAACTTGTCCCAAACCATACTCACCCCCCCACCCACCATGTGAAACGATGGATCACACACTGGCACATGTCCGCAACCCATGTACACACACACAGACACACTCATTCACCACAAACCACACACACACACAACACACACACCCAACACACACACACACACACACACACACACACACACACACACACACACACACACACACACACACACACACACACACACACACACACACACACACACACACACACACACGCACACACACACACACACACACACACACACACACACACACACACACCAACCCAGACACTCCAACCCCACACATACACAAACCACCAACCACCAAACACACCCCCCCCCCCCCCCCCCCCCCCCCGCCCCCTGGTGTAGGTGATAATGCACTCTGCTTGCTGCTCACTGACCCGTGGTCACTGACACATACATCACCCTGCCGCCGCCGCCGCGACTGCCTCCCCCCTCCACTCACATTGGCTGCTGGGATGGAGCAATACGTGCAATTATCAAGCATTGAATAACAACTGGTTTTACTGTCTTCACGCATTTGAGCAATACAACAGAACCTCCAATTAAGACCACCTCTGTAATGAGATCACCTCTATAATAAGGCTAGTTCTACTGTATATGCAAGTGATCAGATATGCAATGAAGTGGTCTGTAATAATGCAGACTCTGTATGTTGTGCTATATACACTATGTTATTTTTCCCAACTAAACTCCCTGGGGATTGTACAGTGCAGCCCTGTACCCTCGTAGAGAGCTTTATCAGCTGGCATTGTGTATATCTACGGTGCTAGGTTCAAGTACGATGACACATAGATGCAGTGGTTAATAATGCCTCATATATTTAAGTCTCCTTTACACAAGAAATACGTGGGACATGAGTAGAAGCTTCTGCATACACAACACAACTATTTGGCCAACTTACAAGCACCACAGTAAGGGATCATTCAGTGTTTATGACAGAGTGGGGTAGGAGGACCATGGTCTCATTATGGTCTCACAACCTGGGGATCGTGAGTTGAGACAGGGCCATAAAACTTTATAGTCGAATGGAAGCATTTGTCTACAGCTATGTTTTTTATTGCTTGTTTCGCCCATTTATTCAAAAAAAAAACACTCATCCAAACAGGGCAATTGTTTCCATAATATCAAATTGGAGCTGTGCCCATCCCAGAGTGTGTGTTTAATCAGTGAGGCCTGATAGCACCAATATAGCAGATTGTGCCCAGCCTACTTGATTTTTTGGGGGAAGAGGTGGGAAATTAAAAACCATCAAGGATACGGGAAATGAGACAGTAATCAAATATAGTGGGTCTCAGTGTGTTAGAAGTTGGGGTGATTAGGAAAGGATACGTGGAGACAGAAAAAAATATAGTGTTTTATTGCTTGTTCCATATTTATTTCAAAAAATGATATAAACAGTAGAGTATCCTTATATCGGGGGGCCTTAGCGATTCTTGATTTTCAATGGTTATCTCGAATTTTCGAGTTATCTGGAGGTTTATTTCGATGGGGCTTATCCGAATGTTCGGTTCTACCACTGATGAGAATAGCTGGGTATCTCGATTATTGTCTATCTCGAGCATGTCTTCCTACATATTCGAGATAAAGAGTAGTGTATTGTTGCACATATTCACAGAATATAAATTGGCTTTAATTCCTATTAATGATACTCCATATTTTTATTAATGCTACCTGATACTATATTCTAATCCTTGTAACCACTTCAGTTTTTCATCTAATCATTCTTATTCAAGTTCTACAGTAAAGTTCCCAAACGATCAGGTTTTGTACTTTTATATTTGATAGTCTTTTTCCTTTTTATTTCTGCTCTATCTTTAATGAACTTGTATGTGTTGTAATCTGTATGTATTGGGATTTTCAGTTAGATGAAGATTTGTGTGTTTTTCAAGTGACAAATGGCCCCCTTTTTGTACCAGTTGACTTTGTCAGTATTGGTTTATTATGTGGACAACATCAGAGCAAGAAATATATTTTGAAGAAAATTTGTATAGAGTAGTTTAAAACTTTATATTCTTCGTCTGTATCTACAGAATCCCACTAAAATACTGGCTGAAAACTCCAACCAGGGTAAAGTGTAAAACCTAGTGATAGCACCTCAGAAAAGTGATTATAAAACTTCAGTATTGCAGCCTCGGAAATTGAGAGGAATTGTGGTGAGCATAATGTCCTCAAAACGATGCCTTGATTTCTAGTGTGTAAAACTGGCGAGCCATTCAATGGGCTTACTCATTGTTCTAACATCAATGGGGTTTTTACCTACACGAATTTGCCATAGTTTTACTTCTTGTCATTAGGATGTTGCTCAGAAAGGAAGAATATGATAGAAAATGTGCCTGGTATTGAAGTTTTACATTGGCGGTGCTGGATTTACAGAGAATCACGCATATAATCTGTTTTCATATGAAGTAGAATCTTTCTATTTAGACCAAGCAGGGGACTGATGGTCTAATGGTCTCAAAAGAAAGGTGGTCTCTTTATGGAGGCTGATATTGGTCTCACGGTTATGAAGGCTTGGTACTACCAGATATGGTCTTATTGTGAGGGGGGTCTCAATGTATGGGTGGTTGCCCTACTTTTTAATCATTATTCTATTATCATGATTATCATTAAGAAACCCACGCTCGGAAATCTAGGCAGTTCATGTTTAGTCCAATGGTGGGTGGAAAAATATAAAAAAATGGAATTCAATTTAGAAAGGTACAAGTTAGCACAGCCGGGGTATCACTTACACACTACAAGGTCGTGTATATAGTGATTGTCGTCTGTGTACACAAACAATGAATTGTTAATCTCCTGCAAGAAGCGAGCTGCATTTGCCGACAGAAATCGGATGCTTGTGGGGTGACTCGTGATATGTCCATGATTGCAGTCGTGTTGGTCATGTCTAGAAAAGGGTTCTGGCTTATAACTCGTGCATATAGGTACAGAAACTGGCTTCGATAGAGAGGTGGTCTTAATTGGATGCTCTTTAGATTTCCAAGCTTTTTAGACATTCAACTCGTACGTGGGTATAAACATTTTCATCATTCCTAGCTGTGTTGGTCTACGGCGATCTCTCAGTTACACTGCACATATATTCAGTGTTGCCATCTCTACGTCTACAGAAGAACCTTTCCAGACACCACTTGTCAGACCGACATAAAGTGGTCTCTATGGAAAGGTGGTCTCTATACAGAGGTTCATCTTGGTAGCTTTATGAAGGTCTGGGAGCATGAAAAGCGGCCTTATTATAGAGGTGGTCTCAATAGAGAGATGGTCTTAAAAGCAGACTACCTTGGCCCTCCTTACAGAGACCACCTGTCTGTTGACACCATTTTAATCCAGTCCTAAAGGTGGTCTAGATAGAGATGTTGTACTCTATGATCCAGCCAATCATAATCCTTTCCTTTCCTTCTGGTGAGTGACGCGACACATAACCGAACTGACCAGGGGTCAGTGATCAGTAGGAGCAGTCTCTAATTGCACTTGACCAACTGATACGCATGTGATGGTGTTCATTTTAGCCTATGCGTTTATCATAAGCCTTTGTTCAGCAGCCATTGGACATTCGATTGTTTGCTGGGGAGCGCTGCCACCTAAATACACGAGTCCATGTTGCTATTCCTGTCACTCATTGCTGGTGGGGAATCCTCATCAGCAACAGCATAGATTTTTACTACATATTGGTTGCTGGACTTCGGTATCTAGGTCCATATAATCTCTGTTGCTTGAGATGAAATGACAGGGACAGGGCCGTTTTCGCGGCTGTGTCGTCCCAACGGCGAAGAATCAGCAGATGATAGCACCAAAAATGAGAGCTTACCACCATAAAAACAACAAAAAATAGCTCTACCTGCTAGGGTAACACAATGTAAATGCCTGGTTTATAGCCTTGATCCAAGTTTTGAATTCACGACTTTACAATTTACACCAGGTCATTGGCCCACTTATTGATCTTCAATTGATCATTTCTCACATGCTTGCATCGGCAGCACATTTAGCGCACAATGCTTATCACTCACACGATCACTCACTCACTCTTTCAACCCAATGACCTGTACCTAATTAACGTGTAGGTGCCACGGAGCAGTGTGCAACTGCTTTAAGGGGTGAGCTTGCTCAACACCTACCACCAGACCCCACTGGGAATCGAACCCACGACCTTCTGGTCAAGAGTCCAACTCCCTATCCACCCGGCCACAGAAGCACATAACGCCCTCCAACGGGAAAACATATCAGGAGAGAGGAAAAACAACACCAGACATTCACTACCGATAGAATAAAGACACAACACAGAAGTCCTCATTGAGACAGGAATCTGTTCAAATCGCTTCACGGCGCTGCGACCACCCACACCACCACCACCACCACAGCGGAGGGGGAACTCTCTCGGGGCCGAGACGATCGACCATCAGTCGCCGACAGCTCAACTCAGCCCGTGACGTCAGTCTGACGTCACTGCCTTGGCTATAAAGGCGTCGGCCGCCGCCGGCGAGTCGCACTTCTATCTGTCGCGAAAAGCCGTCTGCTGCTGCTGTCGGTAACGCACCTGCCAAAGCACCTGCCAAGCGAACTTCGCCAGATCAAAGTTTTCGCGCTTGTTTCTTTTTACGTTGGGCGTTCGCAACGTACGTTTAAGTCGTTGTTAGGGACGTTTGACGCCGCACGGGGTGGCGTTGTTGGTGTAAGTTGTAGGGGGAAGGAAGAAATCCAGATTGGGGATCCAGATTTGAAGCCGTTACGGATAGAGGATGAGGTTGTAGCTAAGGATATTGCCGCCGAGAACAGACACCCACACCCACAGGGAATTTGAACGTTTCACGGAACTTGGAGGTATTTTTTTATGTTTCTGTTTGTGTAAATGTTGTTTTTCCCTTTTTATTTTGAACTGTTGGGGACCGCGATTTACGCTGTTGTCAATTGAGTAAGAAAGCGTATTTCATTTTGGTATAGAAGACATTGCTTGTGTTCATATTAGTTTACGACAAACACCATTCTCACATGACGGGTGGGATAGACATTTCTTAGGAAAGAGTTGAAATAGAATTGTTCATTGTTGAATAAACCAAAAGTTTTTGGTTCAAACACTGTTTTTCCATCGCACCTGGGACATTTCTCACAAATTGTTCTTTTTAGGATTTCCTAAATATTTCACTCCGTTTTTTACATTAAATATACTGATGAAGTTTATCACTACACCCGTTTTCAAGCGATTTTACCTCTGATAAAAGCGCAAATTTTCAATCTTACTGCATATGAATTTACGGTATTTTTCGGCTAACATTTACGGTCTGATGATGCAACCGTTGGACTGGTTTGTTCAAAACTGTGTGACAAAACTGATTGAACCCAAAACTGCCATCAGTCAACGATTTGACAGTACAAGGGGCCCTGTGATGTTATTTTTGTATCACTTCATTCAACTCTATACACAATATCAAAGTGTTGACACAGAAGCGCTTTACGATCATTCAGCGATTATTCTGATGGCATTGTGAATATTTTGCGAATTGTTTGATGTTGGACTATTGATAGTTCATTTTGCATTTAAAAGTAAATGTTCAGTAGAATGATGCTGAAGAACGTGCAAAGGGTGAAAACCAAAGATACTTTGGCATGGCTTGGTCCGTACAGTTAAGGTTTCTATGTTGAAATAATATTGCCACGCCCTGTAGTGACAGTTTCTCGTTTTAATGTTGCATTTTACGTAGCAGACGAACAGTTCTATGGATACGCTGCGGATATGTTATTATTGACAATACATTTTACAATTTTCAAAAAACTGAGGAGACAATTTGAATGGTAGGACCAGCGTATATCGCTACTTTTTGTAAACATGAACGCATATATTTACCACATATTCTGTATTTGATATTGAAATGGCATAGAAAGAAAAACCAATACCAGCATGCATATTTAATCCTATTTTACACCTGACCAAATCACTATGTACATACAATTTACAAACAGTTCTTCGATTTGTATTCAGGGGACGTTTTGAACTTTTTAAGAGTACAAAGAGGGAATAAATTTGTTAAAAATCATAAGATATACGCCCATACTGTGTGTATGTGTCAGATAATGTATTAACAGTGCCTAATAAAGTTGTGCCCTGCCAAATGGACGACACACGGTGAAAATTATGGCTGCTGAAAGCTCCATAATTGTGGCAGATTGGAGCAAAACGGGCGACTTCTGAGGCGCGGGATTACCGGGATTATCTTGCTCACTTCAAAGGGAGGCGGCTGTCAGCTCACACGCGCACTCACACCTTTGCACGCGCATGCACGCACGCTGACACATATACGCACCTCTACACACGCACGCACCCATACGCACATTGGCACGCACAGTCACGCACACTGGCACACACACGTTCATTGGCACACGCACGCGCACCATAGCACACGCACCCTGGCACGTGCACGCACACAGTATTGTTCAACCCTGTACCGTAGTTTACCAATCACGTTAGCGTTCACTTCCTAAAATTAATGTGTTGTGATTTAGCGTCACTTGCTTTAGACCTACTACTACTTTCTAATTGTAGGCGACTATGAACTCGGTCATCTTCATCGTTGTCTTCGTTGTGAGGGGTTGTATCTTTGGCAAATACCTATCGTGGTTTTGTGGTTGTTAGAGTTAGTAGCAGTGAGATATGCTAAGGGCACAACCGGCACTTCCATACATCAGTCGTCGCCCCCCCCCCCCCCGACCCCCCGAATGAGCCAACTTTTTTCAGCCTCCCTAGTAGCTATGAATGTTCCTACTTTTCACTGTCCAGCAGCTATGAACTGGCATTTTGTGATGCCCAGCTGGCCCCAACAGCTATGAAAACTCTTATGTTAGGACAGTAGCTATAAAGTACCTCTCTTCCCATCCCAGGCTTTTTGTCAGGCTATTTTCATGTTGTTTTTCTCCCATTTCAAGTGCTTGAGAATGGGGTGTAATTCTATTGGCAGCTATGAAATACCTAATTTTTGTCATATCCAGCTATGAAATATTTTTTTTCATGAAAGTTAGCAATGAAATTGCGCACTGATATTTTTTTTTTTTTTTTGGGGGGGGGGCATTCCCGTCTGATGTCAAGGAAAGTAACCCCCCCCCCCGCGCCAGATAGACACTCTATACCATGGTAACGTTGGAATGTTTCTAAATCCCAGTTGGAACAAAAATGGTGTTACAGGTGTCCCGCCGTCCTACTATTTAAAACAGCAAGATTATTTTAATTTTAGCATACATGTATACCTTTATTTCATGGTAGTTTCATATTCGGTAAAATATGTATATATTGCAACGTTGATACAAATATTACATTGATTTAACATCTAAGACACTTAGATTTGTAAGCCAAATTATATAAAACTGTATACATCATAATCAATACATGGTACATATTTTTATAAAATTTTGTACAACATTAACATGGGTCAATTAACATTAATATTAACATTTACTAAACAAGTGTATACAGACATGTAAACATTTATTTCATATTCATAGATTTAACAATTCGTGTGTAATATCAAACATCTAGGACACAGAGATTTGTTAGCCAAATTATATAAAACAGTATTACTTAATAATCATACAATGTACATATTTCGTAAAAATTTGTACAACATTAAACAGTGGTGACGTAGCATTAACACTTACAAAACACCTCTATAAATATTGTAATGCATACATGTATACATTTATTTCATATTGATATAAGATATTGTAAAATAGCATATTGGAACATGTGATACTAATTTCATAGATGTAACAATTCATTTGTAATATTAAACATATAGGACACAGATTTTCTAAGCCAAACCTGCAATGTTACAAACAATGTATAACTGTAGACTAAATGAACGATACAATGTAGTAATATTTTTTTACATTTGTACAACATTAACAAGGGATCAATTAGCATAAATACTTACAAAAGCACATAACCGTAGACTTCATATTAGATACATGGTACATAATATATTCCTTAATTTGGGGTCACGTAGCATTAACTCTTACAAAACACCTATTGCACACGTATGTACATTTATTTCATAGCAATATATAATAAATAGTAAGATATTTATATTATAAATTTACATACATGTAAACAGGTAAAAACACTTTGAGCCCAATCTCCTATATTACAAATACCATATAACAGTAGACGTAATAAATATGTATGTTTTTCTACTTCTGTACAACATTAATCAGGGTTTAATTTTAGTTTTGTTGTCCTCTAGATGGAAGCACTGTTTTAGAAGTTTCTAGCACATTAATAATTAGCCAGGGCATTATGATGCTCAAACTGTAGAACACGGTAAGTTGTTGGTGGAGAATAAGTTTAACTACCATTTTAATACATATATGGTCCTTTAGAATTTAACATTTCTATGTTTAGAAGTTTGATGTTGGTGACTTTGTGCTGTCAGAGAATATAATGAGCCGATACGGAATGATGAGTTTCTTCCAAGCTATATATGATTATAAGGGGGTGGGGTTTCTCTTGCATCTTAAACATACCCACATTCGTGCTCGGAATCTCTTTCTTACAAGACAGTAGACAATGAAATTCACTGCAGAATTTACAGCGAACAGTAACCTGTTGATATATCTCCAAATGTATCTAGGTGAGCAGAATGGATAGGAGAAATTGTGAAAATTTGCAAGAAACATGCTAACAGCAGCAGGAAGGTGACAAAGACAGCAGATGACCATGATTACCACCATGATGACGGTGACATTCTTGTCGTCCTGTGACTGTCCAGATTGCTGGGGGTTCATGATCTCTCGGTTTCGAGATGCCCTCCACAATTCACGGCAGATGCAAGTATTAAAGATGCCTAGAATTAAGAATGGTCCAACATGCATAAAGATACTATCCGAAATAACAATGTAGCCAGTATAGTATAGGTCTGGAGGAAGCAAATCAATGTTGAATAACTCAGTGTAATAGGGTACGTTATATATGAGGATACATACAAAGAGCACCACGAGTTGCACACATGTCCTCTTCATTGAGCACCATTTGTGCACCTTAAATGGGTGGCAGACAGCAATGTACCTGTTGAAGGCGATAAGCACGGTCATCCACACAGAGCACATGTGGGATATATAGTATACTGACCAAACTATGGATGCACAATAACCATGTAAGAATGCTGCACCATATGTACGTAAGAACTCATTGGCAAGAAAGATGTTATCCCACACAGCCAGGACATGTAGCAAAAGTGTTGCGACTCTCTGTCGGTCTTTATCAAGCTGCAAAACCACGATGGAAAGTGTATTGCCAAAGAGGCCAAAGATCCCAACCAAGCCAATGAAGGTGGGGTGAAGGATGTCAATATACAGACTACACCAGTCAACGTCATAAATATTTTCATTGTTAAATAGCCCCATGTTGTTGATCGTTTCTACACTATTTTTTCGTACACTATGATGAGAGAACAACCTGCTTTGGTTGACTTAATTGACAGCAATACAACTTGTGTTTGGAGAAATTGGTCAGTTTTGAGTCACTATACTAATACCCTCTATGCTTCCATCATTAAGAATACAAGTGCATTAGCTTCTTAGAATGTTTTAATAATATGAATAACTACAGAGGACCAAATGTACCACACTAAAGTAAGAGTTGGAATGTGTATCACTGCACCGCGGCAATTGTATGTTAGAAAAATCCCTTCATTTTGTCTTCAACAGGACCATTGATATCAACGCACAACCAGAACGTATATCAATGAATATGTCATGACATACCATAATTTGTTTTTTGGTTATCCAGTTCTACTCCCTTCCACTGATTATCCTCCGCTAGTCGTGTATCCGTCATAGCATGTCCTGACTTATTCCATGAGCAGCATAATTATAATGTGGTCACAGGAGTGTCTTTTTCCACAGGGCACTGTACTTGTTCGTTTATAGTGTCTAATTTGTTTTCAATGACAATATATATTTTAAGTCAACGTCACGTACACGACTAGGATAGGGTCCTGGAAATAATCCGGGAATGTATAATTTCATGTGGTATTATCCTAGTATCATGTCTTTCCAATCTCCTCTCTTAGTAATCCATTCTTTTGTAGTATCCCCAATAGAATTTCTACGGGTGCTGTTAGTTTACAGTCCTATTCGCAAGTTGGTGATTATTCTAAAATAATTTGGTTTATTTTGATTAATAAGTGTTCGCCAGATACAAGAAACTTCCCTGGACAATAGATCCACGTGAAGCAGACACAACCATGTCTAATGCCCGCTGCGTTAACTACAGCCAGCATTAAGGGGTAAGCTCAGTCAAGTTTGACCATTTTCATTTAGTGAGGGTATGTGTAAGACACTGATATACACACCATATACTCTAGTGGAGGGTAACTTCTCAACTACTCGGGAACATTTTTTGTCATAAAAGATATGTTTTAAAATATTATGTTATTATTCGGTTCAAATCTGTTCAAATAGTTGGGTACATAGATAGAAAGTTTGAGACAAAATACCTATTTCAAATAAAAATAGAATTTTTGGTGAAAGTATTGTAGGTAACTGCCAACAGCTGGTATTATCAGCCATATCAAAATGAAAAAAAGTGCATTAGCTTTTTGTAGACAAAATTTTGAGATTTGAAGTGAGGGCCAACCTAGATAATTATCAATAGATGAAGTTTTGTTTGACGTAGGTATGGTTTCGATAACTTTTCACATAACTGAACTTTTGGGCTTTTTAATTAAAAAAAATCACATTTAAAATATCTTTTAAAGAAAAAAATATAAGACAAGTCAGCAAGTTATTCTTCATTTGTGTACATACGTATTATGTAAAAAAAAGGATAAAAATCAAAAAGGGCAAAATTCACTGAGCTTACCTCTTAAGTCGCATGAGCTGAACATTCACTAGCGAACGAGACAGAAATCTCTAACAAACACTTGTCATACTTATATTAGCCTCTGTGGTTGATAATGTCTTACAATGCGGACACTAGATTGAACTAACATACTAACCATACACATACTTTTAGACTTAATCCTGATTGAATTCCAACTGCTGTTTGAAAGCAATAATGTTCCAATATGACATTATTATTCTCCTATCACAGTCAATAGTTGCAAGTAAAAGTGTCAAAAGTGATGGTTTGTTTGTATCCTTCACACTGGCAATGTGGGTGTGCGCTCGCCGCTGTCGCTTTTATATCCTTGGGCACCAACTTGGTACGAAGTGCCGACCCCATGTTATTTCCGTAACGCACATTGGATGTTGCACAACATAATTGTATTGTTGCTGCCATCTCTTATTTAGCTGTCACAACAGAGCTGGGACCAACTCCTAGTTCGAACACACCAATAATTCACCCAGTGTTTGGTGATAAATTGGATAGAAAATATGTGGATGATAAAACGAGACAAAATATACCACGAAAGTGGCCGCATGTTATCAAAGTGGTAAAATGCATTAGCCCTGTCGCCAAACTGAGGAAATAGCTGCAAAATTTGTCCCATGCTTTTTAATAAGTGTAAAACAAACCTAATGATATTGTAAGTTTTCACAGAATATGAACAGGCTTACTGTGCAAAGTGTACATTCATGTACCAGCAATATGTGTCATGTATTATACCATATTAATGCATGGGGGTAATGTTTTTCTATCGTCTGCTGTGGTTTGCTGTATTAGACACCAACCCCAGATGGAATGTGAGACTTAGAGTGTGCTTCCGTGGCCGAATGGTCGTGACCAGAAGGTCCTGGGTTCGATTCCCGGTCGGGTCAGATGGTAAGTGTTGAGCAAACTTACCCCTAACAGGTTGCACACTGCTCCGTGGTACCTACACGTTAATTAGGTACAGGTCATTGGGTTGGAAGAATGTGTGAGTGACCATGAGGGTGAGTGATGAGCATTGTGCGCTGAATGTGCTGCAGGTGCAAGTATGCGAGAACTGATCAAATGATGATCACTACGTGTGCCAATGACCTGGTGTAAATTGTTAAGTCATGAGAGCCAGACTGGGATCAAGACTATAAACCACCACATTTACATTTACATTTACATTTTGGCCTGCATTTGATATACAGGTTGATATTTTGATGTACTGGTTGATTTTTATGCATGCACAGAACCACAAACTACGTTCAAACCACACACGGACGTGTAAGCAACAGCTACAAGTCTGCTACATGTGCGACTACAGATTGTGGCTGTAGCTATAGGCTTCTTAATGAGCTCCCACCCCTCCACACCCACACACACTGTCCCCCTAACCCCACCCCTTACACCTGTAATCTGCCTGTGGGTGATCAATCAAGCTAACAATACCTTTGGCTGACTATAAGATGTCCTCATAGCGCCATGATACTGTGTCGTTCAATTGTAAAACTTAGTTGAAGTAACGTCAAACTTACCTTCTTATACATGGCAAGGTGAGAAAAACGGCTATATTGATTTTGCTTATAACGTTTCAAGTGTCATCCGGCAAACTTCTTCCACTTGAAAGAGACAATTCAACCCATATGGCTATATTGTAACACAGCTGGATATAAAGCATGCAGAGTTAGAGAGATCCCCGTAGACAGACATGAACAGACACCATCAATGGCGCATCTGCTGCATACACTCAGGTGTAATAAAAGGAGTTTTAAACATATAAGATCAGAGCCAAGAAAGGAGGGCTTTAGTACGAACAGTACCACAGGCCATTATAATTACAATCACAAGGCCAGGGACTGTTAGTGGTAAAGTATTTTATTGAAATAAGAATGGGAAATATAATGATATAGAGGCATTTTAGAAGTATTTATAGTATAAATATGAGTTTTTATTGGTAGAAGTGGCAGCATATGAAGTATTAATCACTACAAGTGAGTTTTCTGCGGAAAGGACATGAACTTGAAATATGCAATACTTAATGTCATAAACAATTCTTTCTATTTCATGACATGTCGCTTTCCACATACTAGCTAAGCAAGTAGAAATAGTTGGACTAATCCAAGGCATCACAATTATGCTCAAGGCAATGGACAACATGTCATAAACGTCATAGACATATCTCAAAGAAAGTAAGTGAAATCAGCAGATTTTAACTCTGGCTTATGCACTGTAAATTACGTCCTTCCGTCCGGCTTGTAACCCCTCTGCAGGTCACATCGTTTGAGCTCAAGCGCTCAAATTCACTGGTATCATTTGAAAATATTGACCGCCTTTTTCACATTGACCGAAAGAGTCCATATTAGACTCCATATTTTGGGTCAGTGTTTGGTCATTTTTCGCTGTTGCCTCCCTACTTGCTGCACACTCTGGTTGGTCACTTCAAGTGACGCTTTTCACCTTTAACCCAATTTACATCGTCTCTCAAAGTTGAAAGTCGCTAGTACTTATACCGGCGGGTAATAATATCCATTAACTTAAACCTTTTCATCTAACAATCATTTTGCAGATCATTTTAAAGATATTTGCAATTTGCGATCGTAACCAGTGTGTAAAGTAAAATCGGCTATCACTATTTTGTTGCCGGAAATCTGTGCTAGAATCAGAAAAAACAACAACATTGAAATCTGTATGCTTTGTGACAGATGTTATCATTCAAGATGGCCACCAATGTTAAAGATGGCCACCCAATCCATATAATACAAAAAAACATGACATTACATATGAACTCTCAGGTATAATTATAAAAGGACAGGTACAAAAATTGCTTCAAAGATCTTCAAAAAACTGCCATTTTGAACGCGCACTCCCAAGAAAGAAAGAAAAGCAATCCTTTTGCGCAAGGAAGCGTTTTATTATAGTCATTCAATCCTCTGTCTTACCTAATTAAGGTATAACTGCTTTATATGCAAGTATGCGAGAACTAATCAAATGATGATCAATACGTGTGCCAATGGCCTGGTGTAAATTGTTAAGTCATGAGAGCCAGACTGGGATCAGGACTATAAACCACCACATTTACATTTACATTTATAATGTCTGTGCCGCTACTTCTATGCGATTAACCCATGAGGACTGTTATGAATTTACTTAGATCAACAATAACTGAGACGCATAGTCGGCAGGGTTTTTTTCTAGAAGAAATCTTGTCAACATTGACAGAGCTTGACATTTCTACCGTACTTTGTGATCCATGAATGTCAACTAGTGACACGAGTCAGTCCGTGGTCCGGTGGTTAAAGTCACTGACTCGTCTCTGTGTGTTTTGAATTGGCGCATTCACTCTACCACTTGGTAAAGATGATACAATTGATATGTACTGTAGAACCTCTCTATTAGGACGACCTTTGGGGCCAGTGTTAGGTCGCCTCAATAGAGAGGTGGTCTCATTACAGAGGTTCATTTTGGTAGCTTTATGAAGGTTTGGGACCGTGAAAAGTGGTCTTATTATAGAGGTGGTCTCAATAGTGAAGAGGTTTTACTGTATAATCATGAACCTTAAATTAGTCTTTATATACAAGATGTGTTTTGAAAACGATACTTCAGTCTTGAAAACGGTTTATTAAAAAGGGGTATACAACTTTAAAACTTTAGCTTGATAAATACCACTAAAGAACAACAGAACTACAAAATAAACCACATGCTGCATACCAACTACATATAGTTATGTTCTAGTGTTCAATTTAAATCTATGCAAAAGTATAACTACCACTAGGCATGGGTTCACATTCTAACGCCAGCTGTTCCATATTCTATAGTCACTATATTTAAAACTCCAAAGCCAGGTACATACATACCAAATCTCTATAACCACCATGGCCTCGCTATAGATTATTTCAGCACAATGTTACAGGACAGTTGTGAGCATTAAGAGCGTTCTAATTGTTTATGCACGGACATACAGAGAGCGTTCATTATTGAAATCTTGTCATTGTGGATTTCACGGTGTGGGAGTGTTTTCCACCTGCCAACATGCTGTGTCAGATCATAGCGCGTAAGAAATAGCGTGAGTTGTGACTATTTGTCAATTTTGTCGTGCATAATTTAGTAGAAGAGCTGTTGTAACCAGTCCGGCTGTCATATGTGCTTGCTGAAATCCTAACAGTGCCCCGTGGTGGGGGGTTTCTGTATCGTACAATTCCAACGGATTTCTTTCGATAACATTTTCAGAGACATTTTATGATATATCCAGTGTTTAAAATTAATTAAAGTCGACATTTTCGGTCTCGCCACCTGAAGGCCATCCTCAAAAATGATGTCACATGACCAGAACACAGTGGTGTGACCACCTAACCTTTGGTTGGGCGAACAGAACACAGTGATATGCCCACCTAACCTTTGGTTGGGTGAACAGAACACAGTGATATGACCACCTAACCTCTGGTTGGGTGAACAGAACACAGTGATATGCCCACCTAACCTCTGGTTGGGTGAACAGAACCTCCGGCTGGTTTTAGCACTAAGTGATCACCAACCAGCCATACACACTTCGGGCTGTCAGGTTTTTACCCCGATTGACACAGCATTTAGCTGATCCCCGGGTGGGGATAAGCCGCAGCTTTCTGGAGAGTGGGGTGAGAAAGGCTTTACGCGCATGTGTAGTGACCTCACCCAGTCAAAGGTCAAGTTTTTTTCCATCGTTTTATTGTGTATTTCAACCGAATCATTTGAAGTAGCAGATAGTTTTTTAACATGCTGACCTATTGGTCTGGGGAATGCCCACTTTTTTGTCTCATTATCACTATATAAATTAGTTATCTAACTAGTTTTATAGCTTTAAAGGATATAAAGATAAAAAGATAATACAAATTTTATTTTAAGTCAAAGATTTATTGAATATATTTCGTGTCATCCTCAGCATAAATGAAAAATTATTATATGTAATAAGTACACCAATGGTAGTACTACAGACATTTTTATTTATAGCACAATTAAAACTGCTTTTATAGTCAGCTTACAAATAATAATACAAATGTTCATTTTCACCCACAAATATGCAAATGAGCTTGCTTTTTATAGGCATGTGTGTGGATTTTGCCTGTGGCATTAACACATGGCACAAGTGGGTGTAGAACGGGCTACTGGCCTGGGTGTAAAGCTACAGTTTGATGTACTAAAGTCAGGTGGTCTAAAAAGGTGGGGAAGTGGGGAGGGGGGGCAACCCCAACCCCCTCCCAGGATCTACCTAAATACTCCAGCCAACTCACACAAAATCTAGCCACAGCATCAGCCCACAAAACTCCTCATGACGCTATGATTCACACACACATAAAACCCACATGTAAACCCGCGTGCAATAACAGCATCTTATCTAAAATGAAAAGCTAAAACTACCCAACTGGCGAGCTAGGCAAACTGAGGGGTGATAACAGTGCCGGGGGTCAGGGCAGTGTGTGGTTAACTACGCACTGGCCATCAATAAGCCAGGCAGGCATGGCCCGTGCGTGGCAACGGGTAAGGGTGGTTACCCCTTAACTCGCCAATCACACCGATTGTTCCACAAATTCTTGTGCCTACGTGAGTGCGGAATGCTGATGTGGCAATTGCTGGCTGACTTGGTTAGTTTGCTTGCTTCTTGGCTGGTTTTTATCAAAGTTTTGCTCATTTCATTTGCTACTGTTAACTATTGTCAAAATAAAGGTGTATGTAGATTTTTTTTAAATTGTTATATGGGATGGTTTAGTAAAACTGTCATGAAATATGATTTTTTGGAATTTGTTTAGATTCTTTTTTGACAATATTTAATAGTAGCAAAGAAATGGATACAAATTTGGTGTGAAATAAACTACTGTCCAGCGAGTAAATGGAATTTGGGGGTGTTTTTTCTTCTTCTTTACGCATACCTGAACAAAAAGAAATTTAAAGTTTTAAGTTTTATATTATGTAATTATGATTTTTCAAATAAACGAAATCGGTAAGTGCTAGCAATGCTTGTAGCGTTGTTTTTTGTGTGGTTTTTGTTTTCTTTTTGTTTTGTTTTTTGTGTGTGTTTCTTTTGTTTTTTGTTTTTTAATTATTATTATTATTATTATACATAGTGGAGCTTCTGTTAAGGAGAGTTTTCCGCACAAGAAAAACCATCGAAGAAATCACTAATTTTCATCATTATTGGAAGTCTATTCTTCTTTCTGAAAATGTAATACATCATAGAGGTACCGAGAATCAATCTTTTGCAATGATAAGAAATGATACATGCAGAAAACCACAAGTGCACGGAAACCAATAGGAAATTGGGCGTTTCTGAATACAAATTAAGACGTATACTTGGAGGATAAAGAATGTTTATTGTTCTGAATAGAAAGCTAACATATCAGAGAATTTTATATTTATTTTTTAGAATTGCATTAACGCTATATGCTATCTGCATAGAGATTCATGGTGCCTACCTTATGAAAGTTTGCGACCGTAAAAACTAATCGTATTAAAGAGGTGGTCTCTTTATAGAGGCTGTCTTAATTGGAAGTTTTACGGTACACACATATACTTTACTTAAAATGCTATATTAAATAAGTTTCATCTAATTGATTCAACTGTATAATCGCTTGTTCCAATATGAAAAAAGCTTCCTTAATAATATCAAAGGTAACAGAGTGGGGGGCGTTCAGCGATACTTGATTTTTTGGGGGGTCCCAGAAGTGTTGATATGAGGAGAGGTGGCGGAAAAACTAGAGTTCACGGCATGAGGACTTTATGACTGATACTTGTGTTTATAGCAGTGCCAGGGCCACTGTGATTATGGCTTGTACCAGCTCACCACTATAATCAACCAGTTTATGGTAAGCTCTGTACGTCACATTACTGAGAACCTCAAGCTTAATGTTTTGTATGGAATGTTTCATGTCTCTTCTTCCAATAAAACTAATATAGGTTTTATATCATATATTAAGTGCTAAATGTCTAAACAAAGAGCTCTGAGTGGTACATTTAATTGATTGAGAATTTTCTTGTCCTTACACACGTCATATCACTTTTTGTCACCACGTGTGGGGTCCTAGGGACAGGTTATTAGGACCCTACATGGGGTCCGCCAATAAGTGTCCATTCATAAGACATTCAATGCAGTTTCTGTGTCATACTTATTATTATTATTTCTCTACAGAAATAATGTGTGTGTGTGTCTTGTCCATAGAAAAGGATTTCTGTTTTAAACTGTGTCACGAGTTAAACTGGCACAAAAACGGCCGTGTCACTTTGCGCCATGTATGTGAAAGAATTGGGGAATAGTTTGGCAAGCTTTGTCCGACCGTGGATTCAAAGTCACAATTCCTGACCAGTCATTTTATGTGTTTTCAGGCGCCTTAACCATTTAGACCAATCCTCCCTGACGCTTCGAGACATGTTCAAATTTTGCCAACTCCTTAATCACATACGACTTTGGATCTGCCACACTTGCATGTTCTATTGCTGTCTCATTGCTTCATCATCTAGCCTCTATCCCCAGCCTTTCAAGCATGCCCCGTGTCACCTGGTTTACTGTTGCCGAGCTCGATAGCTGCGGTTTGTAGGTTAGTGTTAATTGATAGCACGGAAGCCAGCCTCGTAAGACAACAGCGGTAATTCTAAGCGCATCCGCTCCACCGGAGAGGCGCATGAGGCGGGGATTGTCCACTAACAGGCGGCTCCATTAGCCGGGTTAATGCGTTACTCGAACCCCCCACCCCGGGCTCGCGAGGTCAGATGGACGTGCTCATGGGAAACGATACGCTGTTATTCGCGCATGTGGCTGTGTCTCTATCATGACCAGCAAGTAATGCTCAAGTGGTCTCCTTACATAGATGGTCTCTTTATGGAGGTTTTCATGGATGTCTCATTTGAAGTTTTAGTCCACTCAAGTCAAAAGAATTTTTCATTATACTGACATGTGGCGTATACAAGTACGTATTAACATGCAAGTTACAAAATCATTATCATAACCACCCAAGCGGCAAGGGCATATAGCTTACACGTACTTGTTAGTAGGCCTATTGGGAAAATATTCTTATTGTGGAGTGGTCTTTATTAGAGGTTCTACTGTATCGTCCCTTTGGACCTGACGCACACACACTCACACACACACACACACACACACACACACACACACACACACACACACACACACACACACACACACACACACACACACACACACACACACACACACACACACACACACACACACACACACACACACACACACACACACACACACACACACACACACACACACACACACACACACACACACACACACACACACGCACGCACACACACATACACACACACACACACACACACGCACACACACAGCCAATAAGACAATCATGCTCACCCACATCGTGTGGTCACTGAGTGGTCACTGAGTGGTCATACCAACAGCAATTAGCAGACACTTACTAATGATTGCTCCATTCTGTGAAGTGTCCATGGCCTGTGCGTGTATGCGGCCAATTTACTCTGCACCACTCGCCATAGGAGCACGCCATGCTGCCACGTCTACACGCATGGTGAAGGTACATGTCTACACCTACACACACGCTTGGTGAAGGTGGAGCAGGCCTCTCATAGTCTGCTCTAACAATCACAGAAATTGCCCCATTATTGAGGTGGTCTCTTTACAAAGGTGGTCTTCAGTAAGTTTCTTTTTACCATAGCCAAACTGCCATAGCTAGCAGACAATTTAAGGAATGGACGTATGATTGATTGATTTTATTTAAGGGATGGCTGTGGAGTACTGACTTTTAGAACAACCTGACTGGCCTCAAGTGGTCTCAGTAGAGAGGTGGTCTGTTTATGGAGGTTCACAGTGCTCTGATTATTAAGGCTTAGGACCATCGGGTCTTATCATCGAGGGGAAATCTTTGTACGATCACTTTTCCCACATCCCCTGGTCAACCTTACCCCACACCGCCCCCTGCCCCCCTTATAAATAATGGAAGGTGCAGATTGCAGGTTACACGTGTGTACTCCACACACTAATGCACTCCGCCCATGCTGATGGTCATCTAATGGTCATTCGCTAATGATTCTATTATTGCATGACAATTACCATTGTCATCCAGCCTTTCACTCTTCTCCTATAACAGTGGATCCGGCTCTGAAAGACTCGGTGGAATTGTGGGGGTCACTGTTACGTTTTCACTGTCGACATTGAGTTGTTTGCGGCACTTTTCTCCCTTGTTTGCTGAGAATACTCGATTCTGATTGGCTGAGAGGCGGAGGATATTCTCTGATATCTTACACTACAAAGTTCATAGCATGATGAGTAAATGTGGGAGAAAAGGGTTATTACACGAGTGGGGGTGAGATACATAAGCAGATCCAGGATTTTGGAAGGGGGGGGGCACTTCGGGGATTTCATGAAAAACCCTATGAAAATGAAGTATTTTGGTGGGAAAAGGGGGCGCGCCCCCTGGATCTGCCTATGGGATATCGATATCAGAAAATATCTCGCTGAGTATTTTCTAGAACAAGTGACCGCAGCAAACGAGTTCTATTAAACCTCACAATCGGTGAGATATTGTCTGATATCTCAACCCCACTCGTAAAATGACCTTTTATTCTCTCGGTCTGTAACACCTGACCAGTGAAGACGAGCATGTTCAACCATATCACTCACACATCTTTCCATCGAGCATGTTTCTACCACATGAGCGGAATGGACCAACTGCCATGTCACACAACGGGCCAACGATTTCTAGGCTTTGCAAGTGGAAAACAGGAAACAAATCGTAAAAATCAATGCACCAAATGTAAAGTCCACTTGGATCACAATTAAAAAACCAACACATTTACATTTACATTAAACAAATATGCCCAAAAAGGTGTTTGGGCCCGTGCCTACCCTCCCCACCCGAGGCTGGGGTAGCGCCTCTGACTATACAGTGTGATATAAAGGGAAACAAGCCATAGAACTGTCCAAGTGTCAGTCTGCCCCATAAAGTATACAGCAATTATCGGTGCACACTTGAGCCAGTGTCAATATATACTCTGTGCATACGGGAGTCATGTATAAGTGATGCTATTGACCCGTCTGCTGGCCACGTGACGGACAGAGGCCCTACAACCTGTGGAAACAGTCAGTGTTTCCAACAACCAGGGGTTTTCCATTGCTACTGTTGTGATTTTTACATAGGCAGAGAAGCCCCTCCAGCCCCGATCCCCCTTTTCCCACCAAAACTCTTCATTTTCATGTTGTTGTTTTGTGACGGACAGGGGCCCTAACAATCTCACACACCCACAATCTCACACAGTCACAGTCTTCCAACAACCAGGGCTTCTGCTGTGGTATGTAGATCCTAGGGTGGGGCCGCACACTCCTTCTACGGGTTATGTTTTGGCATGTCCGCCATCGATCACATGTACAAAACACTTCAGAGCCCTAAAGTGTGCCCCCTCCCCCTTTCCAAAAACCTGGATCTGCCACTGGATGATACCATCAAGATAGACACAGCCGGAGACATCTACCACAGCAGTCTCAGTTTTCCACAGTTTTCCACATGATGCAGATTTTCTGCCTTTGGATGGAATAACAAACCCGGAAATCAATGTTAACAGACACTGCCTACGGAAATATCACTAAAGCGCGAGTGACACTAACTCCCGCCTGCTGTAATGGTCAACGGGCTATTGGACTATTGGGCTATCGCCAGGATGGATGACCGCCCTCCCCCGCTGCCTAGCAACCGGCGGCTGCCGCCCGGCAACAAGGAAGTGACGCTACACCGCGCATGCGTCATGGTGTACGGCTGTAGCCTCTGTCAACTCGGGTGTTAGTGGCTGTGTTTTGATGCTAGGGCAGTGCAATATTGTATTAGAGCATCTTTGTATTGAGACTAGCTCTGCAATAAGACCACCTCTATGATGAGCCACCCCCATTATGAGACCAACTCTACAATACGACCATCTCTATGATAAAACCACCTTTATGATGAGACCACCTCTGTGTTGAGACCATCTTTGTAATGAGACGAGTTATCGCCATCCCAAATTTTATACAATACAAGCTACTGAGAATCTCCATAAATCACTTCTCTATCGAGACCACTTGAGACCAATCCCCTGGGTGGTCTGAATTGAGAGGTTCATCTGTAGTATTGATTAACATTGATTTCGTTGGTTGTGTTCTAATCTTATAAGCAATGAAGCGAATTAAGTCCATATGGATAGGGATAGTGGTTTGATAGCGGATGGGTTGTTGTAGTTTTATCATGTATTAGGATTTCTGCCATGGATATTACCATCTGATCAGTATGCCATTCGGCCTTCACACCTGAAGAGCAACCTATAGCTAATAATTGAACAACTATGTACAATATGGTTATCATCAAGGCCTCAAATCAACTTGTGGATATGTGACCAGATGTGGCTTTGATGGTTAAACTGTATAAATGGTCGTTTTAATTGAGCAGTTCTAATGTATATTCGTACACACTTAGATTTGTGTTCAAATAGACAAACGAAAAGGCAATCACAGAACGAAAAAACAGTGTCAAGATCCAATCTATGTAGCAGCTTCAGCCCATTTAACAGGAATCAACACACCATATTTATTAATACTGTCACAAAGCCTGTCCTACTCTGTCACTGCCAGTTTTACAAATCCCAGCTCACTGCACCCACAAAAAAAACTTAATTAAACTTCAAATATCAAATGAAACAAAATGGTAAAATCAACTAGATTTGAATTGAAACGGTTAATTCAGCCTTTCCCATCCGACGCTCGGTAAAACAACCAACCCACGCTCAGTTGACAATAGAGTCTTGTTTTATTTTGTTTTTATATGGGTGGAGAATAGAATGAAAAGTGAGTACAGTAGAACCTCTATAGTAAGATCAAGCCCTCAACTGGTCTCAGTCTTTTTATGCAGATTTAGAAGAATGAGAAATTTATCGTAATATTAAGGTGGTCTCTTTGGAAAGATGGTCTTAATTAAACGTTCCACTTTGTAAAGTAGAACTTCTGTATTATGATGAAGCCCTAATGTGGTCTTATTATAGAGGTAGTCTCTATTATGCAAGTTCGTAACAGTCTGTCAAAGAAGCTTTCACCTTTTTAACCTCAATCGTAAAACAGTGTATATACGTCTCCTTTTTCTATGGCTATAATATAGCTGAAATAAAACTTACCTTTAACAAAACGAGAAATTGCCCCATTATTAAGGCGGTCTCTTTACAACCTAATCAAGATTTCTACCAAACTGCCATGCATAGCAGACAATAAAACTGGTGTACACGAATCCCCGTCGTATGTCATGTATAGCAGTTTATCGTATAAACTCTGTATTAGTTGGCATTAGTTAAGGTTTCTACCGTACCAAACTGCCATGTATAGCAGCCAATAAGAGTAGAATACACGGATTCCTCGTGATGCGTCCGCCGTATGGACCGACACGCGCAGATCTACAGGCGTCTGTGGCAGTGTGTGTGCTGTGTGCGCGCGCATACCGGAAGTGTGGACACGGGGCATTAACTGGTAAATGGCTCTCTGATTGATTGGACACAGCAAGGGAGACTGTCGTAACTATCTTGCGAGAAATGCTGTGTACAGACTAATCATATGTGCATTGATAGTGTATTGATTTATTTTGGCTTTGATACTTATGTATTTTGTACTTAATTAGCTTCTGTACTTACAAATTCAGTCACTTTGGAAGTAGACATTGATTCGTGAACATGAAATTAAGTCTGCTAAAATTACATTATTGTTAGTTATAGTCTCATTCAAGTTACTAGAATACTTTATACATTATTGTTATCTGGAGCATCAACCTCAAAACAGATTCCTAGAGAGACCACCTCTGTCATAGGAGCATTTCATAAAGAGACCACCTCTCAGACTCTGTCATAGGTACATTTCTCACAGTAGAGAACCAAGCCTGTATAAAGAGAACATCTCTCTATTAGCACCAATTGAGATCAATCTATCGATGGTCTTAATAGAAAGGTCCTGCAAGTTCAAATCTGTCCATCCACCCACCCACCCAGGCACCCACCCGGACAAGGTGGTGTCATGCACGCGCGTTCTTTGTTCGCACATTTCCCGTTCTCCCATTCTGTGCGTTTCCTCCGTCAGAGCAATCCTCACATTCCTGTCCCCAATAAAACAGCGCGCTTCCTGAGTCACCATAAGCCACAGGCGGCGGCTCACTTCCGCATCCCGCTGCGCGCGCATCATTGTGGCGCTATATCCGGCCGCCGCCGTCACTTCCGGTCATGGTGAAGTGGGCTGAGGGGGTTTGTAGGTGTGTGTGTGGGGGGGGGGGTAGCATAGGCAGATCCAGGTGGCAGCCCCCTTTTCCCACCAATTCTTTTCACTTTCATTTGTTTTTTACATGTCCTCCATCGATCACGTTTATATTGTTGTTTTTACATGTTACATGTTGTTGCGCATATGACACCATGAGATCGCTTAACGTGTCCCCAGCCCCCCTCTGACCAAAAAAACCCGGATCTGCCATTGTAGAGAAGTGTCAGGCAAAGTTTGGTACATCACGTAGAACCTGACTGTTGACACCAGCAGATGTTCTCTTTACGGAGGTTCGCAGGGTATATTTATGAAGGTTTGGCACAATGAAAACTATTAGAAATAACCAAAAATACTGAACTATTCCTAAGGAGATTACATATCAGTACTATATTTTCACCCACACCAAAATATTGGTGACTGGATTTTCATAAAAGCTACATACCCCCCCCACACACACACACCCCACCCTCATTTCAATGGGTCACACCCTTGGTAATGTTAAAATCCTCTCAGTACACTGATCCGGAAGTGCGTGTTTATGCAATCTGCTGGGTGTGTTTGTAGCAATCAGGCGGAAACTCACAATGCAATTAGTCACAGAGAATATGACAATGTAATCAGCAACCTGACACAGCTAAAAAATGAACCTGACCACAGGTAAAACACCAATATACTGTGCCGTTTGCCAACCACAGACAACATCCATAGAGTTGAGTCATTGAATCAGAGCAGTCTACTGTGACTGAAAATGAACTTGTATTTCATCCCCAAAGTACCAATGGCTAAAATATCTATATGTGCTATTTATATGCCACAGTAAAACCTATCATATATGAACAACTCATATTTCGAGTCCCGTCTGGGCCACTTGATATGGTGAAATGGAAGATGTCTCTTCAGCTATATCAATACAGTGGTAGGAGCTTGATTGGCAGAACAGTGAGAGTAGAATTAACATAATATTACTGGTGCCTGCCGCCAATCAGAGCAGCTCATTTGCATATTTGTGACTGAAAATGAACTCGTGTATTCCATCCCTTAAATATATCATATCGTGGATTCCCTAGAGCAACAGCTGATTATATCAAACACTATTGCTTGAAATGGCACCCACAAACTGATACGACGACCTTTTCTGGTTGGGTGAACAGAACACAGTGATATGACCACCTAACCTTTGGTTGGGTGTGAGATGATGACACTCATGTGTAAAGTGTGAGCAGGGTGAATCAATGGCTGGGGACATGGAGACGAAAATATACCTTGTGTAACAATTGGGGAATGTGTGAGCTAATGAGGCCAATTAATCAGTCCCAATTATGTTGATTGTAAGACCATGATAATTGCCGCCATATTGACAGACAGCCATAATCCAGTCTCCTCATTGTTATAGCATGACCCTCGCTGACTCATGAATGTAATACCTCCACCCGACTTGCTTTTTCCTAGCAGAAATGACTGTTGTATTTTGGTAGGATTATGCAGATATTAAACCCTCTCATATGGTTGCAAATACAGAAGATTCTCTCTATTCAGACCAGCTGGGGTGCTGGTGGCGACAAGTGGTCCCAATAGACAAGTGGTCTCTATATGGAAGGTCATGGTGGTTTGTGACCTCGGAGATTATAGATGTGGTCTCTCTATAGAGGTCACTTATAGAGGTGATTTCTTTATAAAGGTGGTCTCTTTATAGAGGCGGATTAGATAGATAGCTGATTATAGGACAGCATTGATGAAAACAAAGAAGAAATACACTGAAACAGAAAAACATGATTACGACGCATCAAAACACGTGTGCTACTCACCAGCCAGAAAAAAACGTAAAAAACCCACCTATTTCACCAGCTTCACTTGGACATATGATGTTCCACTTATCTGTTGTCGCACGGTGCTGTCAATACCACTGTCCTGGCTGTACCACTGAGGGGGAACAGACTCTGTGTCTGTGGCTGCCACACCCTAGCCTGGTGTCATGGGAACCAACATACAACTTGATTTGTTCCTTTGTAAATATAAATGGGGTTGTTTATAGTTGCAATTCACTGTTATCGTGCTCTAGCGACTTTACATTTTACACCAGGTTAATGGCAGCATCCTTGCCACACTATATCTTTCTCAACTCTCAGACATGCTAATCACTCTCATTAGCGTTCATTGACCTTATCTGTACCTATTTAACGTGTTGGTGCCACAGAGCAGTGTGCGACCTGTTAGCTCAACACCCACCATCAGACCCGACCGGGAATCGAACCCACGACCTTTGGGTTTTATATAGAATGTCCATAGTTGACACACACGACACGCACTTGACGTGCACAAATGCTCAAGAAATTGATCTGCTATGTTTTCTGGGTGATACTAAGATGAAATTTACGTCCATTGAGCTTAGGGAAATCTGCTGTTTCCAATTTCCTCATCTTTAGTCCCATTGACGAGAGAGTAGTCAATGATTTCACCTTTTTCATGTCCTTGTGGATATTACATTACAGTGCTAACAAATGAAAGATCATCTTTTCATTGCTAAACGTCTCAATTACTTGCTTCGACCAGCTGATCTAGCATTGGTATCTCTCTGATGGTCTACGCCTTCTCAGACGAGGATGTGGCATTCCAAGTATACAGGGAGGGGCATTTATTTGATGATTTATGGTGTTCTTTTCATAATATCGTGTTTAGTTTCTGTAATGATTTGACTTTTTTAAAATTTCTATCTGTTCCATCTGCAGTATAGTACATATTACAATACTATCTTTTGAGACTTGAATGAAGCATTAATTAAGGCTGTACTTGTAGACTTGATAATACTTATGTATACATTCAAAATAGAACCTCTCAATGAACACCGCAGGGGTGCTGGTCTGAAGAGGTCTCAATAGGGAGGTGGTCTCTTTATGGAGGTTCACGGTGGTGTCTGTTTAAGACTAAATTTGCTCAAGCATGAACAAATGAGTTCAGAGTTCCAACCCCTATGTGGTCCCAGTATATAAAGAGGTGGTCTATTTTACGAGTGCATTGTTGTCTCCTTCTTAAGGTGTGGGGCCATGTTGTTATAGAGATGGTCTCTTCACAAAGGTGGTCTGAAGTAGAGGGCTTAGTGTGTCAATAAAGTCTTGTCAAAGAGAAGAAAACAGAAATTAGTCAAAAGGTTTGTGTAAAAATAGCAGACAAACCAATGACAGCAGCAAATATCGAATCCCGCAGGAATTCATTGAGACCTCCATCAAAAGCTGAGTCCCCGGTGTCATGACCTCGTGACGTCATCACGTCCCGCCAAACATCTGACGTAGCATTAGAACTCACCAGTTTCTTTGCACCAATGAACAGCAGTAGAGGGGGAAATGTTGTCACACTGGTGTGGATGGGAGTGATTCATTTTTAACAAAAGGTGTATGGTTGCGTGCCCCAGAATGTTCAGTTGGAATTGGTTTCAGTATAGAGGTGGTCCCTTTGTAGAGGTGATCTCTGGTCTGTTTAAAAAAGCTTGCATGGGGCTGTGAGAAATTGTCTTTTTAAAGAGGTGGTCTATCTATAGAGATAGTTCTACACTTGGAGGTTATATGGTCCAAGTGAACAATATTTAGTGGTGGTAACTCCAGTCGTGTGCATGACAGAAAATGCAACATTTGTTATATGGTCTGGAATATAGATAAATAGGTGAAACCAATGACACTGTAGAGATGTTCACCATAATACTATTTGTCTATATATCTCTAGAAACACATGTAAGGAGCCCAGCATTACCAATGCGGAGTTTTACAAATGTCAGAATCATTTTTAAAACTCACTGGCAGATCCAGGTTTTTCTCCAAGTGGATTTCATGTCACCCCATGCAAATTACGCGACCCTTACATACTCTTGGATCTACATGTGACATCACTTGGACGATTAAAATCATCATACATTTATCCCTACAGACATAGGTACCTGTAATAATTATTTATCAGACCAGTATCAAAATCATTTTTAATAATCTACTGCTGCACTGAAGCCAGTTTACCATATCATGCAGTAACTCTAGACACCAGGACCGACCAGCCCCCGTCTCCTAAACTCATCATATCGGCGATAGACCTCAATCACCAGTGAAACATGTAGGGGCCAATTCCCCGGGGGCTTCCGTGGAGATGATCAAGATCAGTCAATGTCGCAAAATAGGAATTTGTCAGTGGATAAATAAGGACCTTTCTGTGATGAGTTTGAGAGGGCGGGTTGTGGTGTCACATCTTTTGCAGTTTAGCATAGATGTTCAATGGTGTAATACACCACATTCTGTATACTAAATAGATAGATATATGGTGTGGTTCCGTTTTCACTGGCTACAAGTTTGCTGGTCTTGATCAACCAGACCGTCTGGTGGATGTGAAAGAGAATATCTTAATGTTTGTGTTTAAATACCCAAAATGCATTGTAAAGACATGTGGTTTTGTTTGTTTGTCTAAACAGTACCCACAATGCATAGATATACGAACTGGTCTATTGTGAAGGATGTGACCTCATGTGAGGTGTTGGGGTGGTGCGGGGGGGGTCACTAGAAAGAGGACGTCAGGGCCATCTATGAAGAAATGACCATGATGACGGGGGGCAGTCAGCAATGCCCAAGATTCTGATGCCATCATTCGCAAACGGCTACATGCTGGACTCTCACCTATAGTGTGTTCAGTGTTTAATTTATATGTTGAATTCAAATCTGCCTTGTTAAAAGGTAGAGAGGAGACATGTTGAGACATGTTGCCATTGACGTGGAAGCATCCTATCCTATCATTACCCACGCGTTGACGTACAATGTTCATGGATCAAGATTAGACAGCTAAATATAACAACCTTATGACTCATCACACCTGAGGAAAACTATCAGGTAGCAAAGAATCTGATCAAAAGTGGAGATTTTTAATCTCTGTTTCTGTCAGTATACAAGCCTCCAGTTCCCTTCCTGTATGGCCATTGTGTGTCAGGTTTTGATATAGAACTCACGGTCTCTGAGTAGTTTTACCTTTCAGAGCGTCCGTGGGGTGGCTTTTGATTATGTCCTACACGATAAAGGCATTGCGCTGTTAGGATATGAGACTATTATCTATTGTGAGGGATGTGAGTGTATGTGACGGGGGATCCAACGTTTTGAAGCCATATACAGCAGAAGCTTTAATTAAGATCACCTCTATAATCAGAACACTTTTGTAATAAGACCCTATAATAATATTCTTTGTAATAATACCAACTGTATAATAAAACCATCTCTGCAATAAGATCACTGATATAATAAGATCTCTCCTATAAAAGACTACCTCTATAATAAGACCACTTCAATAATGAAACTACCTCTATAATATGACCACCTTTACAATAAGAACATTTCTCTAAAATCAGAACACCTTGTTAAAGACAACATACAAAAGATATAAAACTCCATAAATAAAGAGACCACCTCTACAATAAAGACAATTTCTCATTGTACCTTCCTAAAGACACCGGCACGAACCTCCATAAAGAAAACAGCTTTATAATAAGACCATTTCTCACTGTCCCAAACCTCCATAAAGAGACCACCTCTCTACTGAGACCACTTACAGCAAGTTCCACATGTGTAGATAGGTTCTACAGCAGCAATAACTTATACAAGCCCCACACAGAGACAGTGCCGCACTAACCCATGAGAACCCATCTCTCACCGCCTCAACCCTCCAATGCGCACTGTCTCAAACTTACGGTTGAGTGGACGTGTGATATTTGCAATTCCAGCCGACACTGCGATGGTCCCATCTGTCGCGGAGGCTCCTTTTCGGGGTTTTATTTGGTTTTTATACGCGGGTGTAGATCAACTGTGACCAAATGCGGTGGTTACTCACTATTTTTAGATTTCTGAGGATCCTATTGGGGAAGCATAAAAGTTTAGAAGGTTTGGAAAGAACACATGAAAATAGTGCATTATTGTTCCGTTTATATTCACTTTGGTTGCACCCTTGTTGATCTATACTTAATAAAACAATGCGCTTCCTTTGATTGAGGTCACAATTGTTCATAAGAGAACAAGGCGAACCTCCATATGAAAAGAGAAGGGGGTTCATAAGGAAGAGAGATGTGAGAAAAAGACAAAAAAAGGGGGGGAGAGAGAGATGTTAAAAATAAGGCCAAAACAAAGGGATGTGGATTTCAAAGAAGCGGGATGTGGAGGAAACTCCTTAAAAGTTGTGGCATGTGGGTAAAAAGGCCCAACAATTCGACATATGCGATTTCTTGACCCCTTATAACCCCACCCTCTTATAGAGACCACTTGGGTACATCTGGTCTTCATACAGAGGTTGCCCTGTACCATGTGCCCCCAGCAATCGCCCCTCTATCTGCTGCTGTATTCAATTCTGCAGCCTCTAGGCTGAGATTACCGATAAAGCCTCGCTTTGATGGGCACGTGGGTCATGTGATCTCGTCACGTGATCCTTTTGACCTACTTTCTGGAGCTGACGGGGTCAGATGCGCTGTGTACACTGTCAAAGTAGCTGATATGTGTACTAGGAAGTAGATGTAGGACCCGGATGTTAGGGCACGTCCATGTGGTAATTGTGTATCACGTGACCTGTGTACTACGTCATAGTTGACCTCATTACCTCGTTGTAAACAGGTCAAGGTCACGATTTCTCTTAGTATAGTTCTTAGGTGGTAGTATATGGCACTTGGTCTCAAATCTCAATGTATTGGTTTTCTATCTTATGTCTCTCACATCTTTCTAACCAAGCACATTCCTACCTCTATGAACAACTGCATACTTATTTTGCTCGGGTTTGCCTGCAGATTCAATTCTACTCTATCTGTCTTCTATGCCATAGGCAACAGAGAGAGTAGAATTCCTATCACTATTTTAGCATAGCTAAGTGTGTTTTCAACCCTAAGCTTGGCACATAGGCGGATCCATGTAGTGCATATGTCCACTTTCCCCTTTCCGCCAAAATATGTCACTTTCATGATTTTCTTTGTAGCTTGTCCGCCATCGATCGCATTTACAAAACCCCACTCTTCTGTAAGTGCGCCCACCCATTTCTGAAATCTGGATTTGCCAGTGTGGCATAACCAGCAAGCATACCCTCAACAGCACCATGGCCTTAAATTAGAATACACCACTGATGTGCCATGGCCTTTGCCTATAATGTGTGTCCCTATGCACTCCACCTCACACACTGGGACGCACTCAACAACAATACGCACTCACCCCACAACCTCCCAGTCCCACCACCTCTATACACAGACCGCCTCTATACTGAGACCATCTCTCACGGTCACAAACCTTCATATAGAGACCACCTCCCTATTGAGACTACATAAGGCCAGCCTCGAGGGTGGTCTGAGTAGAGAGGATCTACTTTACCTCAACAACTCACCAGCCCTTTGTTTGAGATGACCGGCCGTGACCAGTAAAAAAACCTACCATAGTGTAACCTGCTCTTCTGTGGCCCTGGTTTCCACCCTTCAGTGACTTCAGCAGTGAATGGGGCTACTATTGTGGTGGGGACGGGGTATACAGAGTCAAGAAATCTCTAATATCTAAGTTTTGGGGCCTTTTTCGACCATCCCACAAATTTCAAGGCATTTTCCCAGATCACGCCTCCTTATCAACCTCCCCCACAACACAGGAAGAACCAGGGGTGCACGGGGCCCACAACCCAACCTTATTTCACTAAGCTATTGCATTTTCAAAGGGGGGTTTTCACATGTCGCCTATAAAATGGATAGGAAACCAGTGAGATCCATGAAGTGCGCCCCCTCTCCCCATTTAAAAACTGGATCTGCCAATACAAATGAATGCCTCAAACAAGCTCACATTTAGCACAATGTAAGTTTGACACAGCCTCACTGCGTGTGTGTGTGGGTGGGGGGGGGGGCTTTATTTCAGTGCAGCAGTAAACACCAATGCCCAGCCCACCAGTAGCAGGTTCCGCCTGTTCTATGATAACACTGTATGAGACAGGGACTTTTGTGAGCGTTATTTCCGACAGTAATTGTTTGTGCTGCTCAGACAACATGGTGCGTCTACCACTATTGGGCAACAATTGGCCAACACGGGTATAAAGCTTCAAGTCTTTTATTGACAGAGGATAGTGCCTGTTGATTAATACCTAAAACACGTAAAGTTTATGATAGCGAGCCCCCCCCCCACACACACACACCATCCCTCCACCATCATTGAGTCAACACAAATGGTAACATGAAAAGAAGACAAAAGTCTGACAATAACACAAGGTCACTACCGAAAGACAAGCTCCCTATTGTCACACGTGTCTATAGGTTGTATGTAAAGCGTATGTACCTCAATGTCATGTCTTTTGAGGCTTATCGGGTCAAAATTCTGTGATAATACACAAAAGTGTGCATGAGACAATGGAAGTAGGAAGCATGAACAATATCATAAAAGGTGTTTTCCTATCTCTTGTGGTAATCCTTCTAGTTTGTGTGTGTCAATGCTTTAATGCTCTTGTCAAAGTGGCATTTCTATCCCAGGTAATTGCACTTCGGGTGTCTTACTCTCTCACATAACGCCTAGTGTGCTTAGGCCCTGGTTTCAGAGCATTTCACTCAGGCTTATAAACCATTAATTGCAACCCCTCTAAAGACAGCACCGTGAAAGCTCAAAGTTAGTTTGTATCATAACAATGGTAATCATTAATGAAGCCTATATTGCATGGACTCAAATGATATTATGCTTGGTGCAATGTGTTTAATCATCAAAAACATGAAATGGATGCGTTTTACATACATTGACAGATGAAAAAAGAACCGCTCTGGTGTGTCAACTCTACTGACGCTAACTTGTACCTGAGAAACACAGTCGGAGACGGCAGGTTTGGTTCTCAAAGTCAACATGCAAAACATTTGGTTTTTGGATGGTAATTTTGATGACCAACTATTCAGAGCTTCACTTCTGTCAGGATGGCCAAGTGGCCTAATGCGCCTGCCTTCAGTGCTAGGTGAATAGGTGCCATAGTGGTCCAGGGTTCGAATCCAAGTATCTGTATCTGCCTGTTTGCTTCGCAAAGCCCTTCTGTGTATCACAGGCTTGGAGAAAGAATGCTCTGTGTCAGTGCCTACACCCACAGTGGTAGTGGTCCAGGGTTCGGGTACCGGTAGAGGCTATGTGATATAACATGATAGATTTGAAGAAAGAACCAATTAGTCCAATCTTATACCTTATGCGTATATATGAATGTGCCAATGCTGTTTGAGTTACTAAAGTCACTTTGATCGGTCACAATTTTTAGATTTAAGATTCTATAATGATTAGATTGGCAACATGTAGTGGTTTACCTGTAACAATAAAAATAGCATCTTGGTGAGTATAGGACTCAAGTATGTAACATATAATCGTATAGTATAAGTGAGGTTCATAAAGTTGCACCAGACTTGATATCACTTTACCCCTCTGTTACACACACCCTGATAATAAGACATGTTTGCTGGCCTCACTGTGGCCTTTAATCAGTCACAATTCTGAGTTCAGTTTGAATTCCTCCCAATAATTGGCAATATAGAGTGTGAATGCCACCAGAAGGTTGTCGCGTCACATCAGCATGCCGAGTGGCGGGCTCCAAACACTGCCAGGCCTCCCGACACCGCCCTTGGGGCCCGTTACCCCCCACCCCCCAAGGCTGCCCCCATCCCCGCCCGGCCCAGCAATGAGGGATGTCCCTGTGACGGGGGGCGGCTGAGGTCTGTGGTTGACAGTGGCTAGGCTGTAATTGGGACAGTGACCACCTCTGTAGTAAGACATCTTCATAAAGAGACCACCTCTGAAATAAGAGACCTTAATGCAGAGACCACCTCTGTAGTAAGACTATATTTTTATGGCCCTCTAAAAATGTGCATACGGTCCATTTATATTCAATGTTGAAACAGCCACAATGTTGCAATAACTCCTACATTTCATCAGCAATGCTCACTGACTTTAAGTGTTTGGGATTATTCTAAATGCAGCATTTTACCAGCAGTCAGCACACGTACAAGTTGGAGTGTTATAAATGCGCCATAAACCATCATGTAACATTCCCTCCCCCGCAATAACAAACCCAGACGACAATTGGCTGGGATGAATTGCCTGTCAGCCGCTGTTTACGTCCAAATAGCATTACACCTGACAGGGGCATATGGCAGGTCTGGACGGCCAGTTACAGGCTACATTTTGTAGACATCTCAGCGTATTTTGTTAGTATTCTAATGTGTTTTCCTTAAGCTTGGGAATGATGGTGTCATTCTAGTCTCATAATCTCTGGGTCATGAGTTCGAGGCTCTCTAATGTAGTCAAATGGAAGCTTAGGGTTGTAAAACCTGTCTTCAGATATGTCAATACAGTGGTAGGAACTTGCTTGCCCTTGAGAACAAAGAAAGAGAGAATAGAATCATATTGTGTTGGTAATATTGGACTCAGCTTTACCATTGGACTGATACGACTGAAGTAGAGTTTGAGTGGTGAGATTCTGAGGGAAAAGTATGTGATCTCTGTTTGTGTGTGGAAGGGGAACTTGTACCAATAGGGGTGTGTGTTGCACCACAGAAGTCTCAACCGATATAAAGTTAATATATCATTTAAGACTGTATTGAGACCACCTCTAAGATAGATCATTTCTCACAGGACCCTGTATTTTTGAACGAACCATTATGGACCTCTGTAGAAGACCACCTCACTATTTTGCACCATATTCAATGACCATATATATATGTAGACACAGTAGAACCTCCAAAGAACGACCACCGATATAAAAACAACAATTTTGTGTGGTCTCCCCAAACATGTATAAAGAGACATTTGGACCTCTGTAATGAGACCCTGGCAACAAAGGCAAAACAGTCCATCTGGTGGTCTTAATAGAGAGATTTTTGCTGTCCTTGTACAATAGTCAACATTTCCACGCTTTCACCTTCACGTTAACAACTTGTCCCGTTGTACTTGAATCCCCACCCTCACCCACCGGCCAATGCCACGTCTGATGTGTCATCATAATTGCAATTATCCACCACCACATGGTGCCGCCGACCATCGCCAGCTGACAGTTAATTGCTGTGTACATTTCTCACATTTGATAATCGCTGTGGGGACGAGGTGCTGGCTGATATTGTACACCAGGTAGCAATGACAACCTGGCTGCTGGCATGGTCTCACTTGCAACACATGAACAGATGTTATTCATCACTAAAAGACCAGTGTAGGAATCCAGAATAACTTGTAGCACTGGCAGATCCAGGTTTTGGGAAAATGGGGGGTGCACTTAAGTGATCTCGTGGTCATGGGTTTTGTTCGTATGATTGATTGGGCCTAAGTCAAAAACCAGACATGAAAATGAGATGTATTTTGTTTGTTTGTTTGTTTGTGGAAAAAAGGGGGCACCCCTGCGCCCTTCTCGATCTGCCTCTGACTATGGTGTTTCCCTTTATACAGTTGAACCTCCCATTTGGACCACCTTTCTATTGAGACCATCTCTATAATGAGACCACTTTTAACACGGCCCCAAACCTTCATAAAAAAGACTGCCATAAAAGTAGCTTATAAAGACCAAGCTCTCTATGGAGACCACTTGAGGCCAGCCCCATGTGGTCTGAAAGGAGAGGTTCCATTGTAAACGATCCACCTAACGTTGTCGCACGTCTTGTACTTACCTCGTCCGCCCTGAGACCCAACACTCTCCTGTGTGTTAACTTCAGAGGCCCACTACAAGAATTACGCAGTGTTGAACCGTATTTTTATCTCTTCTGGTGGACAAAATTTAGAGCACAAGATTCAAGATGACTATGAGACCCCGTTTCCTGTGTGTCTTTTGCATGCGACGCTTAAGTCTACTTGGGTCATAAACAAATACGTGTATCACAGTCAAAAATACAGCCACTCAAATCAAACTAATTTGCTTATATGATTCCATGGTGCCTAATGATATATAATAACTATGGATTCCCAGGTCGCCTGCTTGTTATGTTTAAAAACGCTAGTTGTGGCGTTAAATGACGATGTAGTTAAGAAAGCATTGATACGAGCATCCCCCAGCCTCACTGCCTCCCACTGCCCGCTTTCTCTGGGACCAAGGCCGCCACTCCAGCCAGGGAGGGAGAGGGGCCTCTTTGACAGGAGAGCAAGCAGCTGAGACCTTCTCTGTAGAGAAACCACTTCTAGAGTGAGACCACCTCTATATGGAGGTGGTCTTTCTGTAGAGGTGTCCCTCTATCGGGGTGGTCTGTCTAGAGAGTTGATCTCTTTTAAGAAAGCCTATCTCTATGGGAGACCCCCTCTATAGAGGGACCACATCTGTAGTAAGACCACTCCAAAGGATTCATAACGAGACAAATTAATTAAACCTCCACCTCTCTGTTGAGACCACTTTATGTTACGGCCACTAGAGTGGTCCCAACACAGAGCACCACTGTACCGGCGACTGTTATTGCCACATCGCCCTTGTAATTGTGTGATTATTTTGGCTCACTGTGTACACTGGTGTGCAGGGAAAGTGTGGGGACGAGGGTTATATGGCTGCTGGGGCGGGGGGGGGGCGGAGGTTATATTTTGGGGCAATGAGGGAATAGTGTTCTCATCTATACATCTTTAAATCCTCCTTTGTGAACATTGTACTCATTATTCAATTCATATGCTATTGAAAACAACACTTCCTTTGAATAGTCAAAATTTTGTGGAACGTTTATCATGGCCTCAGCCAACTAGAAGTTTAGGAAGTTTTAGCCCCTAGATTGATGACAGATGTGTGATTTTACGTGGTCAAATATGGCAAAATACTTATTGCTTTTGTGTTGACGTAAAATCAACCAACAAATGTTTACCCAGCAAATCCACCTAGAGAGACCGTAGACGGACGATGTTGGCGCATTGAAACAAACGTTTATAGAATAACCGGCGTATGATATGATATTAGTTGTGTACACACAATGTGGGGTAAACGAAATACCATATGCATGCTCAAAACGCCATATGTGCACAAGGCTCATGCAATAGTCAAACCCCAACAGTTTGTGTACATACATTCGCCCAATATAAATTGCCATTTTGAGCATATATGTATTTTCTGTGACACAATATGAGGGGGTCATATAGCAAAAATGTGATTGGTGATTTGCCCTAAATCTTGAGCATGAATTGTGCATTGCTTGTATTTAGGTGTGTGAAATGTGAGGGAACCTATTCAGTTACAATTCTTGGGGATTGGTGAAAGACAATGAAATGTATTGGTGACTGGTGATTTAGGAAAAAAATGTTGGTGAATGGATTTTCATCAAGCATATATACGCCCCTCCAATATCTGTGTGAAGCCTTGAAAATAAATGCTCCATGAAAAATAGGCCCTTGGAATGGAGGTAATTTTCAATACCTTGTGACATGAATAATAATCGTGAAATAAATGAGGATGTTGCGTGAGCTAGAGAGTTGAAATGTGAGCTCGAGTGAGCAGGAACCTAAATGAGCGAGTGAGTTACTCATCATGATCGTGATGACCTGATTATCATCCCAATGAGCATGTTGACCTAATTACTCGCTCTCTCACACACAATACGGTCCTCTCCTTCACGGGCACGGACGACACTCTGCGAGAGAGATCGGTAAACAGGCAGTAAACCATTGTGTCCATGCTAATGTGATGTGGCCATTAACCCTGTGTTGGTGGAGCAGTAATCTATAATTGATCCCCTGTGTTGGCAGATTTTACTATGACCCTGCCTCACTAGATTTCATACTTAAATCATCCAAAGCCACCCTTTTCCCCCATAACTTCCTTTGAACAAAACGGATTTCTGTGAAAGTGACACCCTTTGGTGCATAATTGGTAAGGGTAGTTAGAAATCATAGTTTGATTGTGCGAATTCTGATATACAAGTAGCTACGCTGAGTTTTTGTGTATTATTTAGCATAATTTTGGAAAATGCAGAGCTGTTCGTGCGTATCACTTACGTAATATATTCTAGATAGGTCAAACTTCATATTGTCACATTCAATGTATCTCCTGGTTTAAAAACTATTAGTCCACAAAGTCTTAAAATCTGCTATCTTTATGGTGTAAATGATGAAGAGACAAACTATAATACCTTGTGACAGCTGAGCCACAATGGCATACAGTCCTCACTATACACTGGTTTTCTAATAGAAATATTAGGTTACGATCGTAGTGCCATATTCGGCCGCTAGGTTTATTAGTCTCGATCAACCAGACCCTGTGATGACGTAAACGAGGTAATGATTTAGTCTCTATCAATGTTTGTCTGAACAATTCCCAGAATGCACTGTAAAACAGGTGAAAAGTCACGTGATTTGGTTTGTTTGTCTAAAAATTACCCAGAGTTCATAGATAAGAACACACGTGTATTCGTTGCCATAATGAACCATCTAAAGAGTCCCAAAAATACCAGAATAAACAGGGGGTCCCAGTATAGAACTAAAACCCGCTTTACACATACGTAATCGTGTGTGAATCCGTGCAACGCATTCACACGAATTAGGTCAAATTTTTCTTTCTATAGAGCTCTATCAAACTCGTCTATACAAGACAGGATCATTAACACCCCCAGTTGAACTTGCACAACTGTTAGTTGTGTCAGGATGGCCGAGTGGGCTAATGCGCCTGCATTGAACGTTGTGAAACTGATATGTGCAAATGTTCTGAGATCCCCATCTTCACCAATTCGGGGCTCTATTCAGAACCATATACATCTATCTATAACATTCGATAGCTGATACCTTGCTGTGGCAAGGTGTAAGATCCCCAGACACCGCATGAGTATCTGTAACGAACGTTAACCGAACGTACATGTTCAATAAATTTTGAACATCCTTCAATTCGTCAATTTTGCTTCCACAGTCGGGTTGGGTATGTATGTAGAAAGACCCCCGATTTTGAGATGACAAGCAAAATATCTAAGAACCCCTATTTCTTGGCAGCCAAACCCCAAACACCCCCTAACTTCTCTAAATCTCAAAGCAAAGACCCACACTTTTGCCAGTTCAAAAGAAAAAGGCCCCTTAATCTGTCATAAACCATATTTAAGATCCCCCATTTGACAAAGGCTTGATGTAAGTTAGCACTAAAACATATACAGATGAGTAGTGTCGTATACACAGTGTATCAACCACAACTAAACCAATAACCAATGAGGTTCTTGGCTTTTATAGTGGAGAACAGACGCAGACATTACTTCGGTCACACGTCTAAAACTCTACAAAGACACCCTAAACACCCCCCGCCCCCCAAACCCCACCCCCAGCACACACGTACACATGTCTCAGCCTCTAAGTGTTGACTTAAAAGCCGAATTAGAAGTTCTGGGGAATTGAATGTCGTCCACAACACATGATACTGTCTGGTGGGAGCTCGGTACAGGGGGCGTCTGTGGGAGGACAGGAGGGGAGGTGGGGGGGGTACGCGGGGGTCTTCTTAGGAAGGTGTGCGGTTGGGATGAATGGTCTTAATTGTGGAGTGGTGGCAGTAGAAAGATGGTCTTATTTGGAGGTTCTATGTAGACAGTTGGCTGTGGGGAAACCGGTCTGTTTCTATTTTAGGCGTGGAGATGTTGCTTATAGAGCTGCAAACAGCTTTAGAATTAAGACAACATTATAGGAAATATAGTCTAAATATATCACTTAGAGATCTGCATGTCAGAGTTTGAAGTCCACTAGAACCCCTTATCAAGACCACCTCTCTATTAAGACCACCTTTATAATCATAATCAGTCCATTCTCACGGATAAAAGCCACTGTGCACCTCACTAAAGAGATCACCTCTATATTGAGAACATTGGAGACAATTGGAGACAATTGGAAAGAGTACCATGAATAGACCTAATACCACACATCCTGGGGCGACCACACACTGTGGTTTTTGTTGACAGAGACAGGAATAAACAGGACTCATCAGCTTCACTCTTTACATGGAGAATGTCACTCAGATGTGACACATGGTGCCAAGTCGTGAACAACTTGTGGTGGTGTATAGACGTATTGTAAGTGACTGACTTGGGTGTGAATATTGACATGTAGATGATTATTTTAAGGATGTTAGGCTCTATCCAACTCGTCTGCATTAGGACTGGATCCGTTGAACTTACAGATCTTTTAATTCTGTCAGGATGGCCGAGTGGTCTAATGCGTCTGTCTTAAGTGCTTGGCGAATAGATGCCACTGTGGCAGTGGTCCTGGGTTCGAGTCCCATCAGAGGCTATGTTTCGTATAGACTGAGAGAAAGACTTCTATGTAATACTTTTGGTGCGTTCATTGCTGGTAGATCCTGTTAAACTTCAACTAACTTTAGATTTAGCTGCTGGAGAAACCAAAGCATTGCAACTCAAGTCATTTGTATGAGCCTTGCTGCCCCATGACAGTAGAACCTCTCTATTGAAATCACCCGGGGACTGCCTTCAAGTGGTCTCAGTAGAGAGGTGGTCTCTTTATGAAGGTTGGTGGTGGTCTATATGTATGAAGTCATGGGGGCTGCTAAAGTACGGTTATTACCGAGGTGGTCTCTCTATTGTACAAGAGGTACAATGTAGACAACAATCAGCTCTATTGTTACAGCTGTAGAGTTCTGCTGATGACCAACAACGGGCTCATTGTAAAGTCACTACAGTGGAGCCTAATGACCACCTCTATAATAACACCACCTCTGTGATAAGATCACCTCTAAAATGAGACCACTCCCACAATAAGACCATGTGTATCTTCACTGGCCTGTCAAATAAACATTAAACTAGAAATATATGGGGATATCTACATTTTGTACCTTCACACAACAAGCCTGTTAGTATACAATCAGTATCTATAACAAAGTAGACGTCCTCTAACTAGAGGTTGAAGTGATGGGAGAAAACTAGACACAGCCAGCACGATGCTAGCTTGTGGTGATACCTGTGCAATACAATTCTGATGAGCTCGTCAAGCAATACTTGATTAATTATCATCCAGTCTATCACTCAAATCACAGGTCATGGAGACATTGTAACACTGGATTATATGCAATGTGAGAGAACGGACCATGATGAATTTCGTGTACAGACTTAAGTCAATCTGCATCGTCAGCGCCCATTGAGGCTGTGCTGGGACCGTGCTATATTCAATACTGCCGTTTTTCTGTGCCCCCCCCCCCGCCCCCCCCCCCCCCGCCCACGCCTAATTGAGCCGCACTAATGAGAGTTCGTTATCACGCATGCGCGGAGAGCGTGCGGCGGGAATGTTGATGACGGTACGGTGCGACCTGCGGATACAGGTTTTCCCAGTGGGGGGGGGGGCAGAAGGGGATCAGCAATCGATGGCGATATGCTAAAAAAAATGCCATGGAAATGAAATGTTTTGGTGGGATAGGGGTGCGCCCCCCCCCCTGCGCCCCCTCCCCCCGTATCTGTCTAAGGACTGATCTCAAGTGGTCTCAAAAGAGAAGTGTTCCCTTTACGGAGGTTTGTAGCAGTCTCTTTATGAAGAATCGGGACCCCAGAAATTTGGACCCACAAGATGGTTTTATTATGAAGGCGGTCTCTTCATGGAGACATTCTTAATTGGAAGTTTTGATATTACATAAGTGAGAGTTGCCAACAATCTATGTGTGCATATCCATTCAGGCATATTTCGTATTTTGTAAATTGAAACACGGGTTAAATCCAATCATTCGCCACTCTACCACTTGTCTATGCAGTGCATGCAGACAAGTGGATACAGCAGAGATTATGCTTCAATCCCTGTTTGATCTGATAAAGTCACTTAATGAGGCCTCCCCGCAGTAACATTACTGTACAAGGCCGAACCATAACATGCGCTAATCACTGAGACTAAATCACTTCCGGCCAGCAATAAGTTCTAAATGTTATGTGCACAGAAATGTCACTTTTAGATCATGTCGATATTCGAAATTGAGCTTATTGTTCTGAAATATGTAGTAATTTGGTTTGAGATTGATATATTTGCGGATAGTTCTCACTGATTATAAATTTGTCCTTGATTTATAAGCCTCGCATGAGACTGTCAAGTATAGGTCATACAGTATTCACAAAGTAGGGACAGTAGTTTAGTTTTGCTTTTTTGACTTTGAGTTATCAACATGTAAATTATTATGAACTTTTAATAAACCTTCCAAAATTAAATAAGGAGTTACGACCAACATAAACATTCAGTCTATTTTACCTATAATATGTAACTCTGTTGTTGTGCGAGTTTGTTGTCAAAGTGGCATTGCACGTGTGTTGGTGTTAGGTTTGACAGCCAGAGAGAACAAAATGGAGTAAAAAGGTGCAATCATGATGGTTGTGATGTTTCACTTCTTTCTTCTTCAAAATTACTCCCTTGTTATTAAGCCAGGTTCACTGGCAGGTACCGGGTTTTTTAACAAGGGTGTGGGGGAGGATTTAAGGGATTTGTGGATTAATATGCATAATTGGCAAAGCAGACATAAAAAACATACAAATGCAATATTTTGGTTGAAAGTAAGGGCACCCCTAACCCCCAAGCCCGTGGGTCAGGCTTTGGGTGCACACTGCTGGTAGGGTCAGTGCAACCCTCTGTCTTTCACCTTTAGGGATTCTGGCCTCCCTCATAATTTCCCTAATGTATGTTGGAACTGCTGACAACTACATTAATATAAATATGGTCAGTTCATCATAAAAAATCCTTGGGGATTGAACGCTAACAAGCCTCTCTTGTAAAATCACCAAATACCAACTCAACTGTTGATGTACAACAATAAAATCAACATCTCCCACAACTCCCCATCAAACCCGCCCAGAACACGCCCCATCCATACCCGTCAATCACTCCTCCCTTGTCTTTCACTTTGCCGCCTCCCGCAGTAAGTAAGTAAACAAGCCGCGCGTCATCAAGCGGCCATTACCTTTGTGCCGTCCGTCATTACGCGCAGTAACAATGTCGTAAACGATGAAAGGCGTCCATCAGCGCCGCGAGGCCGGGCTGGGCCGTTAATCAGCCGACCCGAGCCCGCAGAGGGACGAATTAACCGGCCGTAAAGCCGCCTAATCGCGGCGAACCTTGCACCGGGGAGGGGGAAATTCAGCCGCTAACAAGACCGTTCTGGATTGTGTGGCCAATATTTAGCATTCTGCGGTAATTCATTTGGTTTGGGTATGATACTTCAAAGTGTGTACGGTGGGCGGGGTGGGGGTTTGATTGGGGCTGCGCTGGAAGATGGGTTCAGGTGGTCTCTATAGACAGGCTGTCTTTTTAATGAGTTTAGTAGCATGTGATATGATCTTGTATAGAGGTGGTCTCTTTATAGAGGTGATCTCAATTGAGATATAGTCTTGATAGAGAGGTGGTCTCTTTAAAGGTGGTCTCAATTGAGATGTAGTCTTGGTAGAGAGATGTTCTCATTAAACAGAGATGGTCCCAATAGAGATATAGTCTTGAAATCGAGGTGGTCACTTTATAGAGATGGTTTGAATGTATAGTTAGTCGGTCTCTTTATAGAGTTGGTCTCAATTGAGATATGGTCTTAATAGAGAGGTGATCTCTTTATAGAGTTACTCTCACTAGAGGCCTTAATAGACAGTCTCCACTGTATGGTGCTGAGTGATTCACAGCGGGAACTATTTCTCCCCGCGTGTTGAGGCAACAATCTGTCATTGTACAAGTCTCTGTAGCGTGTTATGGAGGAGTCTATTGTCGGGGAGTGAGTGCTGGAAGTTGGATTGTTGTGGCTAAAGTGTTCATCTCATGTTGGGCTCAAGACTTTTTTAAGTGTCTCGTTCATGTTGGGCTCAAGACTTTTTTAAGAGTGTTACATTGCGCTCACGACTTTTTAAGAGTCTTATGTTGGGCCCAAGACTTTTTAAGCATCTTATGTTAGGCTCATGACTTTTTTAAGAGTCTTATGTTGGACTCACGACTTTTTAAGAGTCTTATCTTGGGCTCATGCCATTTTCAATGTTGGGCTCACAACTTTTAACGTGATACCAGTGAGAGCACCGTTTAAAGGTTGCTGGTCGCCTTGATGTATCACAGGTCTGACAGAGTTCGACTTCACGTCATTCAGGAATCTAACGTGGTCTGTGAAAAATGGTTCCTTCTGTACAGTGGAACCTCTCAGTAAAGACCACACAATAGAGAGATGGTCTCTTTACAGAGGTTCCCAGGGCTTCCCTTTTTTGGAACCACGAGATGTAGTCTCATCATAGAGATGATCTCTTAATATAGAGAGATTGTCTTAATTAGAAGTTCTAATGAACTTGCTATTACCTGAATAATGTTTTTGAATGGATACAGCACAAGGCTGATATTTCATAATGCCATGTCCACCTCGTAACGGTTTAAAAACCTCCAAATTCCTCAAGCATGTGTTCATTCAATTCTGCGAGCACTACAGAAACGGCCATGTCCTGTAATAGCTTCTCGCTGACGGAGTGGGTTGTGTATCTGACACTGACTAGACGGAGTTTTAACCCCCATAGCCATTATCTATCCAACTCTCCAAACCTTCAATCCTTCACACATAACGAGATGTCAGCTGAGAAAGTAGCCTCTTCCCAGCAAACACATGTAAAATACAGCAGAACCTCCGAATAAAAACTCCAACTCTATCGAAAAAGAACACTTCATATAATAAGACCATTTCTAGCAGCCACACACCTCTATCAAGCGGCCAAAATGAACCTCCATAAAGAGACCACCTCTCTACTTACACCACTTTAAGCCAGTCCTTGAGCGGTCTTAATGGAGAGGTTCCCATAAGATGTAAATGTAAATGTGAATGTGTTGGTTTATAGTCCTGATCTAAGCATTTTTGCTCTCACGACTTTACAATTTACACCAGATCCCACTTAATGATCAACGCACAATGCTAATCACTCGCACAATCACGATTCACACTTTCAACTTAATGACCTGTACCTAATTAGCGTGTAGGTGCCACGGAGCAGTGTGCAACTCCTTTAGGAATGAGTTTGCTCATCACCCACCACCCGACCCGACCGCGAATGGAACCCACGACCTTCTGGTCACGAGTCCAACTCCCTAACCACCAGTGACTGATAGCAAACACTGAGAGCCTGGCTGAAGAAAGCCTGTTAGCCTTCAAAAATGTCCAACGGGCCAATGGTCGTAACGACCTCGTGCGGAATTAATATTAAACAAGTAGATGGCGCTTTTCAAAAAACAATAAATGTTATAACGGCCTTTTAAATATAGGGCGCCGGACTTTAGGGCGGGACACTCTACACCATTTGGCAGCCTAAGATATCTCCATAAAGCAGACTGCTGCCGTACATCATCGGTGCTGTTGTTGGAGAGATCGTTTGTGCCTGTGTGGACTTGGTAGTTTTATTAGGGAGGCACAATACAGTTTGTTTGTTTTTGTTTTTTTTTTGTATTTGGCATTTAATGGTTACCATTGAAATTATCAAAGTTTCTAGATAAAAACATGATTGACCCATGTGTTGTGAGGCAATATGTGACGCGCCCAAAGTAGTTGGTTTTTCCATTGAAAAATGTAAGCAGCAACAATTACATTCAAAAGTACTGTTTTATAGCATTTCTGTGCAATCCTTTGTATTTCTGTGAACAATCGGAGTAAAAGAAATACATGGATTCACCAGCAACAGTTAAGTGGAAAGATGACAAATTGTGGTGAAGTTTCTGTTGAAGGAGAGGGAAAGGTCGAAGTTGACACGGTGTGAACAACGCAATAACGCAAGGAACCTCCTCCCACATGAGCAAATACTCAGCATTTTCACTCCTCTTCTCTGAACAATCACTGGCAGATCCAGGTTTTTTTGGAAAGGGGGCGAGTGTAAAGAGTTTTTGAACTCGTGAACAAGAATCTAATGCAGCAAACAAACTTCAAGAAAATGAACTATTTTGATGGACAAAAACGAACCTACGCACAGACACACACGCACACCTGACCTGACACACACACGCACGCCACACACGCACATGCACACAACACACACACACACACACACACACACACACACACACACACACACACACACACACACGCACACACACACACACGCACACACACACAGTGTGTGTGTTTCACCCTGCACACTGAGCAGTCTTACAGCATCCACACGTTATTGAATTGAGTAATAATCGCGACAGACGAGGCTGCTCGCTCAGCTCAATCAACAAGTGGCAGCTGCGGCGCACCCACCCCCCTCGCACGCACCCCCCCCCCCCAGCGCCGCCGCTAATGAATAAATTGGAGCCCGCGGCGGCGGCGGCGGTTAACGTGGGTTTAAACAGCGGAGATCTCTCGTTAAACCGACTCTGTTTTATGTAGAGAGACCGCCTCTGTAAAACCGACTGCTCTATACTAAGTAGACCACCTCTCTATAGCATCTTTCCCGGTGATAGATGAACAGCATGCCGTGACAAGATGCTCTATAGAGACCACCTCTACACTAGTTCCTTTCTCAGTGATTCAACCTCCTTAAATGATCTTCCACATTGGGACCGCATTCTTATGTGTGATCTTATTTAGAGAGGTTCTGCAGCAGATACTGCCACCATAAATGGTTTGTGTCTGGCTCTATGTCTGGTTGGGTGTTTGGCTGGGTGTGTCTCAAATGTAAATGTTTTTCTTATCTACAGTCGCAATTCGCAACTTGTCATGCTCAAGAGACTTTACATGCACACCAGGTGATTGGCACCATCCTTGTCAAACACGACATCGTCTTTCTCAACTCCATTGGGAGCGCACTTCACTTGCTACCATAATTCATTAGCGTTCACACTCCTGACCTGTACCAATTTTAGTTGTACATGTACCAAGGATCAGTGTGAAACTGTTTAGGATGCGTTTGCTCCGGGTCATGAGATCGACTGCCTGTAATTTCAGCCACGGAACATCGATGAAACATGAGTGGCAACATGTCTGGTTGGCTGTTACTTACACGCTCTACAGAGAAACTAGATTGATTGTTCATCGTATTGACCCGGACGCGCCTATTGTGCTTGACGACGTTGTTACTGCTCGTAATGACGGACGGCACAAAGGTAATGGCCGCTTGATGACGCGGGGCTTGTTTACTTACTTACTGCGGGTGGCGGCAAAGTGAAAGACAAGGGAGGAGTGATTGACAGTTGTTGGGTTAGTCTGGTTTGATGGGGAACTTGATGGGGAACTTTTTTTGTTGTACATCAACAGTTGACCTGTTTTATTTGTTTGCTTTTGTTTTTACAAGAACCTAGCAGATCAATAAGAGTAGTAATGAATTCACAAGCAAACTTGGGAAAAAATATATACAGTTTTTACAAGAGAGGCTTGTTACTTTTCAATCCTCAGGGATCTTTTGTCAATATTATCTATGATGGATTGATTATAGACATAATAATGTAGTTATCAGCTTGTTTGATGGGGAACTTGTGTGGGATGCATCAACAATATCAAATTGACGATTGCTGCTGCTGTATACACTTTATGTTTTTATACACTGCAGATAGTACTAAAATATTGTTTTTGTATGTGATAAACAATTATATGTATGCATTTATCGGCAGGGTTAACATATATTACATGTCATTTCTACTAGGAGAATCATATCTTCATCTAGTTGGGGATTTTTATTCAATTCACAAGCTAGTGAAAATAGCCCAACATACGAAGAGTACAAAATATGTGGAACACTTGCAAATAGTTGTACATATAAAAAATAACCAAAGCCACAGCCACCCAGTATTTCTCCTTAAAAGGAAAAGAAGAAATAGCAAGCGGATAAAAAGCTATCACAAAAAGTAAACCGAACGAATGTACTGATTGGGTTAATAAAAATCATTATCAACTCGCTAAACTGCCACATTTAGACTGTGGCTGTTTCTGAGTGCTGTAAAATTCTGAAATAATAATCTTGGCCTTGGCAAAGGCTACAACCATCAAATAGCCTACATGTTCTACTTTTAAGGATCTTGAACTTAATGAACACTATAAAAGACCCATGAATAATTTCCTGAATGGGCCTCATTGAGAGGGTGTTAGTGACAATGGGGATAGTTGGTGCAACAATAAGCTTATCGTCACTAAATATGAAAGATACCACGTGACTGCGAATACGTTGTGCTTGTATATGGTGAAGGCATTAGCTTATCGACTCATCCGATAAATACCCGAGCCGTGTACAGCACAATGTCGTATTTCATGTATCATGCATTGAGTTTGAATAGCAAATAAATAATATTTTTGGATTGTTATTTAATGAATAAATGCACAACTTTGCATTGTTTACACAAAGCAACTTAGTTCCGATATCTACAACAGCTATAGAGGTCAGTTCGTACACAGGTGATACCACGCAATTACATGTGAATGAATGATAAACTGTAAACCAAGGACCCCCTGCTCATCAGAAACGCTCATATGTGGCATAAATATGCTATGTGAAGTAGAACATAACCTCAAGTAGTCCAAATAGCGAGGGGATCTTTTCAAGCAGGTTCATGACGATTGTAACCGTGAAAACATTTGTCTTATTACACAGGAGGTCTTGTATAGAGGTGCTCCTCTCGATAGGGAGATTGTACTGTAGTTTGCGTGCCAGTGATGCATGTATCAATGAAGAATACAGGCGATGAAGAGTGGCAGGTGAGGAGGTGACAGTTTGGGGCAGATTGGGGGAGTGGCACTCTATGTATAATACAGGCCATGGCACATGACCCTCTATCTTCTTCCAAATTGTGACCTAAAAAACTGACCAATCAGTGCAAAGCTCTCATTAATTTGGAGAGACTTTTCCCCTGTCAATATCAACTAATGGATTATGCATATTTTGACCTGATTGGAAAGATGTCAATGGCTCAAAAGCGAGTAGTTTTAGCAAGAAAGTGAGCCCTTGAAATTGAGGGTGGAGAGTTGAGCAAAAGGCTACAAACTCAGACACAGGTGATAAGAGCTGTGAACTCAAACATTCTTAAACATTTTATTGCTGAGCGCTGGATTTGAGCACTGTGGCTTTTACCATAGGAAGTGTAGAAGGGTACAAACCTATCGGAGCGTGGAGTGAATCATCATTGTATGGGTGAGATCACGTAACAGGCTTAATGGCTTTATGGACCACTGAAGTCTAAACTCCTATACACATTGTTCCCAAGCTATTAGCAATATTCAAGTTATTGCCACCGTCCAAACATACGTCTCTCTCCAAGGTGACACGTACGTTTTACATTATAATAAGACACGGGGTGCACACACACCCAATGCGATACAGAGTTTCAGGGACAAAGAGACTAGATGACCAAGGCTGTATGAGGCCAGAAATAGTAACCAGGCGGGAACGGGCTCAATAGCATTGTGCAATTGTGATTCTGGCCAGGTCTGAACAAGTCTATAAGCCGTAAGAGAGGTTAGCTCAGCGGTAGAGCGCCTGTCCTTCACATAATGACGAGTCTGGTGCTAGCAGGAGACCGTGAGTTCGATTCCAAATAACTTTACAGGCCTGCCTCCGAAATTCCCTTACAGTTTCATTGTATTTCATACCCCCACCCCACTGCGGGCCATAAACAATGGCTGCTCCCCTTCTAGGAAACTCGCGACAACAGCTATGCCGCAAATCAGCTCCCGGAAACGCCTGTTTACCCATAATTCCATATCAATTGAGCGTAATCTCGCGGCGAGCGTAATCTCGTCTGTCGCGAGACTGAGCTCTCGTCGTCCATCAGACAAACAGAATGGATGCACGGAGTGTGTGGTGATAACACACACTGTGTGACAGCAGCTGGTCTCTGCTTTCCTTGTACGGCACTTTTGTGGTGGGGGAAGTGAAGTTATGGATTCAAAATAGGCGAGAACACCATTATGATCTTATAGTTGTCTTTATTATAAGAAGCTTTTGATGATTTGGTTTTGGTACTATTGTAATAGGACATCATTTCTTATCCATTGACAATTTGAAAATGATAATATTTCTTATCCAGTCCAAATTATTATGGTGGTAGTGCAGGGTTGGGAAGTATACTCAAGAGGTAGTATGTGTGAACAGGCATGTGAAGCATGATAATATTTTGTTGTTGCCTTCCAGTTTCATATAAATGCAATGTATTGTTATGTATCAAGACCACCTATTCTGGCATAAACCATATTTAAGACCCCTATTTTACAAAAAAATGAAGACCCCATATTTTGAGCTCACACACACATTTGCACACACAAACACTGTGGCACACACACACACACACACACACACGCACACACACATACACACACACACACACACACACACACACACACACACACACACACACACACACACACACACACACACGCACACACACACACACACACACACACACACACACACACACACACACACACACACACACACACACACACACACACACACACACACACACACACACACACACACACACACACACACACACACACACACACACATCACACACACACACACACGCACACACACACACACACACACACACACACACACACACACACACACACACACACACACACACACACACACACACAGAGGCAGCGGCGGTCCCTGTAATCACCCGATCCGTTAACACACCACCGCAGGGGAGATAGCGGGGTGGGGGGAAGACATGGGCGCCTGATGCTGCTGCTGCTTTGCTTTGTTTTGTTTTGTTTTGGGGTGTGCGTTTAACAGTGGAAACTTGACATCTCGAATCTTAATAGGTAACAATGCTTACGATAATGGAGTTAGGTGATATGGTATTGGGATAGCCACCGGATATATAGATATATGTTCATAATGTGGTTCTAGGGAGATGACACTGACCTAGAGATAACAAAACAATCCCAGTACAGAAATACAGCAGACATTCTCTATTAAAGCCGCCACTGGGGCTGCCTACAGGAGGTCCCATTACAGAGATGGTCTCCTTATCAAAGTTTGGGACTCTGAGAAAATCTATCACTATAGAGGTGGTCTCAATAGAGAGGTGGTCCTAATGGGAGGTCTAGTATAACTTCCATAGCCAAAAAACACGGAAACACACGTGTATAACTCCCATCTGTAATCCATAGCCACATCCTTATCTATTCGAGCTTATTACTCATTGAACATGGACTTTGAAGGTTGTGTGAATGTGAAAGCCGTGAAACCGATCGCAAATACAAACTAAAAACAAAACCACGCGTGCCCTGCCACTATGACATAATCTTTTTGCGCAAGGCTGGATATCTATACTCCATAATCTGAAAATAATGAAACTTGTGGTGGAAGTCATCAAAACGTGAGTTCCAAATCAGACCGGCTGAATAGAAAGTAAACAGGATTGCGGCTGAAATAACTTTTGAAATGCATTTTTAATGAGGTCTGAATTATCGCATGTCACATCTGATATGTGGCCTGTCTCATAGCGTGGGTTCTGGGAGCTTTGCGCCATGGTTTAAATACAATAGTTGGTTGCTCTATTAGTAACATCAGTGTGTTTGGTTTGGGGTTGTCCTGGTGGGGTAGGGACCGGGAAAAAACAAAGTTCAAAGCTGTGTTGTCTGTGACTTTTGAAAAAACTGTATACCGCTATATATAGATAGTGTCCTTGCCAGTTGCTATGCATTGAACATTAGATAGCTCGTATCAAAGGGAGGCTTAAATGTGTCACACGTGTCCTGCCACTATGACATAATCTCGCGCCTGCGCAAGGCGGGAACGCGATGCAGCTTCCAAAAGACTCCATAATCTGAAAATAATGAAACTTGTGGTGGAAGTCATCAGAACGTGAGTTCCCGCAAATCAGAGCGGCTGAATAGAAAGTAAACAGGATTGCGGCTGAAATTACTTTTGAAATGCATTTTAATGAGGTCTGAATTATCGCATGCCGCATCTTACCCTGTGTGGCCTGTCTCCGTGGGTTCTGGGAGCTTTGCGCCATGGTTTAAATGGCAGTTGGTATGCATGAGATAGCTCGTGTCAGTGTGTTTGCTTACTGGGGAGGTCCTGGTGGGGTAGGGATGGGTTTGAAGAAAGGCAAAGTTCAAAGCTGTGTTGTCTGTGACTTTTGAAATGGTGACTGTATACTGCTATATATAGATGTGTGGATGCCAGTTGCTATGCATTACCATTAGATAGCTCGTATCAAAGGGAGGCTTAAATGTGTCAGAAGGTGGAGGAAAGTAAAGAAAGTTCAAACTGAGCTGTCTGTGGTTTTCAAGGGGTGAATAGACGGGGTATAATGCATAAATTGTGGAATGTGCACAACTTTCCTAATTTTGCATTGCAATCTTATTTACAGTAGACATGAAAACTGTATGGGTGGCAATTACACAATCAAGTTAGCCAATATTCGTAATAAACCACTGCTATAGTAGTATAGGCAGATTCATTTTTCACCCAACAAAATGGACATCTCCGCGAACTTTCGCTCGTTAGAAAACTGAGGTTCCAAAAACCCGGATCTGCCAAAGCATTGACTCATTATTTTAATAGCTTCAACCTGCCACCATCAATATGCAATATTTTCTCTTCATTACATCTATTGGAGATGTTGTGTCATTTGACTAATCCACAATGATAAAAACATCATAATAGCACACAAGATGCGTTTCAAACTTGCGGTGTATCATGATTTAGGAGACGTTGAGTAGCCCGGGCCTGGCAGGGGGGACTCTGATGGCTGCCGACCTCGCCACCTCTGTGATCAGACTGATGGGCCGTGGCGTTCATTGATTGGCTTTATGTCAGTCTCACAGTTAGGAAGAAACAGTTTACAGTAGAGTCTCTCTATTAGGACCACCTTTGGTATCAGTGTTAGGTGGTCTCAATAGAGGGGTGGTCTCCATGCAGAGGGTTATTTTGGTAGCTTTATGGAGATTTGGGATCGTGAAAAGTGGTCTTATTATAGAGGTTGTCTCAATTGAGAGGTGGTCTTATTGGATGTTCTTCTATATAGCACTGGAGCCTGTACATAGAACTACTATTTCGTCATTGTGGTAGAAATCCACACATGCAAGTGTATCAGAAGTTATCAATTGATGATCATTGAGTGTGCCAATGACCTGGTGTAAAATGCATAGTCGTGAGAGCACATTAGAATCACGACTATAAACCACCACATTCCCAAACTACATTTCTCCTGTATGGGTATCATATTAAAACAAATGAATTGTTACTGTTGTAGGAACATGTTGCTTGTGTGAATTCGGCTTTCGTGGTGAAACTGCTGCACCAACATAACCTTTCATATCCTTGAATGTGTTCATCGTGTTGGAATCCATATTTATATGCACAAAGTTCATCTTAACACAACACAATAAATTCTTGCATTGATTGACAGTTTCGAAAACTGGTTATGTTGCCAATTTCAAAATATCTCTGCGCGAAACTGTCAATCAATGTAAGAATATCTTGTGTTGTGTTAAGATTAACTTTGTGTATAAACCTAACCTTTGCTTGTGGGTACGGGTTAGTTACCACATTGCTGGATCCATGCTACATTCGTGATAATACTAGGTTTGACATTAGCGCTAGGTGAATAGGTGCCGCAGTGGTAGTGGTACAGGGTTCGATTCCCGCGGAGGCTATGTGATATAGTCCAGTAGAGAGAATCCTCTGTGTCAATAATCCACACTGCAGTCAATTAGTTCCAATATATCGACGTAAGATAAAACTTGGTGAGAAAAAAGTCGCAACAATCACGTTTCATTTTGAAAAGCCTGACATGGCCCTAATGAAATTTCGATTTTCATCACCAATTCTCTCTCAGTGATAATTGAAAAGTATATTGTTTTTCTGTTTTTGTTATTATCCCAGAGATGGACTTATCAATTGGTATGTCTTAAAAAGAATATCATCTGCTGTGTGTGTGCAACGTTTGTTTTAATCGAGGTGTTCGTATTAAAGCACCAGGCTCCAAATGAAGCTTCTATTTTTTGCTAATATGTCCTGGATTCTAGAAATTGATGTTGATAATAACATTTTCTCAAAATGGCGCAAAATAAAGGCTTTTGGGAAATTTCCATCTTGACAAACGAATTTTAGGAACTTGTTTAGCGCAATGACGTCACTGGGCATTATGATATTACAGGTAGCAGTTGTGACACCTTCCGCCCTGTGTTATAATCATGCCATGGGGGAGGTGAGAAGTGAAGCATTTCCTAAAAAGTACAAGAAAGTCATTGCAAACTATCTATTGCTTACATCGTAAGAAGTGGTTAGAATGATGGGTGATATCTGTTGAGTTATACAATGATCATGCTATACTAGAATCCTTTTCTACAACTATTGTTCTCAAAAAAAATTTTATTAGTGAATATTTCTTATTGTTCCAGTCATTTTCAATCATCAAAAAAGGGGCATGTAAACATAGTATGAAAATGTTATTTTTTAACATTGTGTCTATCATGTGTATTGAGCAACTGTTGCATATGATGTTTAAAATGCACGCGCATGTTACTTTGTATAATGACAGCAGCTATCTGAGCAATTTACTAAAAGCACAGCAAGAATTTCTTTTCCTAGAAGGACCAATGTGACAAATAGCTTTGCGTGGAGAGCTATGTCTGGCATCACTTATTCTATCTGGTTATTTATTACATTTGTCGGCGCATGTTCATAGGTGCAGATGACACATGTACAAATTGTGACAATTGATACACGTAAACCTATAGTTTTGAATTCAGTAAAAAACAGGAAGTATCCTTGAATGGCGATTACTTGTGGGTTCTGTTTTTGACATTATTCAATGAATTCCTTTCTCAGAACCATGTTTTCACCTGGCTTTGCACACGTTTCGCTGTTGTCTCAACTGGAGGTTGAAACGTCTGCAAAGCCAGGTAAAAAGCATGGTTCTTTGAAAAGCATTCATTAGATAAAATCCAAACGTGGTTTTGGTGCCATTATGAGTTGATTATATACGCTGACAGACAATGGTTTGGTTGATTTTGAGACCTTTTTTACACTCATTTGCCTGTTGTATAAATGTCGTGCTTTAATGCTAAAAATGGTACCATCACAAATGTTCTACTTGAGTGGATCTTCCTCTTTTACTCACCTGAGGGAATCCAAACAACATTGCTGGCATTTCGCTCTACATTTGTAATTTGAATGTCTACTGACCACTTTTCTTTAATTGCACATACTTGCTTAAACAGGTGTGCAATAGACATAAATACACTGGCAGATCCAAAATTTAAGAAATGGGGGGGGGGCGAACTTAAAGGATCCCATGGGATTTGTACATGCTATCGATTGCGAACATGCCAAAAACCCTGTGAAAATAAGGTATTTTGGTGGGGTACTGGGCAGCTATGCCCATGTAAGTATGAAATAAATTTGAAAACAGATAAAACTTCACTGCCTGTAAGACGAGCGAATGAGGAAGTCATTATTTGGGGGCTGGAGCGATTTAGAGTAACTCGATACTGGGGAATGCACTAAAAAGTCTCAATTAGACTGTATCCTGCTATAATTAAATCGGCCTGTGCCAATTAGTCGGCGGAGGGAACCCAAGCCTGCGATACGGGGGGCGCTCTGTTAGAACCGTGCTGAGGGTTTATGTTTAGAACACAGATCCACAGATCACACCCCCCGCCCACACACACACACACACACACACACACACACACACACACACACACACACACACACACAACACACACACACACACACACACACACACACGTACCCCCACCTTTTCACCCACAAAAACCTCATTTCGTGTGTGTGTGCGTGTGTGTGTGTGTGTGTGTGTGCGTGTGTTGTGTGTGTGTGTCATTTTGCATGCATGTGAACGTACAAAATGCTTTGTATACGCACACACACCCCTACCGAAAAACCTGGATCTGCCATTGATGTTGGTCTGTCTATGGATGTTTGTGGCTGGGACAATGGTCTGATGGTCTTATTAGAGAGGTGGTCTCAATTGAATGAAAAACACGGGCGATACAGAGGTCCCAATTGAAGGGTTAAAAGCGGGTTAAAAACTATGTCAAATAGGCAACCCACGTGTGGTGTATAGGCGTTGTGTTGCGGGGTGCATTTCTCATCTACTAATCACTTTGGAACAAAACATACCTATAGCCTACTGTTTATGTCAACAAAGACACGTGTGTGAGTGTCTAGTGATGGATAATGCATATATCAAGTCATTGAAATACGGCATTGGCATTTTATACTACTGTAAAATGTCAGTCCTTTTTATAGCAACATGCATAACAGGAGTGAGCATATATTTTGAACTTCATCTTTTTTTTAAGGAAAAAAATGCTGCTACAGTGCATGTGAAAAATCGAGATTGTGCATCTGTGACGGATTTCTGTGTTTTGTTTAGCATTTGCCTTTGCATTTCAAAGGGCGAAGTTTTCAATGCAGCCGCTGACAGATTATTTCTTTTCTTCACAACAGTATCTGTAGTCCAGTTGCCAAATGGGGTATTTTCCCTGAAGCGTATTTTGTCGGGTGTGTGGTGTTTTGTGGTGGATTATGGCTCTATGTGGTGTTCTGGTCAAGAATCTGTAGATGTGAATGTTTAGCGGGCAAAACAACAAATGACAGCTGTAGTCATCATCTAGATATTGAAAAAACTCATGTTTATTTTGGTGTAATTGTGTATGTTTTGAAGGGCAACGAATTTGTGTGTACACTTAGGTTATACCTACAGATGACATCAAACAAGATGAAACGTTAGATGAAAAAATGAAGAAAAAATTCTAGTCTAGTGGCTCAACAGATTTCCAGCTCTCCAGTCTACGGACCATTTATTAGTGCCAATGTCAAAGTCAATTAAGTTCTAGTGCTTGAAGCATACTTGTGGCTTGATTTGAACATGATTTTTACTTATAATGCAACCATGCCTTGTGGACTTTAGGAGCTATCACTAGCCTCACTAGAGGAAAAGATGAAAATCATCAAAGACAAACAAATGCGACAAAATATCTAAAATCAATCAAATAATCTATTTTTAACTCATTCTAGAATCTTTGGTTTATTTTACAGGTGTATTTTTGTTTCCACTTTCGTGTTTTGATTTTGAAAAAGACTTTTATATGAACTTTAAAACATTTAAAAAATAAAAAGTATAAATTCCTGCATATGGTTTTCAATTTTATTTTTTGAAAATGCACCAAAGTATTATAGAATGAGAGCTAATACTGTAAGTCAATTATACAGAACTTCCTATATTTTTTCCACAGACCAAACCTCACCTACTGTACTTGCAGAGCCATCACAGGGGTTACTACACAGGCTACAAGATTAAAAAATCATCCTGGGCCCCAACACAGACTTTGTTCAACCACCACTACACACACAAAACAAGCCTAGCTTTTCCTCCAACCAAGCTCACCTCCTGTGCCTGTATACCATAGGCTACAATATGAAAAAGCATCCCAACCCATTAAAATGAGACACAGCTCTTGTTCAAACAACACCTCAAACTACCTCAAACTCACCTCGTGTGCTTCCAGACCCATCACCACAGGATACAAAATGAAAAGCATTCATCACAAAACAAACCTACCTTTCCCTCAAACCACAGCACTTGCAGAGCCATCTTAGGGCCCGCCACAGGCTACAAGATGAAAAGCATCCTGAACCCATCAAATGAGACACATCTCTTGTTCAAACAACACCTCAAATCAAGCTCACTTTAATGAGATCTTACCTACCTTTCCCTCAAATTAAACTCACCTTGTCTACTTCCAGAGCCATCTCAGGGCCCGCCGCCTCCGCTGCCTCCGGCCGCCGCTACTCCAGCAGCAAGATGGTGAGCGTCGCGCGGCTGCTGCTGCTGGTCAGCTCCGCCGTGCTGTCGCACCTGTCGCGTCACGTGACGTGCGATGACGTCACGGCCCCGGAGCACGTGGTGGATCTCGCGGCGTACGGGAACCCGCGGGATCTCCCGGGGCAGCCGGACGAGGAGCAGGTCCAGCGACTCATGGAGGTCATGTACAGGAACTATCCCTTAGATCAGTTTGAGGACGCTTACGGTAAGCCGCTTTCTTACGGTGGGGCGGGGGGTGTCTTTTAAGGGTGCAGGGACTGGTGAATTGGGCTTTTTAAGGGTGTATGGTCTGGTACAGGAACTATCCCTTAGATCAGTTTGAGGACGCCTACGGTAAGCCGCCTTCTTACGGTGGGGAGGGGGGGTCTTTTTAGGGTGCAGGGACTGGTGAAGTGGGCTTTTTAAGGGTGTATGGTCTGGTTAGAAGGTGTTTTAGGGTGGTATAAGGGCCTACGGTAAGCCGCCTTCTTACGGTGGGATGGGGGGGGTGGGGGTTAGGTGGGGTCTTTTAGGGTGTAGGGGACAGTAATGTGGGGTTTGTATAAGGGTGTAGTGGCTGGTTATGTGGGTTCTTGTTAAGTGTCTTTTTTAAAGGGTGATGGGTATGGTTAAATGTGATTTTAGGATGGGTGCATTGTTTAGTGTACAGGATTGATTTTTGCAGGGTAGGGCTATAGGGGATGGTTGAATACCTTCTATGCAATGTACATTGTTCTAGTGTGTGTTTTTAGGAATGGGTTGTTTAAGTGTCTTATTTAGGATGATGGGTGCTTGGGGCTGAGGACTGGGTTCAAAGTTTGGGACTCTCTGACTATAGCTTTAGATATATATAATTTCTTCTATAATCTTGAAAGTTTTCTAAAGATCTTGAAGATAGTCGTTCAGTGTTTACTATTTATAACGTTCACTGTAATATATAATCTAAATGTAAACTTATGACTTATTTCTTGATACATCTTATAAATAACTGTTTTATTCATAATGCGATTGAACCAGTAGCATATATAATAGTGGAAACTTGCCTAAATTTGCTGATGACAAAAAAGGGGGATCGCTAACAATAGAGTTTTAAGAGAGACAATAACTCAAAAGCCGACATATCAACTAACAACCTCCAATTTCCACTCCCGCGAGGCCGTCGCTATGACCAGACGACAATGAACATCCCATAATGCAATTGTGGTGTTTTAGATGCACATCATTAGTCATGTGTGTACTTTATCTGGTTCAGGGTCGGCGCTTGCATGTGAAAAAAGTGGCTGCGACCAAATGAAAGCTCACTACGGGCGACGATTTCTAGGCTCAGCGAGCTGAAACGATGGCGAAAAATGGGAAAATTATGCAAAAAAAGGTGACAGGGTCAGGGTTTATCCGTGAGTGACTCCCTTGTTGTTTCAGCTGGTCACAGGATTCTACTATATATTGCAGGATCATATCCAGATATGGATTTGGTTGGTGTTCATTTGAGTTTGCTTTTTTTGCAAGGGAGAGCTTCATGTTTAATGAAATTAGGATTTCCCTCTACATCAGCCTTTTTTATCCGCATCCCACGTTTTGAAATCCCACGTCCCTTTGGCTTTTTCCCACATCCCTTTTCTTTATAATCCCCCCCCACACCCACCCACACACATTCCACTTCTTAATAGCCCCTCCCCCTCCCCCCCCCCCTACACACACACACAAACCCCCACCCCCACACATGCACTACCTGCATGGCATTTAGATTATGGTGGAATCCTTCTCACTCTCAGACCCGCCAACAAATCTGAGAGGGAATAACGTCAACACCCAATTAGTCTAAATACAATTATTTTGCTTGCACTTCCCTCATTTTCCCATATGGACAGTTTCATATATCAGTGGTGGCTAATGCACCAGCCGGCTGCTAAACTGTCATTACACAAACCCACGCATGCGCTCATCATGTTGCTGCAATAGCGGCAGGACATATGGACGCGAAATAAAAAATCCCACATCCTTCTTTTTTGTCTTTCCCCCACATCTCTCAATTTTGCCTTCTTTTCTACATCCTCTTTCAGCCTTTTTCAATAACCCACTTCCTAGAGTTTCACCCCCACCCCCTCCAACCCCCACACATCCCTTTTTTTCAGCCTTTTCCCAAGATAAGATATATAAGGAAGAACATATTTCACATATACGTTACTCTTTAAAAGCAGATAGTCCGTAAGCCAACCACTCAAAATTCAAATTTCACTGCTACCTGGAGGGACAAAGGCACATGGTGATGATTTTATGATTGTGATTTATTGTCTATTGTATCAATAAACATGACATACTTCTTTTTTGAACATACGATCCGCAAGTTTAGGCAAGTTTCTGCAGTGAACAAGTTAACATTAAGTTAAATTTTACATATTTTGATAAAGTTTATCAACTATCCTATTTGATTATTATGAATTCTATGATTGCTATCAACTGAAAGTAAAAATTAATATACTGACAACATTTTATTGAAATAGTTTATTCACTTGCACTTATTTCTTATCAATTTTCTTAACCTTATGCATCACCTAGTTTTTGTATCATAATGCAAACGCGCACGTTTCTGTATGTAATTTCACCCTAAGGACGATACCTGCGCGTAGAACCGCCTTACTGCGCGTAGTGTGCGCCAAGAGCCGGCTAGCAATGCTTCTGTTGCAGGCCCGGTCTCAAAGCGCCGCCCCTCTTTTATTGGAAAGCGCCGCCCTAGCTTCATAGGCAAGCGCAGCGCTACCAGCGTAGACGAAGCAGCAGCGACAGCAAAGCGCGCAGCGCCGAATTTCATCGGCAAGCGTAGGCCAAACTTCATTGGCAAGCGCAGCGAACAAGACACTATTGATGATGATGATGTTGACTTTGAACTTTTTGAATCCGACAAAAGGGTCCCTTCGTTCATTGGGAAGCGCCGCGTGCCTAGCTTCATAGGGAAGAGAGAATACGATGGTGAGGAAGAGGAGGAAAAGAGGGCGAGGCCATCGTTTATTGGCAAGAGGGGCAGACCCTCATTCATAGGCAAAAGAGATGACTATGATGACGAAGACGAATGGGAGTTTGATGGTGATGATGCGCTAGACAATCTAGAAAAAAGGGTTCCCAATTTTATTGGCAAACGCCTTCGACCATCTTTCATTGGCAAGAAAAGCGCATACCCCACGTATCCGTACTTTAAGAGAGTTCCCAATTTCATAGGCAAAAGGTCGAGCGCCATGGACTCATTTTTAGTGGACAGTGACGATAAAAGGGTTCCAAGTTTTATTGGGAAACGGGCGCAGTTTAACTTTAAGAGAAGACCTGACTTTATTGGCAAACGGGCTCGACCCTCTTTTATTGGCAAGCGCGCAAGACCTGCGTTCATTGGTAAACGTGAGGAGGCATAATGAGACCATTGTGCAAGGTATGAATGCTTTTGTGAACGTTGTACAGGCACCCCCTCTCTCTCGCCATTAACAATTGCTTACAACCAAACATCAATAGAAAATATTGCAGTGCCTTGCTTCTAAAGTGGATAAGCAGACACTGTTCAAACTTATCGCTGTCAACAATAGTAACAACTCTATTTTGCTCACAAAACGGACAAGTTTCTGTTCAATTATTCAAATGGCACATTTGAAATTTATGTTACCAAATAACACAATAGATTATGCACAATTTGTTACTAACTTTCAACTGGATAGCTTTTCTTTCCATTCCAATCGACACCAGCACTCTGCGCAGCTCTGAGTTATTTTAAATGTGATCCTTTCCTGTAGCACCTTAGATGTTAGTTGGCAAAAGCGCTGCGAAACTAATTTTTAAAGACTCGCGCACTAGTTTCAAAAAGCGCACCCATCAATCTTCAAATATTACACAATTATGTGCTTCATCAATACAGGTAATGATCTAGATATGGACAAGAGACGAATGTTCGTTGGAAAACGGCGAATGTTTGTTGGAAAACGAGATGGTTTCGAACAGGAAGATGAAACCCCATATGAAGATTATAGCAAGCGTAGAATGTTTGTTGGAAAACGCGATGTAGATAAGCGTAGAATGTTTGTGGGGAAAAGAGATTTCGAAGATGCAAATGAACTCGAGGAGCACAAGAGAAGGCTTTTTGTTGGAAAACGAGATCAGGACAAGAGGAACAGGTATTTTGTGGGTAAGAGAGACCAGTTGATTGATGAACTGGAACAAAAACTCTATGGCGCTGATACTAACATGGACATGGACAAACGGAGAATGTTTGTGGGGAAAAGAGACAGATACTTTGTGGGGAAAAGAGATGGCAGCATCGAAGAGGAGAAAAGGAGGATGTTTGTTGGGAAAAAAGCGGACGACATCGACCAGGACTTTGACAGCGACGATCAGTGGATAGAGGATAAAAGACGAATGTTTGTTGGCAAGAGAGATAACGATAAGAGAAGAATGTTTGTCGGCAAGCGGCGTTTCTTTGTGGGAAAACGTCCCCAAGAAAGTAGCGATGAAAGCTGGTTGGATGAATTTGCTAATAACAAGCGACGAATGTTTGTCGGAAAGCGACGAATGTTTGTCGGAAAGAGAGACCAAAATGAGGATATGGTGAAACGTTCAGTGCCTCTGGATAAAGCATCCGCCTTCTCCTCCAATTCTATAGATTCTAAAGTAGAAAGTGACAAGAAGCATTAATAAGAGATGGACCCGCCACCTCATATTAATGTACAAGGTAAACAGGGGTCATGGTTCGCTCCAGAGAGCGGTTAGACCAGTAGATTTGAGTGTTTCCCAATGAGTATATCTCCCCGTATGTCTTTCTAAGCCTTTTCAATGTGCTCTATCGATGAATGTTTACATAATCATTTTTCACATATCTTTCATTTGATGTCATTTCAGCAATTAGTTGGCTAGTTTAGTATAGCACCCTGTGTGACTGTTCATTCTAATACATGTAAATATGTGTTGTAGTAAAGTATTTAGATAGATCGTTGAATGCAGTGACTAAAAAGGAAATCAATGGCCCAAGAGTTTATTGCAGACAACTTATACTAATAGAAATAAATAATAATAAACATACAGTAAACACCCGAGCGTAAATATATAATGTATGTATAAAATAAAGATATATATTTACTCATATGTTGAGACTTTCGTCGTCGGATCACAACAACATCTTCAGAACTTATTTTTGGCAGGAATTCCTTGTAGGATAACGTTATCGAAAATATGTTAAAAAATCAGTTTTAAAGATGTTGTTTAAATACGATGACAATATAAGCAGATATAGTTGGACAGTAAATATGAATCTTTATCTTATATCTGTGATATCTATTTGAAGAAATGGTCGCCAAATATGATTTATGTGTTCGCATGACAGTACTTTCTCAATGACAGATCCAGGTTTTTAGAAAAGGGGATTCATGGGTTTCGTTCGCGTGATCGATGGCGGACGTGTAAAAAACCCTATGAAAATGAAGTATTTTGGTGGGGAAAGGGGGGTGCACGCCCCCTGCGCCACCTCTGGATCTGCCTATGCTGTCTAGTGAGTGAAATTTCCTGCCAGAATACAAGCCGGACATGGCAGGATGTTTATTTGTTGTCTGGAAAGAGACTCGAGGGCTAGAAGTATGAGTGCATTGCCGTCATCACCGTCACATTTAATTTGTGTATAAATAATAAACGCACCTGTATGTATTTGTATCATGGTGAACTGTTTTATATTCTGCTCCCACAGTATACATATTTAAATTACTGCACTGTGGGGATAAAGTATAGGGTGGGTAGGTGGGTATGAAGTGGTCAAGGAACTATGTAAGTATCTGTATGTAAGAATGTTTGTTGGTTTTCATATTGACACTGATGATATTCATTAACATATGCACCCCATACATGTGTATTTACCTATCCTATAATTTTGTTTGTTTTTCAAACCTCTGCTCTACACTTGGTGTTACTGGAACTTTTAGAATAGCTGTTTCCTTGTGATCGTATGTTGATGGAACAAAATCTTAAAGTTTTCCCAACTCACAACGCTTCCACCATATTAAATCGACTTGAAAAATATTCTATAGTTAAACATAGTCTTTCTAGCCAAATGTGCTCATGTAGTTTTTGTATGTCTGGGGATATTTTCTGTCATCTCATGGTTTGGGTACGTGAAATGTGCACATTCACTGCGTGTACTTTAATATTTGTATTTTCTATTTTTTAGATACCCCTTCCTCACTGCTGACATCCCGTTTTGAGACCCTCCCTTCTGATGACCAATCTCCAGCAAAGCGCTACTCAGAATGGCTCGGTGGGAAAAAGAGATTCTCAGAATTTCTTGGCGGGAAAAAGAGATTCTCAGAATTTCTGGGCGGAAAGAAAAGATTCTCAGAATTTCTTGGCGGGAAAAAGAGATTCTCAGAATTCCTCGGTGGAAAGAAGAGGTTTTCCGAGTGGTTGGGTGGCAAGAGAAGTTCGGCATATGAAGATAATAAGAGAAACAGCAGATCTCTTCCAGAAAAGCGAGATTTCGATTTTCTTGGTGGACGATAAGATCTTTGTAAAGTAACTTAAGCAGCAGTTGAGCGATTAACCAATTTGCAGTGAGACCAATGATTGGTCTGTGACACATGGATTCTTGACAGTTTGAAACTGATTCTAACTTTGAAAGAAAATATAGAAATGGGAACAATTTGAGATTTGTGATATGAATTTTCAAAGTCTATAATAACACTAAACATACAAGGATACTATGATTGGTTAAACATCAAACAGTACACTTCAAAACAACTGTTATATAAAGAAATGTGGTACATCTTTCTAGCAAAATTTTCAAAAATCTGTTGTCAACCCATCGTGACCTGGTGATTGTTGCATCTTTATCACAATTAATTCGATAAACATTTGGATGACTGACACTTACCATCATCATCATTGTGCAGCTAGAAACACTCTGATATACAAATAACTTTAAAACGTATCATAGAGGAAAGCTTTATCAAAGGACAATATTAGATCTTCAATGATCTCACTGTGACTGTGGCACCCGATGAGAGAGGTTCTCTTCACATGCTCTGCAGCTGCTGATAGGTTGGACCGCAAGTACACTGGATATCATGGACTTCGCTTTTGGACTAATGTCTTCATTGACATGGCTTTTGGACCACTGTCATCAAGGAAATAATTAAAATTGTGTATCAATAGACATATATTGGTAATAATGTTAATTGTAGATATTGGGTGTATTTATTATGTTAGAGATTACAACAATATATATGCATCACTCATCATGACATTATAGGCTATTGCATGCTTCATATTGGTAATGTTTCAAATGGAATGTGTTTTATTGGTGATCTCTACAGGAAGGCTATTTTGTTTTATATTTTACGGTACTGTGTGTTGTTGTATGTTTTAAATGTATCTTTTGTAACTCTAATGGCGCCGAATGGTCTTTGATATCCAGTGTACATTGCAAGCATGATCGTAATTACTTTGGTATCATCTTACGATGTATTAAAACAACCCCAAATTAAAGTGAAAACATCTTTGGAAATTTTACTTTATGTTGTAAATTCTTGTGATATTCATACAAAATTTAATTATAAACACAAAAGGAAATTAAATTTAATACGGATAGATATAATTTTTGAGACAAAAAAATATGACACATTTCACATTGTAATAAATGAAGTATAAAAGTTTTACTCCCTTGTAGAAGTGATTGTGATATTTTATGTAAAACTTTATTCTGCAAATAGTAGAAATATTATGTATATTAGAATATGTATATATAATGTTTCAATTTGCAAATTTGTGATGAATCTTTCACTAGTCAAACCTGTATTATTGTTTTGTTCAACAATTGCTTGATGCTGGATTATATTTTTCCAATCATTGTTTTGTTTCACAACGGAGATTTGCCTGTATATTCAGAGGTGTATATGTACATTAAACAGGTTTCTGCAATTGATTTCACCATGTGATTGTTTTTCTAGTGCACTCATTTTCAGCCAATCAAATGTTGCCATTTTGGTTGTATTTAGATTATTGTGTAGAGAATGCCAATTTGGCAATATTTCACAAGGCACTATAAGCCAATGAAATGCTGCCATTCTACTGATTTCATTATGTATTTTCGTACGTTCATTCCTGATCCATACAGTTTCTATGGCAACAATTCTTTGGTTTGGTTTCAATACATATGATGTACTCGAGTAAAGCATACATTTGGAAGGGACATAATCTTTTGTTATTGTTGTTGAAAATTAGTACATCCACACATAGATAACTATAATAAAGAAGTTGACACCTTTTGGAATATAGAGTTATTTTCGCATTTGTGTACAAGTACTCACGCCATGATAACCAATTTCCAGTTTAAAGAAATAACAGGCGTATCAAGAATCATTGACGTCTCTACTATTCTAAATAAAACTTATCATAGAAATAATAAATAAAAAGGTAAAAATATATTTGAGACATTATCATGTATAAATACATAAATTACCTGTATATAAAACAATAAACAACTATGACTATGTACAATTACTGACAATTAGAAATTTAAAAGTTTGGAATAATTGTAGGTTCCATAATAAAATAAGAGTAGATTTATTAAATGTAGTACAATCTGTTGCATATTCTAAACACACTATCTGATCAACCATAGCTCATACAGCAAGGCAATTTAATAACAAAAAATACATTTGTCCTCTGAAAAATAGGTTTATCTTTCTAGACACGTTGCCCAACGATGTGAGTTTTAACCATTTTGATAAACTTTTATGTGACAATGAAACTTCCAAACACAAAAGAACGATATCTTTCTTCCAAATATAGCTCAATAATAATTCAACATTTACACAATGATTAAAAGAATAAAGACTTCATTCACATGTACCTTTTTCAAGATGTATGTCTTTGTTTTTCTAGTGTTTACATATATCATCCTCGTTAGCTGGAAATTTGATTAATCATTTCTCAAATAATCTTATAAACTTGCAATATTTTTTTAAAGTACCCACAGTTAATAAAAGCTTTAATCTAGATAATACAGTGTCAAATGACCAAAACTAACACTCACAAAAACTCTACAGCAGTACTATATACATAGCATTAGACAACAAAACTGCACCCAACCAAGTCTTAATAAAGGCAATATTAAAGAAATATTAACCTGTATTCCTTGCATAATCGTGAGATGCACAACCTGAAGTTGCTGGATATTGCACAAGCTTGTAAATATTCGACAAATAAGGGCTTTCAATCTCACCAAAAACAAGTAGATGTGTTCATTGTATGATCCCATTTTTTTATAATCCCAGTATTGCGCCGGGCAAATATGGAAAAATATATGCCAGCTGATTTAGGCTCTATGCCAATCAGAATGCAGGATTTAAGGATGTGCAATTTGATAAATAATAATAAACAGTGTGTAAAATCAGATTGTGTATAGAAGGAAGTGGGATGTAAAAAATACAAAAGAAGGGATATGGGAAGTAATTCAAACCAGAAAAAAAGCAGAATCTTTTAACGCCATCAACACAACACGCTATCACAGATAAAAGATTATGCAATAATTCATACCACACTTTTAAGAATTGAACCATTGAAAAACTAAGTAACAACCAAATTATGATATAACACTATTTTTTCTTTACATGTGTCAAAACATAGCTATCATAAAATATAGAAACGCTGATTTAAATGCTTTGGTCACCACCAATTTAAGGCCAACAAGTGATTTCATTTGGCCTGATGGTCCAACAACATGCCACAACCAATGAAAATTTGCCAGCTGAAAGGTGCAAACTAAGTGCTCTCTCAGATTTGGGCTCACGGACTAATAAAAATGCTGATTTAAAGCCCCTTCAAATGGCTTACGTCATCATTCTAGCAGACGATAGGACAAGAGCCATTTCGTCAACGAGACGATCGCTCACAGTGATAATTTCCGTGACGTCAGAGCAGCAAACAGACGATTTTCGCTGGTCGTAATCACCCGTTCCATCTTCATTTCCCGCCACAAACATCACTGACAAATATCACGTATGCTCTTAGAGGCGGTGACCAAAACAATGCATTGTTATGCACACCAATATCATCATATCTCATGGCTATATACGCAGCCGCGATTCAAAGGTCCTAATATCTGTGGAAGTAGGCCTAGTTTTCAAAATACAACCAATCAGGCTCAACCAATCAGAAGCCCCACTGCTGAAGTGTTCAGCGGTATTAATACAATGTGATTTTTGGATTTTTGGCACATGTTCCAAGTTCGCGGGGTTAGGTAGGTCTAACCCACGGGTTGATATGAACACAGATTAGTTAAACAGCTGTTTAACTAATCTGTGTTATGAACACTTGGACATGGACTTGTAAAGGCAGTGTGAACAATAGCTAGCAGTTGTTGCTGCATCTTAAGAATTTTGGGGGGTGGGGGATCTGCCTCACACTTGGGGTCAATTACAATTTTACTTTTAACTTACAATTGTGCCTTCCTTTTCAATTACATTTTTTTAAGTACAGCAGATCTAGAAAGGTCAATTACAATTACATTTTTGATAAGGCCAATTACAATAACAACTATGCATTAAAGTGTAAATAATTACAATTATAATAATAATTGACCCCAGGTCTGATCTGCCTTCAAACGGCATACAATACAACCTCCCAACTGACACACCCACTATATATGGGACTACCTGGTCCATTCTCACTTGTCCGACACATTCATTGGGTATAGGCAGATCCAAAATGACATTTCCGCGCACTTTCGTGTATATGGAACCCATAAAATGCAGTGGTGGTGCCTCCCTTTTCAGAAAATCTGGATCTGCTTATGATAAAGATCCCACCTGCAACCCTCCATGAAGAGATCACCTCTGTAGCTGACAGACAAAGAGTAAATATTTCCAGAAAATGTATCTATTTCATCCTCATCATTTCTACTCTTGTGTGACTGTACGCCTCATTAAATGTGGCTCCCAATAGCGTAGAAGGACACATATGGAAATAAACATACAGTAGAACCTCTAAAGACCATGCAGAGACCACCTCTGTATTAAGACCATGTCGCGAAAAATCCATCATAAAGAGACCACCTCTAAATTAAGACAATTTGCTGTCGTCCCAAGTTAAAAAAAAAGACTGCTGCAAAAATCAATGAATCATTACAAGACCACCTTAAATTAAGACAATTTGCTGTCGTCCAAGTTAAAAAAAAAAAGTCTTGCAAATTGCCAGCAGAGGTTCACCTGTATGTACGGCTCCACTGGTGGTCTTTTAGGTTTCACCAAATGTATTTTAAACTATTTTTGGCTTTCACACTTCAGCTGCTGAAGCGACACAATAGAATGCATTTAAAGTACTACAATTTAATTAGAATACAACTATCGTATAATATAGGCATAATATGCTTGAAGAGTCTAATAAATCGTGTTGTTCTTTAGACCATTTATAGAGTTTTAGTTCAATATAATCTACATTTTGTTCAAATCCTACATTGCGTTACTTAATTCAATAAATATCGCGGTTTATGAAAAGTAGAAAAACTGTATCACAACAATGTACCGATAATATAAACTGTTTTAATAAACAAATCATAATGTACTCCACATTACCGCTGAAGTCACGTCAAAGCAAAAGCGTATTTTAGATGGGTCAGATGAAAACTATTCTAGACCTGCCCCCCATTCTTTTGGGATTGTTAATAACAGCAAGATATTTTTTTTCATATGCGTAGATAAGCTCTGGCATCTTCTATCCTCCTTCCCCTGACTGTGCTAAACGTGGTATCATTTATGAGGTCAGTTGTCCTCAGTGTCAATATAGGTCTACATACATTGGTGAGACAGGCAGGACGCTTAGTTCCAGAGTAAAAGAACACTTGAACGCTAAAAGGGGGCCACATCAAGGACAGGGGCCACAAGATCAGCCCCAGTGATTTTAAAGTGATGGCCCAAGAAGAAAAGGAGCTCTGCAGGAAAATCCCTGAGGCCAATGAAATCGGATGACCTTTGACACCCGCTATGACTCGCCCCCATCAACAACTTGCCCCCCCCCCCCACCACCACCACCCCTGTCTACTCGTCACTGCTGTCACATGACCAACTCAGAGGACCAGATATGAGATGGGAAACAAAACCTACGAAAATGAAATATTTGGAAGTGAAAAGGTGGGGGATTTGCCTATGCGTGCCACCAACCATATCTTTTAGCCGGCGACTAATGTTGTCATGTATCCACACCTGTCTAATTAACACTGACTTAGTGGGTGATTGTTCCTCATTAACACACAACACAACTGTCCAGCCTGAAACCCCACACCCCTCAGCACAACGTATGGTGGGCAAACCTCATACGTGAGGGCCTATTGAGGGATTGGTGTTGTTAGATGGTGAGAGTAACAACTTTATGATGCCACGCCGACCTGGAAGGATAGAATGCTTATGGGGTTGTGAGGTATGAGATATGAAATAATTATGGTATGATTTCCAGTCCAAAGCCAAAATTTGATGGAGAATACCCCCCCCCCCCCTTGATTACTGCGGTCATCAAATAACCGATTGTTTAAAAAATTTAGATCAAGAACCAAGTCTAATTATGGTGATAGAGCATTTAAAACAGCAGCACCTAAATTATGGAATAAACTTCTACTATCCATTCCACAATCCAAAACTCTTGTATCTTTTAAATCTCAACTGAAGCACCATTTGTTAAAGGAGGCTTACATGAACATTTAGTGGAATTTATGCTATAAAAATTTATTGTATTGTATTGTATTGTATTACTGCACCGCCCTTATAACAGTTGAGTTAAACCCCCTCTTCCACCCCGAGGTCGTAATAGTTGCTCATATTTAACCAGTAATAAGTAATCCTTCCACTGTCCATCCTACAATGACCCCGTCTTGTGCAAACGCTGTTCCCTGCTGGCCAAGACAGGTCAACTGCACACGTCTAAAATTACCTCAGCTGTGTCATTTTCCATTGAGAAATCATTTTATTTAAACAATAAGAATTTTGACTGGCATATTCTGTGATGAACCTCACTAAAATTGCAGCTTTAATAGAAAATCTCAAATAAAACATCCACAAAATAACACATTCTCATTGAAAAGCCAATTTAATTTGGAAAAACTGTGAACAGAAACTTGACTGGCATATTCTAAGCACAGGCCAATAGAGATCAACCTTTGTCCCCATTCATAGCCTCTTCTTGGCGCCAGGACCACGTGACATAAACAATCTCCATCCGGGTCTCGCGGGTCACGTGACGACTGTCAGAGCAGACGGATGAGTTGCTGTTTCTGCCGGCGGGGGCGCCACGGTCAACCCACGCCACTCACAGTAAAATGGGGTGATCACGGCTTGTATGGGGGTGGGGGAAGTTCTTTCAAGTTTGTATATGATGATAAGGAGACATAGGCAGCTGTAAGGGGGTAAGCGTCCCTACTTTTTCACGGGGATGCTCCCCCAGAAAATTCCGTTTTTCACGTAACTTTTTAACTGTTTTTTAGCTGCTGGACAGTGAAACGCAGGGGCATTCACAGCTGCAAAAACTACCACTTTCCTGTAATGGTTTTTCACATTCAATAAGCCTTATGATAATATGATGAGGATTAATTCCATCACATTACAGCCTCGTAGAAAAAGTAGGGCCATAGCTGCTAGGAGGGTGAAAAGGTGGGTGAGATAAGATACCCTTTTATTTTTCATCCCATCCCCATCCCCAGTGAAAAAGCATTCATTTAAAATGGAAGGTGCTCCTTTTCATGATTTGTATTTTTTTTATTTGACTTCCTTCTACTTTTTATTTCCGCAGCCTTTCCATCATCGTGGGTTTCACGGCTTTCCCAATCACACAGCCTTCAAAGTCCATGTGGGTATATTCAATAAGGCCCGGATAGATAAGGATGTTCCGCATTTACCCAAGAGATAGACCCCCGTCCCCACCCCCAGCCCCTCTATTTTTAATGGAAGGTGTTCTCAGTGACCGCTTTTTGCATTTACTCTAGCCTTTTGCGAATACAGATCCAGGGGTGAAATCTTTTGATGTTTCCCCCAAAATTCATTTCAATTTGTTGGGTGTTTTTTGCCACATGGAAATCTTTTGGACAGTTGGGCAGGATCCACTCTAATTTCCATGTTAATAATATTCATTCAGAGGGAAATAATTCACTGGTAATATTCAGAAAAGAGATTGGGGGGTGCTCATAGTATATCTAGGCTTCATATTAGCGCAATGGGTCATAGAAATGCTAAAAAGTTACAAAACGCCATCAAAATTACCTGTCTGTGGTGAAAAAGGGAGGGGTCGCAGTGTCCTATGAATTATCACCAATTTCCAATTGTTACAAGAGCCTGAAAAAACCAACACAGCAACAGCCTGCATTGTCCTGCCTAAAACCACCTGCCTGTGGCAAGTATGATGGACGGCTTAATCACTGGCAACATTATCTTAATTACCCCCTTATACCGCCCAGTCACGACAACAGCTCCCTACTCATTAGCAAACTCTCCTCTCTATCAGGTCCACAACTGAGACTGGCCACAAGTGGGCTCATTACAGAGGTGGTCTCATTGTGGCGGTTCATGCTGATCTCTAGCTGCAATTGTGTGGGTTGGTTATGAGTAAAATATTGGCAACAAATCTGTAAAATGTGAAGCCATTGTATATGCAGACATCTTGGTTGATCTTAGGGTGAATTGTGGGTCAAAACGTGGTGTGAGCATATGTGGTCTGCAATATGATGAGACACACGAATATCTGTAGCCCTAATTGAGCTTAGTATATAAGAACTGTAACACCTGACCTTTCAAAAATGTAAAAACCATGGTATCCAAAGCGACACCATCCTGCCCTTGAGTTTGTCCTCTCTCCGTCCATTATTTGTATTTCCACTTATGATAGTACGTGGTTTCTGTATATGTATCTGTATGTATCAAGATCTCGGGTGCCGTCTGTTTTATAGTAGATTCTAAAGAAGATACATATCTGGTTAGTTTTTTTATTTTGAGATCTTAGTAATCTTACGACAAATGGTTCAACCCACAGACTGTGCCCCCATTTTGCTTTGTATATTACTGCTGGTAACTTTCACAGCGGTACCCAGTGGGTCATTTTGATGTTTTGAATCCCAATCTGGTCTGTCTCAGCATTCTCCAATGGTCTAGTGTCAAAAGCTTCGAGTCATAAGTTTTGACATCCTCTTGGGCCTATCGATGATGTCAAATTAGTGTAGTGTTAACTGTCTGCATCCATGGATATTGTAATAGAAACATGCTCACCGAAAGTTATGTATCCAATTTTGGAGGAGGCGGAGAACTGACAGGAATTGGATAATGCATATAAGTGAAAATCTGCTAATCTTACTGCACCCAATTGCTATCATACTAGCATGGACAGTTTCGAGCCTACCATAGATGCACAAGTCAACAACGACTACCGTTAAAGTGACCAGTAGCACTGGAGAAGATGGTGAGTTCTGTAAAAGTGCTCGATGTGATCAAAATCAACTCGGCAAAAACAAACCACACATCAAGCTACAGCTAAACCGTGTAATAATTGTTGATTTTATAGGTTCATAAGCAAAGTTTCTTACTAAAGCCTAACATCTCGTCCATACCTCTATTAAGCATATGAACCACACAACTCACCAGAGCAAGTTCCCATTCAAGCACACAAAGAAGAGACAAAAATGCTAATACAAGAAAAAGACTGGTTGAAAAACGTTAGATATTAAAAAAAATCATCAATTTTGTGGGCGCACGTCAAATATTTCGCTCAACACTAGCATCATATGTATCATATGTTGACACTATGTGGAAGTCTTGCTTATCTATAATTTTCACAGAGCTATGCTCAAATGTTCCAGCTCAGATCCCAGCTGTCTCAGAATCAAAAGTCTGTTCTCTCGCATTAACCCCTAAATTTCATATAGGCATTGATAGCTGGTGGCTTATGTGCAATTTCCGTGGCCAGAACTTGTGGGAACGTCTGGAATAACGTTCGGTGACCTTTCAGTTAGACTGATTCAGAAGGCAGGCTCATGCGATCATGCGTTAATAGCACACAATAACACGGGAACTTCTTTATGAACATTGTCAGCATGGCCACTTTTAAACAAGTTAGCCCCCGCCCCCCCCCCCCCCACATCCCAGAAAGGAAAAAAAGAATTATCCAAGATCACCAACTTAATAATCCATAACGGGAGCTCACATGCTGAAAAGAATCAAAATACCGTCTCCCGAGAGAAGTAAAATTTGGGCTAGAACCAAGTAGATATGTGTCACTTCCTTCAGGAAGACAGCATTTATCAATAATCATTAGACAGAACCATCCAGAAGTGCCCCATGACCAAATGAACCAGCCAGACCACTCAATATTTGAGGCCAGAATGCCCACCTCGAATTAAATATATCTGATAGACTAACCATTGGATGTTCGAGTGAAATATATATGCTGTGGTTATATTTTGCGGCAGTTAGGCTAAAAACAAAAACACTCTCTATTGTATGATTAAAATAATGCACATATGCTGTGGTTATATTTACCACATGGTCAAAAATTCAGAACGTCAGCATATCTCTATAAGCCGCTTTTGTGGACCACAAGTCAGACGCAGTATGATGCTCATAGTTTGCAATAACCTATTTGGTTGTAGCCAAGACTTTTAGCAGCCCCAGGTCATTTTTAAAATTAAAATGACTACAATTTATAAAAAATTAATGGATTAAAGATAATTCAAATGGAATTGAATTGGCTTTAAGATGGAATTGAAGTAACATTGAGGACCACCACATGTATAGATAGCAGCACTTCAAATTTAAGCTTTGTTATGCTTCTTGTGAAAAATGTGATTTATAGTCATTCAAAGTATATTGTGAGCTTTGTGGAATAAATGTCATCATCCCGGCTTACACATTTGTGATAACAGCAATTAAACTATAGTTTCTTTTTGAATTGATCTTAATTTCAATCTAAACAGTATGTATATGTTTGGAAAAGATTGATTTTGTAGCCTTTTGTCTATGGTACAAAACATATTCCAAACATATTACCTCATCAGTACATTAACCAAAACATCTTTAATCAGTACAATAGGGGTCCATGTGGACCCCAATCATTTGATTTAATTTCAATTCATGATCTTTTTGTGATACAAATACATTCATATGTTAATTAGGTCTGACTGTGATCAGATGAAAATAACAAGTAAAGAGTTATGTGATTTTATATACATATTTTAATAAGTCAAATTATTGAACAACCCTGTGTCATTAAATACTAATCTTGTCTTGGGTCCAAGCATATGGACCCCAAAACGTATTGGTCCTTATGCATGACCCCAATAAATTGCTTTCGTATTTGTCCTTATGTTAACCAAATAAAATGATTTTTTCTTTCTTGATAATGTTTAAATAAGAGCTGACAACATCATTAAAAGTTCTATAATAAAAAATCCAGTGCACTTTCATTTTCTGTTTCAACGAGAGTGGGGTGCGCATGGACCCCCAAGCAAATATTTTTTATGTAAGTCCGTTTCATAGTTAAGAAATCAAAAAACCCATCAGTATTTGAGACAAGATATAGGGTTTGACAAATGATTAAAAGAAAAAAGAAATACCAAGGGGATAAAAATATATCACAGAAAGTATATCCCTGGCGTCCGAACAATCCTAATGTACAAATTAAGGTTAAAGTGTTTTCAATTATGTACCACTTTGTTAAGTTTGGGCAACTAAAGATGACAACAAACGTTATCTTTTTTTGGCATGAGCTAAATTTATCTCAAAGTTATCACTGTACGATAAGAGCCCTATATAAGAGCTGATAATACGGACTTTGGCCACACCTTAGAAACCGCCATTGTCAGCCATGTTGCGACTGTGTTGTCATCCCTCTCCTGGTGGCGTTATGGCTGCAGCTGATGAGTAATGCACTACTTATTATTCACTAGCTTCCCTGTCCCTACGGAGACATAACGCACGCAACAACAGAGAAACATAACGCACGCAGCAACAATGAAAGATGAAAGCAAGAAGTGGTCGTAAAAAAATCGTTTGTACCCGATTCGGGATGGTAAGTCAGTTTTCTCATCAATACTGATGAAAGCAAGTGCACAAAGAACAAATTAACCCGTAAAAAGGTGATTTCCCATAAAGTGCAACACTCAAAATGCATGAAAGCACACAGGAAAGTGATTGCAGGCGATTTAAAAAACAAAAACAAAACAAAAAAAAAACATGGCCACGCCCCTGTCTTTGTAAATTATATATAAATAACGTCGCGCCGGCATGTAATAAAACCTCTGACCCCCTCTCCCGTCAACGGGTTCCACAAATCTAACATACCCCCCCCACACACACAAACCTCAAAAAAAGCAAATCTTCCTCTTTGTAGCCTCCTTTTTTTTATGAGATTTTATAACTATATAAAGGCATATTCACATTTTAAATTTTGAAATTTTTGAAAGTGAATTATACATAAGTCACACTCGTTCATATGCTTTGAATATAAAATTATAGTAAATCATTAGATTGAAATTAAGAGTAAATAAGTTTTGAGTCCAACACGGGCTTCAACAAATGTGTCTGTTTTTCCAGTCGCTTAGCCCGACTGACAAAAGTTAGAGGAGGAGAACAGACAGCTGAGAGAGGGACTGACTGGGGTAGAAAAAAGAGAACCGGCAGCTGAGAACAGGGGGTAGAACAAGAGAACTGACTGGAGAGGGACTGAGGTAAAAAGAGAACAGACAGCTGAAAGAGAAAGTGGCTCGTACTATTGAAGGTCAGTGGAACTCACACTTGGGGTAAAATACAATATTGAAAACTGTCAGACCTGGGGTCAATTACAATACTGAACATCAATTATAATTGCACCTTCCTTTTCAGAGTCCTTACAAAACTTATGCTTTTATGCTTGGCACGTTTGTTTTTTGTTTTAATTACAAATACAGCATTTTGGAAGGGGTCAATTGCAATTACTTAGGAAAGCAGAAGCCTAAAGTTTTAGTGCAGCCACAAACAAACGGCAGATGTGCGCTGCCAGATATTTTATCAAAGAAAAAAATAATAATCAGTGTTTTTCACTGAAAGCAATTTCTCATCAAAAATTTTGAATTGTGGTGGTTTTACAGACTTTACCACTTACAAAATGCTTGAAAAAACCCGCCCATGCATGCAATTGGGGCTAGGTATGGGGTTTCTTTGAAAATCAACATTAAACCATATAATTAATGATACCCCATTATCATAGTGGCTCTTCATACCCCACCCAGCGGTCTAGGTTTTGAACAGGGTATGATGTGAAAACCATCACGCTTCACTGCTGGGTTTCAAGGGATCTCTCACTTCCATCAACAGGTGCGCGTGCCGGTGATATTGCATTTTCTGTGGGACGTGACTCCCCGAACGTCAATGTGGCCGCTGGCAGTAAGGTCCCCTACAACTCCGTCATCACCAACGCTGGCGGCGGATGGGATTCACAAGGTAAGCAAACTCAAAAAGGTGAGACAACAATACGGAGGTCCCTACCGCGAGTATGAAAAAGTGGCAAATCATTGAGCTGTACCCATGATGAGCCTATGTAAATGTATTTAGAGTCACAATTCACAATTTGTCGTGCTCTAGACATAAAATTTTGTCTATACACCAGGATCACTACCGTAGGCATTCTTGCTTCACATTATCGTTCATCCTTGTTATTCAACATGTATTTACCATGGGAGTGTGCAACATGTTAGAATGATAGGTTGCTCAACCCCTCTCAGAACCCAGACGTGCATCTCCCTATCCACTCGACATTATTCTTTGAGTTACCGTTGGCTGATGCTAGTTTCTTGGTAACTATTCAAACATATTCTATTTCAAATAAAAAAATGATTCCATGGGCAGTGTGCATTCACATGTTATGTGTTTTCCAAGCTAAATTATTGCCACGTTCAGCGTCAGATTCTTAAAGACCAATGCACTCTAACACAGGATCGACTGCAAACAGATAACATTCAAAAAATCGTCACATTTAAGAACAATCAAGAAAAATGTTGAGCATGTTTAAAATGTTGGATCGAACCTATCACATATCCAACTGACGATTTCCAGTCCCAACGCCAGCATAAAACTGTCTTCAAATTTTCTCGTCATTCAAGCTGTGCGGAGCTACCTTTTTCCAAAGATTTACCACCCGTTAAGATTTACTTTATTCTTTTTTTGATAAATTCAACTTTTAGCCCTGCATATCTACTAAATTCATTAATATTATACAAAGTTTCTTTAATAGGATCCAGGATTTCTTACATTTGTCTTGCCTTTCGTCTGCAGTTTGGAGTTCAATGCCCCGGAGGCAGTGTCCCGCCTTCTTCAGCGCAGTCGAGTACCCGGCTGGACCAAAATGGACAATGTCGACTGGGCATAATGAAGGTTGGACTTCCATATTAATTCGGTATTGAATCTGGTAACAACTGGTTGGCTTCCGCGGTATACATGGATCACAGTACAGTCAACAAGAACTGCAGTATCCACACTCCAAATTATGTATGTACAATCGGGACAACTTGGTGTGGTCGTCATAATGTCACATTTCAAACCAAACAAATTGGTTTAATGATAAAAACAAAGAAAAAGAATTTTGTCAAAAGTTGCCCCACTGGGGCCATGTTTGTTAAAGGTACAATACGTTATAAACGTTTGTATATGTCAAACATTACGTTGCACGTCACACGTACAGTCATACAACGAGTGAACTGGGAAGGAGGTGTATTTTATTTGCTCTGGACCTGTTTTGAGGAGGGTGTTGGCTTGAGATGGGGTGTGTGTGTCCATATGGCAGGGCCAGTATTGGGTCTCAGGTCCTGTAGCATCCACGTTATCCTGACACCCCACCTAACACCAACCACTGTGTCACTGCCACTGTTCTCACAGCCTCCTTCCATCACACCCACCACTAGGTAACAAGCCAGATATAGAGGTCATTAAAATATGTGTGTGTTATTGAAATTTTGTCACAAATACCTATTACATTTAACTCTACTGAGTATTCAATCCCACTAGGTACCACTCAGCGGGTGGTGTGCCTTCATATCCACGGTGACTACACTAACTGGGCCACGGCAACATAGAGTGATTCTCGAGCTGGCTGCGGGGATGCGGTCTCCGTGGTGCCTGTTGGAGATAATTGTCCCCTTTACGAGGGCCCCTCTTTATGCTACATTTTTCAGGGTTTAAACTAGCATAGATCGCTAGCACTGTAATACTTCACTACAGAATAAAGTGAAACACAGTTCGGTGTTGTTGTTTTATCTTGTCAGTCCTAAATGAAAAACACACAGGTTCGTCTACTAGGCTACAAAATCACCAATAATTACACTTTGACCAAATAGTTCTGCTATAACAGCCCTGACCTGGCATGACTCAAACCTAGTAGGCCCAAAGAGACCTTGGAGATCATTGACATGTCCAGTGCTGCGAAAGTACGTTTTAAGGGCCCAGTCATTTGCAATTTGGTGTGGGTGTTAGTTAGATTATTCAAACATTCGAAAATGAAAGTCCATCCCCCGCCCATATATCTTACAGAATGAAAGTCTGACCCCCACCCTCATATCTGAGAAACGAAATTATGAACCCCCAAACCCTGCCCCAATCCATCAATCCATAAAAGTGAATAGACAGGTGTTTTGTCTTAATAATATAATTCTAAAGTCAAATAAAGCAATCATCTAACTATTTGGTTTCTTATCCAACTTATCCTATCTAATCGATTATGATCTGAAAGACTATAATGCTGACAGCATCAGCCCACGTGCCTTTATACACGGCGTTTAATCAATCTCCAGTTCGTAATGCGTAATAACCCAGAGCTGATGTGGAAATCAAAGGCTTTTATTGCGTAAAAATGTTTATGGTTGAAATGACAGGTTCTGATTTTCACTGCAGGTAGTATATATCTGTCTTTGGCACAAATTATTTGGTCCATGCACCATGGGAATATCTGTGAGTGTCTATGAATGGTTTTTATGTCCGCAAATGATCTGGTTTTTTGCTGCTAGAGTGCAATAGTTGAACACCCTTGTTCTACGTGGCTGGCTCCACTGTCATAAAATGAGTGATATTTGCCTTATATTGCTTTGTCAAACGCCATAATATGGGTCAGCTGTGTAGCGTATACTTGACTGGAAATCACCCATATGCATCTAGATTATCAATTTACCATATTGTGTTAAGTCTCGAGATCCACTGGTTTGCTCACTCATATCGTAAATGGCAGCTGAGCAACGTTCAGCGCATCTTTTCAGTTCTTCAAGATGGCGGAAGGTACTCACACATCCCAATTTTGATTGGGCTATTTGACCAATATAAATGCTTCTTTTTCATTACTTTTTCTCTTTGGATATCATTTTTTAGTGTACAGACTATGTTCCAACGCAATTATACGGGTGATATGTAGTTTAATTTAGCTGTTTTGAGCACTCCTATTTTTCAGCCCCATGCGAGTAACTCCCCATGTGATGAGCGTAACGGTTATACTAACTCTTAATGATGAGGGTACGCCAAATATTTACCTAGCATTTTCTGTTAAAAAAAATAGAATTGAAAATCAAATATTTGACTTAAATAATAACCCGATGCAAAAAATAAATCAATTGTAATAAATCTATTGCTTTAAAAATTCCAATTGAATTCACCTTACAGAATAAACATTCCCCCGCCACCCCCCCCCATTTTCAAATACTGCTAACACTAGAATATTTTGTGGCTATTGAATTTTTACATTTTCTTCTTTAAACTATTTTGAAGCTACTATCTTTTAATTTGTCCATCCTGGACCTACTTTATAAACTAATAATGTTTGCTGACTGTTTAAGAGTGTTTTTTTGATACTTCACAGTATTACTACAGACAATAGATGAGTGAACCATGAGCAGCTTTAAAAGCTTTAATATATTTTATTCTCAAAACTTATTCCAAATACAAAGAAAGTAACTTTTACAAAAAGTTTTAAAATGATAATGATAACAAACTGTCAAAAAAGATTGAAAATAACAAGTGAATATTATAATGTATTTTATGTACATAAACCAAGATTAAAAATTTCTTGTTAAAATTTAAAACATCTTACATATTTTAAACATCTAATTTGTCTTCATCATCTCATCCATCTCCTCGTCTGTGAACCCCAGACGACGATGAGGTAAGATTTTCCTCGTTTACTTTGTGATAAGCCTAAGTCCGGTCGACCCTCTAGCAGGAAATAAATTAATTATGAATTCAATACACATTATAAGTAATTAGTACTTCAGTACTTATGCTTTGTTTTGGTAGATATAGAAGATGGCACAGTTGTTACACAAGCAGCGTTACCTGCATCAAAAATCGCGTTGTTACTCCTCGCCTATTGACAGCTGCTTCGTTACTGTATCAGTGGCGAAAGAGAGACTCTAAAACAAAGCAATCCAGCAATAAATCACATACAAATTGCACCTAGGTGTAGTGTATCCACTTTTATAAACATATAATCATACGTAAAAAGATCGTACTACTATCCGCCTGATAAATCAGTGAAAGAAAAAATTATATGTCAGTACCTTCCGCCATCTTGAAAAACTGAAAAGATGCGCTGAACGCGCGTTCAGCGCTCGCGTCGACACAGTGTCATATGAAAACTGTGGATCACAGCTTACCACAACTTTAATATTTTGTGCAAGTGTATGTTTTAAAAAGCATGGGATTAGTGTAACCTGTATCAATAACTTTAAGATTCATTCCTGTTCAAGCGGCTTTACAGCCACAATATCCGTCATTTTCCATCAACGTATGTACACTGACCTTCAATCTTCAATCTTTACCTGTGTGGGTGGGTTTTTGCCCTGTTTGGGGGTGTTGGTGTATCGCTGGTGGTGGAGTGAGGTTTGATACTGCGGGGGTTGAAAAATAGTGACATTGTCACCTTGTTGTTGTTTATCACTTGGTGCAGACAACACACGCGTGATCCGTGAGTGTCTGTGTGGTGTAATGAGGTGTTATTTGAACATGATAATAGGAGACACTCTCATTAGTTTGTTAATTGGAGAACAATAACCAGTCTGTATGCGAATAAATTTGATGATGTGTGCATGTCTTGGTATTGTGTGTTCAATGAGGTGATAAACTTGAATTGTTTATTGAGATTTTACCCAAGTGTCTGGCATTTTCCTGATGCGTAAGAACCTGTCCATAGGCAGATGAGAGAGGAGGGTTATAAGGGGGCTTGCACCTCCATTTTTCCAAACAACTATTTAATTTTCATGGTTTCTTTTGGCACATTTTCCAGTGATGGCCCATACGAAACCTAGTAGATTCCTCCAGTGCCCCCCTTTCTGAAAAAACTGGATCTCCTAGCGTTTCTTGTATTGGGAACACCGGCCCAGTTGACTGGTCACAATAGAGATGGTGTCATTATGAAGGATTGGGACTGCCAAAAAGTGGTCTCATTATGGAGGTAGTCCTTTCACAGTGTATGTCCTAACTGGTGGGTCTACTGCAGGTTTGTAGTGAGGCCTTTGTCTATGTATACGGATTCCTGACTTGTACCAGCACCTCTAGTATTACAATTATATATAGTTTAATTTGTACTCAACCAAGTTGAAACGTACTTGCTGACGTTTCACCGGTCAGATTGTGCCTACAGAGCAGAATGGAAGCTTCTCCTGCTGACCAACAACTTGGGTCCAAATGTGACTAGGATTATATGCCCCCTCATCCCAGTTAAAGTTCACATACTCTCAACTAAATGAAACTATTTAAAGACAAAAACCTCCTCTGGTAGTTTTGAGACCATTCAGTTGGGCCGGGCGGTTGTTTCACGTGTGGTGTCACTGTGGCAGGTTTTCCCGCTTCCATTATCATTAGACTAAAGCTGTGTTGTATCCATCTGTTTAGTCCAACAGTGATATTTCTTGTACTTAGTACTATTCATTTTGTCGTCAATTGTTCCTAAGCACAGGTGACTTTTTGTCCAGGTTATACGCACTGACAAAAATGTTCGGCAGAGAAACATGAAGGTCTAATCCCTAAAAGTGGGTTTAGAGGCTAATCCTATGTGAATTTGAGTGAAGCTGGCCAAGTATGGGAAGGTTAGCCTAAGGGTCTAAGACGTCTGTCTATACACATATGACCGGTCTGGTGTGAACAGGTCGTGAGTTCGAGTCCATGACCTTCAAAATATTTACAGGGTTACCCGGATCTTTTGAAATTTGAGTGAAACCCGTGAAACCCTCACCAGTCTTTGGTGCCTTTGCTCACTCTGATTGGCTAGTCAATAATGTAGATCAAGGATTTTTTTGACGGAATTAGTTTCATTTTTGGAGACGGATCTTCATAAACTTGTGTCAATCATTTTCAAACTTAAAATTTTCCTTCAGAAAAATCATAAATATCATGATTACCGGTATTGTAATCTAAGTTGTTATGAAACAAAATATGGGTGTATTCATGTATTGGATATTTAATGCACAAATAGGTCAAATCAAAATTAACAGTTACATGTTTGTGATGAAAGAAATTCCAATTTCAGTTTTCAGAATTGTAATTAAAGATGACTGCAGAGATTGGTGATTGGATATATCTTAAGGATGAGGCCATCTTGCTATCTTATAGTTTTCAGTTGGTCTCTAATACAGAAAAAAGGGTCAATAAGTGTACAGTCACTGTTGCATGATTTTATCTAAAGCTGGCTGGATTCTAAAGCTCTCCAGTGTCGAGGACTCTATAGCAATTTACATGCTTAATTAACAATAACGAGACGAAAAAGAATACAAGTTAGTTTTGATTTATTTAGTCTTCATACAAAAGATGTCAAGTGAAGTGTTTCTAAGAAACAAAAACAAGCGGACACCACAAATAAAATATCACTAAATAGTAAGTTTTACATTCAAAATATGGGTATTCTCAAACACCACTTTTAACAAAAACAACCTCTCAGACCTTATAGCCTTGTGGATACAAATGTTAAAACTGAAACTATTTTGTTTACCAAATAACAACTAAGCAATCGACATGCCACATGATATGTGATAAAACAACAGTCAAAGTGAGTTGCAAATCAAAACTTCTAAAACTTATATCAATCTTCTAAACTTGTCAACATATTTATGGCTTTTTATTTTGGAATTTCATATCATCAATAGACTGAAATATCTGCTATGTAGTCGCTCGCCAACTGTTGGGCCTTACATGTAAATCTACCTGTTTACCCTCAATGTTACTGTATTAGATTACGACGGGGGTTTAGTAGGGCACATGAAATCCCACGTCCCAATTTATCTTAGCTTTATTTCCCATATCCCTCACTTTTTCGCCCCTCCATCCCCAAGATTCCCTATTTTTTTTTTGCATTTTCCACACTAATCCCAATTGCTTAGACTTCTCTAAATCTATTTTTTCCCACTTCTTTATAAACCACCCTCTAAATACTAATCCCAATTGCTTAGACTCCTCTAAATCTATTTTTTCCCACTTCTTTATAAACCACCCTCTAAATGTGACGATAACATAATCTAGAACAAAAACTAATGACCAGCTATTGAAATATATCACAAAGTCATCCACATTGCTATAAACACAGAAAAACGCACAATTAAATGGTAAAATAAAGCATCTCATTGCACATACACCCACAAGCATACGCAGACACACAAAACTCCCTCAATAACATACATTTAGCATGTGCTTAAAATTTACCATAGGAAATTTCAAGAAATACATGTGATAAACATGTGAATCATATTAGATCAGAAATATCACGCTTTTTTTTACAGTGATTTAAAATTGAAATTGCATAATTTATATAATAGTGCAGTGAATATCATTTTGCAGATACATACAAATCTTTTATCAGTTTTGATGACTGACAACCACTTCACCCAATTTGTGGTTTCCATGATTTTGATCCAAGCTCTCGGATTGCACATGAACATGGCAGTGTGACACCGTTATACGTGTCCAAATTACACCATTTATGGTACATTCTATTCATTTTTTAAGCCAGAATTCTATCAAATATCGGAATTAAACAAGGTCATTTATGGAACATTAAATTTATTTTGATGTAAATTTTCGAGCCTTTAGCACTTCCTCAGACAGGAGTTTAAAAAATGTTGAAGGACCGGAAATTTACAGAAAAAAAATTTGATGTACCTTTTATTTAATTTGGAAATTCAGAATTTTCATTGTAAGTTACAAAGGAATCAAAGAAGAGGTAAGTAATCAAAATGGATGTACAACTTTGCCACCACCAACCCATCGGTAAACACCGACTGAAAGTGCCCAGTCAGGTTATATGTGAACAACAGTTATAAAAATAGTTCATAAAACTGACGGAGCATTCCACCAACATTCTCAGAATGAAGAATTCACAAATCACTGCTTTTACAAACATACTAGTGACATAACTTCTACTTCTACAATCACTCCACACCATAGTAAATACATATAGAAAAATATATGGAATATTGTTTCGAAATATACACAAATATAAGAGTGCAACAATCTGTCGTCAAAAACTGACCAACCACAATAAAGACATTAAAATGAAGAGTTCAACATGCAAACGCTTAATAAACCTTTGTTAAACAGCTTGAAATAGCAGTTGTAAAACTATGAGAAGTCTACCACTCACCAACCTTATGATATATCTGTATATCTGCACCTGTCGGTCGCACCCACTGTTGAGGAGAGACCTACGTCCATAATCTACGGGGACAAACGAAACATACGCCAGTCTGCCAGAATCAATGTTTTGTACAACTTGAAAAATGTCCAACAACTACAGATATACCACTAGTAACGTCCAAAAGCCCAGCCTTATGTAAAGACTCACACCGAGACATTGGAGTCTAACACAATATGGACTGTTGAAACTCTAATGTACGCACACATTCATGCAAAGGCCCACACTAATTCAATATCAATATCTGCACTCTCGACCGCTGAAATTCAAATGTTAACAAACATTCCTGACACTGACAATTTGTCAAACTTACAACCCATGGGCGTTTGCATGGTTGCATACGGTGCTGTCAATATGCAAGACTAAAGTGACAGTTCGATTCAGCTGGGACTTTCCGTAACTATTTTGATGCCATCTGACAAACACCTACTACTGCTGTACATTTACACACTTCCATCACACATCCTTCGCAATCACAACATTAGCATTAAGCATCAACTTCAATTCAAGGGACGAATTTTCCTGACTTATGACAAAATCTTCAACATCTATCAAATTGGAGCACGAATAATTGATGAATATGCAAATGAAACAAAATTAAAGGTCTTTATGGCACATCAAATCCACTTCAGTGTGAATTGTCATGCTGTCAGCGTTTCCTCAGAAATCAAACTTTAAATGATTCATTTGGATATTCAATAGCTTCATGATACAATCGGCTAAATAAACATTTTCATTTGAATAAATTATCAACACTACATATATTACAGTGTAAATCCTTATTGCAAACAATAGCGACATGATGTCTTCAATCTCTCGTGATACATGTTCTATTGCATTATTTGGTGGCAGGGTCATGCTAGCCAAGCTAGAACTTGCCGGGCTGTGCTAGGACTTGCTAGCTGTGCTAGGACTTGCGTGTGACTGGTTTGTATCCGTCCGGCATGTGTTTGTAGTATGGCGAAGCTGACCCAATGAAAAGCATCGTGTTCTCTTTGTACGAAAACCTGAAATTAAGTGAAACAGCGGCCTCAATTATAATTCACATCATATTGTATTCGTTTATTTCGCAAATAATTTCATACTAAAAATAAACAGTACAGCAATACCTCTAATTAACACCACCTCTCTATTGAGACCACCTGTATAATAAGACCATTGTTTGCAGTTCCAAATCTTGACAAATAGTCTAAAACCTCCGTAAAAAGACCACCTCTATAGTGAGACTTTTAATATCCGTGGTCTCAATAGAGATTCTAATGGAATATTTACAAAAACATTAACATAAAGTTACAGATACATGGACAGTAGAAACTCATCATCTTGATTCTGAAGGGAGAACAGTAAATTGCTCTCAATAGCCAACGTTCTAAACAACCAGCTGATATCTGTTCATCATGTCTTTGACGGGAAATGAAAGAGAAACTCAAGATAACAGAAAATTTGAGATGAGGAATATCAAGATATCGGGGTTCTACTGTGTTGATGTGACGTCATTTTTTTATAGCTTTACAGCATTCACGCTGTCAATCTTGCTTTATGACCACATAGTTCTATGGAATGAGACATATTCTTGCTATCTTGATATTTCATTGGACGTTATATGAATATTACACAAAAATAGGCCATCACAGAATATGACAACACATTCCACAATGTCACAAATTGCAATTTCCACCGGGTTGATTTACTGCACAGAATTTGGTGGAAACATACGAGTCCCAAAAACATCTAAATGTAATGAAAATTGCAGAAAAACTGGTGATGTCCCCAAAACATGGCATTGTTGATGTCCAATAAAAATAGGCATCCCATTAAACTATGTCCCACTGTATTGACTAGGTCACCACTTTATTAAGTTTGACTATATGAAATAGGCATATTGCATGGGAAACTTTGGCATAAAATAGAGTTTAACAAAAATAGATTTTTTGCAGGGCTCAATTGGGCATACAGGTATAGGTTTGTCCAAGGAGGACAAATTGTTTTCAATTGGGTAACAGGTATAGGTTTGTGCATTATAAATATACTGTTTTGCTCACCGACCTCTAAAGGGTTGTTGGTTTTAACGAGACCTTTTCCAATGTCTGCCATCCACCACCAATTTACAGTAAAACCTCCAATTGAGACCACCTCTATAATAAGACCACTTTTCACGGTACCAAACCTCCATAAAGCTACTAAAAGCAACCTCTATATAGAGACCACCTCTATTAAGACCACCTCTATAATGAGACAACTTTTCAACATCCCAAACCTTCACAAATGTACCAAAATGAACCTCTGCCCACCTGAGCATGGCGTTGTGGAGGCCGCGACTGGGCCGGCCCTTCACGTAGTACAGGTGGAAGCAGCGCGCCAGCAGCGACAGCACCGAGTGGTCAGACGCGCCTGACTGCTCGAAAAACACCGTGTACACCTTGCTGAAAACACGAGAGAACACCTGCTGAAACACCTGCTGAAACACCTGCTGAAACAGGAGGGAGCAGCTGCTGAATCTAGCCTATCCCAAGGCCTTTAAATGATCTGACACGAAGGCCTATTCTAAAAGCTTCTGTATAATGCAAATCTTACTGTTTTAAAACGGCAATCTATTTTCAGAGCAACTGCATAGGTGCTGTATATGGGGATTTTCCTGTTTAAGCATGCGGTACTGTTCAATTGTAGTATTAATGGTCGAGCTTTGATTAAGATCGCATACTTTATAATGTATCGGCACGAATCATTGTGACGTCATTGTGATCAAGACGGGAGTTGCTGTCGAAAGCTCAACGTAAATAATTGGACTATTATCCTGATTAAACTATATAATTATGTCTATAGGGTGTACAATTTGAGACTACTACCAACTTTCGTAAAATTGACATTGCGGTCACCATCGCGACCTTCAACAGGTGACTTTCTTTCTGGATCTGATGACATACCATTGGCGCTTGTCTGACAGGTGGAATTCCCATCACAGAAGTAGATTAAGTTTTAATGACAAGACCTATACAATGTCTGGCATCCACCACCAATATACAGTAGTACCAATTAAGACCACCTCTATATTGAGATCACCTGTCTATATAAAAACCTCTATTCTAGTATCACTTTTCACAGCCCCAAACCTTCATAAAGCTACCAAAAGCAAATCAACTGAATAGTGTTAATAAATTTAATTTGTTGAGACTATCTAACAAAGGTGGTCCCACCAAACAGCTGCACCCTCCCTACCTGAGCATGGCCCTTTGCGACTCGGGCCGGCCCTTCTTGTAGTAGAGGTGGAAGCATCGTCATAAGCAGCGACAGCACGGAGTGGTCAGACGCACCAGACTGCCCAAGAAAAACACCGTGTACACCTTTGCTGAAAACATGAGAGAACACCTGCTGAAACACCTGCTGAAAACAGGAGGGAGCACCTGCTGAATCTAGCCTATCCCAAGGCCTTTAAATGATCTGACAAGAAGGCCTATTCTAAAAGCTTCTGTATGATGCAAATCTTGCTGAATTTTGCAAAGGTGACGGCACATGGCTATTTTTAAAACGGCAACTATTTTCATGAGCAATAGAAATATATGGGGATTTTTATCCTGTTTAAAAAGGCCCTTAACTGTTCAATTGTAGTATTAATGGTCGAGCTTTGATTAAGATCGCATACTTTATAATGTATCGGCACGAATCATTGTGACGTCATTGTGATCAAGACGGGAGTTGCTGTCGAAAGCTCAACGTAAATAATTGGACTATTATCCTGATTAAACTATATAATTATGTCTATAGGGTGTACAATTTGAGACTACTACTAACTTTAAACGTAAAACTTGACGTTGCGGTCAGCATCGCGGGACCTTCAACAGAAGTGACTCTTTCTGGATCTTGATGACGTCACATTGGCACTTGTCTGACAGGTGGAATTCCCATCAGACAGTAGATGGAGTTTTACGTTTAAAGTGAGTAGTAGTGTCTCGAATGGATATTCAACTACTAAGAACAGTCTACATAAAGATATAATCAAATGTCTCTCACCCTTTGACCTCTGGGACGTAGAAGCCGAGCCCGCGGCCCTCGAGGCAGTCGTTGACGTTGGTGGTGGCGAGAGCTGTGGAGCCGCCACGAAAATGGACTGACGCCTGCACTGGACCGCCCCCAGCTCACCAACGCTACCCCATTGTTAAACACAGAGGGTCAGAGGTCAGTTACTGCATGGGGGTCAGTGTAAAGTAGATTTACCACAATTTCAGGTTTTATTGCAACTAGGAACTGAGTTTGGGGAAGTCAATTGTTCATCATTCCACTCTTAATGCCCATGCAGGGTACGAAAAGATATATACTTTAACGCCCCCAGAATATTTAAAATAGTTGGGGCCCTTATAAAGATTGAGGCAGTTGTTATGAATAATTTTGTGAAACTGTGGAAATAGAAGCTGTTGACGCCATTTTATAGACAAAGCCATTTGAATATGATAAAAGTAGGAATTTACACCAATGTTCACTACCAGGGCCCTTAAGTGCGAAAAGTTAAGGGCCCTGGTTTAAAAAATTCTGTTCCCACCAATTGAAACACTGGTCAATTTGCCCCATACAGTTTGGGGATACAGGTGCTTTTCATCATTACAAGCCCACAGGGGGGTATGAAAAACTCTTTTCATTCAGAGTTTAGGTACTTTAACGGGTGTAGTTAAGGGGGCTTGAAAAGTTTAGTATAACTTATTTGGAAAATTGGAAGTAATATATTATAGAGAGGGGATGAGGGGAACAAAATTAAACAGGCCCCTGGTATGATACCATAATGGCTGCACTTTTTTGCACTGGCATTTTCAATTTTTCCAATGATATTTCCGCAAAATCATAATGCAAATACTTTTTTTCTGCATTACACATTACTTTTGGCAAATGAACATGAAGGGATCTAAAACATTGGAAACCTCTCCAATATCAAACTTAATGCTTATGTAGTAACATAAGCATTAAGTGGAAAAGCCTCCCAATTTAACTGTGCCAACAACAAAAAAAATTGCTTCTGAACCAATGTTTGGTATCACACTGTCAATGAGGCATTTGGAGAAAAACAACGAAAGCTTCGAAAAAAGCGTGAAAACTTTAACTGCTTACTTAGCAACGAAAAATGAATGTTCTTTCCTCCCAAAAAATACAAACCTGCACAGACATTCGATCGTCACTCCGAGGCTTTGGGGAATGTCACATGTTAATATCATGATAGTCAGATTGATGGCAGAACGTTCAATGCAAATTACAATGGACGTTGTTATGGGCAATACACTGCATTTCTTTCCACTTGACTTTACAATTAAAATCAGAAGATAGAAACACTGCATTGAAACTTACTGAACAGTTCATTAGACAAATACACTACAGGGTTTGATTTTAGCTTTAGATATCATTCATTACAGATGAGTGGGCCATTTTTCGGTTAGAAGCCAAAGAACTATTTTTTTTCCCCTAAAATCAAGACTTAAACATTGCCCACTAAATCTTGAATGGCAGTCATATTGTTTGTTTCTGTTTTCATGAATAAAGAAAAGTCATTTAAATCCACTTATTGATCACCATCATTGCAAATCATGGACATATTTATACAACCCCGTCCAACGCCATTACGATGAAAGGGAAGAATAACAGTTGATGACGTGTAAAACAAGCCCGTGAGTACGTTTTTCTACTTATTATCCGCTATGGAAAACCCCTTACATTATGTGTTATGGATACGGCGCGTTTCAAAGGCATGATTTTCCACTAAGTGATGGAGCGTCGGCATGTCATGGGGCCGCATTGTTTCCAACAAAGACACAGCCACGAGACTCAATAAAAATTAGCATTTTATGTATTGAATTTCGGTATCTGATTGTGGCCAGGAGAGGTAGAGACAACAATGGGTATTGAGCAGATGGTGTTAGGACGCGTCATCATTTCTCTACAGACCACGGTGCCATTGTACGTCCTGTTTCGGTGCTATTTGGTCCATTTTTGAGCATGGCACGTAGATTGTTAATGAAGATAAGTATGTTATCCTAAAGAATAAGTTGGCACCTATTTTCTCTGGATAATTTATTGAACACCAATATCAAGCTTATGGGCTTCTTCAGAATGTGATATGACATGGTTTTCAATAAATTATCCAGAGAAAACAGGTGTTAACCTGTTCTTTAGCATTCAAAACCTGGATCGATGAATCTAAATAGTGACACGTATATTATTGATAGTCCCTCTAAAATAAGTATCCTATGGAATGTTACTCCTCCTGCCGACTAGAACACTTCCCCACCTGGTGACTGCATCCTAACTGTTTACCCCCAGGCCGTAGCTCTATAGGCCGCCACCCAGGGAGAGAAGAAGTTTTTGTGAGTCGTAACGGGGACAATACGTGGCACAAAAACATGAATATTCATCTGCTCAAGATTTTTGAACATTGGTAGTAGGTTTGCTTCATTTAAAAGCTCATAAGCATGTGCAAAACAAAAGAACAAATATTGGCATGAAAAGGTCTTTTACCATAGCAGACAGCAAATGTCTAAGGCGATTTAGTGAATTCTACGACTATTGGTGTTTTCAGATAATGGGGAGAATCGAAATTAGGGGGCTATCTCCCAAGTACTGAATGTAGTGGAATAATATTTATTTTGTCATTATGTGTCTAGAAACCTGTGAGCTTTTCAAACAGATTGGGGAAGTATTTCTGATATTTTTCTTATATCCCTATAGTAAAATCCTGACTTAAGCACCTTATATACCATATACAAAAGAGATTTTACTGTTGTGATATATGGAAAAGTATAGGAAATACTTCCCCATCTTGAAGAAACTAACACAGACATTAGGACATGTTTCTAGACACATACTGACAGACTTCTATTGAAGTACATGCAATACTTTTTGTAGACAATCTACTGAGTACAATTCTATCAACAACCTAAAACTATCCCATCATGTTATAAATACAGTAGAAACTCCATATATCAAAAAAATTCTGACATAGCCCATATTCAAGTTAACCACCTAATTAAATGTTTAAGATGCAATCGAAGTGAAACGAAACTAACATCAAGATAACAGAAAATTCATTCCAATTATTATGATTCAATGGCTTTTCTTACCACTGTAATTAATTCTGAACACAAAATCAAATATCAAAAAAAAATATATCATGGTTCATACAAAGTCATGCACAAAATTCAAAAACTTTTCAAAGGCTTTTTTTCAGGCCAGCCATATTTTCAAGGCCCTAAATCTAATTTTTTAAAACCCTGGGCACCATTAATATTGCAGCAAAATTTCAACAACTATATGTATTCTTTAATATGCTTTGTTTAAGTACCAAAAATTTTAACATTAACAATATTGCAATCGTTATTCCCAAATGAATAATAAAGTATTATCTTGTGCTATTACGGGGTTAGTCTTATTCACCATATAAATTAGATCTATTGGTTTCTCATGACACAGACACAGTACACTATGTTTTATTAAATTCTAAATCGGTTTATTGAATACTTCTTTTGTATGAATGATATCATTGCTGCTTTAATATTATTCAATTTTTAAATACCCGAAAGTTGAAAATGGTCTAATTTCTCAGTATTTCAACTTTCATATAGACGTGGAATTGGTGCATTTCAATGCAAGCAGTTTCTATAGGTGGAATTTATGGAAATAATATTTGAATGGGCTTTATGACCACGAATAATTTGCTGTTTGACCGTCATTTAATGACGAGTACTACTTTTGTGTAATCATGATGGCTCTTCAATCGATATTCGATTTTGGCCTATATGAACAAAAATTCATCAAATTTTTTGGAAAAAAGACAATTTTCTTTATTAATTTAATACTGAAAGCCAGAAATTGTTTTTTAAGAAATCCACTGAGTTTTCAATTCTTTCAAATAACTAAAACTATTTTCAAGGCCCCTTTCTGTTTCCATTGTTCATCAGAAACTTTGTAAATCAAAGCTTTTCCAGGCCCAACAGTTAAACAGTTCCATGATAAAATATCTCTTATATAATTAAAACAATTAGTCTTCAACTGGACTAACATCAAGACAAAAGATAAAACTTATTTGTTATCTAGTTCAATGGCTTTCTTTACAACTGTATCAATTGGGCGCAGAAAATTCAAATATCGGGCACAACAAAAAAAAAAATCATGTTAATTATCTTAATGTTTTTACCCAGTTTTTTTTAAAAATTACACTCATGATTCAAAAATTATCTTAATTAACACATTTAACTGCTTTTCTTTAAAAAATTACAAAAATCAAAATATTAAAATAATAAACTGCATAATCATAAATATACTTTAAACATATAAACATCTTGGTGACAATAAGTGGGACGTATATTTTCTACAGTTCTGTGCATCTCTTTGATGTTCATTTTTTGGAGGAACCTAGTATTTTAAATCAATCAAAAGAAAATCTAAATAGTAAAGATTCAATTTTTGATCGATTTTAAAAACTGGTTAGTAAATTGAAAAATAAATATCATATTTACATTAAATGTGGACATATCATATGGTCATGCAAAATATGACAAACTATAAACATTTATTTTTTAAGTGGTATACAGCAGAACCTCATTATTCAATTAATTCAATTTATGTCTGCTTTTTTTCCAACATGAAATATATTTTAAATTTTAACACACTTTTGATTATAAACACTGCAGGTTCCTTTTCAAAAAAACAAAAATAACAAAAAATGATAGTTAATTGAAACTTTAGGACTTGAATTGCACAAGTGTGTACTAAACAAACTTGGAGACCAAGCGTCGGTTGAAAGTTACTCAACATCAAGGCCTAACAGAAAATTCATTCCTATTATTATGGTTCAATGGCCTTCTTATGACTGTAATTGATTCTGAACCCGAAATCAAACATCAAAAACAAAACATATTTTAAAGACATTTCAGACCTGAAACACACAAGAAGTGTCTACTCACAGGTTTGTGAGCCTGGGTCGGTTGAACAGTTCTGTGAGCATATCGGCCTGCTCACTGAGCCCCTCGTATGGTCGGCGGTAAACGCGTGACACGTCAGGAACCACCATCTCATGCTCGCCCAGCGCACCACCAAACCAGCCGTCCCACGACCTGCAAACACAGCAGGGGTCAGGGGTCATGTCACACAGAGGTCAGGGGGTCACACAACCAGAGGTTAGGTCGTCACATCTATGAGTTGTGTGCACTTATTAGAGATGTGCCTATGTGAATTTCTGCACATCCAATGTGTTAAATGCATTAAAAACCTCAGGCAACAGGCTTTACTATCACAAATATGGAAAAAGTTCAAGTGTGGTAATAAACTTTAGTACCATAAAAATTGGAAAAAAGGTAAATTAAATGTAAAGCAAAACGTGTCCCTGTCAATGCTGTATCGCTATCAGTGAGGTGTCCCGGGGTGAGGTTTTACAGTAACTGTGTAGGATTACGTGTAAATTAGTGGACTTTATAATAAAAAGCCTATTTTCATACATTGAAAACCATTTTGGAACTACATTCTTACATTTGCATAGAAGAAACGATGAGGTTTCACGATTTAATCTTATTCAGGTTCAGAAATCTAGCGGTCGTACCGTTTGAGGCAGCACTTGGCCATGTTGTCCTTCATGTTGAGGTCGTAGAACGAGCGTTTGAGGAGAAATCCGAGGCCGGGGAAGGTTTCGGTGCGATACACCAGCGAACGGAGACCTGACGAGCCCTCGTAACCTGAAACAACAGCCGTATCAACCATCAATCAATCAATCGATCATCAATCATACCCCTAGTAACCTGAAACATACAGTTGTAATTTATGCCACTTGAATGTAAGTATTGATTCAGAGGATTCTTTCTCAAAGTCTGCAGTCAGGGTAAGAATGAGGACGGAAATTTTGGGAGGTCTAATGTTCCAGCCGTGTTAAGGTCTGTGATTATATGAATAACTGTATACATTTTTTTCCCAAGTTTTGCTTGTGAATTCAATTCTACTCACTGTTCTGCCAAGCAAGCTCCTACCACTGTATTGACATAGCTGAAGAGAAATCTTCCATTTTACTATATCAAGTGGCCCTGACGGGTTTCGAACTCCACGACCCCAAGGTTGTGAGACCAGAATAATGATACCATCATCCCAAGCAGCGGGCTGTTAAAGGTTACTCGGACGAACCAATGTCTCTGTAACCCCCAGCCTACATACTTGGTCAGTTATCATCTCAACCCAGAGGTCGTGGGTTCGAATCCCACCTGAGGACGGAAATTTTTGGGAGGGTCTAATGTTCCAGCCGTGTTAAGGTCTGTGATTATATGAATAACTGTACATATTTTTTTCCCAAGTTTTTGCTTGTGAATTTCTATTAGGAAAAATATGTACCACTGTATTGGGATAACCCCGACCTTAACTGGGTTGACGTGAATTTTTTCCTGGGGGTTTTGACATCGGTTCGTCCGATAACCTTTTAACAGCCAGCTGCTTGGGATGATGGTATCATTCTGGTCTCATACCTTGGGGTCGTGAGTTTGTTCAGTCCCGTCAGGGCCACTTGATATAGTAAAATGGAAGATTTCTCTTCAGCTATGTCAATACAGTGGTAGGAGCGTGCTTGGCAGAACAGTGAGAGTAGAATTGAATTCACAAGCAAAACTTGGGGAAAAAATATGTACAGTTATTCATATAATCACAGACCTTATCTTGTCTCCTTACCCTACAGATACTACATACAAAATTTGGTTAAGATTGGCCCAGCAGTTTTTGAGAAGAAGATGTTAACGACGCCTTGACGCGCGACGGGACGCCAACCCATAGCAATAGGTCACCTGAGTAAATACTCAGGCGACTAAAAAATGCTAATAAAAAAAAACAGATTAATAATAACAGGTGTGATGAATACTACGATAAGGAAGAAGACCCTGAACATGCACAATGATAGAGTGAGGCAGAATTCACCTCATGCTGTCAAACTCGGTCAATTCAAATTTCTAGTATCAAACAGGAGGTGGCGTTTCTCTATGCACATTGCATTCAGTAAATCGTATTCAAATTTTCCCGATAATGGATTGACTAGACACAATGCAATAGTTTTTCTTCTTTTTTTTAACGTTGAATTCAGAAAAATCTGGTATACAATCCTTATCAAGAAAATACAGTAGAACCTCTCGAATCAGACCTCTCACGGAACTATCTTTTCCGAATGAATGGAGATTTGCAGTACGGTGGTTTCTTTATGCAGTGCTCTTTTTTTCCAGGGGAGATATGGAAGTGACAATCAATATGGCAGTCCACTTATATATGGGTATTGATATTTCATCAAAATGCATAGTAATAATTGTAAAATCATAAGTTATTAGGAGAAACATGTGAAGTGTTTCAAAAAACTAAATTATCAATTCAATCTACCTAAAAAAAAGGCATTTGCTGTGCATGTCCCTCTAATTAACTGTTCATAATTTTCACTTATAAGTAAAGTGCCGCCTCGTTTATACGAGTTCTGTGAATAGTTTCCTGTTGATGACGCACACTGTACACTGTGGGTGGCTGCTTCATTAACCAGCGATTCATTCACAGATTTCTCAACACCAATGATTTCACACTAAAGGTTTTCTTTCCCTTCAGTTTAAGTGGCTCCTTCACAGCGTAGAACTGTGTTTAAAACTGGCCTCCCTCGAGTGGTCTTAAGAGAGGTGGTTCCTTTATGGAGACTTGTAGCGGTCTCTTTATGACGGTTTCAGACAAATAGAAATGGTCTCATTATACAGGTGGTCTTAATTATGTGAAGGCTGTGAAAAATTGTCTTATTATAGAGGTGGTCTCTTTACACCGGTGGTCTAAATTATAGTTTCTACTTCGCTATAATCAAATAGAAGGATGCAAATTTCTGACAGAATTATCAACAGAAACATTTTCGTTGTCTGAAAAACAGCACAGATCAGAAGAACGGTTATAAAAACGAGGGGAAAAAAAGGAAATACCTAGGAATAAAAAGCTGGTAAATGGCGATGATAAATTCCGGCGTTTTACGGCTCCCGGATGTTTTAGAAGCTTTGTCAACAAACCACTCAACGGTTCTCACAGGTGCTAACGTCAGCACACAAATCCACCGCTTTATCTCAACTGGGTCATAAAATTATTCTTATTTGACCTCTGACCATTATACTATCTAAAAAAAAATGTGTACTAATAATTTTTAATTTTTACTGATATATTTCAATTTAGTGCAATAATAAAAGTTATAACTTGTTTTGAATTCACAACAAATCTTTCATCACCGTTATAAAACGTGACCTTATCAGGAAAATATCTTGCATACAACATGATCAAAATACTAGACAACTCGGGAAGTGAATGAATGAGTTATCCAGAAAATTTACTCTAACAATCTCCAGACATCGTACCAAAGTGATCTAAATTTTTTTCTCAGTATTCGAAATCACCAGCTTAAAATGCCCATTTATAAGTTGAACCTCTATTAAGAACACTTAGTGATGATTTCACGTAATTTCAACAGAGAGGTGGTCTCTATATGAAGGTTTAGGACCGTGAAAAATGTTCTTACTACAGAGGTGGTCTCTTTATAGGTCATCTCAATGGAAATTCTACTGAATTTCTGAATCAATTTATTGCAAATATCAACTTCAACTGTAGTGCTTATTCTGTTTACCGCGTCAGGTGTCAGATGTTTACAAACAGAACAAAAACACGACACATCCGCTGGTAACAGGAAAACCATGAAATAATAATAAACCCTTTTCTCACATGTAGAAACCTCGGGATGTCTAAATGCTGTTAAATGGAAAGCTGTTATAACTGCAGCCGCCGATGTGATAAAAACTCGGGTAAATTGGAAAACAAGTGCAAAGAAAAGCTGATTACAGACTTTACGTAGACGGCTTTAATAGCGCACCAAGTCACCCCCTCACCCACCCCCACCCCCCGTGACAACTCAATATCCCGCCACATAAATGCACGTTTCTCACAAGTCCATCAAACCAGCATCATAAAAACCTCATTAGTTATTACTCATTAACGAGATTGGCGGAATAATGATTTGTTCACACACCGGGCTCATGCATATTACACCAGTCATTAGGTTCACGTTAATGAGTCGTAACGAATCCCTACAGAGACGGGGGACATTATGAACATTGGCAATATCAAGCTTCTTTTCAATATACTCTAAATATTCAACTGCCATGTATATACTCTTCCGTCAAACCGGTAAACTATCAGCCGCAATGTACAAGCAACAATACATGCTCCCTTTAACTGCATATGCTTGTAAACTTTCTAACATATGTAGCATTATTATGTGATGTCTACGCATCATCAATTTAACACTGATTAACCACATCGTTTGCAAATATGTCCAATACAATCTATATAGAACATTGCTGCATGCTATCAATATCTTGTGCAATTTGCAATAATTAATGAGTAAACTGCAAATCATGCGAGTTGTCACGGAAACAACGATGCAGCTGCTCAGTCAATTAAAACATGACATGCTCGTTATCTATTTAAGCCATTAGTTTTACGACTCCAAGTCAGGTAAGGACGATGTCACCTAGCCTTCAGAGGGATTGGAACCCACGACCATTTGGGACCAAATCACCTGTATATTATGATATACCATGTAAGAGTCCACCCCTGTATAAAGGCCAAGCCACATTTCTGGACCATATCTTTAGATAAGTCTAGATAATTAACATTCCAATATAAATACGCAATCATACCTTAACTAACAAAACTTTCAAAGTCATTTCAAAGTCTAAAAAGATCAACATAAATTCAAATAACAGACATTGATTGCACATGAGTAAGTACACTTTAAAAATGCACAAGTCAAAATAGAATTATTCATGAATTGATAAATTACTATTATCAAATGTTGAAAGGTCTAACGTGCGATTTAACATTGTCATTTCGATACGACTCATCATATTTCTGCTGCTGACACTTCTAAATCACAAGTCAAGTGACTGTCACTCACTGATGGAGCGTCAGCCATCAGAAAATATCAGACATGGTGGCCTTTTTATGAAGATTTGGGACTGTCCACTGTGGTCTCAGTATTGAGGTGGTCTCTGATAGAGATGGTCAAAGTCAAGGCAGGGTACAAAATAGAGACTACCTGGCGGCCCCGTGCTGGCAGATTTTTAGCACGGGCCGGCTGGTTTCAAAAGTTCACAGCCCAGTGGGTTGGCTACTTTTCAGGGCTGTCGATAGGAACATAGTCAAGGATTTTGTCCGTGGAGGCTACTTTTCATTATTGCCATGAGCAAATGTTCAGGAGTCTCATTCAGTGAATAGAGGGTCTGCTGTATCTTGATGGTAAACAAATTAAAGGCTCTCATCGTCTGTGGAGACATTTAAATCCCAAGTCAAGTGGTTGCGGCTCACGCATTGATTGAGCGCTACTCAATGGCAATGTTGCTCACTCACGCGCCGGTTACAGCAAACTCAGCTCAGCGGATCACGATTCCTCTCACTCGCTTTACCCGCCGTGTCTATTGGTACAATGCAGTAACAATAGCTTTTCATCTTTTCATTAACTAAGCAGGCGCTTACAGAAGAACCTCCAATTAAGACCACCTCAAAAATGAGACCACCTCTATAATGAGACTATTTCATGCGGTCACAAACCTTCATAACATACAAAAAAACCTGAAAAATCCATATGACTACCTCTCTATTGAGACAATTAGAAGCATTCTCAGTACATAAGTTCTTTCTTCCAAACTCGCGTGATTTTCTGACGAGTACAATCGGTTTCAAGGCTTACTGTGTGCACGTTTAACCTTAGACTTACAATCATAGAGCTAATACGGTAAGAAAGCCGACAGCCTTTCACGAGGGCTTTTACCCCGGCTTATCTATTATACAATTGTAACACGAGCCTTTTACGCTGTTAGCTTCGCATTACTTTTTTCATAAGCGAGTAATGAAAGACCAACAAGTCATTCATGTCGCAGGAAATGGGACAATTTGGCGGGTCTTGTGCGGAGGCAGGTTGTACAATGGCTGAGCTGAGTTCACTCAATTGTGTATGAAATACGGGCGGAGAATTCTACCGTTTCTATTACACACCGTACGATGCACTTTGTTCTCACACGAGTGACATCTTGAATTTTAGAAAGCGTTTAATTGCTATATGTGAAGTTGTAAATGTGAAGTTCTATTGTTTTGTAACATTCGCTACTCATCAAAGACGTTTTCAAGTAAGAGTTGTACATCACTCAGGTGGTGGAACAATCATCGATGTTTGTGTTCACAAACAACGAGATTTTGACAAGAATTTTACTTGAGATTTTGGAGTAATAGACAGAAAGAATGACATTGAACAAGATATTGAAATCTCGTAAGCGACAGGTGATTTTTTCTGCTCTCTAAGCGACCAAACCGCCTGGTTGACAAAGCAATGATCCATAACACTCCAATCTAACTGTATGTGATCTAAATCATCTCACCGCCACATGTATATTGCATTCCGTGTTTTTTCGCGGTAGCCAATAGACGACATTCTGCTGACATTTCCATCATTGCGGCCGGAATCCGCCGTTAATAACAACTGTCGCCGACCTCACTCTTTGTCGACACTCGTCACACTTGTCAATAACGCGGCATTCACTGTCGACACAGCGCGGATTCCTACGACTTCCGACATCAAATACGACGACTTACAACGTCGCTTCTCAAAAACGCGCTTATTCACTCGCAATTCACTATTGTGCTCGAGCAACTTAACATTCACACCAGGTCATTGGCAGCATCCTGTCACAGACTACAGCAGAACGTCAAAATAAGACTCCCTCTATTGAGACCACCTCTGTAATTAGACCATTTTTCTGGTTCAAAACATTGATAAAGATAAAAATGATCCTCCAAAAAGAGACCACCTCTCTATTGAGACCACCTCTATAATAAGAAAGAGACCACCTCTGTAATTAGACCATTTTTCTGGTTCAAAACATTGATAAAGATAAAAATGAACCCCAAAAAGAGACCATCCCTCTATTGAGACCACCCCTTCTATAATAAGACCATATTTCGCCAGCCCAAACATTGAGTCCAAAATGAACCTCCATACAGTGACCACCTCTCTAATGAGGCCACGAGGTCCGCTCCACGCGCTGTCTGCTCACCTCACCAGCCACGGACTGGCGACTTTTCGGACAATAGCCACATAGCGACCTGTGGGGGCCGAGCGTCGTCACCATGGAGACCGTGTGGGTGTCAACAACAGGTGAGAACAAACACTAAAGGTCGGTGGAGGCGTTTGGTTGTTTTCATAAAATGACGTGTACAAAGGATGGGACGCGTTTTTTTGTAAAGGTGAATGAAATACAGTAGAACCACTCTATCAGGACCTAGGAGCTGGAATAACGCAGTCTCAATAGAGATTCAGGTTGTTGTTGGTGGTGGAGGTTTGGGAGAGGAAAATATCTTCTCACTATACAGGTGGTCTCTCTGTACAGTCTGTCTTAGTTGTAGGTTCTACTGTAATCTTATGAACGTAACAAGCGTCAATATCTTTTCAAGACAGATGAAAGCACCTATTTGATTAGGCCCAGTCTAAAGAAAACGACGATTCCGCACACAGAATTATATAGACTGTTCATATTTCACACTAAGTGGCCATCACATGAAATCTATTCACGAGAAAAGATGCTCGTTTAAAATGAGGGTTGTCCATCAAAAGAATGTAAGCATCTTTCACTGTACATTAGAACCTCTCTATTACAACCACACCGGTGCTCACCTCGAGGGCTGACAATACAAAGGTGGTCGCTTTACAGAAGTTCACCCCAGTCTCTTATAGACAGGTTTGTCACAACATAAATCTGTCCAATTCCACAGGTGGTCCGTATCTAGAGGTGGTCATAATGGCGTTTTCCCTCCACCTGACACTGCCTCATCCATGATGCAGACACAAGTTCCCATCACCCACCAGAAATATCCCTCTCTCCGCTGACGCCGGCGGCGCAATATTTCATTAATTGAGCACTATGAAATAAAGCAGGCAAAGTGGCGTTGCGTAATGTAATCTCAGCCGGCCAATAAAGTCAGCATGAAAAACTCATGAGCGAGAGAGCTGCTAATAACGCGCATTTAGTGCTAATGAGAGGAGTGAATCTGTAGTCGTGGGGAGGCGAGCCGGCGACGTGACTGTGTCAGTCTCTCTGTTAAGGCCTCAATAGTCGTCACTTTTCAGCAGGACTAGTAACTTTAAAAAGCTACTAGTCCTTCCCAAAAGTCACATGTTTTGACTCAGCAGTTACTTGTATGCAGGACGAGTGAATTCAGCATGAGTCCTCCCCAATTTTTACTGGTTTGGACGAGCGGACAAGTGACTAAATGGCAGACTAGGATGTCCTCTATAACTGTGAATCAAATCAAATGGTTTCCTTCATTCGCTGTGGACTGTGAAAAATAGTTTTACTATAGACGTGGTTGCTTTAAAGAGGTGGTCTTAATTGGAGGTTTTTTCAGTAAGTGTAGTGTCAGTTTTTACAAATCTAAAACTAGTTCCTGTGTGACGTTTCAATATGATGCTGGTGTAGCTTTTGCGTGACGGAGAAAGCTCAGTTGGTACTGTCGAGTTTGCTCAACACTCACCTATGTGTCTACCAATATTACAGCTGTACCTCCGTTTCTTCGGCAAGAAAGTTCATTACAACGTACTTCAAACAAAAAACAGTCAAAAAATGTATAATCAGTCCATCCTGGTTCCATTATTCATGTTTAAAGAATGTATTTGGATGCCTTTCGTAAGCTGTAATGTTGCTATTTGGCCTGATGAAGATGATGCGATATAATCAAAAGTCTCACCACCTGAGCATAACGCAAGTTCCAATGTGCATCCATGGGCCTTTTTCACCCAGAAAATTTCATTTTCATGGTTTTTTTTTTAAACCTTGGTGCGCACAGAACCCATGAAATCGTCTGACCTTTCCAAAAACAGTGGATCTGCCGGTGAAATACGCTCTTTAAACCGAGTCGATTGTTTGCGTCTATTACACAAACGTGCGGTGACAGGCTTTACATTACCATTATCCGCCCCTCGCCAATGCCGTTATTTCTAAAAGCAGCCAAATTGACAAGTGCGCTATATCATTGTTCGTGAGCCATCTCGCGCTGAATAATCCATGCAGCCTCCATCAATCAGCGCGGATATGGACAAACACTGCGCAATTATCGTCGTCGACGCTGACTCAGTGACTCAGACCTGGTTTAATTGGAGGCGTGTTCGCCGGCAGATCGGGCATGACCCGTGACCTCTAAGACACAGCCTGGTAAAGCTGATGGTCACAGCTAGTGGAAATGGAGGTTTGTATCAAACTTTTTTTTTAAAGAATTGATAAAAACAAATGCACTCTGATGACATTGGAGCACTTAATATGTATATCTGTAGAAATTGCGTATCAAAGTTGATGTTCACATCATTTGTAAAGGGAAGTTTGTGTGAAAAGTTTTTAAAGAATTGATTAATCATTCAAGAGAGGAAAAAAACTCAAATGTTGAGCGCGTGCAATAATCAACCTTGCGAGTGATCCAGGGATTTAGTAGATGGAGGAAGCACGATTTGAACATATTCCAATGCAATAAGTATATACAAATTGATTAGGCAATAGCTGAAAATGCGATACAAGCCTGTTTCTGATATGATCTTCTGCTATATGTACATCAACCATCACCAATAGAAGGCCTATGATTTGTTAGCGACTACTAGATGTGAGTAAAGATACGTACCAGAAACTGGGGTCAGCACATGCAAAACATTGTCATTGTTTAGTTTATACTCTACTCAAATTTACACTTATTAACCATTTCACCACAGCATATTATCGATGGATCCCAATTCAATCTGCAGCCGGCAACATCTCCAATATTTTTAACGTCACTTCATAATACATGTTAGTTTGAATTTGCAGTTGCAATTTCTTAGGGTAGAATTAGGAAAGCAGAGTGTTATGGTCTATGTTTATTTATAGCAGAGAGTGAATTGTTTGTTATTTGGTCTATTGTTTATCTACTATTGCTTTATTTCCAGAAGTCACTTTGCATGTGAACAACGACTTTCACAAGTTCTTTTTCAACCTTGTTAGCATTCTAACGAGTTAGAGTAAACCGTTCCTCTAAATTAATCAGAACCTCTCTAAATATCTCAAATCGTGTCTAATTGCTTCATCAGATCTGGTTTCTTTAGCTTTGTGAAAACAAAAGGACTTATTTTGAGCCATTACTAACTAGCGTTTATTTAAACCGATGGGTAAGACTTAAAATATCCATTCCGATATACGGGCAAATCATGGTGTGAAATGTTACATACAATAGACATCCCCAATTATAAATCCATGACATTGCAAATAACAGATAACTGCTACATAAATCGCACCACGCACCACAAAGGAAGAGCACCGTATACACCCGTCCAAGGACCCGCCCCATGCAAAGGCCCACCAGATCAGACCATATCAATCCATTGAAGTGCCAATTCACATTCATGTAAAAAAAAACAGCCCCTAAATTGCCAACTTTCCAACCTAGAAGCCCATGACAAATGCATGGACATTTGAATGGTTCACTGGCAGATCCAGGTTTTCAGAAAAGCGCGGGGCGCACTTAAGGGTTTCATACACTGAATTGACCAGGAACATGCTATAAAAACCCTATGAAAATCAGGTATTTAGATGTGAAAGTGCAGGAGAGTGGAGAGTGGGTCGGGGCATTTGCCCCCTACAGCCCCCCGGATCTGCCTTTGCTGGTCGTACACGGTATTCATGTTAGTTTGTCTCTTTCATTTTCTTACTGTTAACTATTCTAAATGACAAAAACTTTTCTTTACATGTTTCGAGTTGACAGACTCCTTCTCAAATGCAAATGTAGAGACAAACTAACATGAATCCATTTGCTGTCTACCAAGTTACTAGCATACTGACCGTTTTCGTTCCATGCTGAGACCCCGATGAGTGAGTCGTCCTGGTCCACGGCCGGCAGACACTGGCCCAGGAAGTAGAGGAAGTCCGGGCCGACGATCACCTCCTCCTCCAGAACCACCACGTGCTTCTGAAACACACAAACACAACACTCATGTTTCTACGGTAGCTAGCATATGCCGTATTGTGTTGGTGTTTGTATTTCTTTTTATGTGCTTTTTATCCAAAATATGAAAATATACAGAATTTATTCAAATAAACGTTTTTGGCCTGGGTCCTATTCATACAATGAAAACTTTTTTGAAAAAACCCTGTTTTGTATTTTGTATTTTGATATTATTATATGTAGAAGAAAAGAAAAGAATCATTCAAATGAATAAACCATTTTACCATAGCCATTCCCAGTCAGGCTCGAATATCGTGTGTGTTAAACAGGAGTATTATGAGGCTATAAAATACCATCGCTATTTATGTATTAGAGCACTGCTGAGCTGTCATGTGTTCAGGTTTGATGCCTGCATATAGCAAAGACAACGTGACACAACTTCTTTGTGGTGGCTTTGTCGTAATAACCATAACTCCACAGACCTTTGCTTTTATAAGAGATAGACTGGGCAGCCAGGCCATGATTAGGGTCTGCCCAAATAAATGTAGGATTTGATAGGTTGATTGATTGCTTGTAAGAGAGGTCTTGTACAAAAGACGACAATCAAATCAAATCAAATACAGATGCGTCAATGTAAATCAATACCACAAACTAAGTCGCCAAATCTTCCCACTCCTAAATCAACCATGTAGCAAAACTGTGTTCATTCCGAGCACAGAGGCTTTAATGACGTCTATTCTCACCCACGGCTTTCTTTTTTGACACTTTAGTCGGTAACCCGCGTTAAGGCCTATTTTATATTCAATGCGACTCTCTAATTTGTCCCATTGTTGTTGTAGTTACTGATTTGTACTTTGTTAAGTCCTTCCTTCACAACATCCTACATTTCAGCCCTTAATTCTAACTATACATTTTATAAAGACATTTTACATTTCAAACCAAAGTTTTTTTTCAATGCTTTTCAGAAAAAAAACAAAAAACCAAATGCATACACCTTGTTAGACATATTCGGAAATCTAGCAACTTTCATGTAAACCGATGATTGAGGAAGATATGTAGGGTGAAAATACACAATTTCATTTTGCAGTGACTGAGCAAATGTAGACATGAAATGGAGTTTGCATTGTGCACCTTGGAGTTTGCATTATGACTGCTGTTTGCATTGTATTCCTTGTGACATGATCATGGAAAGTGGAATATGAGTAGTTTTGGTTTGATATGATTTATTTCCCTTATGATATTACATTTACATAGGTAAAATATCAAATAAATAAGTTAATAAAAAGAAGTAAAAATAGAAGAAATGTACATATATTATGAAACTTTTAAACCATGGGACAAACTATGTGATATATTTCCACACTGAAAAGTTTAATACACATATCGCTGGTTCATCAGTATATTGTGGGAAAAAAAATGACAGCAATACAAGAGGAGGTCATACAGCAAAATTGTGATTGGTGATTTGCCCTAAATCTTGATTGTGAATTGTGAGCTGTCTACGTTTACGGGTGTGAAATGTGATGCGACTTATCCAATTACAATTCCTGATTATTGGTGAAAGATGTGGAAATGTATTGGTGACTGGTGATTTAGGAAACAAAAATATAGGTGAATTTTCATCAAGGCTATAAATTATAACGACCCTCATACAATGCATTTGAGAGAGAAAGAGTATGTATGCAATCCTGAGGGATCACGCCATCTTTCATTCTTTCATGTTCATCTTATTATAGTTCTGCTAATATATTTATATTTCTTTATCATTTTGATTTGACACATTGGTAGCCTCTTTCTGTCAATGTGTACACTTTAATTTCAATAGTTCACCTTGTTTATACTCTACCTTTTCATGCAATAGTTCTATATTTTCTCCTAACAAGACCTACATGACTATAGTTCGCAAACCCATAATCACATCTTTCATAATTGTATTTGTTTTTAATTCATATTGTGTTGCATATAAGATTAGTTGTAAAGAATTGAAGTTGTGTGAATGCGTTTTAAATGAGACACTTTTTGGTTGTGAAAGAAGAATGTTCTTATGAAGTAGAAAGAATAAAGCTATTATAATTCATGTTCATACGTGTTATTGCTAGCACGTTTACTCACCGCGTCGGGATACAGTTCCCACACCTTAGCCAGGGCTTTCTCCATCTGGTCTGAAAAAACAGAAAAACACATTGTTTTCTACGCAGCAAGAACACAGGAGCTCTTACAATTGACCGCTTCACATAAAATTCAAAATGAAGTATTCCGTGTTTAGGACCCAGAATTGAGGAAGAAGAGTAACTTTACAAAACACTTCATGGAAGAATTTGTCATAAAGAGCTTCATGGGTAATTTCAGCCATCTGACATGGTGTATCTCATATAGTGTGGGCAGCAAATCAAGTATAATCATAACAACCCCATAAAAATTCAATACGATGAATCAAAGGGAGAATGATTATTGTTTTTGTGCACACAATGACAGACCTACTATGAGTTTTGGCAGTTGGAAACTTCACAGTTTTGCAAACGCTGCAGTGCTCGATAAAACACAAAGACACCCACCCACACACACACTAACAAACACCCACACACACACTCAAAAGCTAGAGCTTGTGTTAATTGTTGTACAGTAAATATCCTCAACAAAGGAAGAGTAAACAAAGGAAACTCTGAATAATGGGAACTTTTCTCACACACTAGCTAATAATAATGTAATTAAATGATGTAGTAAACAATGGAAATCCTCTACAAAGGACGGATTTGTGACTGCAAATTGGGTTCCCTTTGTTGAGGATTTTCACTGTATATACTTTAAATAAAGTTTATCTCCCTTTTACTCACAGACGTATTTTGTGGATGAGCTGAGCTTCGCGGTCCTGAAGCCAAACAGTTCCGCGAGCGCCGCGGGCTCCGTGAACTTCTCGTCGTACATGACGGTTACCATGGCGACCTTGACCCCCGGGTTCAGCAGCAGAGTCTCCAGCTGCATGCGCACAGCGTTGTGGTTCAGACCTGGTGCGGAATAATCGGGTTAAATACTCCGATTTGTTGAGTAAGGTTGATATTGACAATATGTAGTTTTTTGAGTTTTGCTTTAAACTATAATTATTAAATATTCCAAAATTTATTCACATTGTTTAATAAATAATTTTGGAAAAGCACTGAAATTTTGGAATTTAGGCATGTTTTCAAAGAAAGAACTCAAAATGATACATAATCGTTTAAATACAAAAGCTTTTCTACGATTTTATTAAACTTTTGATTTTCTCACTCATTATTGCTTCAATTCTACAAATTACACCTTATTTTGTAGATAATTATCTAATCTAATGACACAACATGTTTTGAAATGTATAGATTGATTAACATTTTTTTTATAAAGCAATTAGTGAAAAATTTACAACTTTGCCTGTGAAGCATATAACTGATAGTAAACATCAAAATGACCAAAATCACAATATTCCGTTACAAAATTTGTATATTTATCTAGAAAACCTTGCCTCAAATTTTTTATATTTTTCCCCTTTATCATTTTACATGCATTTTAAGTTTTAAAACCACTTATTTTCCGAATTTTCTTGCATATCAATACAAAAACGTTCATAATTCATCAACGAAATAAAAAATCAAAATCCCTAGTAAGGTTTTCTTCAGAATGCATATATCTTCAAATATATACACGTTTGTGAAAATTTGATTTCACGGTTAGAGAGAAATATAAAAAGAAAAATTAATCCACTATGCAAACTTAGTTTTGAGAAAATGGGCTTTAAACATGGCCAATCAATATAAATTGATAGTAGTTGATGTCTATAAAATGTATCATATAAGAAAAACTATTGATGATAAAAAGTTCATTTTGAAAAGATGTTTTTCTTTATCATTTATAGCATACAAAACAATGAAAATGTAAAAATTGAATTTTTAGCCGATATAACCTTATAAGCCTGCAAAGAATGAGTCATTGTTTTTCACTCCGGGTTGGTCTTCACGAAATGGGTTGTATTGAAGATAAAGGTTCAAAAACATGTTGTTCTTCATAGTTTACAGTATAATAAATATTAAAAAGTTGAAAATAGAATATTTTTTCCCTTAAAGAGTTCACAGTAAAAGAATAATAATAAATCGGGTAGGCCATGTAAAAGTTATTTGGAAGATCGTGGAATCGAAGCACTGTGAATGCCACTTGGCATGGACATAGTGTGATGACAATATTTCTGTTGTATGTTATGTTATGAATGGATGTTGATAATGTTGTCATTAAATGTTGACTTCATTGAATTCTTTAGCTTCTGCGTTGAAGATCAGACCTGGTGCAAATGTGAATGTAAATGTGGTGGTTCATATTCCTGATTCAAGTCTTGTTTTTATGATTTGCACCAGGCCACTTCTCAATCCGTTGATGATTTCTCACAGGTCTATATCGTATGAGTGTTTGAGTGTTGCTGGATGTGGTGTGGGTTTTGTGGACTAGGAGTTTGATTATGTTGTGGCCCGCGCATGTGTGTATTAGTAGTGTTTAGTTGTGTGTGTTGGGTTGTGTGTGGCTGTGTGGTTTATCACGTACCTGGCACGACAATGATGGGGACATCGTAGATGAGTGAGTTTTCCATCTCCTTGCTGGCGAGTGGTGCAGGGGTCAGAGCATCGTCAATGTGAGCGCCTGGGGAGAAAAACACAATGTATGTCATTCATGTGAGAGAAAAACCTAATGTACGTCATCGATCATTCAAATGTGAGAAAAGCCTCATGAACGTCGTCAAATACTAAATTTATTTGAGCAGGCCCTAGTCTTCATTCAGAGCCTGAGAGGGTGTGGCCTGGCTGCCCAGTCTACAGCATTATTCAAAGAGAAGCGTCGCCGTTACTTACTCTCACAGAAGTCGCCGTAGCCGTCGTATTTGGCACAGAATTTCCTCCGCTTCTCGTTCTTGTTGGCCATCGGGTCCGGAGCGATCTTTGTGCCTTTCACTGAAAGATGCAGACAGCAATGTGTGGGTTCTATCATGGGGATTTATAATATGTAAAAGTTGAAGCAATAGCCATATATATTATATATCAATCATATTGAGCCAGTCTGATGTATTAAGTCAGATTTCTATGCAAACACACGTTTCATTACAGGTTTCTTTGTATCCAAAACTTTTTATAAAAATCAATGATTTGTGTAAATGTTTACATGTTTAAGTTAATACACAGAACAACTATTTTCTACACAACTGCTAACATTCAAACACACACATATATCTATCCTACAACAATGTGACACAGGCTAAACATTAGGATAGGCCGGTGGCCTTGAGTGATCAGAAGCTAATGTGCTGACAGCAAGTTCAGAAAGATACATTTTCAATCATAACTAAAAAATGGTAATGAATATCAAAATAAAAATTGTAAGAATGAAACGCTATTTTTTTGCCAGATCTACATCACAATTTTGATTATTCTGATTGGTTTACACAATAGTGAACACTTACATGAAAATGGCATTTTTCCAGTGTCTGTGAGAGACAGAGTCAGACATTTTGAACAAGTCAGAATTGGGGATTAGGTACCATGATTGGAACAGCCAAGTTTGCTTATATTTTTGATTTGCATACATATTTATGTATCACCAATTATGTGACTACCCATGCGTATGCAAATCAAAACTATAAACATGGGTTTTGTATGTTCGATCGATCTCAGACATGCCAAAAATCCATGTAAATGATCCCCCCCCGCCCCCCCCCCCCCCCGCCCTGGATCTGCCTATGCAATGACGAGTGTCACTAATCGGCCACCAGCTGTTGGTTCCTGTCATGCTATCACACTGCATGTAAACGGACATATACTGAGTGAGTTCTCACTTGGTAAGTCTTGTTCCCGATCAAATAATTTTACTGCCGAAAATTCATGTCTGAATCAAGCGTATGTAGTTTTGAAAGTTATACAGTAGAATCTTGTTATCTCAATCTTGTTAATCTAAATTTTTTTGTTATCGCCAGGTTAGTTTGATTTCAATAACATTATTGACAATATATCAGATAGTGATCTGGTACTGTATTCGTTCTTTTAAGCGCACTCGACTGTTTAAACAGATTAAATATTGAACAAATCTTGTTGAACAAATCTTGCTTTTTGTGCCTTCAAACATTTAATTTACCTGGCGCCATATTGTAAGACTAACACGCCAGTATTCGCCGGGTGCATTGTGATTTTAGACGTCTCTTGTATTTTGTTTTTGGTCGAAATTTGTTTTTTGTAAGCGCACTGCGCGCTTAGTAGACAGAATACGGAATATTGACTTTCTGCTGAAATTTTAGTTTTCCCCACAGAGTCGAGATAACGAGTTTCTACGATACAAATAAAGAGCAAAAATTTGTGTTTAGAAATTAATTGATTATCATTCAAAATAAGACTAATTTGATTTTTTTTTTTAAAGTAAGACTCGTGTGAATCACACAAATATTAAGGGACCAATCATTATTTATGGGGAGGGGAGCAGATGATTTTCTGAAAATTTCTGTACAAAGTCAGAAACAACCCTCTTTTTCATATACAAAGTTCATGGCCCGCCCTCAATTTCCATGTACAAAGTTGGCGCCTTACCCCCATAATTTCTTCCAGCCCCCTCCTCATAAATAATGAACTGTCCCTAATGTGCATAAAAAGTGATTCTGTGAGAAAACAGACATGAAGCTCTAGCGGTGGCGACTTACGTTTGGTGGGCACACACGCGCGCTTGTCGATGTGGTTGGGCCACGTCGCTCCCTCATATCTCACCTCCAGCTAACAAACGAGGAGAGTTCGGTGAGACAACAACGCATGCAGCCACAACGGGGTAACGAGAGGTCACAAGAGGTCGCGGCGGAGGCACTGGCCTGGGCAATAGAACCGCTAAGACCAGCTCTATACAGAGACCACCTGTGTGTAGAGACCTGCTCTATAGAGAGACTACCTCTATCGAGAGACTACTTCAGTAACCACCTCTATAATGAAAAGACCATTTTTGGTGGTACCAAAAACAAACCTATTTACTCATTCAAGATGAACCAACCAAGATAGAGGTTCTACTGTATTTGTAACTTGCACAGCAGAACAGATCTAAGATGCCTTTGTATTGGCAACTTTGGTTGGATGGAAATTGAAGTGATAGGCATCTGAATGTCTACTTTTTTATGGAGGTTTGAGGTGGTCTCTTTATGAAGGCTTAAAAACAATCTTCTTACAGAGGTAGTCTCTTAGCAAAGGTGGTCTTAAATGGGGTTTTACGGAGGTCTTTTCAGTCTTTCCCGGCTGAATCATAGTGCACAGGCCAGTGATGAAAAATACACCATCGAAACATTATTTCTTTCAACTGTATTGAAAAGTTTTCATGGTAATCAAACGTGATTCAATATTGCGAACCTCTTGTGAACAAAATATCTTTAAGTTCAGCACACCAACGTATCATTACAATTAATTAACTTTTAGATTGCAAACTTCACATTTACATGTTGCAATTAAAATCATAATGCTCAAAATTTCTAGCATACAAAATACACATTATAGAAATTAAATGTGATTTATATAAGGTAATTTCTGCATCTAAATTGCATAATCATTTTTTACACTATCACCTTTTTGCTGAAAACAACATTTCCATGGAAGTTAGCAGGTTAAAAGAAAAACAATGTACATGCAATAAAATTTACATTAAATTCCTAAAAACCTACAAGAATTGAACAGACTGGTTTTTAGATAATTAGAGTTTGTGACAGTATCTTTCAGTGATCTAATAAAAAAAACACGAGTTTTGAGTTCAAACTGTAGAAACTTATACTATTATTAACAGCAAATTTACAAAATGAAATTTCTTTTTTTCTTCTTTCATGGTATAAACAAAATAAAAATTAAGATTCTCATCGATGACTTAATAAATGCTAATCACATGCTTTGAATGGAGGACCAATTTTAGAATCAATCAATTACGCTCACATTGCTACTTTTTCCAGTCTAAATCAAGTAGGTTTTCGCGAATCATGCAACAGGCAGAAACAGCGAGGATGCTCCGAGGCAGCAGAGGGTCGTTTTACTTACAGTGGGAGGGAGAACAAAAGTGCTTTTCTATGGGCTTGGGCCAGCCTGAACTGGTCACCATGAACTCTATCTGAAACCACCACAGGTAAAACGCTGTGATTATACGCACACCCAGTGAACAGAGTTGATCATGGGCAGCAGCATCGAAAGAGGTGGTTAAATACAATATTGACTGTGCATAAGTTTCACTGCTCGTGATGTACTCAAATATGTAGTTTATTACTTTAAACCCAAAGATATATTTGCAAGAGAAACTCGTAAGCTTTGACCCATACTGAGGGATTCATTACACTCAATATGGCCAAACCTAATAGTCTTAACAATATTATTTGTGTATTACATACCAGGATAGATTAGTCTACACTATAATATCAGCAGAATTGTCATAACGACGACACGAACTTGAAAACATCATTTTTCACTGTGAGTGATAAATGATTAAATGATTAATGATAAGTAATCTCCCTTCATTGATGGCAGAATCCCCGACACTGATCTGGGTCAAGAGACACTAAGATCATCCTCTGTCTTGTATTTAACCACCTTTTCCGTTGCTGGGACCCATGTCTAACGCATTTCGTTCTAAAACAGATTCTCGAAAATATTTATGTTCATAGATTGTAGGAGAAACAGCAATTGAAAAGTGAACGTTTCTAATATTTAGTAGTAGTTGCAATAACCGTGTGTCAAATATTGCATTTGTAGATGTGTGTGGTTTGTCCTGATACTGGTGATGTCATTTTCATCCATCTCTCTTTGATACTATGTGTTCAGTTGTGTCTGTCACGGTAGAAACAAGTTTGAAAATGCGAGAGAGAAAGAGAGAATGCTGGAAATTGTATTTGTGGAGATTGATTAATGTAGTGAACATAAAAATGTCAAATCGTTCACTCGAAATTTAACGAACGTATCTACTATTGAAAACAATATTTTCAGTTCCTAATTTGTTCACATAAAAAAAAATTCACAAAAGAATTTTCACAAATCAAAGTAAAAAAGCGACTTGTGCAAATGTCTCTCAAGAAATGTCAGAGACGAATAAAGAAAATGAAAGTGACAAATTCTAGTACTGAAGTAGTCACAAGTCGCAGAAAGTATCATCTACTACACAATTACCGTACACGACCATCCAAACGCCCGGGGGCTGATCAGTGAAAAATGGCGATGTTGTGGGAATTTTATTTAAATTTCAAGCCCATAGGCTGCTCATCAAAAACAAATCTGAAATCCAAGATATTTACACATAGCAGCGAATGTACAGATACTATGGACCCCTATGCTACATACCCAATTAACAGAACTTGGTATTTCAATAGTTTGGAATAATGTTGATGAAACACAGATTTAGAGTCACAAGACAGCACAGTAATTGGTCTTCCCAAGATTACTACTCATATTTTGTCTGGACCACTCAGACTTCTAAATTCGGACTAATTGGCTGTTGATTTGGACTTGTAAATTCTTTTTTAGGATGGGTATATTTTTCAGGATACCCGCCCTATGGACAAGTATGATTTTTTCTCCTATTTATGGCCCTGTTTGGTAGGGTAGGCTTTAACACGAGGGTGGGCTTTCGGATGGTCGTATCCGGTGGAAGCAAGAAGTGCCCATCACCTGCTCAATCTCTGAAAAGCCCGTGATTCCCTTTTGTCCGACAAAGGCCCAGACGTCGCGGAACTTGAGGTTCTGAATCATGCCGCTGCCCATGTCATTGAACAGCTGCTTGGCGTGGTCAGACAGTCTAACGGGGGGGAGAGGACAGGTTAGTCGCTAGTACGCTCGTCCAATTGGGGAGGACGCGAGCTGAATTCAATGCACTCGTCCTGCATATGATTAGCTGCTGAGACCATTTGATCCACGGGTATTGAGGACATATCAGTCTCCCATTTAGTCACTCGTCCGCTCGTCCAGACCAGTAAAAATTGTGGAGGACTCGCGCTGAATTCAATTCGCTCGTCTTGCATATGAGTAGCTGCTGAATCAAAAATACGTTTGACAATTTGTCGGGGGGAGTAACTTTTGGAGAGGACTAGCAGCTTTTTAAAGTAACAAGTCCTGCTGAATGTAACTATTGAGGCATTAACTGGGAGACTGTAGCCAACACTCACATGTGAGAGACAATAATCGCTCAGACAACATAGCGACTGGCGTTTTTTGTGTTCACATCGGCGGTTTTGACAATATAAAATTGCGACGGGCAAATCTTCTGCGCACAGAACAAAACAGTCGCCGCCATCATTTGCATGTCAGCACAAATACTCAATCGCATGTAATCTAAAAAATCTCTTGTAGCGTTGTCGCTAGATCGTTAGCCATGTCACTTACATGTGAACCGTAGGTCAAAGGTCAAACAAAGCAGCAGCTAACATAATGCACTCGTTCAACTGTACAGATGTCAGGAAACCAGGAGGACATAATGATAGTACACTGTTTGAAAAGATGAGTAAAGTTTCTGCTCACCAAAATTTACATCAAAATAAACTAGTTAGCATGTAGAAAAAGCCAATGAATCTATCAACAAAAAGGCTGCAAAATAAAAATACTAAAAACCAAGAGGCTCCGTCCTGCCGTCGTCACTTGATTAAGGCGGTTGTCAAAGAAATCTTGTTCCTATCGTCGACTTAAAGAAATGAATCAACACACTTTGCCTATTTCTAGTTTCTCGTATTCATTCTCGATCAAAGTGAATTAATGAAATGTTTCCAACGCTTTTATCTAATACCCACATACCTATAAAAGATTAAGAGGTTATTAATTTTGTCAACAAAAAAAGACTGTTTACATTGCATCTCAGTGTATCATGTGGTATAGACCCTTTACCCCAGTTACGTGCAAGAACAAACATGCAATTGGAGTCACAGTGCTTCAACTGTCTCACGGTGTTGGATTTTGTAAGATCATGTTGGGAGCATTTTAGTGCGAAATGTACAAATAATTGATTATTGTCGCTGTTAGAATATTGCTGCTCGAAGGCATTGTAGTTAGAACACATTGGATAAATACATTGTCTACTCTATCCTGCAATATTTATACCGTGCTTACATGAAAATAAAAAATGCTAGAGAATTGGCAGCAATGCACAACATTGCGGAACTCCCCAACACTGTGGAACAATTGAAGCGCTGTAGAATGACCATCAGAGTGGCCATTAGAGTGGCTCCGTCACCAGAGAACAGCCTCAAGCCAAACCAAAGCCAGCAGAAGCCTCGAAATCAGGAGAACCGCTCATTTCAGCACCAACACAACTTTCTACATCGCCGGAGAAGACTGTTTCTTTTTAATGTTTCACAATTCCGTGTATTTTCATTTTAAGATGCGCAAAATGGCTCTTCCTTGGGCATTTTAAATTGTCTTATTAGTCAATTATGTCTTAATAATTTTCACAACTGGCGTATTCACAATATTTTCATGTATTTCAACCCTCTACTGTAAATTAGCCATAAAAACTTCCATACTCTGTATCACTTGCCTGTCTCAAGATGTGATAACTCCAGTAAATACGCCGCTCTTTTCGAGTAACATTACTTTTCACCGTCATAGCTCAAAATTTTAGAGTAACTCAAAATTCCCCATTCCCTGCCTTCACATTCAATTTAAACCAAGCCAACTGTATTCAAAATAATTCCCACGTTCAATTCGATTTCAATCAAAAATATTACCGCCCAAGCTCAACAACCAAAGAAGCCATATCTCTACCAATGAAACACTATTCTCCGGCGTTTGACCCCTGACCACCAAGATTGACCCCTGACCCCCGTTGACCCACGTCTTCGAAGGTCGAGTGACCGTCGATGCCTTTCTGGCCCACGAACGTCCACACATCGCGGAAGTCGAGTCTCTCGATCATGGACGAGCCGACTTCCTCAAACAGCTTCCTGGCGTGAGGCTGCAAACTGAGTAGGGCAGGCAGCGGTATAGTCTCAGAGCCAGTATATACTGAGTTTGGGCATTTTTTTCGAAAAAGCATCAAAATTGGCATGGACATAGGAAATTTGCTCTTCTTTTTTACTTGAATTATGTTATAGTGGGGGATTTAAATGCCACTATATACAGTAGAACCTCTCTATTAGGACAAACTTTGGGACCAGTGTTTGGTGGTCTCAATAGAAATGTGGTCTCTATACAGAGGTTCACTTTTGTAGCTTTATGAAGTGGTTGGTTCTGCCAATCCTACCACTGTCTGAAGACACTGTTCTGCCAAGGTTGTGAGACCAGAATGATCCATCATTGCCACTGTTATTGGACATAGCTCTGAAGACACCAGCTTCCATTTGTCAGTTATCATCTCAACCCAGAGGTTGTGGGTTCGAATCCCACCTGAGGATCAAAATCTTGGGAGGTCTAATGTTTCAGCCGTGTTAAGGTCTGTGAATAGGGGATCTAAGAGCCAGTATATACTGAGTTTGGGCATTTTTTTTCGAAAAGCATCAAAATTGGCATGGACATAGGAAATTTGCTCTTCTTTTACTTAAGATCGGGCAACACGCTCTAAAATGACACAGAAACCTACAAAAATAAATATTGTTGTGCGTGTGCTGCCGTAAACTGAAAGACACAGCCGCATGGTCACTGGGTTAACAAATATTCTATGTGCCACAGATTAACAGTTGAACAACTATTGAAAGATCTTTAGCGTTAATATCATGAAAAGATGATAAAACAAAAGTTTACAAATGCTTTTAAATTACACATAAAAGTTTTCACCTTATTAGATTATTTTACTTTCATCTTAAGTTTTACGTTTCTACTTTGAAGGGTTAAAAATAACTTAGATTATGCATTTCGGCGACATAAAAATAAATTTTTGACAATTGCCAAAACTTCAATTGAACTAAACAACTAAAAACTGATTTTGGCCAATAAATATGCAGACTTTTTGCCAAGACCGTTTCACACGAGGTGACATTACTGTTGCCACGGTTACCTTTTGGACGCATCGTCGTGGGTTACGGCCACAACGAGCTCGCCGTCGTTCATCATTTCGAGGAAAATCTCGAGGTTGCTGCTGTCTGCAACCAGAGGCTCCGAGTCAGAGACAGGACCACAGGATTTGACCACTCAATTGTCGTGTCAATCATGAAATTGACGTCTGATTTACTCCCCAGGTCAATCAGACGTCAGCATGCTCAATTTCACGATTGACACGACAATCGAGTGGTCAAATACCTTTCTTTCATGAATAAAATCCACACGTCTACTTCGTTTTTTTATTTTCAAATAAATCATATATCATATTGTATCATTTTCGCGACCACACAGAATTAGACTCAATAATTTTACAAATCAATAGTCAAGTGGTCAAATTAAAATACCATTCAGAAGCTATGTCTCACCCCTTCCCTTGTGGAGGGCGATCAATGTTCTAGCAACTGACCGGAGTAGCAATTCCACGTCAGTTAGCCTTGGTTTTTGAGGTTGTACCACAATTTTTGACCACGTTGAACAAAAACCTAATCCTCACCCTGAATCTACCGTTTACTCAGACATTTGGCCAGCACACTGTTCATTATTTAGAAAAATTTTCTGAAATTTCTGTACAAAGTCGGTACGCCAGAGTTCTGTTTACACTATGTACATTAGGATGACACTTGCAATCGTGCAGTCATTGTTTGGACTGTTCATTATTCATGAGAAAGGCAAACTGATTTTTGTCGAAAAATTTCTGTTATATATTTGTAAATTGTGACAGCTGTTGGTATGAAGAAAGTCCTGTATTATATGAACTAACACGGCCAATGAATTTGTTCTGACATTTAGTCTTGATTTAGGACAAAATTTGTTTTTTTTTTCTTGAATTTTTCTTCAATCCACAAATGATTCGCCACAAGCAAAATCTTCGTCAATCTTTAGAATCTTTACATGGGCTGTTGCTGATGAAGAGAAATTGTGACAGCTGTTGCTATGAAGAAAGTACTGTATTATATGAACAAACACAGCTAATGAATTTGTTCAACACTCACTACTTGCCGCCGATGCAGATTTTGGGTCCCTGTGAGTTTCCGACGCCTGTGAACACATGGACTGCGAAAGCCTCCGGTCCGCAGCCGTCCTTCACCCCACAGTTGGCAAGCTCCTCACCTACCTACAGCAGGGAATGTGACTTGTTCAGTAGAACTCTCGCCTTCTGTGAGGGGGGTATATAGCCTTTTTTATAACATTTTTTTCCTAAATCACCAGTCACCAATACATTCCATTGTCTTTCACCAATAACAAGAAATTGTAATGGAATAGGTTTCATCATATTTCACACACTTAAATAAAGGCAGTTCACAATTCACGCTCAAGATTTAGGGTAAATCACCAATTGAATGAGCAGATCACCAGTCATCCTGCTATATAGGTTCCATCACATTTTCCACACTAAATCCTGACAATTCAAAATTCACACTCAGATTTGAGAAATCACTCAATTTACACTCGCCATGTTCAATCCAAACCTAGCCATCCTTAGTTATTAAAGGGTTGGAATCAAGTAATCATACTCGCCGACTGTGGCGAGTGACTTTGAATTTACACCAGCCAACAGAAATTTACACAAGCCAGGGGCGAGTGGCGAGTGCCTAATCAACACCTTGCTACAGCAGAGACATAATCGCAGCAAACTGGATAAAACTTTCATGGTAGTTTTGTTTTACAGTGTAATAATCACAAAAGAGAATTTTAAAATTCATATTATAAACGTTTTCAAGCTCTACAAGGCTCCTTATCAAATAAAATGTCGCCACAAAATTAACAATATAACAACTACTTCACAATAATTATAAGGTATTAAAACATTACATCCAAAACTTTCCTCTTAAAATTAAGTGAGAGGTGCCCTGGTGAATAATGAAACAGGTTCAATTTATATAAAATGTTTTAGATGCACCCCTGGAAAGGATAAATTTTACATCCAGGGTCATGATTCCAATATTATACGATGACAATACAGCCATATAAGTTTTATGCAAGTTTTGAGAAATCAAATGAAAAATGAAAAAATTATTTAGTAAAAATTCCAGAGTTTATGGCTTTAATAAAGTTTAAACAGTCTCATTTATGATACAGTTTACATTATGACAAACAGACTGTTTGCATTATGACTAACAAATTGCATGGGGCTCTGTGGATGGGGTTATGCAGTTTGCATTATGAATAAATGCAGATTGCATTATGACTGACAATTGTTGACGGACACAATTGTTGACGTATGGACAGACGGATGGCCGACGGCCGAAAGGTGATCACAAAAGCTCACATGCTGTTTCACAGCAGGTGAGCTAATAATGACAGACATTTGGCGGACTAACCTTGACGCCGGCAGGCGCCTGCTGCTTGTCTGCTGCCGGGGCGTCGGCTGATTGAGGCTTCTCCTCCTGAACCACCAGAACCTCGTTCAGCGCGCCCACTGAAATTTACAAATATATAACTCAATATTTCAACAACAACTGTTTGTCTTTCTCAAAGAGTGTGGAGTCATAATGCAAACACTATGACTCCAGGATTGCAAGAGTGTCAGTGGAGGAGGATAGAAAGGGGGGGGCTGCATATATATTTGTAAATTTTGATAGCTGTTGATATGAAGAAAGTACTGTATTACATAGCTAAAGAGCTTGTTCTATAATAACTTGACTCACTTGGCACGGCCGTGCAGCCTCGGACCTCCACAGGAACCGCGAACTCGTTACGCTCACGAGACTGGTACTGAAACAGCAACACGCTCTGTCAGTGCCACACAACACGCTCTGTCAGTGCCACACCATACCGGACTCTACGTGCAACCAGAATAGTAGCTGTACGTGTAACATAAACGGCCATTTTGCTTTGTGGATTCAAATGTTTGTGTGTCTGGTTATCATCAAACACAGTGTACTACAAAGGTGTGATGTATTTTACGTGTTACATCAAAGGGCTTTTTCTACGATTAAAGTACACTTTAGCTGTAGTGTAGTACGCATGTGAACACGCATGAAAGATTTGGGTAAATTTACAAGCTGTCCTTCATCCTAATAGAAGAGAAGGTATCCATTTATAGAAGTATATTAACATTGGAGCCTAAACATATTGAACTGATTCAGAACTGTGATGCTTGAGTATAAACCTAAAATGTAACGCCCTGTCACACTGGAACTAGCACCAACCTGACAGCAGCACAATGCAAACTACTGATCAGCACGGGTGAAACTCCATCCAGCCTCCCAGTTCACGCCTCAATACTCACTCTTCAGCAGGACTAATAACTTTAAAAAGCTACTCGTCCTCCCCAAAAATTACTCGTCTTGACATGTTTTGGCTCAGCAGCTACTCGTATGCAGGACGAGTGAATTCAGCACGAGTCCTCCCCAATTTTTACCTAGTCTGGACGAGTGACTAATTGGCAGACTGCAATAGGACCAACTCCATGAGGAGACCACGGACATTGTACAAATGAAGTTTTCATGTTGATCTGATATTTAAATTATTTTTGGTTTTTATTTTCTTTATTTTACCGTCTGTGATTTATATCCCCTAAAAAAATTTCAGGCCACATGAAAATGACATCAGGGCACATGGATTTAGCCCAACACGTGCCCTGCTGGGCACACGAAAAAAAAGTTAAATGACAGACTGCAATAGGGACCACCTCCTTGAAGAGACCACTTCTACAGTAACGTCATGTCTTGAGGACTTAGATTTCATGTGCCCAGGACACCCGGGCACTAGCTCGTGTCAATCCCAACAGGCTGTCATTACGGTAGACATCATCAACCCGGAAGGAGGTTAATATTACCACGCCAAAGCCTGATTTTCTTACACATTCAATTCATTGTTCGGTTAAAGACCTCCGTATCATAATACATCTTCTTTTCATTTCATTTAATCATAATAACATGAAAGTTAAGGGCCTCGGTATCATAATAATGTGATACATAAGAAAAGCATGTGAGGGGAAATTGGTCCACATGTCAAAAAGTAACTAAAAAGTAATTTGCATTCTTATTGGTTCTGTTCATACCAGGTGGTCTGAGAGCAGCGTGACAGGACCTTACAAACAACAAAACAAAACATAAAACAAGAGGACCATAAGGGTCCTAATAGCGCTCACCTGCATGTGTAAAGAGTCAGCCAGCAGTGAGAAAGACTTATAGTGACAGATACTTGTTAGAATTATTGTACACATTTTTTGGTACATGTAAATGGTTTTTAATCATACATGAAACATGGAATCATGTTGAAAATATTTTTTTTAATTGGCGTGCAAATGAAAAATAAAGAAATGTGCTGGGACAGCCAAATAAGTTGTGTTATATTTTATTTAACTGGGGGGGGGGGGGGGGGGGGGGTAGGGTCACATGTTGCTTCACAGCTAAATCTAGAAAATATGTGCAAGTTTGGTAATATGTGCACAGTTTTATTTAATCAGATTCATCATTTATAGCATTTTTTGGCAATTTTACACAGGGGCACGATAGTTCTGGGGTCACATGCTGTTTCACAGCTAAATCTAGAAACAGACAGGCAGGTGAGCTAGCAACATTGAATATAAAAATTCTACAATATCAGTGCACCAACTGAAAAATTCATTGGCCGTGACATATTCATTATTGCTCTCTTGATCCGTTCATTCAGCTGGTCATTGTACTGTATAAAAATAATGCACATCATCGATCAGTTGAAAAAACAACAACATGTATTTATGCATGGAGGTTTGAAATGTGCAATTTGCTTTTGAAATCACATTGTTACATGACACAGCCTACACATTCATAGGTGAACCTTGTAAATGTCTGGTTGCAATGAATAAAGTTAGCAGACACTATACGCACTAAAATGCAAGTACTGTGTACATTTAGTTTTTGAAACTTGCAGTCAGCTATCAAATCAAATCATCTATTAAATCAGACATACAGATAGTTGTGTCCATACAACAATTAAATCACATATACAGGAGAAAGATCCAGTTATTAGTGATCACAGTAATGACATATATTTATAATACAAAATGTATATTTAATAAGTGTATTTAAATTCATATATCACAAGTTAAATCTAGCTCCATTTCTTATTAATTAAACTTCTCTAAATGTGATAATTACTTGTAAAACATGCCTGTATCAGTCCATTCTCACTGACCAATAACCAATTTCTAAAAGAATGTAAACTTACAACAACCTGGGTTCCTCCATTCACGATTTCATACAGAATTCAATAGCTATAGGTTCCTTAAGGTAGCTATTAAATTCTGTATGAAAGCTATTTCTAAACGTTACAAGTAGAGTGACACTGACTTTAGTTGCGTTTGCACCTGTTATAAGTACAATGGGGTTGACATTAAACCTGTTGTAAATGGGGTGTTAGCAGTGGGGGGTTTACCCGGATCAGCATTACCTGACTTTAGTTGTGTTTAACATGTTTACCCGTGTGTTACCCGGCGGTACAATGAGGGCTGTATGAGTACAATGTTACCCGGCGGTATGAGTACAATGTTACCCGGCGGTATGAGTACAATGTTACCCGGCGGTATGAGTACAATGTTACCCGGCGGTATGAGTACAATGTTACCCGGCGGTATGAGTACAATGTTACCCGGCGGTATGAGTACAATGTTACCCGGGAGGTATGAGTACAATGTTACCCGTTACAATGTTACCCGGCGGTATGAGTACAATGTTACCCGGCTGTATGAGTACAATGTTACCCGGTGGTATGAGTACAATGTTACCCAGCGGTATGAGTAACTCACCTGTTCGACGGCGCTGCCGTGCGTGAGTCCGCGCTGCCCGATCATGGCGAGCCCGTCACGGAACTTGAGCTTGTCCACCAGGCTGCTGCCGTACTGGTGCAGCCACTTCTTGGACTCGTCCTTCAAGCTGAGCAGACGGAGGATAAAAAGTCAGCATATTGTTTTGTAAACGTTTATTTTGCATAAAATGCATGGTAAAATATCACAGTACTTACAGAGTAAAATAGGAAAGGGCATAGTATTATACGATTAGTTAAAAGCATAGTTATTTACATATGACATTGGTGGCACTGACCTGTTGCTGGCCTCGTCCATGGTCGCCACGAGGATGAGTTTGTTGCCGTCGACGCCCAGCTTGAGGAAACGCTGCAGCGCCGAGTCTGACACAAACAACACAAGATGGTTTTCTGGATTCAACATCTCGTTAGAGACACAGAAACAGCGCAGTGTCTGCCAAGCAATAACTGAGCCCGTTAGTCTGGGTGACAGTGATTCCATAGACATTCAGCAAAGGATGCTAAGTGCGGCAAAACCCTTGTGTGCAGATGTAGCATTTATAACTCTTACCCGCCTTCTCGATAACGTAATAGATTTTCAGACATTTGTCAATATGCCATTGAATACAAAGTTCGCATAATGTTAAATTGGAGAGCTAGAAAAAAAAGTATACGGACTGGCGAACGGAAAACCGTGAATGAACGTTAATTCCGATAATGTGATTTTAAACACTTTGATCATTCAAACAGCATCGAATTTTTTACATAATGTAATATATCTGACAATAACATAAACATAGACATTCAATATCTTCAGTGTACCAATGTGAAATGTTTAAATCCACATATCAGAATTAACATTCATTCACGGTTTTCTGTTCCGCAGTCTCTGTGTTTCCCAGTCCTTGTGGATACATTTTCAAGCTTCTCTCTCTCACGTCTTTATAGGAAGCCTATTTCTACCAACCATAGACATAGCTGAACAGATTTTACAAGCTTCCATTTGACTATATCAATTGGCTACTAGCTGACATTGGCTATGTCTATCGCGGTAGAAATATGCTTGCTAAAATGATGTGTGAAAGAGAGAGAGAAGCTTGAAAATGTATCCGCAACCAGTGGGAAACATTTATATATTCTTTTTATTCTAGTTCTTGACTTTAACATTATGCACATTTTATATTCAATGTCATATTTACAACCATAAATGTCTGAAATCTTTTTACATTATCGAGTTATAATGCCGTATATGTACACAAGAGTTATGCCGTATTGAAAATCCTAAAATAAAAGCCTATTTCCTCCTTAGTGCAGTATTTTGTCAATACAAAACATAAGTTACAAGAGAACTGTGGTCAAATAATACAGAATACTAAATAATACAAATACTAGTATATTATTCCATTGTTTCTTGTGGTCTGTCTTCAACATCAATTTGTGTTACAAAATGACTTCTCTAGATAACAGGTTTTAAAACTAGAAATATCGTTACTTTTGAACAAAATACATAAAACTTTTCACAAATGACTTACAGTATGTGTGGCGCGTTTGTATTAAAATGATATTTTCACAATATATAAATCAAAATAATATACATTACATTTTCCAACCAGAATTTTGAACGTTAACCTACTTATTACCTCCTATGACCACTGGCCAGTGAGGGTCTGAGAAGATTCCCGACATGCCATCGGTAATTCATTCAAAGTTCCTCGCAAACCATTTGAAACTAGCATATTACCGAAATCCACAAGCATAATATTCAGCTTAAATGCGTCTAAATGTCCCAGCAGGGATTGATCTAGAAATTGGCAATTGAGGACTTGCATTAAACAATGAGTCCGAGGGCCAATACATTAAGTTCTGGCAAACATAGTTACAGCAAACTACAACATTTCATGGGATGCACAATTTTTAGTTCTTTACATCATCATGAAAAATATCGAGTGTTGGCCTCGGGAGTCGCTGCATCTGGATTAATCACTGTTACACCGCGTCCACCATTCTCCTATAGAGGACTCGCCATCATGATTAGTACTGTCTTCAAACGTTTGTCATTATATCTTAAGCACCGAAAACGGTAATGTACAACATTCTTTCAGCTTTCGATTATTCATACAGTGGTGACCAGAAGACACTACTAATCATGAGAAGAACTGCTGCCACTCAACTCATTAACTTAACAAATAACAACTCACCATCACTGTATGTGTCGAACGAGCGCACCTCTTCCACCTTGTTCGTCTTATCTGGAATGAGAGAGGAGACGTCTCATTCCAGGGCACTTTATTATTAAAGTGCCAGCAATGTGCATGTATACGAAAGCTACGCACAGGATTCACAAAATAATAATACATGTCATTCTATTATCAAAGTTTCTAACTTCTTTTTCTAGTCTAATTTTTATCTGCTTACTTTCATTCAATAACTATTATATTTTATTTATTTATTTACTTTAATTTTTTTAATTATACATACATAAATTCATTGGAGTAAATAACATATATATATATATATATATATATATATATATATATATATATATATATATATATATATATATATATATATATATATATATATTTGGGGGATATTTTTCACTTAGATGTCAACAAAGATTAATTATTTAAAAAAAAACACGTGTTAATAACAGATAATTGACTTAAATAATACTGTTGGAGCTTAAGAACAAGATGTCCAAGTAATACACCCTGCTTCTGTCAACATCATTACTACGTTTTGGCAAACTACCACACAATGTAAGAAACAAACGAAGAGACAAATGAGATTGGAAATGATTCTCACGCCGACTCGCCATCAGCAAAATAACACCAGATGGAAAAGAATTTGAACATTCGAAACAAGGGACAAAAGCCCATACTCATGATATTTTCAATAGGATTATATATTGTAGTGCACCTTGGTTCTGTCAACATCATTACTACGTTTTTGGCAAACAACCATGCCAACAACGTATGACAAAGACGAACGGAGAAATGAGATTGGAAAGGATTCAAAACAGCAGCTGTCTCACCATCAGCAAAATAACACCAGATGGCAAGGATTTGAACATAGGAAAAAAAAAAATAATGTAGGGCAAGCAAAGAGTCAGATGATAGAAAACAAATGAAATAAGCAGAAATAGAGCAAGGAGACAGGAAGATTGGTAAGGTCGGCATTATTTAACTGCCTATTCTTTTTTATCTACTCTATCTTTTTATTCAATAAATATTATATATTAGTAATTTATTTACTTTAATTCTTTATATATTTTTTATCTTAAATTCATTTTTATTTATTTTATTTATCTTTTTTTTTTTTTTGGGGGGGGTATTTTTCACTTAGATGTTTACAATGATTGATTATTTTTAAAAAAAAATGCATAGTTATAAAAAATAATTGACATAAATAATACTGTTGGAGCTTAAGAACAAGATTTCCAAGTAATACACCCTGGTTCTGTCAACATCATTACTACGTTTTTGGCAAACTACCATAAAATGTAAGAAACAAATGAAGAGACAAATGAGATTGGAAATGCTTCTAACGCTGACTCGCCATCAGCAAAATAACACCAGATGGAAAAGATTTGAACATAGGAAAAAAATAATGAAGGGCGAGCAAACAGCCCGACGATAGAAAACAAAGGAAAGAACATATGAGGAGAAAGACAGCGGAGAGAAAGATTGGTAAGGTTGGCATTATTAAACTGCCTATTCTTTTTATCTACTTTATATTTTTATTTAATAAATATTATATATTATTAATTTATTTACTTTTATTTTCTATATCAATTTTTTATACATCTTTTTGTTATTTAGAATTTATTTTTATTTATTTATTTTGACAGAAATAATAATGTTGGAACTTAAGAACAAAATGTCCAAGTAATACACCCTGGTTCTGTCAACATCATTACTACGTTTTTGGTCAACAACCACACAATGTATGAAACAAACGAAGAGACAAACGAGATTGGAAATGCTTCTGATGCTGACTCGTCATCAGCAAAATAACACCAGATGGAAAAGATTTGAACATTCGAAGACAAGGGACAAAAGCCCATACTCATAATTTTTTCAATAGGATTATATATTGTAGTGCACCTTGGTTCTGTCAACATCATTACTACGTTTTTGGCAAACTACCATGCCAACAACGTATGACAAAGACGAACGGAGAAATGAGATGTGATTATGTACAAAAAGTACCATTTGTACACACTCATTAGAAAACTTTTTAATCATTTGGTCATTCATATCCTCATGCTGTTAATCATCTGCATAAAGAATATCTGCACAAGATTTGTTGAATTGATTTGATGATGCTGAAATCCATGACTTGTTAAACGGACATTTGCAAACATAAAATGTAGGATAGATTAAGAATATTATTGGCCACTGGGTAGACCTTAATAATACCCAGTGGCGCCCAACAACTATCAACCCGCACATAAACTGATAAGATGTTCACATCAGTTTTGGCGCCCAACGTGGGGCCGGGTTGCTGCACTGCCTACATTATAATTTATATGCTGAGAGGAAAGAATATACACCTGGTCCACGTGACGCAATCACCAGCACGGCCTCCCACCTGGTGGTCCGTGAAAATAACACTTGCATCCTCCACTTGAAGCTAGTGGTAAGTGAGCGTCTCGCAACAGTCACAGTAATTTAGAATATAATTAAAAATATTCATCGGGTGTTTTTGGAACTCATTTATATATCATAATAAAGCTTAAGTTGTTAGGAACGCGAATATGTATTTCTCATCAAGATTGAACCATTATGAGTATGTCTACAACGAGATCAAACATTGGTGTTTTTGAATTTGGTGCGATATGTAAACATGATGCCATTTGTAAGTGCAAATTAATGCTGTCAATGAATTGATAGTTCTTAATATTCAATAGGATCACATAGGCAGTAGGAGCCCCAATGTACATGGTTGACATAGGTATTTGGTAAGAATGGCAAAAATGAATTTAGCAAACATTAACACATCTGTACATGTATTTAATAAAATCCATGTTGTTAATTTGTATAAAATTAATCACGTGTCAAAATCATTCTAAACATCATCAATGTGATTATGTACAAAAAGTACCATTTGTACACACTCATTAGAAAACTTTTTAATCATTTGGTCATTCATATCCTCATGCTGTTAATGATCTGAATAAAGAATATCTGCACAAGATTTGTTGAATTGATTTGATGATGCTGAAATCCATGACTTGTTAAACGGACATTTGCAAACATAAAATGTAGGATAGATTAAGAATATTATTGGCCACTGGGTAGGCCTAATAATAGCCAGTGGCGCCCAACAACTATTAACCCACACACAAACTGATAGAAAGTTCACATCAGTTTTGGCGCCCAACGTGGGGCCGGGTTGCTGCACTGCCTTGGGAGTGTTCAGTGGATAAGAGTGGATACTAGTGCTTGCGTGTCCATCTAGTGGAGATCATGGATCCAAACATTCAAGCTATCATCCAGCAGCACCAAAATCAGCTGGACCTGTTGGGCCAGCAAAATCAAGCCCAACGGTGACACTGCACGTACTAATGAAAGGAAGCTGGATAAGTGGATTTCTGATCAGAAGGACAAAGTGGGTATTTGTGACGGTTCCGTAGAAAGGGACGTACGCCATTGGTTGAGACGGATAAAGGCATCAGTTGCCAGAGTGCCCCAAGGACAGAACGTTAACAAATATGTTCGTCAGTTGATAGTTGTAACTGCAACCGACGATCTCCTTGAAGAGGCAGAGACAGTTGATGCTGCCTAGGGGCATGATGCTCTCAGACAGCATCTAGCTGACAGTTTCTTGGGCCCCAATGAGGCTAATGTTCCCAAAGAGAATGTGAAACTCATGAGACAATCCCAGCATGAGAACATCCCTCATTATAACCAGAGATTCCATAAGGCAGCTGCTTTCCCGTACCCAGAGCCGCATAATGCAGGAACAACAGAAGAAATGCTCGCTGATCGATATATGGGATCATTGTGCAGCGACATTGTGCAGCGATGTCTGCGCCCTGCTTCCGGCTGGACTACGACAGACTGGGCAGACTACGACACTCGCACCCTCACCGTGTTTGACGGAGCGGGGAAGCTCAAGCACCACGCTCAGCTGGACTATACGCCAGGTATTTTTATGTTAGATCTACATTATATTTTATATGCTGAGAGGAAAGAATATACGCCTGGTCCACGTGACGCAATCACCAGCACGGCCTCCCACCTGGTGGTCTGTGGAAATAACACCTGCATCCTTCACCAGACAGAAGCTAGTGGTAAGTGAGTGTCTCGCTACCGTCACAGTAATTTAGAATATAATTAAAAATATTTATCGCGTGTTTTTGGAACTCATTTATATATCATAATAAAGCTTAGGTTGTTAGGAACACAAATATGTATTTCTCATCAAGATTGAACCATTGTGAGTATTTCTACAACGCGATCAAACATTGGTGTTTTTGAATTTGGTGCGATATGTAAACATGACGCCATTTGTAAGTGCAAATTAATGCTGTCAATGAATTGATAGTTCTTAATATTCAATAGGATCACATAGGCAGTAGGAGCCCCCCATCTACATGGTTGACATAGGTATTTGGTAAGAATGGCAAAAATGAATTTAGCAAGCATTAACAGATCTGTACATGTATTTAATAAAATCCATGTTATTAATTTGTATAAAATTAATCACGTGTCAAAATCATTCTAAACATCATCAATGTGATTATGTACAAAAAGTACCATTTGTACACACTCATTAGAAAACTTTTTAGTCATTTGGTCATTCATATCCTCATGCTGTTAATGATCTGAATAAAGAATATCTGCACAAGATTTGTTGAATTGATTTGATGATGCTGAAATCCATGACTTGTTAAACGGACAGTTACAAACATACAATGTAGGATAGATTAAGAATATTATCAGTTTTGGCCACTGGGTAGCTAGCATTGGGTTGACTCCAAATTATAGTCTTATTGAAATAAAGGTTTGTCCTGGACCCACATCATGGCGCAATGGCTCAAAATGAGCAATTCTGTAGAATAGAGTAAGAACACTTTTTTGACAAAAAAAGATATAAAATTGAAATGATTCAATAAAAGTTTTGGCACACAGTTACAAACATACAATGTAGGATAAATTAAGAATATTATTGGCCACTGGGTAGGCCCTAATAATACCCAGTGGCGACCCAACAACTATCAACCCACATAAACTGATAGGATGTTCACATCAGTTTTGGCACTGCCTGCACTGCCTTGGGAGTGTTCAGTGGATAAGAGTGGATACTAGTGCTTGCGTGTCTATCTAGTGGAGATCATGGATCCAAACATTCAAGCTATCATCCAGCAGCACCAAAATCAGCTGGACCTGTTGGGCCAGCAAAATCAAGCCCAACGGTGACACTGCACGTACTAATGAAAGGAAGCTGGATAAGTGGATTTCTGATCAGAAAGACAAAGTGGGTATTTGTGACGGTTCCGTAGAAAGGGACGTACGGGATTGGTTGAGACGGATAAAGGCATCAGTTGCCAGAGTGCCCCAAGGACAGAACGTTAACAAATATGTTCGTCAGTTGATAGTTGCAACTGCAACCGACGATCTCCTTGAAGAGGCAGAGACAGTTGATGCTGCCTAGGGGCATGATGCTCTCAGACAGCATCTAGCTGACAGTTTCTTGGGCCCTGATGAGGCTAATGTTCTCAAAGAGAATTTGGAACTCATGAGACAATCCCAGCGTGAGAATATCTCTCATTGTAACAGGAGTTTTTGTAAGGCAGCTGCTTTCGCGTACCCAGAGCCGCGGAATGCGGGAACAGAAGAAATGCTCGCTGATCGATATATGGGATCATTGTGCAGCGACATTGTGCAGCGATGTCTGCGCCCTGCTTCCGGCTGGACTACGACAGACTGGGCAGACTACGACACTCGCACCCTCACCGTGTTTGACGGAGCGGGGAAGCTCAAGCACCACGCTCAGCTGGACTATACGCCAGGTATTTTTATGTTAGATCTACATTATATTTTATATGCTGAGAGGAAAGAATATACGCCTGGTCCACGTGACGCAATCACCAGCACGGCCTCCCACCTGGTGGTCTGTGGAAATAACACCTGCATCCTTCACCAGACAGAAGCTAGTGGTAAGTGAGTGTCTCGCTACCGTCACAGTAATTTAGAATATAATTAAAAATATTTATCGCGTGTTTTTGGAACTCATTTATATATCACAATAAAGCTTAGGTTGTTAGGAACACGAATATGTATTTCTCATCAAGATTGAACCATTGTGAGTATTTCTACAACGCGATCAAACATTGGTGGTTTTGCATTTGGTGCGATATGCAAACATGACGCCATTTGTAAGTGCAAATTAATGCTGTCAATGAATTGATAGTTCTTAATATTCAATAGGATCACATAGGCAGAAGGAGCCCCGATATACATGGTTGACATAGGTATTTGGTAAGAATGGCAAAAATGAATTTAGCAAGCATTAACAGATCTGTACATGTATTTAATAAAATCCATGTTATTAATTTGTATAAAATTAATCACGTGTCAAAATCATTCTATTATCATCAATGTGATTATGTAGAAAACTTTTTAGTCATTTGGTCATTCATATCCTCATGCTGTTAATGATCTGAATAAAGAATATCTGCACAAGATTTGTTGAATTGATTTGATGATGCTGAAATCCATGACTTGTTAAACGGACAGTTACAAACATACAATGTAGGATAAATTAAGAATATCATTGGCCACTGGGTAGACCTTAATAATAGCCCAACAACCTATTAACCCGCACACAAACTGATAGAAAGTTCACATCAGTTTGGCGCCAACGTCAGGGGCGAGGGTTGCTGCACTGCCGCGGCTAGCATTGGGTTGACTCCAAATTATAGTCTTATTGAAATAAAGGTTTTTGTCAGAAGGCTGGACCCACATCATGACCTCACTAGCTCAGAAATAGAGCAATTCTGTAGAATAGAGTAAGAACACTTTTTGATTTGCTTTTTAGACCAAAAGGGTATAAAGTGAAATGATTGTTCATTCGAATAAAATGCTGAAATCCATGACTTGTTAAACACACGATTACAAACATACAATGTAGGATAAAAATTAAGAATATCATTGGCCACTGGTTAGGCCTAATAATGCCAGTGGCGACCAACAAATATCAACCCACATAAACTGATAGGATGTTCACATCGGTTTGGCGTAGCGATGGGTTGCTGCACTGCTAGCCTTGGGGTGTTCAGTGGATAAGGTGGATACTAGTGCTTAGTGTCCATCTAGTGGAGATCATGGATCAAACATTCAAGCAGCACCAAAATCCAGCTGGACCTGTTGGGCCAGCAAAATAAACCCACTCATGGACCAATGAAAGGAAACTGGATAAGGGGGTTTTGATCAAAAAGGACAAAGTGGTTTTTTGGGGTTCCTAGAAAGGGCGTCGGCCCATTGGGTTGAACGGGTAAAAGGACATTCCCAATCCCAAGGCAGAGCGTTAAAAAATTTTTCTAGGATAGTTGCAACCCACGCATCTCCTTTAAAAAAATTTCTGGGGAATGAAACTCTAGACAC
>CM032663.1:5154473-5165429 GCA_019095985.1 Streblospio benedicti
CACAGTAATTTAGAATATAATTAAAAATATTTATCGTGTGTTTTTGGAACTCATTTATATATCATAATAAAGCTTAGGTTGTTAGGAACACGAATATGTATTTCTCATCAAGATTGAACCATTGTGAGTATTTCTACAACGCGATCAAACATTGGTGGTTTTGCATTTGGTGCGATATGCAAACATGACGCCATTTGTAAGTGCAAATTAATGCTGTCAATGAATTGAAAGTTCTTTATATTCTCTTAAAATAAAAGCTAACCATTAAAATAAATTGTGCACGACGATTCCTTATACGGTTTTACATATAGTTATCTAGTTTTAATCATGATGGCGCCGCTGCTATACCCCAAACGAATGATTTGTAGGACAAAACTTTTGAAACCGAAATGCGTGAAATCACCCGGCCGGTTAAGGCTGATTTGAGGGTGAGGGCCCAAAGCCGATTTAGGCCGTTTTGAGGGGTAAAGGGTTAACTTTGATGTTACAAAATGGATATTTTGTACTGCTGGGAGAAAGGGTTTATTGTTGACTCAATTTCAGTGGCAGGTACTATGATCAAACCTCAACTTGCCAACCCTGATGGACCTGATCATGCTAATGACTTGCAACTGGAGATGCCAGAGTTAGTTCGAAAATCATATATGGGTTCAAACATGGATGATCAGGAATCCTATCAGGGTGTGTTGGATTTTGGTTTGAACTTCACAATCATTGACATCTTGTTATGGGTGGCAATTTCAATAACACTGATACTTGCAGGATTTGCTCATTATATACTTAATACTATTCTTGCTATGGTTGCTGCGCAAGTAGAAAATGCGGAAGCGCAGAATGTATGGTCAAATAGAAACCATCCCCCCACTACAAGCACTAATACAATAGACAAAAAAGACAATGGCTAAGAGAATACTGATAAGTGCATTCATAATGACCGTGTTGGCCCACAATAGTTACCAAGAGGATAAATGGACAGCGACACACTGGGCCTGCGCAACCTGCGACCCCCGATATGGTTGGAGGGGCTGCAGAAGGGGCTGCATGTTCGTGCGACGTCACCCCCCAGCTTGCGGCTGAGACTTCGCAGAACCCACCAGTGGGTGGTCGACCAGCAGAACGTAAGACAGCAAGAATCAACAGATCAGAGTCAACCACCTGATCCAGCAACCCCAGTCCCCCGGAGGTCTCCGACCCGCCACATCTCCATCACCTCGCCTCGCACACATTTGGGTATGAAACTCACTTTCTTGTGGGAGTTGGAGCAGACAATAAGGTCCTCCTGAGCCATAAGGACAGACTCTCCAGCTCCTGCAAGTGAAAAACAGAGCCTACAGCCAGGTGTGGGAGAAGGTGTGTCCCCCGGGGGTGAAGGCGACGGGCACGAAGTACATCGTGGACAGCACCATTACCACACATGACAGGTATGGCAATGACCCGACCATGTGCTTTGACATGGAGTTGGAGCGTCTCCACCAGTACCAGCCAGGAAAGGGCTGGCTGCTGGTAGGCTGCTTCGCGCTGCACGTCCAGGTGTATCGTGAGGAGATAGAGTGAGGTTGGCAGCTGGTGCTGCACGGCAGTGATGTGGTGACGCTCAGTCCACCTGCCGGCTCACGGTGGGGTGATGAGCTCTCTGTGTGCCAGCACGCCGGCACTTTTTATTGGGCTTGCCACCTATCTTCGTGACGACAGGGAGTCTCTATTATCCCCCCCAAATTCCGCTACACTGTGGCGGTGGGGCCGCGAGGAAGCATTGAATCAGATGGCCGACATCAGGTGGGCCTTGGGCCTGGGGCAGGCCGTCCTCAAGACACAGAAGGACCTTGGTTCGCCATGGTGGTATTCGTTTGGCCGTTTTTATTGGGCTTGCCACCTATCTTCGTGACGACAGGGAGTCTCTATTATATTACTTGCTTTTGTCACTGTGGATATCCACACCATCTTAGTGGACAGTTCTGTACCCCCCCTGTACACTACCAGGAGAAAATTGTGCAGAACTAATCCTTCTGAGACTCCCATAGGTTACCTGTGCCGGGGTGGACGGACTCAGCCGACAGAGAAGTGGAGCTGTGGCTGGAGCGGCGTTGCGCGTACCCAGGGGCATGGGAAACTTCGGACGAGGAGGAGGAAGACCTGTCGCCACGGAGGAGGGGTCGCGAGACAATGGCGGGTTAGGAAAGCGCGCCACGTGTCTCGGCTCTGGCAAGGGGTGTGTGTAGCGGACCACTCCGTTGTGTCCGACCACCCGCGGTCCGATGATTGAGCATCCCCCCCCCTGTATACTCGGGGGGGGGGAGAGTTCCGGTAGCATATCCCATGCCTGTATATCCCTGGACTCCGGCAGAAAGGCCGCACACCACATTTAGAATGCGTCTGTGAGTGTGAGTGAATGTCTGTGCTTGTGCTTGTGTGTGCATACAGGCATGTGTGCGTGTGTAGTTAGAAGATGGTTATGGTTTGTACGACAATACATTGTGCCAATAGTGTATATTCATTTGTACTTGATAAATAATTATCATTGCCAATTTTGAAAAAAAATGTCTATGCATGTGATTACACAGGACATTTCTGATTTGAATAATGCTAGATGTTTTTTTTTCTGCTCTCAGCATCTCCATGCATTTTGTCGGTTGAATGCATGCAAGAGCGGAGAACCATCCAGACCGGCTGATAAATTAGCAGAAGTTAATTTTTGACAAAAATATAAAAACTGGGTCACAGATGGCCGACATCAGGTGGGCCTTGGGCCTGGGGCAGGCCGTCCTCAAGACACAGAAGGACCTTGGTAGGATGCAGAAAGGACCAGAATATTTGGGTCATTGGCCAGCACTAAGAAATTATTACTTAAACGAGATGATCTCCTAACCCACCTTGTTGAAGCATATGAAAGGGACAGGGATTTGCCTCATTGCAGGATTGAGGTTCACTTCATAGGAGAAGAAATAGCTGAGGATTTAGATGGTGTATCGAGGGAGATGTTCTCCTTAATTTTTAAACAATGTAGCAGCTTCATGGCTGGAAATCGAGAAAAAATTCCGTTGATGCACCACGGATATCTACAAGATAATTTTTATAAAATACTTGGTACCATAATCTCACACGCCTATGTGTTGTTCGGTTATTTTCCCACTTATTTTTGTAAAGCTTCTTTGTTATGGCTTCTGAGTAGTGAAATAGATGAGGAAATGTTAAAGGAAAGTTTTTTTTCATTTCTTCCAGAAAATGATGCGATTGTTTTAAGAAATGTTCTAAGGCAATCTCATAGCCTTACAGATAATTATATCAGATGCAAAGTAGTTAGGATATTGCAAGAGTTCAAATGCCAAGTTCATCCTAACAAAGATAACATCACTGAAATCTTGCTTCAACTCAGTAAATTTACTCTAATTCAGGCTGAAGCATATAGCACTGCAGATGTAAGTCAATCTTTATTTTTATTACAATAAATGCAATGATTTATTTTGAGCAACAATTAGATTTACATGTAAAGCTTTTGCCACCAAGCTCATGTTATGAATGATGTTGTTTATGAAAATTGTATATTTTAGTTTAACAAACCTGTTGTTTGTAACTTGTATGCTCATATCTATGAATTGATGCATAATCGTAAGAAAACTGTTACTATGTGTTTTATACCAAAGTTGTAGCTGATAACGATGAGGCCGCCAGTTCCCGGGAGGCGGGTGACCGCGGGCAGCGGGGCGCAAGGTCCCAAGAGGCAGATCCTGATGCGAACGCCGCGGCCCAAGCCGGCGCACCGACCGATGAGGTCTTTATGTATATATTGTTCTTCATTTCTATTGATATATTTTCAACACCATTCAACACCATTTCATTTTCAATGATACTTAAATGCAGAAATGAAATAATTAACGTGATATATTCTGAATAAATTTAAAATGCCATAATACCATCATTGAATTATGATTAGCAGATAAAAATGTTATTTATCACAACATATTAAACATGGGTGACTTTCATTTCATTACATATGTTGAAAATAGCTACATGTGTATTCAACTTACAAATATATGGTTGCAGATGCAGCAAAAAAAAGTAAGCTGAAAGAAGCTGATACCATCATCGAAATTCAGAAATGGTTCAAGAATGCTTCTGATAGAGAAGAAGGGAAAAGAAGAAGAATGATCAAAGTCCCGTCTCTGCTGGGCGAACGCGGCGCCGGCGGATGAAACAGGGCCTGCGGACGTCCCAGCCAGAAGCGACGTGGGCGGGGGTGCAGGGCCGCCGGTTGTCGCCAGCGCCGCCGAGAATGGCAGAACAAGTTCCAGTGGATCAGTCTCGAGTGTGGCCCCCGCTACGTTGGTGGCTCGAGAATCTATGAGCTGCGCCAGGAGTCGTGCGCATCAGCGCAGGAAACGGGGTGGGAAGAAAACCATCCAGCGTGGGCACGAGCTGCGGCGCGTGGAATTTGAAGAGCGTCTGGAGGTCGACGCAAACGACAGGGGATTGACCGACCAGGGCGTGGCGGGGGTTGCAAGCAGGCCTATCTCTTCATTTCAAAATCACTTCAAAATTAGATTTTGACGCAAGTAGCAAAATGTTGCATCAACCAGTGAAGCTTGACATCCCAGAATTAGGTGATTTACAATTACACATCCAGGAAAACAAGGATCTTATTTTAATTGGCATATTTTCTTCCTCCAGACCTATGAAATTGGCTTCCATCGAGTTTGCTACTAGCATCAAAGATGTATAAATAGATGCAGGGATTTCTTTTCATACGCGTAGATAGATTACAGATTTCAAGATACATCCATTTAAACTTAGTGTCTAGATATTGGTAGTTTTCATTTTTATATTTTCTTTTTGTATCTTTATTTTTGTATTCTTAACTATATTGAAGATTAAGACATGGATAGATGATCAGGATTAATCTAGAATATGTTTTCTTTATCACGAGACATAAATCGAGAAGATAATATATTTGTGCAGAACAGTTCAATTGAAGGTTGAGGTAAGTGAGTATGGCACCACCGTCCTGCACTTGCACGCGTGGGACGGGAAGGAGGTGGGGAGGCTGGACCTCAGGCAGGTAGCCGAGCTGGGGGAGGCTGAGGTAAGTGAGAATGGCACCACCGTTCTGCACTTCCACGAGATGGACGGCTGGACTATTAAATTAGAACACTATTAGAGTTGGCTTGTCAGAGAACTGAAGACAAACTCAAACAGATTAGCGTTGAAAATAACAAAATTATCGATACTGACGTATCAGGCGATGAAGACGTGTCTTCTTTAATTGTCGAACTAGGATTTAAGTTCGCAAAAAAGAAAACATCTTTACTTCCTAGCGATGGTAAGACTCTAAAAAATTCAAAATTAATATCATCATATTATACAACAGACCTTCAAAATTTTATTTCGTGTTCCATTGGCAAGCAAATTTCATTTCAAATTAGGGATACATCAATAAGATTTGTTGTAACGTCGTTCATACACTTGAAACAAATAATTAATCTTTGAAGAAGAATTTTTCATACATCATGACGTTTAACATCAATGTCTTTGTGAACGTCTTACTGACGTTCATTTGTAAAACTAAAGAAGCTGAGGTAAGTGAGCATCTCACTATCGTTCTGCATTTGCATGCGTGGGACGGGAAGGAGGTGGGGAGGCTGGACCTCAGGCAGTTGGCCGAGCTGGGGGGAGGAGGACAAGTGTGTACACAGTGTGGGAGTCTGCGAGGACGTGCTGCATGTGGAGGCTGAGGTAAGTGAGAATGGCCCCACCGTCCTGCACTTGCACGCGTGGGACGGGAAGGAGGTGGGGAGGCTGGACCTCAGGCAGGTAGCCGAGCTGGGGGAGGCTGAGGTAAGTGAGAATGGCACCACCTTCCTGCACTTGCACGCGTGGGACTGGAAGGAGGTGGGGAGGCTGGACCTCAGGCAGGTGGCCGAGCTGGGGGAGGCTGAGGTAAGTGATATGGACCCACCGTCCTGCACTTCCATGTGTGGGACTGAGGGAAGGAGGTGGGGAGGCTGAGGTAAGTGTTCATTGATAGCGCGATCACAATGTAAGTGAGAATGGCCCCACCGTGCTGCACTTGCACGCATGGGACGGCTCGACTATACATCTGGTTTATGTATATCATATCTGTAACTGTACATATTTTCAGGTATATAATTACTGTTGCATATGATAATTATTATGAAGTGTGACCATGCTCATTGAGGCAATAAAAAAGTAATGGAGACATTTCATGCGATAGATTAAACACAGTTTTATTTTCATAGGTTAAACTTAAAAGAATGAAAGTCTCTGCAACAGAGAATGATGAAGAAGTTAAAAAAAATACGAGTTTATCAGTGCTGAGAATTTTCTTTATGAGTTTGTTGGTTAAGATACCGATTAATCATTAACATAATAGAAGATGTTAGGTTAAGGTAAGATTAATTCTTAACATAATTGAAGATGTTAAGACCATATCAAACTTTCACAAGACAAAAGTTGGGATATGTGCAGATGGAGGTTGTCATTCTTAGAAGCGATAAAAACTATTCATATGTGAATGGACCGAACTTTGGATTGTTGAAAGTGCTTATATCTGATAGAAAACCATATACTTTTGATGGTTAAGGTAAGATTAATTCTTAACATAATCGAAGATGTCAAGACCATATCAAACTTTCACAAGACAAAAAAGTTGGGATATGTGCAGATAAAGGACATATGAAAATATTCCATCTAAAAATTCTGATGAAGCAATAACATCTGTTTTTTAACTACAAGATCAAAGATGCAGACAACAAAATAATCAAAGAGGTTTAATTTGCTTCTTTTTAGCTACCAACAAGAAGGCTGAAAAAATGCAAAGAAAATATGAAGAAACTGTCAACAATTGTATATGGTCATGGAACTATACATAGATTTACTGTCTAGACTAAATATATTTTCGTATTGTAATGTAACTGCTCTTCAACAAATTGATTGTATCAATGGAGTAACTGATAACGTAGATGGAAATATAGTTCAACAAACTTTATAACGTTTAAATTCAATTAGAACACTATTGTGGGGAGTCTGAGGGACGTGCTGCATGTGGAGGTTGAGGTAAGTGAGTATGGCACCACCGTGCTGCACTTCCACGAGTTGGACGGCTGGACTATTAAATTAGAACACTATTAGAGTTGGCTTGTCAGAGAACTGAAGACAAACTCAAACAGATTAGCGTTGAAAATAACAAAATTATCGATACTGACGCATCAGGCGACGAAGACGTGTCTTCTTTAATTGTTGAACTAGGATCTAAGTTTGCAAAAGGAAAAACGTCTTTGCTTCCTAAAGTTCCACAAGAATTGGTACCAATATTCATCGATTTTCAAACATCGAATCTTATGACAGCGATGGAGAAGATTCTAAAAAACTCAAAATTAATATCATTATATTATACAACAGACCTTCAAAATTTTATTTCGTGTTCCATTGGCAAGCAAATTTCATTTCAAGTTAGGGATATATCAATAAGATTTGTTGTAACATCGTTCATACACTTGAAACAAATAATTAATCTTGCAGAAAAATATTTTCATACATCATGACATCAATGTCTTTGTGAACGTCTTACTGACGTTCATTCGCAAAATCAAAAAGCTTAAAACATGCTCATCTTTGTGGTTCGAAGATTCGCAATATGCAGATTTTTCAAACCTTGCAAAGTTTTTGCAGAAAAAATTTACTAACAAAAACATTCCTATGGATCTTCATTTTGAGCTTCATATCAATAGAATGGCATCGATTTTGTCAATCCTGCTTAGTGATCACTCGATTTTTTTAAAGATAATAAGAATAAGATATTAGGATCGTGTGAAGGTACCGTTAGCCATTACATTCTGGTACATGTTCTCAGCGATATAATAGATATAAAGTTAACCAGATTGAATCCTACAACTCTTAGAAGACCACTGCCCGAAAACGAACCACACTTATTCACACTGCGTATCCACCAGTCCAAGAAGAATCGATCACACATGGGGGTGAGATGTATCCAGTCGATTACATTCCACCAACACCAGAAAGTGTGCATGATACAGAGTCAGCCCCGTGTGATGCGAGAACGGGCCGTGGCCCACACTGCGAGTCCTCTGGGTGAGCAGTGCGTTGATGGTGGTAAAAACACGAACAAAAATGATCAAGATGAAAGTTATTGTGATCATGACTGCAGTGACGGTGACAAAGGTGAGTACAATGACAAGCAGCGATGTCTGCACCCTGTGTCAGGCTGGATGGCAGTCACGGACTACGACACTCGCACCCTCACCGTGTTTGACGGATCGGGTCAGCTCCAGCACCACGCTCAGCTGGATTATACTTCTGGTCCACATGATGCAATCACAAGCAAGGCCTCCCAAGTGAGTATGGCCCCACCGTCCTGCACTTGCACGCGTGGGACGGGAAGGAGGTGGGGAGGCTGGACCTCAGGCAGGTGGCCGAGCTGGGGGAGGGGGACAAGTGTGTACACAGTGTGGGAGTCTGCGAGGACGTGCTGCATGTGGAGGTTGAGGTAAGTGAGAATGGCCCCACCGTGCTGCACTTGCACGCGTGGGACGGCTGGACTATACACCTGGTCTATGTATATCATACATGTAACTGTACATATTTTCACCGTGTTTGACAGAAAGGGTCAGCTCCAGCACCACACTCGGCTAGACTATACGCCTGTGCCAAACACTATTCTTATGGCACAACTTTTTAATCGTGATAAAACACTTTTCCGACAATGCCGACAATCACTCTGCAGTGGATTGTCCATAATACTTCATCGATATCATGAAAAAGATAAAACCTTCATTAACAATAATCCAGAAAAACGGTGCAAACGAATAATTGGTTTAGATTGTACAAATTGCTATGGAAAAACATTTGAAAGTCCATTTCCAACTGTTATACACTCGAGATATTATAGTTGTGATGGTTTTAAGCGGAAAAAAGTTTGTCCTTTTGGTTTTCTTGCTGTTGAATGGATGACTTACATTATGCAAACTGAAAACATTCAGCATAAATTTAATGGTGGTGAATTAATAGTTCATAATAAATCAGTTGATGGATATTGCAAAGAAAAACACATAATATTTGAATTCTTAGGATGTATATTTCATGGTCATAGATGCAGATATGCTAGATATGATGTGAAGAAACAAGAACCTCGCACCCACTGTCCATTCAATAAAAAAAAAGTTAGATGATCTGTTAGATGAAACTAAACGTAGATTGATATGGTTAGTTTGAATTCATCGTTGTTGAAAAATGGGAATGTGAATGATATCGAGAAAAAGACAATGATCCAGATATTGCATTTTATGCGCGAGAACAATTTTTCGATAGTCGTTTTCATCCTTTAAAATTGCATGATTCTGATACAATTTAAAAAAACGATTTCTTGTGATCAGTTATTTGGATTATGTAGAGTGAACATATTTACTCCATCACATTTAAGAGATGTTTGCCGAGTTTCCTTCAATTTTTAAATCAACAACAATTACTTTAAATGATGTTGGAGATCATATGAGATCTATTGCTCTTGATTTTGGTTTGTCAGAAACAACAACACGAAAAAACTTAGTGCTCAGTTATTATGGTGTTCATATTTGGATTATATCACCTCTTTTGAAATGGTATTTAGGGAAAGGGTTACAAATTGAAGTGCATGAATTTGTAAGCTTCTCACCTGAAACTTGTTTTAAAACATATATAGACTTGGTTACTGAAAAACGACGATTAGGCGATGTTGACAATGATTCTTCGTTTATAGCTGAGCAGATGAAATTACTTGCAAATTCTTTGTTTGGTCGTTTCGTTATGAACAGGGAAGCACAGGCTTTTCATGTGTCTTTTGGTGACATAACAGACAGTCACACACTACGACACTCGCACCCTCACCGTGTTTGACAGATCGGGGCAGATCAAGCACCACGCTCAGCTGGATTATACACCTGGTCCACGTGATGCAATCACCAGCACGGCCTCCCACCTGGTGGTAAGTGAGTATGGCACAACCATCCTGCACATACACGCGTGGGACGGGAAGGAGGTGGGGAGGCTGGACCTCAGGCGGGTGGCCGAGCTGGGGGAGGGGGACAAGTGTGTACACAATGTGGGAGTCTGCGAGGACGTGCTGCATGTGGAGGTTGAGGTAAGTGAGAATGGCACCACCGTGCTGCACTTGCACGCGTGGGACGGCTCGACTATACACCTGGTCTATGTATATCATATCTGTAACTGTACATATTTTCAGGTATATAATTACTGTTGCATATGATAATTATTATGAAGTGTGACAATGCTCATTGAGGTAATAAAAAGTAATTGTCGTCTGTTGGATGTTGTCTTGGTCATTGGCTAGCAAATTTCATTTCAAATTAGAGATACATCAATAAGATTTGTTGTAACGTCATTCATACACTTGAAACAAATAATTAATCTTGTAGAAAAATATTTTCATACATCATGACGTCATTCGCAAAACCAAAGAACTTAAAACATGCTTATCTTTGTGGTTCGAAGATTCGCAATATGCAGATTTTTCAAACCTGCAAAGTTTTTGCAGAAAAAATTTACTAACAAAAACATTCCTATGGATGTTCATTTTGAGCTTCATATCAATAGAATGGCATGGTAAGATTTCACTTGGAGTGCTAGACATTAGGATCTAGCCAGTCCGAGAGACTGGTCAAGATTAGCATGGATTTTGTAATTTTTTCAATATTTGTCAAACGAAATCCGGCTCCCAGGGCGCGGCCATAGTTGTTTACATTCAGAGCGCCACATACCAGCAGTCCACCGATATAATTTCAATATGTCATATTTTTTAAAACACTTAATATAGACATGTTTAAGGATGCAATTTCCTTGCCAGGAATTAGCACACAAATCATGTACCAATATGTGCCAAAAACTATTCTTATGCCAGCACAGGTACATGTGTCTTTTGGTGATTCTGAC
>CM032663.1:5165529-5200551 GCA_019095985.1 Streblospio benedicti
ACAGCCACAGACAGTCCGTTTCGCGGCTCGTAATCTGTCTATGCATGTCGTTTGAACAATGGCTTGTTTTGTTTGCTGTGAAATTTCGGGTTGATGATCGCATAAATGGCTATTGTCTCCACTGTCCATTGTTTGGGATGTTTTTTTTTTTATGTTGCCCTGCGGCCAGATTCCAGGCCAGACCCAATGTCAGACTCTACAAATCGAGCCCGTCGCTTGTTGATGGCAGTCACGGACTACGACACTCGCACCCTCACCGTGTTTGATGGATCGGGTCAGCTCCAGCACCACGCTCAGCTGGATTCAGCTGGATTTTTATGTTAGGTCTACATTATATTTTTAATCACCAGAAAGAATAGCCCACCTGGTATACCCAATCACCCCGGCCTCCCACCTGGTGGTAATGGCACCACCTCCTGCAGGTGGCCGCGTGGGGAGGGGGGGAAGGAGGTGGGGAGGCTGGACCTCAGGCAGGTAGCCCGAGCTGGGGGAGACTGAGGTAACTGAGAATGCCCCACCGTCCTGCACTTTGCACGCGTGGGACGGCTGGACTATATACCTGGCCTATGTATATCATATCTGTAACTGTACATATTTTCAGCTGTATAATTACTGTGCATATGATAATTATTATGTAGTTTGACCATGCTCTTTGAGGTAATAAAAAGTAATGGAGACATTTCATGCGATAGATTAAACAGTTTTATTTTGAGATACAGTTTTCAACATAGTCAGCAGTATGAGTATCGAGTCAGGATTTTAAATAATTGTACATAGGTTAGGCGGAGTTCTGGTACAGGGAGGCTGATGATGATTACGATTATCATCTAAATAATGACATTATCATTCTTAGAAACGATAAAAACTATTCATATGTGAATGGACCAATCTTTGGTTTGTTGAAAGTGGTACATCTGATAGAAAACCATATACTTTTGAAGTTAGTGAAGAAGAAATGAAGCGAAATGTGAAGAAGAAAACAGAATTAATAAAAACGTATAGGACATATGAATATATTCCATCTAAAATTCTGATGAAGCACCAACATCTGTTTTTTAACTACAAGATTAAAAGATGCAGACAACAACAAAATAATCAAAAAAGCGAATTTGCTTCTTTTAGCTACAAACAAAAGACCAGAAAATGCAAGAAAAAATGAAGAAACAATCAACAAACACATATGGTCATATTTAGAACTATGGTAAGACTCTAAAAATTCAATATTAATATCATCATATTATACAACAGACCTTCAATTTCTTGTTCCATTTGCAAGCAAATTTCATTTCAAAATATCAAATCATGTAAGGATAAGTGATATAGTCATACCAAATGTCATGTCATAAACTGTTCCCCGGAACAGATAACACATTTCATCCAAAAGTAGGGGCATGTGGCCATAGTGAGATAGACATACCAAACTCATAAAACTGTTCCCAGGTCCACAGATAAATTTCAATATGTAATATTTTTCAAAAAATCAGCTATAGTAGACATGTTTAACCATGCAACCTTCAAAATTTTCAAAAAATTTACAAACAAAATTTTTTTTGTTCAAAAACTAATCTTAGTTATCACCTGTTTATTTCATTTCAAATTTTTAGGATACATTAATACATCAATAAGATTTGTTGTAACGTCGTTCATACACTTGAAACAAATAATTAATCTTGTAGAAGAATATTTTCATACATCATGACGTTTAACATCAATGTCTTTGTGAACGTCTTACTGACGTTCATTTGTAAAACTAAAGAAGCTGAGGTAAGTGAGAATGGCCCCACTATCCTGCACTTCCGCGTGGGACGGGAAGGAGGTGGGGAGGCTGGACCTCAGGCAGTTGGCCGAGCTGGGGGAGGCTGAGGTAAGTGAGAATGGCCCCACCGTTCTGCACACTACTGTCCTGCACTTGCACGCGTGGGACGGCTCGACTATACACCTGGTCTATGTATATCATATCTGTAACTGTACATATTTTCAGCTATATAATTACTGTTGCATATGATTATAATGTAGCATGACCATGCACTTTGAGGCAATAAAAAGTAATGGAGATATTTCATTTGATAGATTAAACACAGTAGAAAGTAAGTAGACATAAATAATACTGTTGGAACTTAAGAACAAGATGTTAAAGTACAAGTAATACACCCCTGGTTCTTTCAAAAGTTCCGTCTCTTGTAGCTGGCACTCCCGAATGCCTTTTACCTGCAGTTTGGCCAAAAGTTTGGCAAGCTCGTGCTTGGAGCCGATTCTCTACCAGCCACGTCGCTGGTAAAATAGTAGGATATTGTTTGTATAGAACGGTGACCTTAGGCAAAGATATCAGTGCTTCAATATTATAATTACAGTACAATAGAGTGGATTATATGACTGATGCTGCTGCACTTTGTTATTTGTCATTATTAATGGTGGTGAGAGTAATCAAATATATTGTATATTTGTATATTGGTGTGGAGTGCACTATGAGAGGGCGAGGCTTTCAAATACTAAGTTATTTTTCTTATTTTTCTAATATCTTTGCCAGTTAATTCTTGATTTATATATGCACTGTGTCGCAGGATACTCTAGGCAAAGATATCAGTCATACATAAATTTTTTCCACACAAAACACCATGATGTCTAACGTAAATTTCCTTATGAAGGTCTTATTGATATTCATTCGAAAAACTAAAGAGCTGAGAACGTGCTCGTATTTGTGGTTTGAGGATTCTCAAACTGCAGATTTTTCAAGACTTGCAAAGTTTTTGCAGAAAAGATTTTCCAACAACAACATTCCCATGGACATTGATTTTGAACTGCACATAAATAGAATGGCGTCTATTTTATCACCAATGATAAATGATCACTCAATTTTTTTCCAAGATCATATAAACAAGATAATAGGATCATGTAAAGGTACCAGTAGCCTTTACATTCTGGTACATGTACTCAATATAATCGTTTTTTTTTTTTTTTTTTTTTTTGCTGCAGGTAGATGTTTCCCATTCTGGCTCGTTACATCCACTGAATCCTCTTCAGCTGGAAAATTCCTAAAGCGTTATGAAGGAGGTAAGTGAGGTTGGCTTTGTCATTGCCGTGACACGGTGGAGATGTCGGGGATTGAACCCGAGACCTTTCACAATTCAGAGAGACCATATTCATAAGACAACTATTAGCAGCATACATTTGAGCTGTTATCAAACACTTTTGACTGAATAGTAGAAGATTATACATGTGAACTCGATAGTGACAATTCGTCAGCGACGTACGTCTTAGCCTAATGTGAGTTATTCGCAAGCTATGTAGCCAATGACAACTTTAATTTCACATTTAGAAGAGGTGATACTGACTTGCTTGAGTTAGACATCAGAGAATTCAAGATTTGGCAATCATATTGCACTCAATTTGATGCTGAACAAGGATGTATTGTCGTTGCAGATAGATTGCTACGATTCGCGCAAGACAATATGTTTCAAGCCTGTGACGGGAGCCAAAACCGCAAACAACGTGGCGGATGTCGCAATTGTATACAGGATTTGGTAAGCGAGGTTGGCTTTGTCATTGCCGTGACATTGAAGTATATTGATGGGCACATCCAATATAAAACGCTCATGATAGTAAATTCACCCATATATCCCCCTTGTTTTGGCGGGCGGCCATCCACGTGGTCGCCTGCTCCGAGGGCGGACCCCGCCGTCATGTGACCAGGCACGCCAGCGTGCGCTGCTTTCTCCCATCAGCATGCGCTTAGTCTGGATACGGCAGGCAACAATGTGCATCACTGAGTCTCTGTTCCTCTCATCTAAGTTAAGTCGGGTGCCACTTGAAACTATACTAACACCACAATAGAGGAATAAACGCATTTACAAAGGACACAACTGGTTGATGAGTTCAGCACACGCACATTCGCCTGTACATGTTCCCCTGGAGTAAATGTGGAGAGCCGTAGTAGGTAATGGGCACAACATAACCCATATCTATTGGACATGGTGGAGATGGCAGAGTGTTTATTGTCCATTGTTCGACAATCACCCGACACAGCCACAGACAGTCCGTTTTACGCTCGTAATCTGTCTATGCATGTCGTTTGAACAATGGTTTGTTTTGTTTGCTGTGAAATTTTGGGTTGATGATCACATAAATGGCTATTGTCTCCACTGTCCATTGTTTGGGACGTTTTTTTTTTTTATGTTGCCCTGCGGCCAGATTCCAGGCCAGACCCAATGTCAGACTCTACAAATCGAGCCCGTCGCTTGTTGATGGAGTCACGGACACGAAAAACCCTCCGTGTTTGATGGATCGGGTTGCTGGCAGTTGGCAGCTGGATTATACACCTCCATGCACCACAATAACCAGCTGGACTAACACCTGGCACCCTCACCAGCTCAGGTTTGAAGGGTGGGTCATGGGCACCTCAGGCATACTCATACAGGCAGCACCACTGGGGAAGGATGAGCAATCACCACTGAAACAAATTCCCACCTGGTCCTACAAGTGGTGGGGGCCCCACCGTCCTCCTGTTACCAGCATGGAGGTGGGGTGAGGACGGCTGCATATGGAGGCTGAGGTAACCTGAAATATGATAAATCCCACCGGCCCTGCAAAGTGAATGGACCGATCTTTGGATTGTGGAAGGAGGTACAATCTGGCTGGAAACCTCAGATTTTTGGTGGAGGCTGAGGTAAGTGAGAATGAGGTACCGTCCCTGCACTTGACGTGGGGACAGCTGGTCTACCTGCCATACATGGAGGCTGATTTTCAGCTATATAATTATGGCATATGATAACCGTCCTGCAGTGTGACCAGGCTCTTTGGGCAAGGGAATGGGATATTTCATTTGATAGATTAGGGGGGGAGGCTGGACCTCAGGCAGGTGAAAAATCACTAATAGAAATGCTGCATGTGGAGGCTGAGGTAAAGAGAGAATGGCACCACCGCCCTGCACTTGCGTGGGGACGGAAGGAGGTGGGGAGGCTGGACCTCAGGCAGGTGGCCGAGCTGGGGAGGGGAGGTAAGTGAGTATGGCACCACCGCCCTGCACTTCACAGTGTGGGGGAGGGAGGCCGGGAAGGCAGGGGGGGACCTCAGGCAGCTGCCGAGCTGGGGGAGGCTGAGGTAAGTGAGAATGGCACCACCGTCCTGCACTTGCACGCGTGAGACGGCTGGACTATACACCTGGTCTATGTATATCATACCTGTAACTGTACATATTTTCAGCTATATAATTACTGTTGCATATGATTATAATGTAGCATGACCATGCACTTTGAGGCAATAAAAAGTAATCGAGATATTTCATTTGATAGATTAAACACAGTAGAAAGTAAGTAGACAAAAATAATACTGTTGGAACTTAAGAACAAGATGTTAAAGTACAAGTAATACACCCCTGGTTCTTTCAAAAGTTCCGTCTCTTGTAGCTGGCACTCCCGAACGCCTTTTACCTGCAGTTTGGCCAAAAGTTTGGCAAGCTCGTGCTTGGAGCCGATTCTCTACCAGCCACGTCGCTGGTAAAATAGTAGGATATTGTTTGTATAGAACGGTGACCGGAGGAGATGTTAGGCAAAGATATCAGTGCTTCAATATTATAATTACAGTACAATAGAGTGGATTATATGACTGATGCTAAAAGGGTGTGAATGAAATACTGCTGCACTTTGTTGTCATTATTAATGGTGGTGAGAGTAATCAAATATATTGTATATTTGTATATTGGTGTGGAGTGCGCTATGAGAGGGAGAGGCTTTCAAATACTAAGTTATTTTTCTTATTTTTCTAATATCTTTGCCAGTTAATTCTTGATTTATATATGCACTGTGTCGCAGGATACTCTAGGCAAAGATATCAGTCATACATAAATTTTTTCCACACAAAACACCATGATGTCTAACGTAAATTTCCTTATGAAGGTCTTATTGATATTCATTCGAAAAACTAAAGAGCTGAGAACGTGCTCGTATTTGTGGTTTGAGGATTCTCAAACTGCAGATTTTTCAAGACTTGCAAAGTTTTTGCAGAAAAGATTTTCCAACAACAACATTCCCATGGACATTGATTTTGAACTGCACATAAATAGAATGGCGTCTATTTTATCACCAATGATAAATGATCACTCAATTTTTTTCCAAGATCATATAAACAAGATAATAGGATCATGTAAAGGTACCAGTAGCCTTTACATTCTGGTACATGTACTCAATATAATCGTTTTTTTTTTTTTTTTTTTTTTTTGCTGCAGGTAGATGTTTCCCATTCTGGCTCGTTACATCCACTGAATCCTCTTCAGCTGGAAAATTCTTAAAGCGTTATGAAGGAGGTAAGTGAGGTTGGCTTTGTCAGGTTGGTCAGTGTTTTTGTCATTGCCGTGAGCGCACCTGCTCACTGCAGGTGGCGCTGCATTTAGTTTGTTCGGTGTCAAAACAGCAGACGCCCGTTCAGTTTATTCTGGGTAAAATGTTGAACCAAATACATTTGAAGACCATTTCACAGATTCACAATTCAGAGACCATATTCATAAGACAACTATTAGCAGCATACATTTGAGCTGTTATCAAACACTTTTGACTGAATAGTAGAAGATTATACATGTGAACTCGATAGTGACAATTCGTCAGCGACGTACGTCTTAGCCTAATGTGAGTTATTCGCAAGCTATGTAGACAATGACAACTTTAATTTCACATTTAGAAGAGGTGATACTGACTTGCTTGAGTTAGACATCAGAGAATTCAAGATTTGGCAATCATATTGCACTCAATTTGATGCTGAACAAGGATGTATTGTCGTTGCAGATAGATTGCTACGATTCGCGCAAGACAATATGTTTCGAGCCTGTGACGGGAGCCAAAACCGCAAACAACGTGCCGGATGTCGCAATTGTATACAGGATTTGGTAAGCGAGGTTGGCTTTGTCACTGCCGTGACATTGAAGTATATTGATGGGCACATCCAATATAAAACGCTCTGACATGAAGTGATATAACATTTCCACTGATCTAGCACTCAGCATACACGGTAACCTACCACAGTCTATTAGTATGACTGAGTGCTGGAATAGTCTGCACAGGGAACGGAGTTCTATGAGTATATAACCCAATGTATTCTTGTAATCTTGGCTGGAAATAAATATTAGAAACCATTCTTGAGTCTTTACACTTCCACCGCATGACATTCTGGTGGAGATTTCAGGATTGAATTCGTAATATAATCTGTTTTATATTTTCAGACCTTTCACCAGTCAGCAGGCGTTTGATTCATGAACACCTCAACCCCTGCTAAAACAGACTCGACTTCCAGACCACCGTCGCCACAGGAGTCACCACTTGATAGCGGTTTTGCTTCACGTGGTCCCGTCCATCTAACGGGCCTGACTTTCTCAGAAGACGACAGTGAAATCGTTTTTAAACATCCGAACGACGACCATCCCTCAGACAACAACACCACTATTGTCGACATGGGAGACATTGCGGATTTGAAAGCCGCCAACGCGCGACTACAGCGCGAAATGGCTCAGTTGAAAGCCAGTCTCACCGACATGGCTCAGTTGAAAGCCAGTCTCACCGACATGGCCGGCCTCAACGACACGGTGGCAGATTTGCGCCGACGAGGACGCAGGCTGCATGACTGCAGATCCTGCGGATGTGCACTCTGCCTCGCAGCGCCTCGTGGATCCGGGCGAAGAAGGAGGCCTGCAAGACAAGAGCCCACGCGTCGCCAGCGCGGCGGGAGAGATATGCGGCGCGAGCGTGGCAGACGAAACCACTAAACCAAAAGTGATGTGACATGATGGACATGTGATTACCCAAATGATGGATAAATGTGTTGAATATGTGATACAATTTCAGTGTACAAATGTGCATTGTTGCATCAATTATTGTGTGTATGGAATAAAAGGTAATTAGCAGATATTGGAAAAAAAACGAAAGCAAATAAAAGTGGCAAAAAAAAGTAAGTCTGAATTGTTCAATAATTTGACACAGGTTGTTTACACTGAAGTGGGGGGTTCTCCTGAAATATTGGCCTCGCGACGAACCAATCTTGAACCCATTCAAAAAAAAAAAAAAAAAAAAAAAAAAAAAAAAAAAAAACGGTTTGATATCATAATTGTCTTTAAACACTATTTTGTACGAGTCGTTGCTGTGGCAGGTGAGAGAAGTTGACACGTCTGGAACACGTCTGTCATTTCACTCCATGAGGATCCCATGTCGCTCTTGGCGAGTCGGGGTCATCGTGTTAGGCACCTGGATCCTGTTCAACGGACTTGATGATGATTAGGGCTGGGGCCAGCAGATTGGTCGCTTGGACATCGTTGGGAGGCGCTTGGCATGTGGACATCGGGTGCATGGACTGGACACGAACAGTACGTCTAGTGCAAACACTGAGAACACAACCATGGCTGGCGATATTGCGAGGATAACTTCTATTAACTTTGATGGCGTCCCGACGGCCTTGGTCGAGGACTGTGCTGCATACGTTATTCAAAGAGTGAACCAAGCGGGATATGGTGACAACGTGAGGATAAGCGGCGTCGCAGCTTCTGCCCTAGTTCAAGACCGGACTGTTACTAGCGGCGTGACGAGCGATGATAGTGATGACGACGTGATATATATTGGGTTCTTCGCCCGCACCGGCAGATAGAGCGGAGTCGCCGGTGGAGGCCACTGAAAGCGATGGCGAGCTTGATGACGAAAGATCTGGAGATGCGACTAACAACGAAAGTGGCAGTGGCAGTGGCAGCAACTGCGAAAATAGCAGCGGCGGAGAAAGCGGCCGTGAGAGTGCTAATGAAGACGGGGATACTCAATTCAGGTAAAATATATATATGTCTATACCATAGCAAATGTAGGCAATCCAATCACAAATGGAGTCAAAGCCAGATGTGAAAAATATCTTTTTTTTTTTTTTTTTTTTTTTGAATATTATTTGTTTTCCCAATCACGATTTGGACACATGAACAATTGATGAGTGATTATCAAGTTCTTGTTACAGTGTTAGTTGATATGTGCGTTTATTCTCAATGTATATTTGTGTTTATATGACATCGCTGATTTGTTTGCATTTATTCCACTAATGTTTCACCAATGATTGCTTACGGCTGATTTCCATGTTTCGTATGTAAATATATTGCGGATTACCGCATTCAAACATTATGTTCTGTATATGATTACTATTTACTATTCACTATTTACCATTTATATTTGATTTAGTCTTGTAATCATTTAGCATTGTTTACTCTGCAGTACTTGTTTCGTATTGTATGTATGCATTATTGCATTACCGTATTCCTGTGCATAGGCGCACGTCGCCGTTCCTTTTGTGCCATTCACTTCACATCTGGTTTATGTAATTTACTGGTTCTAATTTTGAGCCGCCTTTTCAATGCTTCAAAATTATACCCCAGAGGGGGGAGGATGACATGAAGTGATATAACATTTCCACTGATCTAGCACTCAGCATACACGGTAACCTACCACAGTCTATTAGTATGACTGAGTGCTGGAATAGTCTGCACAGGGAACGGAGTTCTATGAGTATATAACCCAATGTATTCTTGTAATCTGGGCTGGAAATAAATATTAGAAACCATTTTTGAGTCTTTACACTTCCACCGCATGACAGCTCATGATAGTAAATTCACCCATATATCCCCCTTGATTGCTGTGGCGGGCGGCAATCCCCGCCGCCGTCATGTGACCAGGCACGCCAGCGTGCGCAGCTTTCTCCCATCAGCAAGCAACAATGTGCATCACTGAGTGTCTCTGTTCCTCTCATCTAAGTTAAAGTCGGGTGCCACCTGAAACTATACTAACACCACAATACAAAGGACACAACTGGTTGATGAGTTCAGCACACGTTCCCCTGAAGTAACCCATATCTATTGGACATGGTGCCATGAATTATCACGGCAGAGTGTTTATTGTCCATTGTTCGACAATCACCCGACACAGCCACAGACAGTCCGTTTTACGCTCGTAATCTGCCAAGCAAATGTAAACGCATCAGACAGGCCTTTGTGTTCAGTCCCAACAAACAAATAGAAGCAATGTATCACGGGCATAGCACTCAGGGAACGCGTGACAGCGAGCTTGATGTGAGCCGTGGTCGTCATAGCCGCGAGGAGCTTATCCGCTTATTGCTGGGATGCGAGACGGTCATCCCAGCATATGAATCTAAGCGAAGAATCTTCTGATGACAATTCAAACATCCAAGCGCCAGCTCTGAGGACTGGTGATTGCACTCTCCAATTCTATACAACTCTGAAGACTGGTGATTGCACTCTCCAATTCTATATACAACTCTGAAGACTGGTGATTGCACTCTCCAATTCTATATACCACTGTCAAACAGCATATGCAGTGAAGGCTAAAAAAGGAACAAAAGTATTGAACTGTACTAATGCATTATTCGAAACAATACAAAAAATTTACGATACACTATCATCACTATTCCAGAATATTAAGAGGCATGGCGATTCGGGTCAGAAGTTTAAGAGATGAAGAAATGATAAAAAAGTGTCAGATAGAAATAAACAGCAGATTGCTTTGTGATGAAAGTATTTGGTAATCATAACAATAATGTTAATCTATGTGCATATCTCAATATGAAAGCCAAAATTGCTTTATTCAGGATAAAAACGATTATATCAAAGATTACATCAAAATTACGTCACCATTGTGTAGCTAATATTAAGATTTAATCAAACTAACTTCCCGCCACTGGGTATTTTCACCAGGGCCCAACCTCTGCTGTCTTCAAAGGGATTGTGATAAGCCCACAGTGAGGATGCCATTATTTCCAAATATAAATATATCTGATATAATTAGCACGTGTGTGTACACAAATTCAGCCAGATCACAAGAGCAGGATCCCGGGATTATCAACCAGAGAGCATAATTCAGATAAGGAGGCAATCAATGATAACAGTAACGTTGCATGAAGGCTGCACGTGGGAGACAGACGGTGCCAGGCACGGGCTTGGTGTGTTTACACAGTTGTCTGAGGAGATTAAAGCCAAGTGTTTTACTATTGCGATGTGTTTGTCATTTACTGGTATTGAAATGTACAATAATAAAGTAACCGATATTCAAATTTTACTGTATAACATTCGATTTAGAAATATAGCAAAACACACCCTCCTTGACATATCCAGAGCGCTGTCTTCGCTGTTCGGGTAGCCTCCCAAACAGAGGTTTGTTTCTCAATTACAAAGTTTGAATATGGCTGGAGCTGTATTTGCCCATGTCTCTATGGATGGTGTAAGCCCGGAATATAAATATTAGGGTTTATGACTTTGGAAAAGTATTGGCTGTGGAGCTTGGTTTTACCAGGCAGGTGAGGATATATGGAAGATCAATATAAGAAGAATTGGACGATAATGTGGGAGGCCTGATTAAAGCCTGCGTGTCACATGTGGCTTCCAGGTGAGCTGTGGCAACATGTGGCGAGATGATCCATGGTTACGGTTCTTTGTGTTGTGACAATAATGAGCCGGGTTGTGGAGGTTGGCGCGGCGTTTGTCACTCGTTCTTTGGCTGTCATAGCATTCAGACGTGTTTCTTTCTTTGTGACGAATTTCAGAATATGGACAAGTATACTATTGTGTGCCGGTTTTCGGAACTGAGCCTGGACGATCTGTCGAGGCTGCGGAGAGATTTCATCAGAATGTTTCCGCGATATCCACGCACTGGTAAGTATTTTATGCTTTTTATTTTTTATTTAGTTTTGTTGGTAAGATATTTGTAACTGGTGGGGTAGCTGTGGTCATACGATGGGATGTTCTGTTGTTTGATGACTTCCTTTCTTGACGACGTGGTGTGATGATATGCAGTACGACGGTGTTGTTAATTGTCGCTTGTGTTTCAGATGGGCCATGGAGAACCGTATGTCCAACAATCGTTTTGTGATTGAGCCGGCACCGCTACCGTGGTAGATGTGGTCTTTTGACGTCATATTCTCCTGATCGAGCTGAGGATAGAGACCGTGGCCGTGCGTGTCAGGGATCGTGGTAGAAAGCGTGGTTGTGAACAAGGTAGGCGGCGGGTGCCCGCTCGTTCCGAGTCTCCTCGCGATGATCACACAGTGTCATCAGCGAAAACGAAAGGAATTCTAACATAATGAACTGGAGTGGAACATCAAAATTCTATTTCAGAGATGATTATGTAAAGAATAAGTAAGTGTTAATTCATTGAATAAGTTGTTTGCTCTTTTCATTTTTAATGCTAAGAATAAATTAAAATGACAAAAAGTAAAAAAATAGTGATTTTGAACCAAAGGTTGTTATAAAAGAGGACTTCAGTCAAGAGTTGCCTCCAGGAGACCCCTGCGTTGTGAAAGTACTAAACAGAGATTCTTCGAGCGACATTCCTGATAGCGAGTCAAGTAATAGTAGTAGCTCATCTAGTGACGGTCCTAATAGTGAGTCAAGCAGCTCGAGTTCCAGTCATCACATGAATCAGAAAGTGATGGTGATACAGTTCATTGTGATGTAGTAAATGAAAAGAATGAAACTGAAAGTTCTGTGGGTAAAATTGGCTCATCAAATGAATCAGAAAAAACAAATTATCATGTTTCAGGCCGGAATTCCATTTATAGACAGCTTCCGGTCAATAGCCGATTTCAGCAACGTCAGTCTGTATGTTGAAGTGGGAGGCTCAGATACGGATGAAAATAACAACACAGAAGTAATTAGCAACACGTTAGACAGCTGCCTTCCATCAAAGGCAAGGTTCTCATCTACCCCTCTCAAGCCAAAGAACCCCATATCTAAACATACCGCATGTGATGAATGCACATTTTGGACGAAGAAAATTTTACTCAACAGACATTCCTCTTAGTGACACTGCACTATGTGAGGGGAATGCCCTTTACACTTCCTCTTAGTAATAGTGAAATACATAAAACCAAACTCATCAAGCAAAAGGAAAGTGTACAATTGGTAAGAGGATCCACACAACCAAGATGTTAAGCGAATAGTGTGAAAGGTCTCGGGTTCAACAACCGACATCTGCACCACTTGGGTAAATGGGTCAGTGAGATATGAGTTGAATGTTTTGGACCATGTGTTTGGTTGTGGGAAATTAAGGGAAATTACACCAGACAGACTTAATCAATGTTTTAAATTTAAAGACATGTTAATCATAATTAACATGGAGAAGCGCCATCTGCCTATAATCAGTCTAGCGGGTTTGAACGTGACGTTGCGCCCTGGCCCGATCACCCCGAGGGCCTCCTGGAGTCCCACCAGGAGAGCAGACGTAGTCAACGCCCCAGGAAGCCACCAAGAAGGATGGATCTATAGGTAAACGAACATCCAGTATCAGTGTGGGAATGGGAAAAATTTATGTAAAATTAAAATAAAATAAAAATAATAACAAATCAAATTTGATATGTATAATGTCAGGGGAAAGGATGTCTGTAACGATATGAACATTATCCAACATTGGACTTTGGTAATAGTTAAGATCAATTTACTAAATGTTAAATACTAACATTTCACTAACTTAACCAGTCTAAAGTTAAAATTTCGTTATAAACTTGCCACTAATGATTGAATAGCTATCCAACGCCAAGTAGATGCCACATCAAATTAAATGGCTAACAGAATGAGAAACAGAGAAGGATGTGCCGCCTAACCATAAACAATGCATGATAGACAGCCCGCACTAAATAATTAATTAGATTGTCAAGGAAATTGAACTAAGGATCTCCTTCTTTTCTATTTTCAGATGTCAAGACAAGAACTAGCCCCATGGAGGTGGTCCCCCACCTCCCACTAAGGGATTGGGCTATCCATGGGGACCTTTGGGAAGGGACCCATCAAGCAGAAGGGCACCCAGAACCCATGAGGGACTGAGGGGATGACCGTCCATCAGCCACTGCCAATGCATGGTAAACAGCGGAGTAAATTTTTAGAAACCACAAGGAATAATTTGTCATACAGATATAGAGGCTCCCAGTTCATTTTTGCTATTTAGATATTTGAGCCTGGGGGGCCAGAACAACTCCATGGAGGGCGGCTGCTGATGAGGCCAGTCGTGAACCAAGCTGATGGTCGCAAGGGGCGGGCCGTCGCCACAAAATAACCAGCCTATCCAGCCCCGCTCGCGGTGAGGGGGGGCCCCCGGGGGGCGCTACGGCCGCAGTATGCCTCTCAGGCAACTCAGCCTTCTCAAAGTAAAAGTAAAAGAAAGCGTAAGCTTGAAAGTATTAATGACGTTGAAACTGGCAGGCTAATAGAATGGATAAAAGTGCACAGGATGCTGTGGGATAAAAGCAACCCAAACTATTCTAAAAAGCCCAAGACAAAAATTTTTGTGGGATGAGGCCTGCCATTTTTTACATATCAGCAAGTTAGCAACAGGGGAAGCTGTTGCTACTGAATGGAAAAAAACATTTGTGATATTTTGTCAAGATGGACAAAGACGCGGCCAGATCCGGCTTTACCCCGGCTGGACATAGGCCACTCAATATGGCAGCAGGCCAATTTTTTATCGGGCAATATCATTCACACTGGGAAAAGGGAAAATGTGAGAAGTTTTTCCTGGGATACCAGGGGTGATAATTTACCTAGTTCCCAAAAAAGCTTATCCCAGCAACATAGCTCCTCTGGGAACCTTGCAAATCTTGAAACAGTATCAAACATATCAAGCTGCCCCGCAAGTCCCCCCTCCTGAGCAAACACAAGAGACCACCATCAGCACCGTGTTACCCCTCAGCTGACGAAGAAGCTCAGTAACCTCAGCTGACAGCGTTACCACAGGTAAATTGACTTTTTGTACCCTTCATATATATATATATAGAAATAACAAGCAATAGTTCTAAAGTAATTAATCAAAATTTATTATATTCTTCTTAAATACTTTCCAAATTGCATGTACAGTAACAAATATTTATTACCTGGTTGAAATAGTTTAAAATTACCACTTTCCACATATTTAGGGCATTTATAATGTTGCAGGTGCATCAAGAACCCCTAGTGCCGCTTGGCGCCGCCCGGGCCACGCACAGTCAAGAAGAAATTGGGGCGCTGTACCGTGAACGTGAACATATTATGGACATACACAGCCGGATCCTGGAACGCTTTTGCCAGCACCGGTTTGCACGGACCCCTCGGTAACATCAATAGCAAATTTTTGTGTGCACAATGTATGACTGTTCCAGAAACAGCAAGGGCGGAACTGTTATACCAAGTCGTAGACCTAGGTCCGCAATTTTACCCAGCAATTTGCAACCAATACTAATCAGTCAGTGGCATCTTTGACTCGTACTAACCAGCAATTTGCACCGCCTAGTCAGTCACTGCCAGCTTTTACTGGTAATGCCCCTGGTGGTTCACATAGCAGTGGCTATGTACCGCCGCCTCCTCATGGTGGCAATATGCCGCCTCCACCTTCACCCGGTGCTTCCTTTTTAGGCAGCTATATGCCGGCGTCACCAACCCCATCGTTACTTGCGCATCTGGGGATCACCCCCCGCACCACCAAGTAGCCAGTTTATGCCACCACCACCACCTAACCCTCAGAGGTTCCCCGTGGCTAGTAAGCCCCTTGATTGTTGGGGCCAGTCCTCCTCATCCGGTGGGTGGAGTACACAAAACCCTGACTGTAGGGGTGTACACACCTTTGATGCCTCCAAGTGGCAAAGTCATTCCCACCACTGCCACCATAACATCCATAACAAGCACAAAGAGAGGACACTCACTCCACGTTGTCTACCCCAGAGCCTTTCCCCAACAATGCACCAAAGTACGATGACATAAGTGCACCACAGAGTGTAGAGGAAGTACAAACTATTGTTGATAACGCCAAAGATTCTAGTGTTGATGACAATCAAAACAATACCGTTATTGATGTTGTATTGCAACTTGTATGAATATAGCTCAAATAACACCAAGCCCATCACTTGATCACTTCACATAAATACAGTTTTATTTGTGAACACTGAAAAAATAGTTTCAGTTTCATTAGATTTTTGTTTTGTCAGGCTTTGCTCATTATAGAATCAAATGCAAAAATGATATATGGTTTAATTGAGAAAATCCCATACTGTCAAAATAAACCAGGACCAATTTTGGGAGAAATATATCGATTTAACCTGTATGAAGAACCATTCAAAGTATACCGATTTTGATCACAATTGACATACTTCAATAATAAAAGTTTTTAAATCCCTCCGGCCCAGGAGGCTTTATTTAATCGCATTTTCTCCCCAATTCAAGCACATAATAAACTGTCATTTTATTTGAGGTGTTCAGGAGCGGATAATTATGTTATACTATTTTTGTTACATATAGGCATCGAACGTCCGTTTTCTAATGTTTTGAAAGCTCCAGAATCAATTAAGGCTTCCTACAAATTAGGTTTCCCAAATGACTATCTACTAATATCCTACAATCAGAATGTGACAATGAACTTTTCAGGAGTTACGGCAGATGTTATTTTGCCAAGAAAAGTAACAATTCCACTGTCTGTTTCCAAGAATTTCAAAAATATGATGAAGAATCCACACGTAATTGTTTACGATTTATTAGTCAAAACGGAAAGCGATAACAGTTATATCAACATTCCGAACCAATATGCATCTACGAATCCATATTACGAGCTATCAACGTTAAGCCCAAATCAGGTAAATCTATACGATTTTCTGGAATTTAGTCTCAGCAAATAATAAAACGCATATGGTGCGTCCGTGTTGTCTCGTGGATGTTATGGGCGATATTACAGGAGATTATGCAAATCTGGCACGATTAGGGGTTTTTCATTGGTCAATCACACCTATGACGTAACACGGGAAACCCCTATAAATAGCCCAAAGATGGGGCGCGCGGGAGTGCGGTGAAACGAGAGAATAGAAGATACGTCTAGAGGATTGTTCTTAAAAGTTTGTTTGGATTTAGTGTTACAGTAAGTGGCAGTTCGAATTATTCGGGTCATATGTTGCATCCACATGTAAGGGTGCTATATTGATTATCCATAACACCAACGGTCTAGTATTTGTCTTATAAGACTTCAATATTTACTACTGCGTTGTGCAGACGACAATTTCACCTACGCCATTTATGTTTGGTTTCATAGAGGTCTTAAGTTGTTACTCATTAAAGACTTCAAATTTCTATCTTGTGGTCAAGTCACTTGTTACTATTGAATTAATTAATCTAGATAACTACCTGTGTATGATTCCAACATTGAATCAACCAGTTGACCATTTTTATTTATACCAAATAAAGTGAACCATCCATCCATGTGTGATAACTACAAGCTGTTTTCATAGAAATTAACCTAGGCAGAGTCTTTGAGTGTCTTACATAACCTGACAACACTGTGGTCAAATTGTGGACATTGTTTGTTGTATATGTTCTTTGTGTATTAAATATTTGCATCTTGCTCATCTGTCAAATTTTTGTCAACTAAACACTGAGTTTTAAATTCCTCTTGTGACAGAGAATTGGTATTTGCGTGAACAGTTCTGGTCCGGGACGTTTATGTTCCAAATACGTGTGTTTTATATATTGAGTAAAATTAATCTGTTTAAGCAGTCTTAAATAAATATTCAACCATAAAACATGAGTTCATACATCACTAACAAACATTATATATCCATCACGTGTCTCCATTAATTCACCAGGCAAATCCTATTTGACATCCGTCTTAGTGTTGCATACACATCAAAATCTTATCCATAAATGAGCCTCGACCTTAAGTCATAATCACTCCTTGATTTCCAATATCAAGCTCAAATTTTAACTCAGATAGTAAACAATAAGAGACCCTACTAGGGGGACTGAGATTTACATCAAACTAAATATTCGCACATTTCATATCTGATTAATACCCAACATCCTATTTGGTTAAATTCTCGTACAATTCATAAACACCACCTGAACAGTAAATTAGTGAGATAAGAGTTCAATTTAGCAGTTGGTGGACATCTCTTTGATCCTAATTTTGTGGCTCCCTGCCCTGTCGGATTGTGTTTACGATCACGTTGTGTTATCATTGGCCAAACAATTGTCTCGGAGGGTAACGAGAACTGTTGTATTCAAATCTGTGATACGCTATATCAAGTCTAAGACCATTAAATCCGACTGGCACGCTACATAATTTAATGTTTACTGTTTCAACGTGAGGGTGGTAGCAAGACAAGGACAAGAATTTCCTGAATATAGAATGGGAGGTAAGTGGTTTATGTGTGGCGTCAGTTGACCTGATTGGGGGCATTAAATTGGCAGGTACTTTGTACTGGAAGAACCGACAAATATGTATCTGTCAAATTTGATGTAACCTGGGGGTAAGGTGGGGCCATGCAGTTAATCGGATTTTACTATATATATATATCATTGTATGAAGCCGATAGGCAGTGTTTTGACTCTCCGTTATCTACGATAAAGTGGCATTGGATAAGGTCAGTTCGAAAAGATTATAAAGATTCAAGAGCAAAAAATATACTACTTTTCCCTGCTAGTGTCGTTGCCAGGGTTTGTACATAATCTATTGTTAGTAGTCATAAAGCTTGATTATCTGTGGTTGTAGGTCTGCAAATTTGAGAAAGAAAAAAAATGGAAGCTATGATTTTGAAAATCAATCGTTATTCATTTACTCAGCTGACCGCAAGGACAGATTATTTTGCTTTGTGGGATAGTGTAGGATCATATGTAAAGAAAGTTGACTCAATTGAAGTGAGATTTCCATTTAGGGTGGACATTTTAACGGTGCAAAAGGTCCTTACTTCATTGGTGGGTTTTGACGAAGGGGACATGTACAATCTTTTTATTGAGCGGGATTGCTGCTATTATATAATGAGATGTTGGGATTTTCTGGGAGCACATATGAATATTGATCAGGTTTTTAATATGATTGAATTGAAGACATTAACCAATTACAAAATAATTTATAATTTGTGTATGGTAATGAGGGATCTATTTGAGAGAAATGATATTTTCGGATGATTTAGAGAGGTAATATGGAATATATATTATATTGATGTAGATAAGGTGTACACCAAGACGCCTCGGTTAGCATTAGTGTATATAAGTTCGATAATTAGAGCAGGCCATTTCCGTGAGTATAGGGGTACTTTTGAGTGTCCGTTTTGCAAAATGCGTTTGGTAATGCATGGGAATGAAGGGTTGGAGACATTCACGTCCTGTTGTAAATCGGCGATTCATATAAATAGGGACTGTTTGGTTCAATTTGCACGCAAAACTGATTGTTATTATTGTTGTTGTGGTTTGGATTCTGGCAACGTCAGCTTACTTTATAGAGTGGTAAGCGAGGTTGGCTGTGACTATGCCGTGACAAGTTCCAAAAAATCACGCGAGTACTTATTTTTTCCCACACCTTCATCAAATATCATCCTAACCATCGTTAAAAACAAAATAGGTCAATGAATCTGCTTCTACTTTTTGCAGGGGAATATGAATGATCGTACAGTGTACTCCACCGAATTCATGCAACGAACAACTAGCGGCGGGTGGAAAGCCCTACACCACTCCACAAAAAAGAGAGAGTTCTAGGTAACTTCTTTGGAAAAATAAAACATTAAAAAAAAATCCTGATAATCATTTCAACCCTCAACCGTCCAGTGTCGATAATCGTAATCAGGTCTCCCGGGACCATCAGCGTATCGTCCTGGGGGCGACGCATGCAAAGCCACTATTACTTGCTTTCTATGATCTTTTCACAATTAAGCTATACCAGTCAGCTCTGAGGACTGGTGATTGCACTCTCCAATTCTATACAGCTGCATATGCAATGACGCCATTCTATTGGTTCCAAACAACATTTTATTATTGTTTGCAAACATGGCTCAGGCAATACAGGATTTCGTTGCATACACAAATACTTAGATTTTGGATGCATGGGTCATCTCAGTTGCTTTTGCCAAAGAAAAATATATAACTGTTCTTGTACTAAAGTGACGATCAAGGTTTTGCATTATGCACAAGATCATTACCGTTAGGAATCACCACTCAAAGTAGGTAATTGTATGGGCTACGGCACTTAAGGTGAAAGCACGGCATTTATGGAAACCATTAAGATGGACTAGTGTGCGTTTTTCAACCCGTAGTATTACTTGAGATTTGAAATAAGTCATTAGCACTAGTCAACTCTGAGGACTGGTGATTGTACTCTCCAATTCTATGGTACATAGAGGCCAAGGAAAATACTTGTCGAGTCAAGCCATGTGATTATCAGTAAACCTACTACCACGAACATTCTAAATATATTTTTACTTATCTTTGATCAGTGCTGCAAACCACAGCCTAAACACCGTCTGGGGGAAGACTCCACTGCGAGCACCATGCCTCCCGGTCTTAAGTGTTGTGGTCTTCTGACGGGTCACTGGACAATTGTCCACCCCTGAGTAAGACACACATGAGGGCTCGTGGGAGTCACTGCGTGACTTGATGAACAGCCAGAGGAATGCAGTAGCCGAGGCACTAAAGTTCCTGAACAACCATCTTGCCAGCAACCCGGATGTTGATCCCTACCCGGTGGTCTACTCCTGTGTTCGGCAGATGAACCAGGAACTAGAAGACTTTGTCACGACGATGGCTTGCACCCAAGCAGCCAACACCCGGAGATCCAACCACCACTCTCGCCCGAGCAACTGCCACGGCAACCCGTTCAGTCATCGGGTCGCCTGGTGGTGGATGTTGACGCACAAGGAGCACCAGACAGCGCTGCCTCGGCCTCACTAGGCCTTGAGGCTGAGATTACAAGGACCTCGCAGAACAAAGAACACCGACAGGGACAAACATTAATACAACTGATGAGCCCAAAGAAAAAAATATAACTGTTCTTGTACTATATGTGGTAAGACAAATGGCAGAAAAATCATATTTTCATGACTATTCAAAGATCTAGAGCTTGATGTTTGCTTACTATGTTGGTGCTTAGACAATCAGACAATTAAGACCTGGAACGTTATAGGCTATCATTCAAAGGTGAGTTGTGAGTTGTAAGCAATTTGCATGTGTGCTTGTTGTCATATAGTAATATTTAATTTACCGTCTATGTACATATGTTTATATACAATTATGTTTTATATGGACGTATGTTATACATCTGAAATAAAGTTATCTTATCCTATCTTATCTTATAGCTGTCATTTTATTTGTCATTTAATCATTATTATGCTAAAAATGCTTTGCAGATATGGATCACAGAAAAATACAGTTCCCTTTATTGGAAGACTGGGTACAGGAATTGAGGAAACAATGTGGTGAACATACGGTAGGTAAATTCACTAATCATATGTGCAATGTTATCTTCAAAATGGCAACTCCAGCCTACCATCTCGACATCCCCTATAAGATTTAGATGATTTGATAGACTGGGAGACGTGAGTCTACAGGCAGAGGCAGCATGGCGGCCCCTATATAAGCAGGAGTGAGCGGATGCGAGGTTGGTTGGTCGTAGCGTAATAAATAGTAAGAGTAATAGAGTGTATGTTCTTGAACCATCACAGTGGTGGAGATGTCTGATATAATAATTTAAATGTCTGATAAAACATCCACACCGATCTGTAAGCCACCTTTATTTAAACTGAATGATTCAGACACCGAACCGATCTCGTCTGAGCACTCTAATACCGCGGACGTAACTGTTGATAAAACTTTCGTACCAGGTAACAATACAGTCCTTTTCAGGACATTGAAAGATTCGGAGTTAAAATTCATAATGTCGAACATGGACCAACCCGACAAGAAACATCCCGAGACCATTAAAACTGATGAATCATTCCCCAATAAAATGAAGCTGAGGACGCTGCCGTGCTTCCCAGCGACGAGGCTGCCGTACCTGCCCGAATTGAACCTCAACCCGATGCAGCACACGATAGTCCTCCATCCACTCCTGGCGGTCCCACTGACGTCGTTGCAACCGTCACCACTCCTGCTGCTGCCACCGCCGCGGATATTTCCGTTACTACACCCACTACAGCTGTTACTAATGCCATGGACATTCCCACTACCAGCGGGAATCACAACTCCCGAGAGGAGACACAGGCTGCCGTGGCATCTATCCTGCCATCGCTGTCCGCACCTGACACTGTGGACCTCAATGCCAGCGACCAAGATCTGGATGAAATGGAAAGTGGCGAGTGTAGTGAGTCCGATCAGGGCTCTACCATTCTGCCGGGATTAGCAGCTCAGTCCAAGGCCTTCACAACTGTCACAGCCGTGACCACCGCAGTCAAATTCTCGCTCTCTAAAGGAAAAGACCGGGCTCGTCCCCCGAGCTCCTCAGGCGGTAGATCATCAGCTGGTGTTCTTCCATCTCCGTCGGGAAAGCAATCCTCAACTTCCAGCCGCAGCAGTGACCGTGGTTCCTCGACGGCAACCGCATCTTCAGCCGTCACTAACAAGCCCACAACGAGCAGCCGGTCCTCGACTTCCGGTAGCAGCCAGCCTCGAGGTGAAGGCGCCAGTAACACCTGCCACGACGCTCGTGCTGAACGTGTTCCATCTGACACCTCCAGGTCAACAAGTGAGTGGGGATCGCCATGTTGTCATCTCTACCAACTCAGCTGCTGCAGGCCCTAGTGTCCACCGTATTGATAACATCGCTGACTCTAGACTGCAGAGGTACATCCCCACGTTTGCGCCGCCCCCTAATCATCCTGGCGGCGTGCTCGATTTACGAGAGACTGACGCACCTCGTCAGCGAAGTAGATCACCGCAGCCTCATCTCAACCGCCAGAGAGATCGCCGTCAACGTAACCGCGCTCGTAAGGGTCGTCAACCCAATTGGCGACCTTAGAGTGCGATTAATTTTCTCACTAACCATTGTGAGAAAAAGAAAAAAAAAACTTAATGGATATCTTGACTAAAGACCACGGCAAAAACTCATGCGACCTCAATTATAATCAATAGGTCGTAAGGATAGTGGTCAAATACAAAAAAAAATTAGCCTATACTAACTGAAGCATCTACCTATAAGATGTATATGGATAATCTTCGCCTACGTATATAGCTGTCGGATAATATAGTAGCATTAATAACTGGTATCTTCACATTTCTCATTGTAACTATTTTCCTCTTGTCCATGATGTCAATCATCAGATTATGTAATATTCACTTTATATCACCCTCTATTTTAATCTCATAACAGTGTAAACAATCATCAATTGTATCTACACCCATGCAACACGGTAATTAAACAGTGGTTAAAAATACATTTCGTGTGCAAGTACTTGTAGTCTTCTTCCTTAAATCCTCTTATTTTCTGTTAAATGGTCATTCTAATTTGATGTATCATATGTCGAATCTTGTGACCTCACTGACTCATATCTGTTTTTCCCGTGAAATTTGACCAGTAGACATCCATAGTAATTAATTTTGGTCAATATATGTGATAATGTGAAATAGTTTTGCCAGGAAATGTAAAATCTTTCCAGCATGTTAATCTCAATATCATCATTTCCAAGTCGTAGGATTGAAGGAAGATGGATATAGGCTTTCACTGTTTTATTTCAAGGCGAGCTCTCTGCGGTGTGCACTTGCTTATAACAAAAGTTAGCATCAGACTGGCGTGTGTTTTGGGTGCCGCTTTCTGTAGATAGCGCTGTACTAATCGTGTGGACTTAATCCATGTCCCCACACAACGGTCAAATATAATTAATTCATACAATAATCAATTAAATTACTTATCATCGTTAACAAGATCCTTTAACATTTCACCAACCTTAAAAAAGCTAGCCCTCATCAATATCTCTGGATTCCTATCCACATTATTCGGGACAGTTAAACAAAGCGACGTCGATACGTGTAAACTCGAATACAATAATCTAATTGCTAACGTGCAAAATCTTCTACATGGAAATAACTGATTACGTTCACCACTACTATAACATCATACACACCTTTGCACAAATAATGAATATAGTAACTCGAATCGAACTCCACAATACGGCCCTCAATACGGCACTAACTTTGTTAAACCAATACATCACCAGACTAGAGCACCTAGCCAAAGGTAAACTATACAATACAATAGGGATAGTGTATATAATTATGCGCGCTCCCTGGCCCGGATGTCTGGATTTGCCAGGCAGGTACGCATAAACGGACGGAGCGTTCAGGAGGATGACGATGAACGTGGCCATGACGTCGTCGTTATTGACGACGCGGACAGTGGCGCTAAAGGCACCACGTGCCGTGCGCAGTTCAGCGTCATTAATAGGTGAGTGCGGAGGGATTTTATTAATTAGTTTCACAATATAATGTCTTCTTTATTATGCTATTATTTTCTGACTGGGTAATATACCAGATTTGTTGTCATGCTAGTGTATTCACAAACTAAGTGCGTTTTCTCATGTTGTTTTGTTTGTTCTGTATCTTCAGGCCGGACGATGCAGATGGCGATGACAGTGGCAGCGAGGACGGTGCTGCTTGCGGGCAGCCGACAATAGACCTGTCACTGGAAGAGGAGGAAATGCCCGCGCCTGCCTATTCGCCTATTTCCAGCGTGGGATACTCAGCTGCCGCTGTTTACCCCACGGGGGATGGCGTTTTTTCGCCTTTTTCCCCTGCGCCGGCTGGCGCTCCCGCTACCTCCGGGTCCACGTCAGTCCCACCTTGTTCGTCCACCGGGGGCGTTATGTTCTCGGTGGACGAAAATCGCGAGATTGACGGAAATGGACGTAACGGACCTGGAGAGGGAGATCCAGGAGCTGTGTGGGGGAAAGAACTTCAGCCCTTGCATCAGCCTGGCGGCGCCGAGTGAACCGTGGTCTTGGTTGGAACCTCTGATGACGCCCGTGTTTGAGCCCGCCGAGAGTGACGAACGCCCACGGGACCCTGTGGCCGCCACACTGGACCACACAGAAGACCCGAGGCAAGACCAGTACTTCAGGACGCTACTGGACGCCCGAGGTCAACTCCCGACTCGCAAACGTAAGTCATAGTAATTTAGTTATTTTTATCCAATTGATTTGATTACTATATGCATCGGCGCTTTTGTCGTGTATGAACGGGGACGTTGTGGTCGATATCTAGTGTAGGTTGCAGTAATTTGGTTAATGTCATACTCCGAGGTGTCCAATACGTTACATGTATTCAGACTGCCATCTACACGGTGGTGAATGGTACAAATCTTCTTATTTTAAACTAGTGTTCACACGGGGTTCAGCGTATTATTCTGAGAGCCTGGTTTTGAGAATGATGGGTTTATGGGTGTTTGGCTTAATTTGTAACATTATACATATAGCTATGTTGTACACTTGCTCATAATTCGCATAACATTTGATGATGCGGGTTATACATAATAATTTAATATTATTAAATGTGATGCTTTCAGGAGATGTGCCCCAGAGCACGCTGACTCGTGCCGACTTCGGCATAGCCGGGCCATCGCATTTCGGGGAAGATGGCATCGCGCCGTGGTTTGAAAGGGGACACAGGCCAATGGCTCACGGGGCCTCACGCTGTGTATGCGTCTATTGCAAGCTGTGAGGAACTTTGGGGACGATCACGAGGAGATTTGACATTGATATCATGGGTTTTTGTGCGTTAAAAAGCGATAGTAATAGTGGATTTTGAAATGATATTGATTAATACTGAGTAACTATTATTTAATCTAAATTGCGGATACTAATAGTAGACATATTTTATAACAATCTCAAATTTGTTCCAGGATCTGCGGACCCGAGGGCGAACAGATTCGCCTGGTTAAGAGGGATATTCCAAACGCGATGTTACATTCAGAGTTGGAGGAGCGCCTTTTGGTAAATATCTCATAACTTTGTATATTCTAATAGAGCATAAATTCTAAATACATTTCCTATTTTAAGTGGTGGTTCACCTGTATAACGTTAAATCATTCCTATTACAGATAGAAGCCTTCTAGACGCGATGTGGCAACACAAACGGATGTGGAAATTCGCCCCATGTTGTATAACATAGGGCGTGGTGGTCGCGCCCCTGGCGCCGCCCCTGATGCCACCTCAGAGCTGCCTCCTCGGGGGCGCGCGCGTGCCATTGCCGCCTGTAGGGCCGCCAGCATTGCTTTCCACCGCATAATGGACTCATGAATTAATAATTATTAGTTGTATACATATATACATGATATAAAAAGGATATACATATTCTCCTGGTGTTGTCGCATTTTGTTCGTATTTGGATATAGCATATATTCACACGCTCCCAGAGGACTAACGATTCACATATATAGGGTTAATCGATACGTTCACTGCATATGTATACGTTATTTCATGGGGGGTGGGTGATGAAAAGTAGAAGCCAAAGCTATTTCTTGCTGTGAAAATGCACACCTAGTCAAGTAATGCGGCATTTTCTGTGTGTTTTTAGAACCGTAGGGGTCGGCACGGCAGTCCAGTAACGCGGTTTGTAACACATGTGGACTTCTCTCCAATGTTCAATTATAGACCAGTTGAAGATTTGGATGGTATAATGTTGTCATCTCGACACAATTTTCGCGTGTCCAGGGTCAGGGAAAAAGGTCGTCACCTCGTGTATTGAGTTGCCACCATGTGGAAACTCTGTCACCATCAAAGAGGTTCATGGGTGGGCCCAGACCTATGTTTTTCCACAAGGCAATAAACATGACCAATAATATTCAGGGACAGCGACCTGTTCCGTGTCATCCATGGTGGGTTGACCTTTCGGGTGCCTACAGGTTCTTTGTGTGTGTGTGTCCCAGCGTGATGACGCTGTCCACACCTGCGGCCCTGTAGGAAACTCGTATTTTCCTAAAATTACGTGTTTACGAGCAGAAAGCCACCTGTTCATCCCAAAATGTATTGGACACTCACCTTGTGCGTCCCATGTAAATTTGTAGCTGTATCGTGATGGTCTATCATTGCAAATATTAAGCCAAAAGAGAATCTATCTAAGACATTTGCCGCAGTCCATTACATTGTATATATACAGTGTAACCGTAATTGAACCTTAAATACTTATTAGCTATACATACGACTCGCCAATAGACGGAATAATACGAAGAGTATTCATATCACCCCGTCCACCACCAAATCCATGCATGTTTATAATGTCTTTACTTATATGTTTTAGTCTTTAGAATGGATGCAGCAATAACAAGGGATTTAGCGGGTGCGGGTTTCAGACGACCTAACACCTTGACTTCACGTACCACCTCTGCTGAGGCTTTTGGACGATGGTTGGGCCTATGTCACACCTCCGCGCCGTTTGAATTTTACGCCTCGCGAAAAGAACTGAGGCGAATGGCGAGCCGTTCAGGTTTCTTTGCAGCCATGCTAAAATATAACACGGAAAATGAACTGCACGTTCCCGTGCCTGTATACATGACGCCTAAACAGGTTAACAGTGCGCACTCTAGTTCGACGGCGTCAGGGAAAGCGGCTAGGTTGTGTGACATAGTAACAGTAGTAAAACCCGACTTAGTACTTCCGTTCGGCCACCCGGCGCGGCATTTTCCGTCGTACAATACGTCACCAATTGTCAGTACGCCGACCCCTCACGAACCTGTCCTGCATGATTTCCGTAGGCCCACCATAGCAATGGATATGTCAGTATTTATGTGCGCATGTAGGATCTTGACCGGTGACCCCTCACACATTTTCCACGACTACCCTTTTTCACCCTTCCTGGAACGTAGAATCGGGGAATTCCTGCATGTGGCTAACCTCTTATGGTCTGAGTATTTGATAGTGTGGGGGTTAAGGAATTTATGCACGGATGCGAACGTGTTCCGTTTCCTACGGCTGTTACAGATCATCCAGCTGGGGACAGTAACTCCATGGGGACACCTCAAAGATATTCTTCTACACCGGAATGGCAAATTGAGTTCACACACCATATATGGTATTGCCAGCACTGAGTGGCATGATGACATGCCGAGTGATTTTCAAAATTGCATGGAGCGGGCGAGGGAATTTCAGTCCATGGAATCAGCTTTCTGGGATGGACAGTACATGATGCACGGAGCTGTCAAGTCACGCTCATGCGTGTTTTGTGACGGCCCGTTGAGAAAGTTTCACCCAGATACCCACTCGTCAAGCTTGTCCGTGGACATTATGCCCTGCTGCCTCGCTACGGCACATCGAGAATGTGTCTATAAATTTGTTTACAAAAGCTGGGTGTGCCCCCATGAGAGTGAGGATAAACGACCATGTTCGCATGTCCGTGACTGTGCCCTAGATCCCTCAGTTAACCCCTGGAATTCCCTGTATTGTACAAGGAGAGGAGAATGCCCGCGCTGCACCACACCCTATGTTCAAGGGGCGATGGATAAAAGGGGAATAACACCGGCCATCGCCCAGTATGTTGTCAGGATACGCCGCCACCTACGGTCAGTTATACGCTTGTATAATTCCGAATACGGCGCTGATTGTGTTTTTAACCAAATAAGGTCGATAGCGCAGACCGTGCATGACATATCGGCGTCCTCTCAATGAACATTAGCGTATTAATTTGTGATGTGCTGTAATCTTACTGTACAGATTTGTATATATTTGGTATTACGTAGCTCGGACTGAATGTCTGAATGGAGTTAGCCGCTGCTTACACACGGTATAGTGGCATAAAGGCACTCAAACCATTGCGGTAATGGTAACTTAATCGACGGACGTAAGGCGTTCGTGATGGACACGCACGGTGCGCCACGGTTTTTAATCACCTCAAGTGCTTGGCCAATGAATACGTTCCTCGATTAGGTTGCTTCACACAGGCGGAGCTTGAAGCCCCTTTCACCTGTGTGAGGTCCCCTAATATTCGCACGATTGTATATATATAACCTTATTTAGCGTTTTATGCATGAGCATGATTGCCGTGAATTGCTTTCAATCATATACTATTTAGCTTGCTGTGGTTTGATTCTTGTTAATTTTGTGTTTATATTGCTATTGTAACTAAAGAATAAAATGAGTACCCTCATTTTCGCAAACAAGAGGGTTGCTTATATATATACATATAACGAAGGCACGCAACAACTCCGGAAAATCTGTAAAAAGCTTCAGAAAGCAGCGTAGGAGTTCTAATTCACTGGTGGCGCAAACGGATTGCCAGACGGTATGCCTACACAAAGTTCGCTAACCGTCACAATGCAACCTGCTCATTACGCCTATTGGGCAGATTCGTATAACAACAATTTAGCCCAAAGCAATTTTGCCTACTAGACGTTTCGCCTAACGTTCGCCACCAATATCTCACGCTGTGGTGACATCAGATAGGCCCTTTCATGTGTTAATTTGTGGTTGGTTTATGAGTCACTGTGAAATTCAGATATCTGAACCTGTAAACACGGCGTCAGTTTAACAGCAGCATATCAAAGGAATGGAAGTCTTTTATGTCTCAACAAATTTGCAGACTGTGAAGGGATTAATATACAGTGTTCTTATGCTCATAATTTTGTTATTATTGGGACATTTTACACGCTATATGTTTATAACTTTAACTTACTCGCAATAGATATCCAATTATGACCAGCAAAGGATATATATATACATTTAATTCTGTTTTTTTAGTGTTTGCTATACAGTAAATCCTCTAATCAAAACTATCTCTACATAAAGACCACCTCATTTATAAAACCTTATTAGTGATCCCGATTTCTTGCACTATATACTTAGGAATGAGAACCATTTATTGTGTAACTTAACTTTAGATGAAAGTCTGTTTTCACTATTTCCAGTTAATGCAGACCTCATATATCTCTTAAAGTGTATTGAAAGAATCTATGTTTAATATGAAAATTTAAATGTGGGATGCTTTTTTACATTTCATTTATAAACAACAATAAGCAAATACTGAATAAAGCAATTAAAGCAAAAAAAAAAAAAAAAAAAAAAAAATAACGAAGGCAGAAAGCAGAGTAATACGATAATAAAAGAATGAGTTAAAAGTTAAAACAGTAAAGTAAAGATTTTAAAGGTTAAAACAGTAAAGTAAAGATTTTTATTCATTTTATAAGTACAATAGATACAATACCACCCAAACCGTGTAAACCAAACTGTATGTAACCATATATAGTTCAATATGTTGTAGAATTCATCCCTGAGGCGCTACAAAGGAACCAGCCACCTCACCACGCCAAAGCAGTTATTACTCTCACCACCACCCGGAGAGATGATGAAGATAAGAGAAACCTTAAAAGCACCCCGTCAACATACTAGAAAACGACAACTGGAACACAACGTCCACAGATATAAAACATCATACCTAGGACAACGAGTGTCCTGATAGAAGACAGACATAACGCAACCACCGACATAATTCCATCAAAGTTCAACACCAGACTCTAACATCAATCTGGAGTACACAGCAGAAGACTAATTAAATAATGACCATAGAAAACTAAGCAATCAAGAAAGCCCCAATAAGCCGAGGTTCCCCAATCCTTGGAAGGTTCCACAAAAGGGGCAAAATAAAACCTTGGGACCTAGCGAACCGGCTGGCAAACATCAACAAGTATACAAAAGCAACAATAAGAAGACGACATAGGGCCTTAAAAGAAAATAAGGAGTAAAGAACCTTATACACGGGAGTGTCAAGTTTTGCTATATATGGTAAAAGAACCTGCTGACGACATCAGACGAGGCCATGAACGAACAGCAAGGTGGTGGGTTGAGAAATGAACTTGGTTGTCCTGAAAACGTGAGATCAACAACAAAGGAACAAGAGACACTATTAATCCAAATAAGGCGTGGCGGCTGTATTCCAGTGCCTCAGTGAACTCTTATATATACAACAATTCTCATATGACTTTATAACTCATACACAATTGAAGGATACACAGTTTGGTGATAGAATCCCCTGTTTCTCAAACTAACCATAGGGTACTAACCATTAGCCTTCTCGAGCCATATTAGGGCCGTATTCCAAATTTAGTGTTGGACTCGAGGAGGAAGTATAAATGAATACTAACCCAGCTACCAAGTGGTGATGTAAATAGTGTGATAATCAACATTGTTTAGGGCGTCCAGAATCCAGATACGAATTAGCTACATATATACATAACATGTAATACCAATTTCAAACATTTTTTTTTATTGTATAAAGTAGTAAGGACCTCAGATTATTATGTTAGGGAGTATGCAGGCAGAGCCCAGTTAGGCATGTAACGTGATGCGGGTAACAACTCACCCCGCACATGGAGGTCCGCACCGATGAATTGGCATATGTAACCTAATGATAATTCCAACATCGGTTAGTTTTTCTTTAAAAGCGGCTCTGAACTGCCAAGATAATCAATATTACAAATAGCCATAGGGGTGCGCGGAGTTTGCTGTGCCCCGGGCCTGTGGGTTGGGCGCGCGCTGTACGTATCTCTCAGAATGGAATTCCATTCTCGCAAACAAGAGGGTTGTCGTATACGCGCGTGCCCAATTTTAGCACAGGAACCTGGACATGGCTCATCTGCCGCGTGTCCCCTAGAAACACAAACAAGGTCAGTCCCCGCGGCCAGCCACCAGGCGGATGCCGCCTCTGCCCCGCCGCCTATCGGCCACATATTTCAATACTAGCATAAAAGCAGCGGTGCGCGGTTTCCTGCCACGACTACTCTGCTCTCGTCTCACTCTGGCTGTGCTGGCTAGACTTCATAACGTGCAAATTGAGAGCGGGGTAGCCGTCAGCGTTTGTTGATGATTGTGCACCTCCTTGCAATAGTTGTATATGTTATCCTCCTAGTTTAAATATCTATATAGTGTACACGGATTTCTGGACGATAGTTTACGTACGGTAGCAAACACTAACAGTTTATGGAGTAAATAAAATTGTGACTTCCAATGGATGCCTCCTCATTCTTCTAACTAAAAACCCACCTACAGTTTACAAACAATATAAGTGCGCATCCACTATCAGAGCTTCTTCAGGTATGAACATTTTGTGATACTTTTTAATAAACAAGTTCATTAGCTATGGATTTTACATTCTGAGTCTGTTTCACAATAACAGCACCCTGGGGCGGTCTCCTTGTGTGTCAACAAGTGTGTCCGTGCTTCCGTGTTGGCGCCCCGGGTTGTGCTTGCTGCGTGGGTGAGGGTAGCGTCACTTGTGTCTCTGGCTTCACACAGAGCGACAAGTTCTCGGATTTGTGTTGATTTTGATCAATATATTTAAAAAAAAAATTTTTTCAAGATGGATAAGAAGTTAACTCTATACATGCTGGCGTGACGGACATCGATTATTTGAGGTTGTCGGAGATTCTGAGTTTCGCCACCACGTTTTCTCAGATTTTTGGTAAGTACTTTATTGGTTGTTTGGTTGACCAAAAAATAGGGGATAGTGGGGGTATTATAAGAGTTGTGAACAGTGTTTCGTAAAGTACATTTCTGGGACAACTCGACAAATGCGGTGGATATTGAACTTTGTGATTAAAGAAAACAAATGTTGCAACGGTAGTTTTTATTTATTTTTGTATTCTTTGTTGCATAGGTTCGTGGTTGATAATGACGATGTTGGACGCCAGACCGACATCAGAAGATTTGTGATTCCGCCACCTGGGGTCAATGCGGTGTAATAGATGGAAATATATTATATTTAAATCAAGTGGTAAGGTACTGACCCCGACACCGCCAGTGAGAGTTGTGCTCACGCATGGAGTAGTGACCGTTATCAATGGCGCGAGTCTACATGCACCTCCACTACACTTGTCTATTACATCTGCGTGTGATCGTGTGTTCGGACGTGAACGTGCGAGATGAGAACGAGCTGACTAAATGTGGTAAGACAAATGGCTGAAAAATCCTGTTTTCATGACTTCAAACGTCGCCGTTATACAATCACTGGCAGTGATTTTATTTGAAGTATCAATGTACACATCAATAAATGTTTGAAAATTTTGCGATGAGCCTGCATTTTTATCTCTCAACAACCACCATTTAGGAAAAATATCCCACTGTGACCTAGCCAGAGACCGATGCATATAAACAAATGACAACAGCCGCCAATGTTTCAAATGTTACGTATTTACTGATCAATGATGATGACTCCGCTATCCAGTCCAGAAAAGCCAAAATGTCCTCCTGCTCCGAAGAGAAGAAAACAAAAGTCGATGAGAACAAATTTTACGTACCAATGATCAGGGTCCGGTATTCGAACTGGTCAATCTTGCTAACAGTGAAGAAAATGAAATAGTGTCAGAATTGAAGGCAACACATCAAGAAAAAAACATAGGCATTCTTGTACTAAAGTGATGCAGTAACAGATTGCATTGTGGGTAAAAGGGTTCATTAACACTGATTCAAGCGGAAACAGATCGATTAATGCAAAGAAAAAAACATGGTTGTTCTTGTACTAAAGTGACAGTATCATGGGGTTTCGACGAACATAATTTCTATATAATATAAGAAAATTAATCTTTTGTTGTTTTTAAACATTTTCAATTAATCTCAATCTTTACAATTTTTGGTGGGGACATTATTTACCGGGCTACAGATTTGCCCAAATCAATATTTCACAACAAATATTAAGAAACTGTATTCAACCAGACTCTTTGTTCCTCCTCTTAATGGAGCCATCAGAGTTTCTTCATTGTGATATGATTCTACGAAGATCCAACCAACTCTACAACTCTCTCTAGGTGTCTACTATCACGACCTTGTACAAAGGATATTCCGGTTTAACGTCATTAAACCATCCGGCCAATCTTCAACGCCGACCGATTGAAGAGTCAATAGAATATATCATGCACCACTTTCCTGCAAAAGAATTAGAGATGCTTGCATCGCATCAGGAGATTTCCAACGCCACACTTACTTAATTTGGTCAGAGGTAACAGCTCCAAGAGATTTCCAATCAAAACTTCCAACCAAACACTTCGAAGGTAAGAAAGTGTCATGTAACGTATTTGCATCAGTCTCTGTACGCCATATCATTCGCTGAGCCATCATCAGACAGTTGGTTGTTTATGACCCGTAAATAATCAATACAGCCTGGTGTTTGGCTCGGATGTATATTGGGAAATGAGCAGTTTGTCATGAGCATTTTGAATGAACCGTGCAATAATTAAGTGATGTAATCCCATTTGATAATGGATGTAATTTCGTTGGGATATACACTTCGAAGTTAAGAAAGCCCCAAGACAATGAGAAGAAGGGCTAAGACCACAACACACTCGGCAAGAGTGAAGACTATTGGAAATTGGTGAGAACTGACAACTCACTAGGTTTCTAATGCCAGAGGCGCTAGATAAGTTGTGAATGTATTGTGATATACAGTAAGCACTCAATAAGCACATACATGTACTAGACGCTATCCAGTGAATGCATTATGGGAAAGAGGCTATATAAGCAGGAGTGAGCAGACGCGAGGTTAGTTGATAGTAGCGTAATAAATAGTAAGAGTAATAGAATGTATGTTTCTTGAATCATCACAGTGGTGGAAATGACTGATAAAACATCCAAACCGATCGGTAAGCCACGTTTATTTAAACTGACTGATTCAGATACCAAATCGATCTCGTCTGAGCACACTCTTAATACCGCGGACGTAACTGTTGATAAAACTTTCGTACCAGGACATTGAAAGATTCAGAGTTGAAATTCATAATGTCAAACATGGACCAACCCGACATGAAACATCCCGAGACCAGTAAATCTGAGGAATCAGACCCCCATAAAACTTCCCCTTTAGACGAAAATTTTAAAATCCGACATAGCCACAGGCATGCAGTCAGAGACAGCATTAGCAGATGCATTGACAATGCGCATGAAGGTGTTGGAAGAACACTATGAATCTAAACTGAACGACACAATCGCCCGTTTTACAAGAAAGATTGATGTTTTAACAGATGACAATAAGTCAATGTGGCAAGAACTTTGCTTGTGTTATCCGCGGTGGTGATGAATATATGGTCCAGTTACTCTGCCGTGTCATACGCAGCTTGGTTCGTGAGGTTGGGCTGCAGGAACGCACGAGGCTAGTCTCTTGATTTAGTATTGTTCATTATGTTATTTTTATTTTTCATTTTTACCGATGGATGATCACTAATGGTTGATTGTTGGTTGAATGTATAGTTCCCAAGTTGTAGGATTTCCTATCCCGAGAAGATGACTTTGGATGCCATTGCTGCTGCTTATGAGGTTAATTTGGAGGGCATC
>CM032663.1:5209693-5221778 GCA_019095985.1 Streblospio benedicti
CCACTAGGCAACAAGCAAAAAGGAAGCTATAGAAGACATAAACAAACTAGAAAAAGAACATTTGAAGTATTTGTATGACTTACCAATTGTAAATAAAACACTTGATTGACCCAGACTTTGAAAACATTGACGAAGAAGTGAATGACAATGATATGCCTGGCCCTAATACTGACTCAAACCTAGACAAGGGTGGCTGTATGTTAAAAAGATCTAAAGAACCAGCTAGGTTAAAATACAGTGATGAATTTAAACTACATCATATCGATGAATTATGGAACAACAATAATAAACTTCCATTCACTATGCAAGAGTTAAGGAAAGAGACAAAAAAAGATATTATTACCGGTGATATTTATAGATTGATCAAATTCAATAGTTTACCAAACCAAGCCCGCCGAGCCAGATTTGCTATATTAAGAGAACACAACTGCTTTGAACATCAGGGTGTGGTATATCAGATTACAGAACCTGCTTTGAAAAAAATGCCGACAATCTCAAAATTAGAGTTTTTCTCCCAAGATCATTGGCAGTCAAGACAGTTTCATTCATTCACAAAAATAATGCACATGTCGGAGTCCTTCAGACTATTGAATTGGTCAGAAATAGATATATCTTCCCACAAATGTTTAGCCTGCCTGGTACGATCATTGGTCATAAGTTGTGAAACTTGCAATCGCATTAAACGACAACCCAAATCGACTGATTATAGACATATTTTTGAAACAGAGGAAAATTTCTGGGATTGTATTCATGTAGATTTTTTGGGACCTCTAGATATCCTCAAAAGGCAAAATCAGTATGTATTTGCAATAAAAGACAGGACTACAAGGTACAGCATATTGATACCATTACGGGATTTAAAATGCACTACAGTCATACGGCGTTCAAGAACGTGTAATCTCGAACTTTGGCCTACCTAAACGGGCAGTGATGGACAATGGTGCGTGAACTCAATTTTAGTCTTTCACAAAAATGAGATTTTCTCTGTACTTATGGCACCAATTTTTACAATTTATACCTTGTTTTGTAGGTACTAATCTTATCTATTGATATAATATGGTTTAAAAAAAGAATTAATATCCCAAAATTAATTTATGAAGCATTAATTGAAAATTTCACGATTTTGGCTTTATGCGATATTATTCAGAATGATAAAGTGCAATCATTGAAAATACTATGTACCAATACACTTCATATAATAATCTAGAAAACCTTGCCTCAAAATTTTGATATCTGTTAAATTGTTCTTTTTACACACATTTCAATTTTCGAAAACAGCTAAATCTCATAATTTTCGAACAATTAATACAAAAAACCTAATAATTATTTAACAAAATATTTTTTTGAAAATCCCTAGTAAGGTTTTCTTCGAAACGTATTCATCTTCAAATAAAACCAAAAAAGTGGAGATTCTTTTTCATTGTTGAAGAGTAAATTGGTTTGAAAGATTCATGGATAACCCAAATTTAGTTTTGAGATATTGGCCTTTGAACATTGAACATCACTATATATTATTACTAGTTGGTGTCCATAAAATATATCATAATAGGAAAACTATTAATGATAATAGATTCATTTCAAAAGTATGTTGTTGTTCTTTGTTTATAGTATAATAAATATAAAAAGTTTGAAAATTGATTATTCATCCCATATCACCTCTTAGTGCAGCAAAGATTGAGTCCTTATATAATCTTCACGATGGTGTACACAAAATGTGTTATAGAAGGAAAACCATTGATGATAAAAGCTTCATTTTAGAATATGTTCTTATTCATTGTTTATAGTATAATAAACATTAAAAAGCTGAAAATACATTATTTTCCCCTAAATTGAGTTCACATGGTCTGGTAGAAAACCTAAACAAACAAATTGCCGTCGGACTACGTGGTTTGGTAAATGACCAACGCTCTAAATGGGACAAGTTTTTGCCATACCTGCAATTAATTATTAATTCCACTATATATTTAGATGCAAGAATCTGCCCGCAGGTCGCTGTGACTGGACAGAGTGCCCGACTCCCTATTGACTCTGTTTTAAAACCACCTATACAATATTCAGCAGATTTATATGATATTTTAAAGCAATCAATAGAAGCAAGAAAAAATTGGCTTTTAGAAATAATCACAAGCCACCTGCAAAATAAAGCTAAGACTGATAAACAGAAACATGATGACAATTTACTCACCAAACCTATAAACTTGAAAGTTGGCCAAATTGTATACTATGCAATTAAAAGAGTTATCAGGAGAGAACATTGTAGTACAAAGCTACTAGAACAGTCAATCGGCCCATTATTAATACTAAACATCACACCAAAAGGAGTATTAACACTAAAATGCCTACAGACTAATAAGACTCTAAAGCGCCCAATCCACAAAACACTAGTGTCTCTGCCCAAATACTTTAAGGGAAACCCTAATACACCTGCAAATAACTTACCTCACTTAAATGTAAATGATCAACAGTTGATATTGGCTGACACCACAAACATTGCCCACAGTGGCAAAGATGCAGAACCAGCAGATATTGAGAGAACTGACCACATGATGCATTAGATAGGATTTTTGAACTTTTAAGGGAAATGCATAAACTCAGGACCCAGAGGAGTACAGAAACATCCACCCCCTACCTGTACCCCCCTCCAACCCCAAGTTTTCTGCAAATATGCATTAAGTATGACTGAGATAATTATAGCTAGTGATAACAACAAAGTATCTTACGTCAGTTACACATTGTATTGGTTGCAGAAAGGAGGAATCCTTCATTCACATTCAAATTTAAAATAACAGAGAATGAAATAAAAATACAAACTCAGAAAAAATATAACAATAAATTCTACTACACAACTGATATGATTATACCAAAGTCAGAGGTATCAGACACAGGATTAAATAAAGAATTGCTACCCACATATATTGAAAATACTGTTCATAATAACATCTTAAATATAACTTTCAGCTATCTCCTCCATCCATGTGATACCCATTAGAGCTTAAATAATGTAATTTGGATCCCAGAAATACAAAATAATGTTGTTACAATATACAAACCACAGTAAATTATACATGTCAGAGAGAAGTTAATGAAGAGAAGTTAAAGCTTAAAATACTGTTTGGATCCCAGGAATACGATAAGAATGTTATTACAATACACAGACCACGATAAATTATACACGTCAAAGAGAAGTTAATGTCCACATACACATTCTAGCAACGGAAATTAGGTCCGTGAACCTTCTACACAGTCCTCAAGAAAATACCTTTGGCCCATTATCTTGCTAGTTTATAGGGCTTAATGATTTTTACATGGGATGGAAGAGACGGCAGATGTATGGCTTCTAAAGTTATCCGGGTAGTTGCCGTGGCTGCTCATTCCTGATCGACGCTCCTCGGTTCTGTAAATATAGTGCAGTCACGTGTGAGAAAAAACAGAGATATCATTGGATAAGACAAGTAATTAGGTATGCAAATGAGTGGAATGATAGTCCCACGTGATATCTGTCAGAATCTGGACCATATTAGGCGATCTGTCTGCCTGCAAGTCCGGCAAAGCATGCGGCTTGGAATTCCACCACAAAAGAAAGGATTATTTCCTCTCTTATCTTTAGCCCCTGATCAGGCGTGGAGGACTCATATGAATATATGCTGCAGAGATATAGTAGTAAAACTACACTGTAGAATTACATATGTTTGATATCAGTGCAGTCAAAAGCTGAGCAGTTAAATGGCTCATTGATAAGTGACAGTATAACTAAGGACTAATATGTTAAAATTTTACAAACAGGATACATAAACTATATAAAAAGTTAAGAACATTTTGATGTATTAATGAATGAAAGAAAACAAAAATGAGAATTTTAAAGCTATAAAAAAACTTTAATTTAAGAATGTGACTGGGGTGTGTCCTCCGACTTGCAACCAATATAATTGCTAAAATAGGACTAAAACTCACTTGTAACCATGGATAAAATAACAATAACTGCATTCATAGTCATTCTATTAGCAAACAATAGCCATCAAGTGGATAAGTTAAGACTAAATGCTGGCATAATATTCAAGAACATAGGTAAAAGTATCACACCAATAGCAGATATGATGATAATAAATTTTAACATCAAGCTTCAAGACTATCAGGAATTAACAATGATGCAACGCCCTAGAGATATCTGTGAGAATGTTACATCCTCAACTGCAAAGAAATACTGTACAACTTTGGAATATATGATCAATAATCTCTCATCGGAAATAAATGAACATGCATTGATTGTCAATGAGATCCGAAGGGAGTACTATAATATGATGAGTTTGTTTGAAGTTGAGGATGGGCCTAAAAGATCCACGTTTTTACAACCAGTTGGAGACTTTTTGGTAAGAAAGCTACTATTTGGCTTATTACAAAACATATTATGACAAAAGATATTACACGACAATTTCCCTTACATCATAAACCAAATCATAACACCCATTTTGACATTACAGTCATAATCAATTGTATCACTTTTCTTCTCAAACTACAGGGCGCCTTTTCGGACTTTCAACCGTCCCGCAAGCACAAGCAATACAAGAGTTCGTAAAAAGAAACTTCAAAAAGAACCCAAGAATTAAAAACAAAACATTGGATCATTCCACTCCCTTCTGGACAATATGACAACAGTAGTTGATGATAGAATTAACACAATATGGAAAACTATGAATCAGTCCATTAGTTTACAGGCATCCTATAGGAAAGCAATAATCCGCCAATCAGAGGCAATAAACTTTCTGGAATCTTATGTTAAAGTAAACGATTATCTTGAAACTATTGTACACAATCTTATAACAATGGAAAATCGTTACACAGCCCAGATAAGAATGGAAAATTTCTATAAACAGTGGTTAACTGCTTTTTGATAAGCTTCTTGAAGGGGTTATCTCCCTCATTCTATTGTTACCATTGATAATATTGCAAAGCGCAATTGGTGATGTCAAAAAGTTAATGATTAGCAATAATTCTGATCTTAGGCCCATATCGGACAAATCGAGTATTCATAAATTGTACACCCTTCCGGGAACATCAGCATCAATTTTTAAGGATGCCCTACTGGTACACACACCAATTCCATTAGTAGAACTTACACCAACAATTCACCCTATATGAAGTAATAAATATAGGAAATGTGCTACCTAATAATGAGGGTTTTTCAAAAAGTAATGACCAAATACTGCAAAGTACTAGCAGTGGCAGACACGGGTAAACTATTCACGTTTTTAAAGCGTGATGAAGCTGGCATTTGCATTAACAGGTTTCATGGCTTCTGTACTCACATAAATAATTTCCACTCAAACCCAGATTTGGAATGTATAATAGCGATTTATCAGGCACGAACTGACTTGGTAAGCAAGAATTGTAAATTTATCATGTACCCCAATGACAAAATCAATGAATCAATAGTTAGTTTGGGAGATAACTCTTACCTATTAAATGATCTCAAGGGAACAGCTTCAGTCATCTGTCAGACTGGTGCCAAACAAATGAAAATTGAACGGCAACAAGTAGTCAATTTGCCATGCGGTTGTTTTTTACAAGCAAATGGAGTGTCAACAAAGAAAGCTGTTAGTCAATGCCGATATGATTTAAAAGTACAGTCTAAATATATATATAATTTGGGTTTTATCGTTACACTTCAACCTCACTTCACATTTAGATTTTGACGCAAGTAGCAAAATGCTACAAGAACCAGTAAGGCTAGACATTCCCGAGTTTGAAGATTTAAAATCGCATATTCGTGAAAATAAACTACATGACAAAGATTTACAGCTAGAAATGTCTGAACTCGTACGTAGGTCATATATGGGTACAAATCTCGATGAAGAACCATACCAAAGTATACTAGATTTTGGCTTAAACTTTACAATCGTTGACATACTATTATGGTCAGCAATTTTTGTAACACTAATAATGTCAGGCTTTGCTCATTATAGAATAAATACACTCATTGCAATGATTGCTTCACAAACAGATCACGCAGAAGCACAAAAGATATGGTCAAACAGAGAGATTTCCCCTACTGTCAAAATTGACACTCTGGGATCATTTTTAGGAGAATATGGAGATTTAATTTATTATAGTCTGCTTACAATTGCTGTATCGCTACTAACCTGTTCAGCCGTGATCACATTGACTTCAATAATAAAAGTTTTTAAATCCCTCCGGCCCAGGAGGCTTTATGATGCGCGAGTCTATTTAATCGCATTTTCTCCCCAATTCAAGCACATAATAAACTGTCATTTTATTTGAGGTGTTCAGGAGCGGATAATTATGTCATATTATTTCTGTTAAATATAGGCATCAAACGTCCGTTTTCTAATGATCTGAAGGCTCCAGAATCAATTAAAGCTTCCTACAAATTAGGTTTCCCGAATGACTATCTACTGATCTCCTACAACGAAAATGTGACAATGAATCTATCAGGAGTCACCGCAGACGTTATCCTACCAAGAAAAGTAACAATTCCACTGTCTGTTTCTAAGAATTTCAAGTATATGATGAAAAACCCACACGTAATTGTCTACGATTTATTAGTCAAAATGGAAAGCGATAACAGTTATATCAATATTCCAAACCAATACACATCTACGAACCCATATTACGAGCTATCAACATTAAGCCCAAATCAAGTAAACCTATACGACTTTCTGGAATTATATCCCAGGAAGCAGCTAGAAAACTTGAGAAGCTCATTAAATGAATCAATATTGAGGAAATCTAATAGGTCGCGCTCGGCTGACAATTTGCCAAACATTGGTGACAACCCACCAAACATAATGTCAAAACAACAAGAATCAGATTATTTGGAACCTATCCCATCTCTGCCGACTGCGCCACCCTCGAATCTTCTAATTACATAGCACATAAGACCATTTTTGCACAACAACAAGAAATACATAATGATTATATCCCAATGAGAGGGCTAAATAATCACTCACATGATAATGATATATCCAAATTGGGGGCATATGCGAAGACCATTTTAGGATAGTTTGGTAAAATGATCATCCACTACACAAAAGCAGAATAACCCAATATAAATTGTAATATGCCCGCCACTCACAATAAATAGTCAAAACTTATCCACATTAACCCTAATCAGTACATTAGGGGTCCGTTCGACCCCAGGGGTATACTTTTATGTGATATATTTTTATCCGCTTGGTATATCTTCATTTCCTTTTAAGTAGTTGTAACCCATATCTTGTATTTATCAGTGAATATTATTTCACTTAGTTAAATATTAGTACGTACATAAAAATATTTGTTTGGGGTCCGGATGGACCCCACACCGTTGAGAACAGAAAATGCAGGGTGCATTGATTTTTTTCTTTGATTGAAGGCCTTAAATGAAGTTGTTGCGCATATCTTCCCATTATCAAGAATGAAAATTATTTTCTTTGGTTATACATAAGGACCAATAAAAAATTTTACAGAACTGGTACAGACAACACAGACTTTTTCGATAATTTGACCTATTAAAATATGTATATAATAGAAACATAACACTTTATTTGTTAGTTTTATCTGACACAGTCATAATTAACATATGAATGTATTTGCATCACAGAAAGATCATGAATTATCAAATGACAGGTCCAAATGGACCCCTATTGTACTGATTAAGGTGTTTTGGTTAATGTACTGATGAGGGTTAATTATCCACATTAATTATCCACATTATCCACATTATTATTATTTATCCATTAAATATCCACTGACTATTATAGCATGTACGCAATTATGAATCAGCTAATCCGATCAACAATACACAAGCCAACAAACTTCTATTCAATTTTGAACCTGTTAAACTGAATCAAGTACCCAAGTCACATGACTTAATACTAAAGCTGAATAGTATGCGTGACCCAGTTCACCTGCCCACTACACAGGCTAATAACAACTCAAGTGCCTAAGGGTCATCACTGTGGTGATTAATGCAGCCAAGGGCAAAGTGATGTTGGCATTACTATAGTAACCCAGTTTACCTGCCCACTAAGGGCTAATAATAACTCAAGTGCCTGCAGTGGTGGTCAATGCAGCCAAGGGCAAGGTGGTGTACACATTTGCTATAGTTGTGTGACCGAGAAGCTAAATGGCCAGGTTAAAAGCATTACTATATCACCACTAACCTTTATCCTCTATTTGGGACAAACTCCTCCGGAACAAAACCATTGGAGGCGGCCTGACAATAAGCGAGCTGTCGTTGATAGCACAGATAGGCATTTTCCTGCTCAGGGAACAGTGCAGCACAATCTGAAAGTATTAGTTTAATCAAATTTTAAGATAAGATCACAAATTCAGTGATTATGTTTGGATACACTACGATTGTTAAATAGTGCTAATATTTAATCATTTACATGGTTTAAAATCATCTGATGAGCAATTTAAGAAATCACACATACCTTACCATAATAACATTTAATCATGATTAAACAAAAGATGATAATACACTTACTGGAACCAGCGTCCTTTGTTATTAAAGCAATATCCTCTGCTCCAACGCTTCCATGATGGGACTGTAGGAAGGAGTTTCCCAGAACCATATCCTTTAGCATGTGTACAACCTTGCAGTTTATTGCCACGGATTTATGCGGGCTATCAACACCAACCAATATGTTGCAAAAACCCCATTTGTTAATTAGCATGTGGTAGCCGTCCCCAAAACAATACCGGAGGCATCTGTGGCTGACCCTATTAATTCTAGTACTTGAGTACTGATCCAGCTCTACTTCGATTACCCTACAGCCAGCGTAGGCATCAAAAACTAGGCGATCATTAAACACGTTCACTCCATAAGAGGTTTTAAATACTCTCATTGGTCCTTCAATATTGAACATATCAAGGTACATAATGTCATCTTTATCCATCTTGTCTTCTTGTGAAACTGATTGCTAACTCCAGGCAACTCAGTGTAAATACGCAACTAACCGGAAACTTGGACCAATCAAATCGCAGAATAAAAATCTGAAATGGACAATGGATCCCATTCCCTCTGATCAAAGCCCCCTCCGCACCCTGGAACTCATTGTATCCCGACCAAACCAAACAATGTTCAGATTCCGCATAGTCCCTTGTGGTTCTCATTTCTGTCAATGCAATTGCTGGACACGGAAAATTGTTAACACACGCCCATTGCGACTGCCCTGTCTTAATCAATTCTGCTGATGGCATAAACAGACCATTTGATCTGACCGATTTGAACATGCATTTCACAATCATGCAAGCATCTTGCTAATAACTTCAAATGAACTACACTGCCAATAATACCTGGTATATTACAAACAGGCCCACTGATTTTAAACATCACCCATTGCTGCTCTAAATATTGAACTTGTGTGCTCACGAAGCAATAATGCCAAATATAATTGATCCTGAAATGCTTACATTGACACTTTATAATCATTTAACTCCTATTATGAAATGGTTTTTATATATATGTATGTGTATATATTTTAATGTGCTCATTTAAAATTTTGTTGCATATTATGTTACAATGTAAAACTGTGTGTTTAACTATTGAAATTTGTTATACACCTGATGTTGCCAAAAGGGTCCTAATGACAAGCAGATGCAACACGGGTGCAAATAATTGCTCGCACGGCAGATCCGGCAATGATAAACATAATAGCATCCCTGCTGCATTTGTCTGTACGGGGAAACTTGGCATGGGTATTTAAAACACTTGTCCCCCGTGTAATTTAGAGTTGTTATTATAAGTGTTGTATTTATATATGGACAGAGTATTATGTTGCATTCATTTTTCGTGTCTATGATACACAGTTTTTTTTTTTATAACGTTTTGTCTAGTATGTAAGTTAGTTAGAATTAGCCGATGTGCGGCATTTTGACAGAATATCGATTACTATCTGAAGAGAAAATAGAAGTGCATTAGGCTTACGCTCTGTCGAATGTAAATCTGGAATCTTCTCACCAGATATCGTCGCATAGGGAAGGATATTTATTTGATCTATGTATTTTTGCATGGTTTGACATTAATTATATTAACCCAATTTGTTTATACAGAACAATAATGTTAGCACCAAAATCTACAGTCAGCTTGACTTTAGACAAAGAGTCATATTGGAAGCTTACTAGGTATACGGATTATTTCACACTGATGAGTTTGGCAGGGTTTGGAATCACATGCTCAATATCAATCATTATCCCGTTTGAGATAGCGGAGGCCCTGGTAAATGATGCGATCGGTATAATATTGTCTCCAGATGCTGCCCGCATTGTGAAATTGCTGTCAAATACTGACACATGCGTGCAGGTGGTCAAGTGTTTAGATTTCCTGGGGGCAGAAATTTCAATCCAAGCAATCTTTGATATAATGACAAACTCAGAGTACAAGACTTTGGCGACTATCTACAACATAAGCATCACGATATCAAGATTGTTTGACTTAGAGGACAACATGTATAAACATTTTCATAAGAAATTGGGCATGCACCTCAGCATCAATTTGACACAGCTGACAAATTATCATACACCACGTACAGCAAAGAGCTATATACGTGATATGCTACGATCAAACGCGTCACATAAACCGGACAAAACCGGACAAAACCATTGTTTGTCCTGTTTTAACCGGTCTGTAACTAGCAATGGGACACATCGGGACACCTTGAGACACCCCGATGCGTCATAAATGACGTGCCTATGGAAAATACGGCGTAGGGCGTACGGGTCATCACGGTAAAAGGGGTCAATTAGGGATTGACTAGCTGATGGAGACAATGCTACAATTGTCCCCACCCGCACCTCTAACTAGTGTTAGCTCACAGTTTGTTACACCAGCAATCAATTTCTTATATTGATTTTATGATCTGAGGTTACAGTTCCAAGATGGCCACAAAGATGGCCGCCACACAATGAAAAAATCATTACTTTTGACCTATTTAACACAGAATAACTAGTAATACCACTTTTTCTATAGTTTTTTTCAATCAGAAGTTAATTCATCGCAATATCAGAGCTACAGGGCAATGCCTGATAAGACCCCAGTGCGTACCCTGCCATTGGACCTCTTCGGGTCACAGAGATATACTTTAACAAACACCTCAATGATAAAGACGTGGAGGAATTCTTGAAGGCACACCCGGTCCCTGGACTGGACAGCCTACAGGTCCCTCAATTGGATAGTGACATCTGTAAACAGGTGCGCCCCAGACATAGCAGGGAGAAATATCATATGCCTAGTTAGAAGCCTCCTGCCTCTTATGGACTCCACCATGAAATGAGTGCAAACCAAGATAGTGCATGCAATGGGGCAGTTGCCTGGTGGGAGGTGAGGCATTTTGAACCGCAGTTAACTCTTATTGAAATAGCCATAACCATGGTGGGCCAGGCCTCACAGACCATCAGCTATGCGAGATATGGTGAGGTGAGTCTTGTGCTTGGGTTGAAGGATGAAGCCACAGATGCTTTTTAGCATACCACAGAGTAGCCCTCTCTAAGGGTGGTGAAGTCCTTTTTTTGAGCAAGACCTTTCAGGACCTCATGCAGTAGGAAGTATCAAGTGTGGACGATATTACCTAACTCATAGAGCATAGAAGCACAGAATCAAACTCCCCCAACCCCTACCAGAGGCGGAGGCTAGAAGGACCCCTTTCCAAAGCCAAGTGCCAGTATGGGGGGTCCACCACGCTGGTCTTGGTTGCGGTGGTGGAAAAGCGGGAAAACACAACAAAACAAGGTATGTTAGCGTTGCTCTTAATTTTCCCTTTTATCCCTAAGTATTCCAAAGGAATCCACACAGGTGACACTAGCCTGGTGCCCTACCTTATGGGAAGGAAAAAAAACCCTTGACCCAACCCTCCCTTGACGTAACTGACCCTGTACCAAAGTTTCTCCTTGCAAAGGAAGTGCTAGGAGTTTCGTGCTCGTCTTCCCTGCAGGGGAACCCCTGCCAGGGCTGGACACCTTTAACCTCTAGGCCGTCCAGTTCCCACTGGAGCAAGCGTGGGGGGCACAGCACTGGCACTGCAGAAACAGCTAACCCGAAGGGAAGCATTGTCCCGATACCGAAGATACCCCTTTGCCCCCCTTCCGC